>CM061350.1:136352500-136952500 GCA_030867105.1 Liasis olivaceus | reverse complement strand
TGCTATGTTCCATTGGCACCCTCTGCTTATGCATAGAAATGCTAGCTGAACTGTGGAACTATCTCTATCTCTCATTTATTAGTGTTGCTTCAGGTGGTTTCCATCAACTCTAATAAAATCTTACTACATCATATCAATGGATACCCCCCTCATTCCCCCCCTGATGATAATAGCTTCCACCAAGGCTGAAACTTACCAAGTATACGGGTCTTAGTATAGCATATCCCTCCTGATTAGATATGATTCTCTTTTCCACCTGGTAGGTATGTAGCTGGATATACTGATAGAGCCTAAATTTTCTCCCCCCTCCCATTTTTTCAGGTTAGCTGCTGTGGCCCAAGCTGGCTAAAACAAGCAGTCCCTCCCATTCTTTGCCCTCCACTAAACTTTTGGGCTGGCTGCAGTCCTGCCACCTGCCTACCATAGTTATATTTCACTTCCTGCACTTGAGTTTTCAGAAATAGCCGTTGTGCTGGTTGCCATTATAACTCAAACTAAAATTCTAATTCTGACATGTGGGCCCCTATTCGAGCAACTGATCTGAGCTGGAGAATGCACTGCTCAAATCTAGATTCATTTGAAACATATGAGGGACCTTATTACTGCTTAAGTCCCCTTCTCACTAGAAAGATGACATGTATGTATGTATATATGTATTTACCCACAGTGTACTGGAATGGAAATTTCTGGTGTACTGTATTCCAGAGAAATAAAGATAGCAACCAAACTGTAATCTTCCCCACCCCCCAAATAAGACAAGAACTCTGATATACTCTACACATTTAACATGCATATTAAGAATTGGAGAAGAGTGAATTATTTACTTTTGTAAGAGATAAATTTAGAAGCATTAGAAAGAGTTTAGATAGAGACTACTAATTTCCTTTGGGAGCAGGTTTAATTAGGGCTATCATATATGCAAAATTCCAAGCAACCATTAAATGGCAATAAAGAAAGAAAGCTATAACTCTTTGCCATATCAATTTTTTTGTGGTTATCTGGAATTTTGAACTACAAATATGATGTCCCAAGATTTAATAGGGAGTTGCACATCCATCTATTGCAGAATATTTTAGGAATTAGAAACTTTTTATTAGTGTGGATAGATTAGAATCCATTGGTCATAATCAGTTAGCCATACTTTTAATAGGAAAAACAGCTTTTTCCCTTGTGACTATTGTTAAAAAGCTTTGGATTTCTGTATTGGAGACCGAATCCTGTTTTTTCTTACCCCCTTGATGGTTGAATTCCTTGATCCACTGAGCTCCATTCACTTCTCCAATTCTGACTTCGCAGCTCAAAGTAACTTTGGTAGGTTTGGGTATGGTTTTTCTCAATACATTTTAATTTCATCTAGAAGTTAATTGATATTCTTGCTGTCATTTTTTACCAGTATTCATAAAATCTGTGTATATTTTGTCAGTAAAATTTAAATGGCCATTTCCTGGAATATTGTTGCTGTTGAAGGAAATATTCTGATATTAGGTTGCTGGTTCACAAAACAGTCACTTACTGACATCTGAGTTGAAATGTTTTGCTAATGCTATCATTCTGGTAATTAAACTCAAAGAACTTTGGTGACTGAACTTGCAACCTGAAACCTTCCCTGGATGTCAGATACAATTTATGTTACATCAGTCAACCCACGTTATTTCAGTCATATGGTGCCAGGCCCCCAGTGACAGGATTAGATATGACAGCGAGATCCAAACTGATCATGTTGCTTATTACAAAATGGTATGACTTTACTGATTCCTTTGTGCTTTGAGGAAAAGATGAAAATGCACTCACACTTCAGACAAACCAGGTCCAAAATTGAGGGTTGAATTGTATGCAATGCTTACCAAATAGCTGTTCCAGTTTCAGCTAACAATAACAGATATTCCATTCTCAGAAATGGCATATCTAAATATGTACCATGAAATATGAAAAAAGAAGCTATCTGAAAGGTACATTTTTATTATTACCAGTTGCTATTGCTTTGTTATTATCACTTGCAGTTGCTTTAGCAGTATGCCATGGTAGAAATTAAT
This sequence comes from Liasis olivaceus, assembly GCA_030867105.1. Classification (NCBI taxonomy): domain Eukaryota; kingdom Metazoa; phylum Chordata; class Lepidosauria; order Squamata; family Pythonidae; genus Liasis; species Liasis olivaceus. The sequence goes on along the minus strand of CM061350.1, from coordinate 136,950,467 downwards.
TTAAATTGTTTACCTACTACTTGCCCCATAGTTGTGGTCTTGGCTGAAAACCCCAGCTGAAGAATTAGGTGTGAGTGATAGAAAGTTTATGTACCCAACAAGATATTTGACTTACGACCACAATCAGGACCGGAATTTCCATCACTAAGCAATGCAGTTGTAAAGTGAGACATCATGTGACCGCATCACTTAGCAATGGCAATCCTGGCACTCCCTGTTGTCATTAAGCAAATGTCACTGGTTGTTAGCCAAGGACCCACCCCAATCCAAGCCATTCCGGGCTTGGCCCCTCCTAGTCCGAGCCTCAGTAACATAAGGGACTGCCTCCAACTCCCCCACCCGCCTATCTCCCCCCATCTCTGCCCTTCTGGCTGCCCTGCACCCTGTCTCCCAGGGTGGCAAGCAGCCCCAGAACCACATGGCTCTGGGGCTGCTTGCCATGCTCCGGGAAGCCACAGCTGCCCTAACCCAGTCCCAGCCACAATCGCCCTTGCCACCCTGCACTCTGAGACCCCTTCTGCCTTACACTCCACTGCTCTAGCTGACTTTTGCCATCTTTTTGCTCCCGCTGCTGACAAGATATTCCCAACTTGGCCCTTGGTGCCAGGAAGTCCCTTTGCACAAAGCCAGCAAAAGCAAGCCCCTTTGCAAGCGGTTTCCCTGAGCCAACCCCCGGCACTCTTCCATTGGGCAAAACCATTTCCTGCCTTCCCAGTTGGCTGGCATTCTGGACAGCAATGCAGTTGGGCGGTTTCACCCAATGGGAAAGTGCTGGGGGTTGGCTCAGGGAGCCACGTGTAGGAACCATTCACCGGAGAAACTGCTTGCAAAGGGGCTTGCTTTTGCTGGCTTACATTGCCGGCTTTGCACAAAGGGGCTTCTTGGTGTGAAAGGCCAGGCTGGGCACACCTCATTAGCAGTGGGACCAAGAAGATGGCAAAGATCAGCTGAGGCAGCAGAGCGCAGGGTGGCCAGGGTGACTGTTACTGGGCTGAGGTAGCTGCAGCTTCCCAGGGTATGGCAAGCAGCCCTAGAGCTGTGCGGTTCTGGGGCTGCTTGCCACCCTGCAAGGCATGCAGGACAGCCAAAAGGGCAGAGATGGAGGGGATAGGTGGGTGGGAGGAGTTGAACCACCCTATGGTTTTGATCACATGACCACAGGGGCGCTGCAACAGCTGTAACTTCAAAGACTGGCCGTAAGTCACTTTTTTCAGCACAGTTGTAATTTCGAATGATCGCTGAACGACTGGTCGTAAGTCAAGTACTACCTGTATTGATGTACCCAGGAAGAGTATATATAATTACAAGTAAACAGTACAACTCACTTTACATACTTCATAGTCAGGTTCCCTGGGTTTCAGGAGATCAGTACCAAGGAATTGATCAGATTTCTTGAAGATGTTTTTCTGTGTGTCCCAATGAGATTTCCTCAGCACAGCAGTTCAGAAGTGGGATTGCCTTACTGTATTTGTGGTCTGTGTTAGATTTGAACTTACAGGGGTTGGTTGGTGATTGGAGACTTCCTGAGAGGTGTCAATTGATTGGTTGCTGGGAATGGTGTCGTCTCTATTTTTACTAGTCTGCCTTATCTGCTTGCTGTATGTAGCCTGGATAGACACCTGACTGGGTGGTAGATGAGATCCAGTTCCATTGATGTGATGATGGGCCATTTATTTGTGTGGCCATCTCTTTCAGGTAACTACTTGAACAACAGCTAAGTGGAATTCTACTAGGTGGGAACATCTTGAGGGATCAGGTTTGGTAGTACAAGGTAGTCCTCACTTACCAACCATTCGTTCAGAGACCATTCAAAGTTATGATGGTGCTGAAAAAATCATTTCATTTACGACCATTTACAACCTTTGCAGCATCCCACAGTCATGTGATCGCCATTACAGTCAGTATGAGTTGCCTGGTGCCTGATCCGTGTTTTTTTTTTCTCCCCCATTGCAGAGCAGAGAGATTGGAGAGAAAGGGATCGCAAGAAAGTAAGCTATTTGCTTTTCTCCGTGTCAAAAGCAGTGCGATTGTAATGGCAGCACAGAGCTGGGAGCCGTGGTGCACTACGCAAACAGTTTATACTACTCTTTTGAAATCTCTTTCTCTCCAATCTCTCTGCTCTGTGGGGGAGGGGGAAGAGAAAAAAAGTGATTTCTGTAGGCAATCTCTCCTTTGCCTGACCTTTTCCCACTGCTGGTGCAATGGCATTGCTCTCAATGTGTAGAAGAGCAAACTGCTTACTCTCTTGAAATCTTGAAAGAAGCAACAAGAAGCTCTGAAATTCTCATCTGCTGCTTCTGAAACATTTTCATGAGACATTAGAACCTTCTCTTAATACACTGCAGCTTAATATAGGAGAAAGTTTCCACAGTTCACTTTTTAATAAATTTTCTGTGGCCTTTTTCTAACCCACTAAGGAAAATCGGCTATATCCCAGTGTTCAGTAGAAAGTCAGGAAGAGGACAGACATACTACCGTAGGCTAGTAATATAGCAGTATGTAACTTTGGCTTGATGTTATATGGAAAAGCAATAATTGGATACTGCAGGAGACTGCAGTAGTGTCCTTTATAGTGTTGTAAAATTCCCACAACCAAGGTAAGCGTACTTTTTTCACAGCACCATAGGAAAAAAAAACTTTGTGTGATTCTTCTAAAGAAAAAATACTTCAAAATTATTTAATGAAAAGCTGTATTTTTTGCATCTTTTCTGTTTCAGAGATACATAAAGCAATACAGTCATAAACTGTGTCAGCCCCACTGCATGAGTTGTTCCACACATGAAAGTCTTCAGCCCCTCCTCTTCCATCAGTAGTCCTACCATAGAGGAAATATATCAGAAATTAATATTTCTTAGTCAGGACTGACTCTTGGGGTCTTCATGGACATGTCCGCTCAGTTTTCTTGGCAACAGTACAAGAAGTAGTTTGCTATTCCTTCTTTCAGGATCATTTTCAACTTCCCATTCTAACCTATTGCTTTGGTACCTCCTTGTAGTCTATCCAAGGATTAAGCAGACCTGACCCAGATTAGTTTTTGATCTAGACAAGGTCAGACAGGTGCTTCCACCTGCAGAAGTGCATCTCTTCACACAGGCTGCATTAATACAGAATTATAAATCAGAATTGTTCTGAACAAGCAGGATCTGGGTCATTCAGCTCCTTCACTTCTCTACTTTGTATGAGCACATTTAATAAAAATGAGAAAGATTAGCTTGATATTCAGTCCTAGGTTCCTAGTTTATTGTTCTTAGATAATCCAAGCTTGTAAGCTAGTGTTCATTGTTGATTTAGGGATCTTGATTTGCTTGGGAACAACATAGCAGGAGCTTCAGTCTGAAAATCAATCAGGACTTTATTATATACAATATTTGGTATATGGGAAGAGGAATGAAGTGGTAGTGAATTCCAGTTGCTTTCACTAGCAAGCTTAACCAGGATAATTCTGCTTCCTTATTTTATGCTTATATGAGTATGTTTCTGAATTTAGAGAATATCCATTAAAATATAAAGGCATGACCATTTAGCTCAGTAGGTTTGGGGAGGGTTGTATTCACACACACTGTCCATTCCGTACTAATTATGGATATGGGTGTAGAAAATTACAACACTGATTTTGAGAAATGGTAGCAGAATATATTCCTCTAGTTTCCCAAACCAACCCTTTTTCTTTTTATCTTGGAAGTGTTTTGTGCTGTGTGGAAGTTAGTTGCGGGTGAGGTGGGGACACACACAAACTCATAATTTGGTAGTCCGTTACACTGTCTTCATGTGTGAGATCCTCTGTGTTTAGTTTTGTCCAGTTTTCTGCTTTCTGTTCCTAGTGGACAGCCAACAATTAAATAATTGAAATAATTGAATGTATTGGTTATTAAATAATTATTTAAATATAATACATTCTTAGATATTATCTGACTTTTTCATTTTTATTTTTCTTAATAGAAAGAGAAGGCTCTTTATCACATTGGATACTTATGTACCTGGAAAACAATTTCCCCTCACCAGTAGTTCAAAGATATCAGATCCATGTTCATGGAAGCCTAATTATTTATATAGGATTAGTTCTACCCTATATAAATAATTAGGCTGCCACGAACATGAATCTGATTTTTTTCTAACCATTATATACCTCTGAGACAATATACATCATTTTGAAGATGTTTAAGGTGTGTTAAAGAGTATATAAATCTGGTGTAAGGCCTCGAGGGACTGCTGTTCTGAACTCACACAGATGCATGTATTCATAAAAGCAATAAACTACAACAATAGATTGCTGGATATCATTTCATCTTGGACTTTGTGTGTGAAAATCCACATGAAAGAATTACTTTTAAGAAAGATCTACTACTAAAAGTGAATGGAGAGGGGAAATTCCACAAGGTGGTTCAAAAGCCTATGTGTATGAGTATATTACTGGAAGGAATCTGTGTTTTCTCATTCTCAAAGTTAGGGCAGATGTCTGCCTTGCATATTTATGGTACAGACCTCAGGTATTAATGGATTCAAATAAGAGGTTTCTATTTGAAAGTCTGAGTAATAGATAATTTCATATATGTGTGTGTGTGTGTGTGCGTGCGCACACACATATATGAATAAGAAAAATTGGCAATCTGTTCTGACGACTGAAACGAATCTTTAGTAAACTTGAGAAAAAGTGACATACTGTTGCATTTTATGCAGTTTAATTTTGTGCTTATTTACATTGTATAAACAATTTGCTAATGTAAAGTGATGGTTCCAGATAAATTTGTCAGTCATCACAGGATGAAACACATGATTCTATAGATGGAATTCAGTTCTTTATCTATCTCCACGTGGTTACTGGTGGCTTTAGGTGGGTGAACTCAGGTCAGAAGAATACTGCAAGAGGAAAAGAGTTAAATATTGCTCTCCCATCATGCCATTTCACTGATCAAATTAGAATCCTAACATGGCTGTTTGGAAGTTGTTTGTACTGCATATTGTATAGTCTCATTTGAGTTGACCCCTAATTACTTAATGGATAAATCCATCTAGTTATCTGGGCAATGATACAGAAGTGGTTTGCCGCTGTCTTCTGAATTTTTTTTTCTTTTAACTTTCCAGTCTAACCTACAATTTTAGTATTTCTGGACAATCTCACCTCCAAATTCTAATCCTGTTAGAGCCAGGTCCTATACTACTTTGCTTTTTGAGAATACCAGGGTCAACGAGATCAATCTTAGCAGAGCCATTTACTTTAAAGAGAGTTGTATATGAGTCTAGTAGAATATATTGGAAAAAAAATGTTAATCACTGGTGTGGGATGGCAGGGATTGGTACTAGTAAATTATAGGCACTTATAAATTGAAGGGAACCATAAAGGTTTCAAAGCAAACCTAGCTTGAATATTGACATAATTGTTTAGTATATTTTAAAATAGATTCATTAATTTAGAGCAAGATGCTTTAGATTTTTAAAAATCCTACATTTAAGATCTAGCAACTTTAACAGAAAGAAACAAAGAAACCAACCTTTTTGACTGAACAAAGAGTCATCTCATCTCAATTGCACTGAAATAAGATTGCCTCCTACTGGGGAATCTTACTATAATAATAGAGAATATGTTTAGACATTCTTATGCATTCTTCAAATGTACTAGTTAGGTTAACTAAGAAATTATGCTGTATATCTATAAACAAAATGTAAGAGTTAAGACATTTGTGGTCTTCAGACATGAGCACCTATTATTTCCCCTAAGGTACTTCCATAGTAATTGGAATGCTTTGTTCATTATGCTGTAATTGTATTACAAGTTTTAAAAGAAAAATGGGCAGAAATCCTATAACTAGCAAGTAATCTGCACATCTGCAAGACAGTACATAACAGCCTCCAAGTTCTCATGTTTTTCAATATGGAAAGGAGGCCATCTACAAAAACTGCTATCTTTCTTGACTGATAGTTACCTTTTAGGAAGTTGTAGTGCCTTATTTCATTCATCATATCAAGAGATGTCCTTGGGAGAGTTCAACTGTCATCAGAAAAAAAAAACCCCGTAATGCCATTTGGTGCTGTTGATGACAGAAAAATATTGTCTACTGTGCTGTTATAAGGTGTAATCAAGACAGACCTTCCTAATCCCTACTGTCTCTCATTCATTTAGTGCATCCTGGGATTATAATTATGTCCTGTATAATGATTTGGATACCCCAGTGCCCTGCAGTAATTCCCTAACATCCCTTGTTAGTTTGTGCTGGATACATATTATCTTAAGTAAGAAGGTCCTTAAGTAAGTGACTCCGTAGGGTACTCAGAGATTTTCTCACAGGGTTGGGAAGGAAGCTATTATGGTATTATGGTAACATTTCTTTCCAGTATTCCCTTTTACTTCGTCACAGAAATTGTCTTTTTTAATAGCAGAAGGAGTGTTTAAGTACATTAACAGCTTGGAAAACTAAAATACTTGTTTGTGAGATTGGTCCTTGTTGTTCGGCTCTCAGCTCAATAGCCTATTGTTTTAAGCACTTCTTCCCAAGCTCTGTATTTTTAGTCATTACATCTGTAGCCGTTCTTGTCTCCAGACACAGAACATGCCATTAAAATAGCGCAGGGAATCTCTGTAATCCTGCAGCCATTCTCTCAGCAGCTCTAATGAGGCATGTTTGTCACTGTATCAACCTTGTTTATTCTCCAGTGTTTATTTTGTCTTTGTAGCCTTGTTTGGTGTGCATTTCCCCTCATCTATTATTAAAGATGCTGTTGCTGGATTTGATTATCTCATATAATCATCCGTGGGGGATGTTTTTGTACAAATTTGTTAATGCATAGAGGAAGTTTATTTGCGTGGCTTTCCAGAAAGCTGGCTGAAAGTTCCTTTGAGCAAAGTACAACTTTGCTGCTAGGGGCTGATGGCAGTAGATCATTTTTTGATGGCTGTGCCAAATGGGGTGCATATACAATTGGTTTTCTATACAAAAAGTAGCTAAGACATTGAAATGTGTAAGAGCAAAGATGGAAGCTAGCTTGAAACAATCTAGTTGATCGAAATAGAAGGGGGGAGAAGGCACAGAGGAAGACCCTGAACAGGTTGTCCTTTCAGGAGGTGTTAGAGCAAGGGGTAGCAGTCCTGTCTTGTGGCAGAAAGATACATAGGTCTACCATAGCAGCTCCACTCCCCAGTCCCTCACAAAATAGGTAGGAATTAACCTGTTGTCAACTTCACTTTAGCCAATCTTGAAATGGATAAGCCGGTCAGTTCTCTGTCTAGCTGTCAATCAGCAAGTACAAAGGATATAATTCAGTCAATATCCTGCACCCCAAGCTGCTGCAAGTCCCTCATTCCAGCCCATCACAAAAAAATAAAATAACTTAATCCAACTGCCACCCAATCCAAACTAGGAATATATTGGGAAAAGGGACAAATGTCCAAGCTGCCTTATTACCATTCCTTCACTGCATTTAGAAGCCTCCAGAGGTAAAAGACTAGCATATTAACAGAGGGAAGATCTCTTGTGCTAGGAGTGGGGTGAGTCGAGAGTTCCTGCCAATAAGAAATGGATTGCCTAAAAGCTCAGCAGAACTGCAGTGTTGGAGAGAAAACACCCATTTTGCTCTGGTTTCAAGTAGACCACAGGAGAACCCAGGCGGGGGGAGGGGAGGGGGAGGAGTCTCTATGCTCAAAACAGCTAATATTTTTTTCTGAACTGATTCAGTGACCATTTAGAGATTCTCCACTTATAGAAGCCATTCACATAATTAATTTCCTACATTTATTTCATTTTAAAAAGTTAGTGAACAACATAGCCTGCATGAAAATAAAAGACAAACTAAATGTGGCTATGATAGACATCTCTTCCCTTTTACATGCCCTCCTTATGCAAATTAAAGTTGGCTTCCTATTGTAATGGGAAATATAGTTCACCGGAGAGGGACTTTTGCCCACTCCTGCTCAGATTCTGTTCCATATCTGAACCAGGAATAGAAAAATGTGGCTGTAGCACCAATTTCAAAGAGGTGACATATAAGAAAGTAGGAAGAGCACAGTATCTCTCTCAAAAATGGTCCTCATGGTAGTACACCATGAATATCATCTGCCTTGGATATGAACAGAGATGACCCATTAATATTGAATCCAGTGTCTACAGGAGTTGCTTGCAGCCTATTCATCCAGCAGGTTTAGGTTAGTAATGTGGATCTTTTTTTTAATTTGCTAGCCTGAAAGTGAACTTTACTTATCATAGGATCATAATAGGCTATTTATAAGTTTGATAGATAATTATGCATATATAATATATACTTTTAAGTTTGATAGATAATTGTGCATATATAATATATACTTTTGTTGGGATGGGTTAAGGTTAAGGTTTCATATCACTGATTATGTGATATAATTCTTTTCAGTGAGATTTTGATTGATTGATGTAACATATACTGCTCTGAATATTACATACTTCCAGTATTTTTTTTTATAACAACCATTATTGCAAACACCTTCCTGCCATATTGTTTCTAAGTAAAATGATAGCTGAGGAATATAACAATATACTGCACAGTCTTCAGTTGTTAGAAGGAAATTATTAAAATGCTAGAATTCTTAGTAATATAAACATATGGTAGGAATTACTCAAAAGGCAGGGAGAAAAACATTTATAAAGGAGTGTTTGAAGTAGATAGCTGATGTTGAGTAATTTGACTATTATTTTATGCTCAAGATTTCTTCGGTTAACATTTTAAGTATCTATACATTTTAAGTATCTTTTGGCAGAACTGTGATAACATTAAGTGACTGAAATGAATTCTTACATTTTCCCAGCACAAAACATATACTCTCTCTCTTTCTCTTTGTTCTTTGGGGCTTGTATGTGCCAAAAATACAGAATCAGCTTAGATAACACCAGAATGACTGACTTAATTGCTTGCTTTAAATTGTTTCATCTATTCATATATGCTTCCTTTGTGTGCTGAAGTTGTTTTCTACAAGTTTGTTAACATCTGTAAAGAGCCATCCCAGCTCGGAAAACAAAATTTTGAATAGGAACCTCTGAAAGATTTGAACTTCCAGTGACAGCAACTAAAAAAAGAAGCAAGTAAATCATCGGTATGCCTTTTCCATTTTTCAGTTAGAAAAGTAAATTTGACTTAGGTGACCAGGTCATGTAAAAGGGTGGTACATGTGTAAGTTGTTTGGCAAGCTGGGTAGAAGTTGGAGTGTGCTTAGTATAGTGTACTCTTGGCTTGTAGAAAACATCTTGAGGCCAAGATAGATGATCTGAAGAAGCTGAAAAAAAAGTTTTAAATATTTATTTAAATCATTTCTATATTACTTCCCATTGAAATAAATCTCAGAGTGCTTTGTGGAAGGGGTCTTGCAAGATATGAATGTATGACAGTGTCCATTCCATTCTCAAAGTGACATTTCCTCTGACAGCATGAAAAATGAGATCAGGAAAGAAGGGCAGCATTTCAAATAAGAGAGAAATTATTTCTTGGACAGGACATACCAGCGTTGTTTCATGCTGAATATATGCTGCCAGCAGTGGAGAACTATAAATAATAGGTGATTTGACAACAACAGTCTATTACAACCACATGACATCTCTGTAGCACACAAACCAACTAAAGCCCTCCAAAACATCTTAAGTAAACCAAAAGACCCAGTAGCCCAAGAAGAAAAAACAGGAGTCATCTACAACATACAGTGTAATGACTGCAACAACCACTATGTAGGACAGAGAGGCAGAAGGCTAGCAGAACGCATCCATGAACACCAACTAGCAGTCAGAAGACACAATGAAAACTCCTTAATCTCACAACACAATGCAGACTTAACCATAGTTTCAACTGTGAAACTGTCAGCATCTTAAGCCAGGCTAAATCTAAAAATGCAAGGGAATTCCTGAAAGCTTGTTATTCAGACAAGGCAGCCATCAACAGGCACATAGAGATAAACAACATCTACACACTATTCAAAAGAGACAAAAGAAAACAAAAGACCAAAATATCTCCTCACTAGCAATCATCACCTAGATAAGCAGGGATTGACACCAAGATTATCACCAGATATACAGTGAAGCAGTAAACAATACCCTAATCAAGGAACTACCAAGAAACCCCACCACCACGAACAGTGACAGGGCAAGCCACTGTATATAAACAGAGAGCAAACCCCACTCCATTCTAGCACTGAAGATGTTACCTAGCCGGGTAACGAAATGTTTGCAAGAAAACAACCACGCTCAGAGACCCCCAAGGACTCCACGGTTTGAGAACTAGAAACACAGATTTTTGACAGGCATCTAGGCCACAAGTTACAAAATCAGCCTTGGTACATGGTATGATGCATCAGTGGTAGGGTTGTGCACTCCTGGAAAAAAAATACCATTTGTTGGGTAGAAGTTAAAATCTAGAAAATAGTTTCTCAGAAATAATGTTCTATATGCTGGTTGAACAGAAGACTGTTGTATTGGTAGGAGGGATTTGGCTTATTAAAATATTGGAAAACGTTTTTGGACAAGCTGGGCTTTTATTGAAACAGTAGGCTCTGTTTGAATCAAAATGGAACCATACTGCTGGTAATTAATACCACAAAAGTTGTGATTCAACCTTTAAACTATAGAGTTCAAGCTACCTAAACTTGTGGAAATTGTAATTTAAATTTAAAATAAGTTCAGACAGATTCACGGAAAATGCAGCTATTAATGAATTTGATTTTAAATTATAAGTCCAAGAACATGAATTGTAAGCTGCCCTGAGATCTTTTCTTGGCTGAAGAGGAGAAAATGCGATAAACAAACAAACAAACATCCCATGTGCGATAATACATTTGCTAGTCTGCAAAGTCTCTGTGTTAAAGATAAATGAAGGGTTTGTGTTTCCTTTATGACTGGACACCATGTAACTGTTGATTCCAGAGGTGTCACAAGGTTTGTGGGGTCCTTCAACAAGAACTTTCTGCAGGTTCTTCCCCATTGCTGCTCCACTACTACCCATCCTATCCCAGGAATAGGAGAAGGAGATCACTGTACTCCATGGAAGTCATAGTGGCCTCTGCAAGCTCTTTCAACTACCATCTCTTCCTCTTCTTCCTCACCCTCTATGTCACACTGCCTTCTGCCTTCTCTTCCTCTGTTTCTTCCTTTGCCCCAGCCAACGTGCACTTTAAAAATGGTGTGTTAAACACTGGCTGGTCAGATTGCCTGGGTGAGGGAGAGTAGTGCTGGCAAGCAGACCTGTTGATATGTTCCCATTGGATACGTGTTCCTAAAGGAATACTGTGCATTTCTCAAAGTACCATTGTGCTCTCCAGTGCTTAGATCCTGCTGGTGGGCTTTCCCTTGGTCACTGGGGAAATTTATTGGGCCAGTCATTCTCTCTCAGCCTAGTCTGCCTCATAGGATTGTTGAGAGGATAAAATAAAGAGAGCTTCCCATGTAAGCTGTCTTTGTCTCTTGAAGGAAAGGCAGGATAGAAATCAAACAAACGAAACAATATTTTCAGCATGAACTTGCCTATACATGACAGTTAAGAGACAAGCAGTATATATTCCAACATTGTGTGCTGTTTTAAGGGTTATAAATTATCTTTTGGTGATGTTATTTAAAAACCTCCACTATGATATATATAAAACTTGAAGTCCATAAATTGCCTGCTTAAAATTAAAAAGCTCCATTTTGGTTAACCAGCTGGGTACTGCTTTTTTGGATATGAATGTGCTAATGTTTTAATGCAGAAATTCACAGCACTACCTGTCACAATTCAAAGTGGTCAGAAGATAAATGGTCACCTCCAGATCTACTTTGCCATCATTTTACCTCCCTAAATTAAAGATCTTTCTGGACCTGTAACATGAGATCATTTCTTTGATATTTTTTCCCCCTTTAAAAACTATTTTTAAGAACGACAGCACATTTATTTACCATTAGGAGTCATTTCTGAGACTCCATTGTTTCTACTGAGGACAGTATGTTGTAGGTCACTATCTAATTTCAGTTCTATTAAACATTTGTCAACCCTTCCTCCTTTTAAATCTCAGCAAGCTTATGCTCCTTTATCGTGTGCATTTATTAGACCCTGATGAGAAATGGGTGACTGGATGAATGCTCCTTTTGTAATCTTCTGTACTGAAATAGAGGTGGCATTTGGTAAGTGAAATGAAGGATCATTTTGTCTGAACAAGTTATAGCTCATTCTATTAATCTGTGGGCTATTTTAATCTACTTAATCAGCATTTCTTTTGTGTTGCTTTCTCATTGAACTTTTATGATGACGTCTTTGATATATCCAGGTGAGAGGGTTGTTTTTGTATGCTAGTTCTGATTTATGAACCTATAATTATTTTTTTATGTCTCTTCATGAATTTGTTTCCATAAGAACATGAGGAATATTCTGTTCCTTGTGCAGCAATATGAACTGCAGTTGAGTATAAGAGAAATATTTCAAGACAATTAAACTTTTTCTAAATTGTAGAGTTTTTTAAACTAAGACGCCTTTGTGTGTATGTGAATATATATTGTTTGAGATATATAGTAATTAAGTCAAACTATATCTGTAGATTTGAGGAGATATATCTACAAAACCAGGTGGAAGAGGGGGAATCATACTTTGTTTGGGAGAGATTAACTATAAATGTATAATACTTATGAAATTCTGCTAAATCTTATTTTGATATTCTGGATATGATAAATAACTTAAAGTAATTTAAGGGGAAATACATATACACATACATTCTTTTTCTCCAAATATGTTTGTGTAATTTTTGCTTTTTAGATATCTCAAGTTATCTTTTTTCCTTCCATTTTTCCTCCATTTGTTGGAAGCCATGATAATTAAAACAAGCATATTGGCACTGCTGAATCAGGTATGCAGATAATGCGTGTTAGTACCACCTTTGTCTGAAAGCTGTATATTGCCTCCCAAATTGCCCAGAACTAAAGCTGGATTAGATTTTTGCATTCCGTTGTATTCGTTCAAAAAGTTGGCATTAGAGTGTGGGAAAATCTGATCTAAGTTCAGCTGAGCACACAGCAGGTTATAGTGGGTGGCTTCCCACTACATGATTAATCTTACAGGCTCCTCTATCCCTTCTTCTTTTGGTTTTCCAAAAAAAAGAATATTAGAAACATTCCACTCTGTATATAAATTGACTACAGTTCCTTAGGACGTATGACCTTGGTAGACAAGGTTTGTTTAAAAAGCCAGTATTGGAAAGTTTGATTCTGGAGTGTTCTATCAAATAGTTTGGACAAGCTACAGTTCTCCAAATTCAAACATTATTGGGAACTGTGGTTAGTATAAAACAAGAAGCAGATGATTCCAGTCTTCATTACTGGTACACTAAAGAGGAGGATCAGAGCAGTTTTCTCTATTTGAATCAAGTAACTGATTGCTTTTTACCTTTTAGCTCAGCATTGTTCATGTTCTCTACACTATTGAAAGATAGCTAAAACTGTAGTTTTCACAATCTGATATTTTTTTAATACAGGGAGGAAGTCTAATCTTGTTGTCATCTGTGGCTGTTGGCTTTTTTTTTAATTAGTATTTCAGCACCAGGCAAGTAAAAAAGAACTGCAATTTAGTCCATTGATAATGTGCTCATGATAAAAGGTGACCGAAAACATTGATACACATCTAAATTATAGTATTACTTGATAACTACCATGCAGTAATTCCAGGATTTCAGGTTTCTTCCCTCTATATTTGATGATACATTTGGGATATGTACTATAGAAAAGAACTCAACTATGTTTTTAAAGTAAACGTTAGGTGCTATAAAAATAGTTAATTTAATTGTATGAGAGAGGTATGAAGTGGAAATGTCCAGGGGCATCTGCAGGATCTATGTTGGAGCCTCACTGAGATGCTATAAGAACATTGGTTTTCTAGAATGTGATTGTTGTTGAGGAGGTCCATGACAAGAATAACAGCATGACATCCTTTATGTTTATCAAGCGGCCATTCACAACAGTAGGAGATGGAGGAGGTCTTAGAAAGTCCACTGTGATCAATAGCATTGCACTTTCAAGCTTAAGTAGCTGCTGTGTATGCTCATGTTCTTTTAGTCCAGTTTTCTGTTTGTGGGTATATATATCCTCAAGCATAATTCTTCCTACTTTCATGACCATTTGTAATAAGCTTTTAGAAAGAAAGAAAGAAATCTTTTGCGGAGCACTGATTCCCATGGCTAATTGGAAAAAGCTATGCAGGAATGTGTCCATAGGTTATCAAGGGTATTGCTCTTCATATGAATCCTACTATTGTGTTCATATTTAAATAAGACTTCAGACTAACTCTCATTTTGGTGTTGAGTGTACATGTATAATAGATATCTAGGCCCATCTGTGTAATTAATAATCAGGACTGGTGTAATAATTGTGCAGTATTTTCTTTGAAAAGAATCTGGACTTTTAACATGGAGATATATGAATCTAAAGGGACCCGGGGGCATGGAAGATTTAACCTATCTTATTGACCTTGCTGGTAAATGAGGCCCAGCTGGATGTCTTATAAGCATTCTGACAATTTAAAGAACAGATAATCGCGCTCTTGTAATTAATTAAAAAAAAATAAGAATCAAAAGGCAAGGAGGCAGCCAAGTAATAATTTATTGGTATACACAGGTTGCTAATTTAATTTTAAATGTTTTTCCTCTTTTTTTAAGGAAGTAGAATTTAGGATGGCTTGTATTTTAAAATGGAATAATCTCTTTTTAAAGGAATCTAGAAAGAAAGAAATATGCACACCACATTTATTAATCTTAATCCTTGAGACCATAGTATGATTGCTGTTTTTCCACTTCATACCTCCCTCTTACAATTAAATTAACCACTATTTTTATAGCATCTAATAAAAATGAGAAGATTTTCCATCAGTCAGAATGCAAGTGTAAGCAACTGAAGAGTTCAGGAAAAATGTCCTGCAGCTACTAAAGGTGACAGGGGTCTTCTGACTTACAGATGAAAGGACTGATTAGTTGACAGACATTTCCCATCTCGCTTTGTAAAATGCCACCACCTACATGCCAATGATAATAACAAATTACAGTAGCAGACAAAAATCGACATGATATTAATTTGACTGGAGCCAGAGGGAACAGTAAATGCAAGGAGGCTTGGGTTCTAAGTATAGGTTACATGTTTCAGTGCAGGAATCTTGTTAGAATTAGGTTTGCTCTGCTCAGAGTTACAGATATAAAGCATTTCCTTTTTGGATTAAAAAAAAAAACTTGAACATGAATGTTTCAGAATATATTCACGTTATCTGTTATTTCTAAATCTTACTCAGTGACAAAACTGTTTTTTCCAAAATAAACTGACAGTAACCCACTTTTCCTTCCATGACAACATAATTCTCTTGATTGAAGCCGGTAATCTATTCATCATGATTATGAGACCAAAAAACGATGGAAGGAAGGGCAAATAAAAGAGGAATGCTCGGTTACAGATATGATTGGCTGGGAACCAGAACCTGTGAGACCAACTGTGGGAGTCAGGACCAAAACCCACACTAGGAGAAAGAATTGATAAGTAAGATGAGAATCTGTTTTTAAGATGAGTTGGAATATAGGCTGGAATGACACCTCTGAGGTTGGTGGAATCATTTCTGGAATAACCCAAACCGTGGCTTCTAAATCTGCTCAGAAATAAGTAGGTACCTCCGGTAGAAATACCAGAGACCTTGGGACAAACAAGATTATGGTCTCATTCAGTCTAGGGAATATATCAATTAATATCGCTGCCAATTTACATTTTGTAACCTGTTTTATGGCATATCTTTTTTTAAAAGACTGTTAATCTTTAATATTTATTTTCCAGAAAAACTTTGTTGTTTCTTAACATTTAATAAAAAATGGAAGAGCTGCTTATCTTAGAGTGATAGAATAATTTAACCCAGAGATTTTGGGGTTTTTTGACAGTGAGCCATGTTATCTTTGCATTCTTAGCTGTTTCTAACTGAATTAACATAAGCTTAAAATCTTTTTTTAAAATGCCCCTGAGCCCATTGAGTTTGATTTTTTATTATAGTAGGTTGCAGCAATATTTATTCTTTTGCCCATGAAATTCTTTTTCGCTTGCTATTGCAGTGATTTATATCAACTGTAAAACAAAACCGAGGCTGATGCTATGAATTTGTCATTGTGTGTTTGTTTATTATATTTAAGCTTACCCAACAATAAGAGTTGTTAGGTCATATTCCACTTTGAAAACTCATCAATGAAACGTAGTCATATTTGTTTCTTTTATGAGAAATGTCATTCTAGTCTCCCTATTTGATAATAATCTTTTTTTTGACAGACTAATCTTACTTGCTTTGTAACAACAAAGTAACCTTGCAGTAAATCATATAAAACCATTTAATATATTTCTTACATCACTTGAGATGACTGCAGGAATGCTGCTGCTTCCCGTCATTTTCTCCTATACTTCTTCAGATATTGGCCAAGAGTCTCTGAATACAGTTTCAGTAACTTGGGATAGGTTAAAACTCATAGCATTCTTGGCCTTACAACTTACGTAGTGTCCTTGTCTCATTGCAGATTGAAAGCCTATGTCATGAGATGCCTACCTGAACAATAATGTAAACTCTGTGCATGTATGTGTCTGTGTATATTTGTGCCTCTATGACCTATTTTATAGCTGTTAACAGCTATAAATTCCCTTTGGTGAGTAAGCAGCTTATCCAGAGATGAGTGGACCAAGAGAAGCACAGGCTGAGAGATAGGGAAGGAAAACTGCTTACTAGAAACCTAAGCAGTGTCCCTAGTCAGATTGTGTCAAAATTCAGCAAAATACTGCATTTTGTCAGAATTTATGAATGTAGCAGTTACTTTCAAGGGATGGGAAAGAAGAAGTGGTCAAAAGTTTCAAGACATCTACAGTACAGAAATCACACAGTGGACATTTATTGTGCACTGGGCAAGAGTTTCAGGAGTGAGCAGCAAGCTAGTTTAAATTTGCTGAGTTAGGAATCTTATCCCAAATGCTGATTGATTAACCAGTGAGTCTTGCTTCTGCCAGCTCTTAGCTCCAGGCTTGTACTGTTTCATTAGCCTTGAAACCAGAGAAATGTTAACTCTTGGAGGAGGAGACCTTGGCTCTAACAGGTTCTTGTATCCAACATCTTTAGCTTGTGGAAAAGTTTCCTTCCCCTCCATTTGTTCCCTGGCAGATAACTGTGATTCCCTCGTCTCCTGCAGAGTAGTTCTGGCCTTGCAGAGGCATTAGTATCAATCATAAGTGAGGTCTCAGAGGCAGTCATGGTACTTCATCATTTTTGTATCCAGATATCAACTTTCCTAAAGTGAATGAAGAAGTATGCAGCAGCAATATAGAAAGGTGCCAGAGATGGATGATCACTTTAGCGACAACAGCAAAGGCATCATTTTTTACTGCGTGGGAGAAGGCAATGCTATATCATACCTGTAAATTACCAAGAAAAGCATCTGGATAAACAATATAAAATGACTGATGATACAGTGCCATATGATGGGCCCCTTGGGTCCGATGGCATTCAACATACTACTGAGGAACTGCTGAGGATCTTTTGGTGTACTAATGGTATTTATGATGTAGCTATGTTAAAGCTTTCAGGACCTCTAGGTGCTGATGTTGCCATACAGAAGGGAAAAAAATCTGAACCTGCATTGCCAGAATTACACTGGGAACATGGAACATAAGCCTGAAGATGGGAAAGCTCAACACAGTGAAAGATAAAGTGAATCAACTACACATTAACATAGGTATCAGTGAATTGAAATGGACAATAATTGGACACTTCCAGTCAAAAGATCGTACTGTTTACTACTCAGGACATAGAAAACAAAGAAGAGACAATATTGCTTTCATAGTCAGAAAGGATATAGCAAAGGTAGCACTATGCAATCAATGACCAAAAAATATCAGACTTTATGGACAGTCTTTTAATATAATGATTATCCAGGTTTATGCTCCAACCACTGATATGGAAGAAGACAACGTTGACAAATGTTATGGTCAAGTTCAGTCTGAAATCTACAGAACATGCAACAAGATATCTCCTTGTGGTTGGAACCTGAAATGCCAAAGTTGGAAAAATTAAGGAAGAAAATGTAATTGGATTGTATGTCCTAGAAAACAGAAATAAAGCAGAAAAACAGATTATTTTTTCCTAATCCAATTATTTTTTCATAGTTAACAGTCTCTAAACAACCAAAACAGTGTCTGTATACATGGACATTGCAATATGGAATGCATAGAAATCAAATTAACTATAGTATTGGTATCAGCAGGTGGAAGAGCTTAGTTATAACAACAAAGAAGTGGCCTGGGCTAATGGAACAGATCATGAACTGCTAATGAATATGAAAAGAG
Organism: Liasis olivaceus; assembly: GCA_030867105.1. Taxonomy (NCBI): domain Eukaryota; kingdom Metazoa; phylum Chordata; class Lepidosauria; order Squamata; family Pythonidae; genus Liasis; species Liasis olivaceus. The sequence goes on along the minus strand of CM061350.1, from coordinate 136,932,168 downwards.
ACTGTCAAAAACCAGAAACAGAAGAAAGTAAAGTGGATGTTATAATAGATGGTGGAAATTGCCAAGAAGAGAAACCAAAGCCAAGAAAGACAAATATGTCAGAACTCAATGAAGAATTTCAGAGAGCAGATAGAAGAGACAAGAAGGAATATTATGACAGCTTTGAAGTTGGAAACAGGCACAGAAAAAGAAGTCTTCCAAAAGTTCTACTCAAAAGGAGGTTGCAACCTCAAATTGGTATGCTAAAGGATATCAAAGGGCAGGTTGTAACTGATTTAGAGAAGGTGAAATGATGGAAATTTTATACATTATAGATGTCAAGGTATTCCATACTTACAAGAACCCCTAGTATTAGAAGATGAAGTTAGATCAGAACTCCAGCCATTATCAGTGGGAAAACTATAGGAATTGATGGAATAGCTACATAAATACAATAAACAACAAAAGAAGAATCAGTAAAGGTTCTAACCAAACTATGCCAGCAAATCTGGAGAATGACCCAGTGGCCAACATATTAGAAGAGGTCAGTCTACATACCAGTATCAAAGAAAGGAGATAGAGTGTGCAAACATTTGCATAGTGTCCTCAATTTTACACATTAAAAAAGTGATGCTTAGGTTCATCTAATGTATATTACCCCTACATGAAAAGAGAGATGCCAGATGGTCAGACTAGTTTTAGAACAACCTGAGGAACAAGAGTCATAGTAGATGGACACTCAATAATTGAATTTGGATAAGCAAGAATACCCCAATAAGTAAATATGTGTTTCATTGACTATAGAAAAGCTTTTGATTGTGTTGACCATGTCAGGGTGTGGTATGTCCTTAGGAAAATGGGAATCCCAGAATATCTCATTGTCCTCGTGCAAAACCTATACACAGGACAGGAAGCCACAGACTGGATGGAACATGGTGAAACACACTGATCCAGGTCAACAAAGGAGTGAAACAAGACTATGTACTCTCTCCTTCTTTATTTAACCTGTATGCTGAATAAATATTGAAAGAGGCTGGATTAGAAGAAGATGAACATGATTAATTACCTAATAGGATTTATACTCCCAAATCAATATATAACTGGGACTGGAACTATGTCTTAGAAAACACATGATTACTGTCAAAATGTGTAATGCATATATGCCATGACATCATCCTGCTTTGAAGTTTTTATGCCTCTATAATTGTGACTAATTAAATTTGGGATGAGATGAGAAAATGTGAGCCATGATAACATCAGGTCACACATTTTTCAAGAGGCAAAGAAGACATATGTGGTTCCTTTAGCAATGACCATATTTTAAAATAATAGATACATCTGGCTGGATGATTTTCATTGAACTTATTATCCAACAGTAGATATGGATGGACAGTTACTGTTCCTTGGGAGACTAATTCAGTGTCAAGTAATCTTAAAATATAGCTTGAAAATACTGTGCTGATATTTTTGTATGTTGCATGGAAGCATCCTTATTCTCACAATTGCAATATTCAAATGAAAAGAAAATTATATCATTGTTTGGAGTTTTATAAGACATGGGGTGGTCTCCTTTTTGCAATCCTAGGCTGTCACATTGTGTTTTATTATCTGCTTTGGTTGCTGAGTCCCCTACAGATCTTTTATGATTTCTGTGGGTTGATGAAATAATGGTTTATCAAACGTGGTTGCTAAGGTTTTTCAGTCTTGTACTGTATTCCTGATTCCTTTACTAATAACTTGTCTTTTTTGGTTAGGCTGCTGTTAACAAATTCAGAATCTTATCTGAATTATTTGGTCTTTAAGCAAAGATAATTTATGTATACTTTATTTGCTGTACTGACAGCTTTTCTAAGGAGATTTACAGGCAGTTCATTATGGCAGCAGCTTAGCCTCAGGTCTGGATTTGTTCTCATGATGTCACCAGAGTCCTGGAGCTAGTCAGTTTATTACAACTTTGATGCATTATATATGAAACTGCAGCAAATACAGTCTTTTCTCTTGCACTGCAGTGCCGCACAGCTCGTGGACAGACCATTCAGTCATTGGTAGGAACTCTTGCTTCACTCACCTATGGCTCCTTTCATTTGCTGTAGCATTGTTCTATGCATTTCAGGGTGGGAGGTTATGAAGATAATCACGGGTTGGTTTTCTGCTGTTTTTTAAGAAATTATGGAGTGAGAATAGTCACAGTATGGAACATAGGAGGTACTCGTTAATGCTGAACCAAAAATATTTCCCTACTTATGTCCTGCAAAAATGTGTGCATGACAGCATTTTCAGGGAAAAATCCTAAATAGGCTCAGGAGTTCAGTCAATTCCATTGCTACGAGTAATGTCTTGGGCACAGAAACATTGGGTATTGTTTTACAAGGATGGCATATATTAAAATATACAAAAAACCCAACTTTCCTTATGCCTTCGAAACCTTTACAAGAAATATTAGTCACTATAGTATAGAATAGCTTCACTTACTAGTATTTTGCTTAAAAAAATATTTATAACTGTTTCTCCTGTTCATGATTTTAAACGGGAACCTGAGGTACTGGTTTTAATCAGGTATACTGAACTTATGCCAGAAATAAACAAAGGCTGTGAAATGAAATAAGTTTCACAGATTTCATTTTTTTTTTAAAAAATGTATTCTAAAATCTGTTGGTGATTTCTTTTCTTTTCTGTCTCACAAGTTATTATAGGTAGTCCTTGGTTAACAACCACTCATTCAGTGACTGCTCAAAGTTATAATGGAGCTGAACAAGTACTTACGACTGGTCCTCAAAGTTCTGGCCATCCCAGCACTCCTGCGGTCACGTGATTGTAATCCAGGCACTTGGCAGCTGGCTTGTACTTGCGACAGTTGCACCATCCCATAGTCACATGATCATCATTTGTGACCTTCCTGCCAGTTTCCCACAAGCAAAGTCAATGAGGAAGCCGGCAGAGAAGGTCACAAGTCATTCGGGTAGTCACCCCAAGCCTTGTGGTGCCTGCGCCACACCACCCCCTCGTGCGCCCTCCCTTGCCTGGCAGCAGCCACTCCAAGTCTCACTGTGCTCGCACCGCACCAGTCCCTCCGTGTGTGTGTGTGTGTGTGTGTGTGTGTGTAGCTATAGCTATAGATATATATCAGTTCTTAACATATTCAACAGTCTGTCTCTCTAATCAGACAACTAAGCCATGGAAAGCATATTGAGTTTTGAAACCTTATCCATGGATGGGCCTATCTGTGAGTATATATGGTAATATTTTTGATAAACTACCCATATTTCACGGATAAGTCCATCTGTGGATAAACTGACCTTTGAATTTTTAACCAAAATACCATGAAAAATTAGGGTCAGCTTATCTGCAGGTGGCACATTTCTCGTGGAATTTTGATTAAAAATTTGGGAGTTGGCTTATCTGTGAATATATACATTATATGGAAAAATATATAATGATATGAAAACAACAAGCTAAGTATGAGACAAATGAGATACCGATTGCAGCATTGGACATTCAAGACAAAACAAGATATAAAATGTTAACAGCCTGCCAAGAAACTCTGGCTAGATTCAAGATCAATCGTGCAGGAAAAAGATCATCTTATCAGTTTCCTTATTTGGAATATAAACAAGCTCTAGCAGCTGTCATAGTAAAAAGCTTTGGGGAACTGTTTTAATTAGATTTTAATTAGATTGCACAAATTGGATCAATGCAGTCAGTGGGGTGCCTTCAGGTACAAGTCTTCATGATCTCCTAGTCCTGTGGTGGTTCATGTTATTCATGCTATTTTCAGATTCGCTTTTAGGAAACATACAGAGTTCCACCACACACACATCATGGAAATATAGTTTTTATAGACTACTTGATGATAAGTAGTTTTGTAAAAAAGAAATTATTAAATACTACAGTGTTCAAAATGAAGCTTCAATTTTCTTAATTTTTGAAAATTTGCATTCTACACCTCACCAGGAAATGATCTTTCTATCTTTCTATCTTTCTATCTTTCTATCTTTCTATCTTTCTATCTTTCTATCTATCTATCTATCTATCTATCTATCTATCTATCTATCTATCTTTCTATCTATCTATCTATCTATCTATCTATCTATCTATCTATCTATCGCAGAGCATTAAAGGTTGAAAGGGACAGGCAGGTGGAGGAAGATTTTTCATAAACTGAGATGAAGTCCAAAGGCTTTTTTCCCCCTTGCATGAAACTCATATTCTCCTAAAGGAAAACTATTTTTGATCAAATTTGATTATATAAATGGAAATGAAACATTTACCAATAGACTAGTGATTTTAATTAGACCATTTTCTAATGTTATTGTTGAAGAAGAGATTTTTGTGTTATGAAGTACATATATTATACAGTTTTAGTAGTTAGAAATTATGGTTGCTGAATGACTGGATAAATTTTTATGGTCCCACCAAAAATAAACCTTGTATTTTATCTAATTTTGCTACTCAGTTGAGATATAGGTGTATAGGTAGTTCTCACCTTATGACCACAATTTGGACCAGAACTTCTGTCACTAAATGATGTGGTTGTTAACTGAGTTGCACCTGATTTTATGATCTTTTTTGCCACAGTCATTAAGTGAATCACCATGGTTGTTAAGTGAATCCAGCTTCCCCCATTGACTTTGCTTGTTGGAAGCCCCCTGGGAAGGTTGCAAATGGCAATCATGTGACCCTAGGATGCTTGGACCATTGTAAATACATGCTGGTTGTCGAGCTTTCAAATTTTGATCACATGACTCCGGGGACACTATGATGGTCATAAGTGCAAGGACCAGTTGTAAGTCACTTTTTCAGTGCTGTCGTACAGTCATTAATGAATGGTCGTAAATCGAGGACTACCTGTACAGTATCAGATAATTGTTAGTCAAAGTTGGGGCAAGTTCTTGGTTCTAACCACAATAGGAATTGGTCATTTTTCTACCATTGAAAGCGATCAGACATATTTAGGTTCTCCTAGGAAAATTTTTCTAAAAAATCAAAATTTTTAGTCCAACTCTCATGATAAATTGTTCCTGTTAAGTAATCTTTGTTTAAAAATAGTTGGAAAAGCTTTTTTAAAAAATGGGATTAATACTCTATCCTTCAAGGAGATAGTTAATTTGATCTTCTTCAGATCAAACAAGAGATGCCTCTTAATAAGATGTGTTCTGTGATTACTTATATATGTATCATATAAAACCATACTTTATAGGGAGATATTATAGTCTAATTTGAATTGCAATACATTCACGTAAAGATAAGGGAGATAGAGGTTCATAAGGATTTTTTTAAAAAGTTGTTTATGTTTCTAACTTTACTTCACAAAGGAAAATTCAAGAGCAAAACCAAGAAAATAAATAGATTAAATAAATCTAAAGGGCAGCTTTCTGAAATAAAGGAGTGTTCTTTATAATAAAGGATGTATGATCGCTGTAATTAAAACATTTAGAGTATTTTAAAGTATTTCCAGCAGTCAGAACTAACAACAGAGAAGGAACGTGATTTTTGTTCAAATGATGACTTGCTTATTTACTCCCCCCCCCTTCAGTTCTGGAAGGGGCACAGTTACATAACACATGCACACACATGCTCACAAGAGAGCATCAAAGACAGTCTTGACAAATCCCTTCATACTGAAACAAACTAGTATTTTGTTCCTGATGACGGAAATTTTGGTTTCCTTTTCTGAGCCAGTGGCTTGTCTTTTTCTTAAATACTGATGTTAATCTCTTTCATTGGAAACAAACCAGGCTCCTGTATTTCTAATCCTCGCAGAGTCTATACTTCGGATCATTTTACATGACCAGACACTTTTACATTTATACTCTCAAAGCCCATCCTTGAGACATGCTCCCTTGGTTATTATTCTGGCATTTCCTCATTACCTGCACTCAATGGAGTTCTCTTCGAAGGAGATTAGTTGCTTCAGGATTTCTGCGTTATAATATAGGGACATCCTTTGTACATTATCACTTGTTCTTTAAATTAATTATTGCTCTGGCAATAATTAGAAGTTTCCAGGTACGTCTTTGCTCAGATGCATTTCTCTTTTCAGCTCAATGGAAAAAAATAGCATGTGGCCATATTGATGGCTAGAAGCACTGGGTATACACAGCTTACATCAGGGTTTGTCTTTCCTTACTCAACCTAGCAATGAATAATTGACTTTAAGTAGGGTCCCCGGAAGAGATTAGGGAAGGCTGTTGCTTCTACCTCTTTGCAGGGGACCTGGCACAAGATTTCAGCATTCTCCTTCCATATCAGCTGCTGCTTTTCTTCCACCATTAGCATTGGAGAAAATAATATATAAACTTCAAATTAGACATGACTTGTCTTTCTCATCCTCTTTCTGTGAACTTCAGTGATTTTTATATATTATGTATTATTTTTAAATGTCAGCAATTGCTCATCATTGTACAGTAATGTATGGATGCAACGTCTGATAGTTTGTTTCTGTGGCTGTATTTGGGAAATACAGATAGTCCTCACTTACTGACCACAATTGGAACTGGTAACTCCATTGCTAAGCGACAAGTCACATGACTACATTGGACTTACAACATCACTTCCACTTCCGTCATTAAGCAAATCACAGATGCTAAGCAAGACATCATGTGATTGCGACTTGCAGTTTTACTGCCAGCTTTTCCATTGACTCTGCTTGTCAGAAGCCAGTTGTGAAGTGTGCAAATGGCGGTCATGTGACCGTAGAACACTGTAACAGCCATAAACACCTGCCAGTTGCAAAGCTTCCGAATGTCGATCATGTGACCGCAGGGACGCTGCAGTGGCCATAAATGCAAGGAATGATTGCAGAGCTGTTTTTTTTTTCCCCCAACCATCATAACTTCAAACTGTTGCTGAACAAGGTAGTCAGTAAGCAAGGACTACCTGAATTGCTCAAGGCATACAGCATATTTTGTTTGTCCGCCCCCCCCCCCCAAGCATCTTACAGGTTTTTTAGGGCTAAAAATCATAGGAGGTTTTAGGGCATTTTTAATATATGTTTTTTAATTATTTATAGATTTTAGCCATGTTTGGAGGGACTTGTGTTTTTTCTTCCTTTTTATTATTGTGAGCTGCCCAGAGTCACCCGTTGGGGGAGATGGGTGGCATACAAGTCTGAAAATAAATAAACAAAACAAACAAAGATACATACATACTATCCAGATAATTGTTGCTATACTTGCAAAGCTGGGATTTTAAAATGGAGAGCTTGCATTGTTAGGTGACCAACAACTTAAATTGGCTGCTAAAATAAAAATGCCACTTACTTGAGGACAGGGTTTTACTGATATATTATAAAAAGTAATATATAATTTTCAGTATATTTTAAAATATACTGTAGTTTATTAATGTGATTCTTTATTCATGTAAGAGTTGGTAAACCACCCAGTGCTTTTAATATTCATGTTTGGCAGGATATAAATGTGAAAAATAAATATAATAAAATAGCTAAAGCCTACCCATTTCTTTTTCCCATCTGCATTTTGGCAATCCAAAAATCATTTAGCATTTTCTTAGTTAGATTTCTAATAATATTTAAAAATCATTATATGCTGAAATGGGTAAGTGTATATAAATGGTGCCACAGTGTCTTTGGTCTGTGCCAAAGCAAATTTCTGTGAGTTATGTAATTCTCCTCTGCAGCAGTTGAATTAAATCAAATGTTCTGCATGTTACAAGTTGCTAAAAGGAAAGCCTTCCATATAGAGGACTGGAATACATCAAAGTTTCACTGGCAGATGCCACGGCATCAGATTTCACAAACACCCTAACATGAGTGTTCTAGCTAGTTTGCCCTGTACTCCCTGTCACATTAGTGTAACACTGTTACTTATCATTATTTCTCTTCTGGTTTCTAAAAATATGGTGCAGGGTATCTAAAAAACATTGTCTCAGTGGGGTCACCTGAATATCTGCAAAGAAAGACAAATTTCAGTCCTTGAACTCAGAGCCCTTTGTTGCTGGGAAACTGTAGATGCTTGATTAGTTCAAAACCTCTAATGGTCCACTTTTTAATTAATCTGCGTCTTCTAAGGCTCACATAACATGCTCTTTCAAAGTAGTTCAGTAAAATGTGAGAATCTCTTACAAAACTGAATTACAAAGAAACAGATTACACTAAAAAGAAATCTCTATCCATATTGTTGAAGCTAGATTCATAGTTGGCTTTCTAAGTAAAAGTTTCTGCAGTCTCTGATGGCCCTGTCTGAACTTAGAAACCTGTTTTGAAAGGTTGGAATTATTTTCAGTTTCTTTTTCCTTGTAACCTTGCTAGTCATATATGAAATGATAAGTCTGCCTATGAGGGAATCTAGCTGACTCTGCAAAGATATATTTTAGTCTAGTGATCTTATATCTGACCTTAACTAAAAGATCAAGTTACCAAAAATAAAATAAATCATGAGGTGTTCTGGAAATGCTGCTTAAATGTGCATCAGGAGCCATTTGGATGCGTAACAACTGTTTTTCTCATCATGGAAGACAACAGCTCTGCGATTACAGCATAACCAGTAATCACTGAAATTTGCCTTTTTACACAAAGACAAATTCCTGAATGCTACTGGACTCACATTGTCTGGCCTCAAATGCAATGTGCATTTGCATTCCATCACTGAAATATTCCCTCATCTAATGTCACTGACATAAATAGAGACTCACATGAGAATGCAGGCCTGCAAAAATGAAAGCCTGTATATCCTGAATCCTCTGGCTTCCTGCAATAGTTTTTCAAGTGCTGAACCTTGATAGTCAATCTGTGATGCATCATCATTAGCAAATTCCACACCTCATTCATCACTCTCAGTAGCTTCAAGCCTTTCCACTACAGGAGATGGCATGGAGATAGTACTTATTGTGTATATAAAAGTGAAAGCCTCCCTGGCCAAGATAAAATGATAGCTCTAATCTGATTTGTCACATGAAGGGGTTATAACAGCATTGCTGCATTTGCGGTATTTTTTTGTTTTAAAAGCTGAAAATCAATGGTGGGGCCCCCATGTCCAGATCCATGGGAGAAAAGCTCCACCTGCTGCGTGCATATCCACGGTGTATATCCCTCCTATGTTCGTGGAGAGCTTTAAGCCAGCTTTTTGTTAAAGAAACATTTGATAATAAACTCCCGACAGTAAAATGTTAATAAAAGCCAGAGCCAAAATAATTAAATTTGGAATTTCCAGACTTAAAAACAACAGCAGCAACCAACAACAAATACAAATTCCCAGCAACTGAAGCCAGATAGCAGCTATCTGAAAAACAACACTTTCACTTATAAAAAGATCATAGTGAGATTATCAAATATGAAGAAATTATTGTAGTGAGCATGATGGAGCATGATGTACTCTGGAGTACAACCTGAGCCCCTCACATGCATGCTGGAGAGAAGCCATAGTTTGACTTGATCCATTCTTCCTGAATGGAAAGGCTCAAAAAATCCAGTTAATGCCAGCTAGAAATCTGTCTAACAACCATAAGGCTAGTGATGAAGCATAATCACATTTAGCACATGGTGGCAAGGCCAGCACCTTAAATTCAGCAATCTAACTTGACCTCTGACTGTAGTGCCCTTTTTAAGAAGTTCATCCTAAAGAAAAAACATTTCTAGGAATTCTTCTGTTTCCTTTTTGTTTTTACAGGAGTTTGGGAGACATATACTAGAAGTAACATTTAGGGTCTCCAGTTCTTCAAAAACATTTGAAATTGGTCTCTTTGATCAGATGTCATTCACAAGTTGTATAGTTGGCAGGGCCATTGCTAAATAGTAGCGTGGATATAAAATATTATACTCCATCATACAAAAATGTTTAAAGAGGTCTTTTAGTAACTACAGGGTGAGCTATGTGTGATTTGATAACTGACATTTTCAAACAGTGTATTTTTGGGAGTTAGTAGTTAAAAATGTACAGTAATAAGTGGAACAGAGATGTTTAAAGAGAGAGCAGAAATAGAGTAATGGCTAAGAAAACACAATGAATGAAATCCAAACTAAGTGGAATTATTTAAAAAAATGTCCTTTGCAATTTTTTTTTTCAGATTTCAGTGTAAAACCTTAAACCTTGTTAAAAGTTTAGCAAACAGGAATAATAGGTGTTCATGAATAGAATGCCATACAGAGTGAGACTTTAATCCTTTTAATTTAAACTTCCAAGTTTATTTATTCCAAAACATGTTGTAACCTGTGTGACTTCCTTAATGTGGTGCCCTCCAGATAACTATAACTTCCAGAGTTCTTAGCCATCATAACATAACATAATGGCTCAACATAACTAGAGTTATCCAGATTAAGAATTACAGTTGTTGTAAGCAAGACACCTAGAATCACCAGGCTGGGGGAGTCTGTGGCATGATCTTGTTTATGCAGTAATTCTGTGAAAGAGGTCACTGTTATTCACATAGATAAAAAGGCATGGTTGATAAATACAGTGTCAATTACATATTAGCAATGTCCATGAAACTTGACTGCCTCACCTGTTACCCTGAGTGAGGCACCTCCATCTGCTGGCAGCACACACAGTCCAAAATGCCCCGTCAAATGGGGTACAACTATCTTTGATAAATGCCTAGCCACACTGCAAAGATGGTGGGAGTGGGGTGGAGCTGTCCTTTATTGCTGATTTTAAAATAAGGGAAAAATCTGCTTGGGACTGGGATTCCTGCCACTGTGGATACACTTTCCCTGTTTTATCCTCTCATCCGGTCATAAAGGGTGAAAATCAGCTAAGAGATAAAAACGGAATTGCACCTTTTTAATAGGACCTCCATGTCCATACCAGCAGTAGGAAGAGAGGGTTAACTTGTTAGTACCCACATCCCAGTTTGCCTCACGTAACTGACTAGGAGAGGTTAGTTTAGTGCCAAACGATCTCAGGGTTGTTTGGAGCTAAAAGTAGCTGCACCTAGCACACCTCTTCCCACCCCTGACTGGTTATAGCTGTTTGCACAAATGTTTCCCTGCCTTCTAGGTGTAATTGAGTCGTTGAAACCATCCATTAACAGACCTAGTATTTAATCCAGATGCTGAATATCTGTATCAAGATCATGATAAACCTTCAGCCGGTAAGCCACAGTGTCATTACATGGTTAAAGCATGCCATGTACAGCATGAATACTTTTATTCCAGATGATTCCAGTTCTTCTCTATGAACTTATAATGCTGAGTTGATAATCCATTTGTTCTGAATTGATGTGAATATTCAGGGCCGCATTTCAGCAGAAGTCTTATCTGCCATGGAAATTCAGTGTAACTGAATTTGTATTTTGCCATGCCCTATCATAATGGAATAATGCCAGTACATTTTTCAATTTGTCTACTTTGGTACAAATCAGTGCCAGCTTGTGTAACACATAGATGATCTAAATTCCTGAAGTGGTACTCCTGTGGCTGCCATCTGGGATATAAGACTGTGAAATGCATCTGAACAGGGAACTGCTCAACTGAGTAAATGACTTTGCAGGCTACATGTTGGATGTGTTGCTCTGGGCAGTCCAGCCCTTCACCTTTATTAAAAAAAAACAACACCCTGCAGCCTAGCCTTTGTTCAGTTTTGGACTGTAGATGTGAAACTAGCTGGTGACACAGTGGCTAATTAATTTAGGGAGATGTTATCTGTGATAGTTGATAGCGTGAGATAGCTAACATAACTTCTTTTTATACAGTTCTAATACCATATTTTCAATTTAAATTTTGAGCATAACCTTGCTAGCATGTGAAATGAGTGCAATTGTGCGATAGTTTGAGCATTCTTTGGCATTGCCCTTCTTTGGAATTGGAACATAAACTGACCTTTTCCAATCCTGTGGCCACTGTTGCGTTTTCCAAACTTGCTGGCATATTGAGTGCAGCACTTTAACAGCATCGTCTTTTAGTATTTTCCAGTAGTAATGTATGGCTGTGAGAGCTGGACCATAAAGAAGGCTGAACGCCGAAGAATTGATGCCTTTGAACTGTGGTGCTGGAGAAGACTCTTAAGAGTCCCCTGGACTGCTAGGAGGTCAAACCAGTCAATCTTAAAGGAAATCAACCCTGATTGCTCATTGGAAGGATTGATAATGAAGCTCAAGCTCAGATACTTTGGTCACCTAATGCGAAGAGAGGACTCTCTGGAAAAGACCCTGATGCTGGGAAAGATTGAAGGCAAAAGGAGAAGGGGACAGCTGAGGATGAGATGGTTAGATAGCATCACTGAAGCAATGAGCATGAAACTGAGCAAACTCAGGGAGGCAGTGAAGGACAGTAAGGCCTGGCGCAATATGGTTCATGGGGTCACGAAGAGTCGGACACGACTTAACGACTGAACAACAACAAATACCATATTTTCAATTTAAATACATATGGAAGGTGAACTTTCCAAAACATACTACCAGATAAGGCCCATAGCTAGTTTTTCATTTCTTTTGGCAAGTTGATTGCAAAGCATATTTTAAAGGGAATATGAAGTCTTAACTTAGACAACTAGACAAAACAATTTGCTTGCCTATGTGCTAACAGGATGTTTGTTTTAATTAACTTCTTTCTGAAAAAACCTGCTTTGACTTCAAGCCTTGATTTTTACAGAGAAGAGGAGGAGTCTTGCATATAGGAAGAAAGAAGCAGCTGAAAAGGACTAAAATCAGTTTGTTCTGAATGCAGCTATTGTTGGGACTGATGATGCTCTACTAGTTATTAATTTAGCTATTTACTTTCTCAATTTCATAGAAAATGTAACATATTCTGTGATGTCATTTGGGTATCCCCTGGACCAATTAGATATAAATGTGCTTTATTGATGATAAAATAATTTGTTCGCTTGTTACTTATAGAAACTTTAATCAGATTTGATGCTTGTAAGGGCTGGGTTCAATATTTGTGAAGGCCCTATACCCTAGGTAGGCTCATCGGTGTTGACACTTTGATTGGCTGCCATTTCCTGTCACTTCTTCCAGTGGCACAAGTGGTAGTCTATGTTCCACTCATCCTTGCCCCTTCTCCAAACATGCTTCATATAATTGGTTAGGAATAGGGTAGCAGTCCAATGACATACAAACTGGTTTAAGGAGATTAGACACTGAGCATTTGATCATAACAGTCTCCCTTGCTAAGTCTATCGTACTGTTTACCCATGCGTGGCTGACTGAGAAACCTAAATCTGGTTTCTTCCAGAGACCCTTCCCATCAAGATGCTTGGTAGAGGGGCCAAATAAAAAATTCCTCCTTCCTCCCTTCCTTTCAGGATTAACACTAGCTTGTAGCTGTTGGTTAAAGGCTTTCAGGTTACATGTGATGAAAAAGGGTTCATCCTAAATGAGCAACAGTCATAAGTATATTCATTTATTTAAAACACAACAGAAGTACACTCTGATAGGTGATTGACAAAATACATACAATCCAGCACTAAACCAGTTAATTCTCTTTCTTATGTGCAATGCTGAGAGAACCTCCAAGTGGGCAATAAGCCATGCTACAATGAACAGTAGATAAGTGAGAGACTGTTCCAGGAATAAAAAATAAAAGAGAGCCAGGCAATTATGACACCAGAATAACAAAATTATCATTACAACTAACTAACTTAAATTGCCTCTGACTTACATCTGGCAGTATGCTTTTCCCCATACCAGAGGGAGGTTTCTCTTTTTATTTTTTAAACAATGTACAATTGGGTAAAATAATTGAAACACCCAGATGTACAAATATCCACTTAACCCAGCCATTCTTCTCTTTAGCAACACTTCTGAGAAATCTCAAATTCACCCTAGTGTGGACCATAAGCCGCAGATCAGAGTAATTCCGCTAAAGCAACTAGGCTCCTGTCCCAACCTATTACAGTGCCAGCCAACATGCCTGAATCACATTAAATGTAGAGAATAAAGCTTTTGCTATTCTCTTTTCTTTAAATGTTTCAATGGATATGTGCCTGCAGGCATAACCATCTAACTGCAAATCAGACAGGAACAAGAGATGGCTTTCATTTTGTTAGGAAGAACAGGTTTGCCCTAAAGTACGTTTGATCTAGTCTCCATGTATGACTCACCTACCTAGAAATTACTTTGGCTGGCACACCACTTTCTATTTTGGCAGAATATTTTTAAAAAATTAGGTGAAATAACATTTGCCTCACCATAGCTCTTCTAAGTTATATATTTTACCATAGTTCTGTTTCTTAACTATGGTGATTGCTATCTGCCCTAAATGTTGACCCAATGTTCTGAGGAAAGAAATAATTAATTTTAAGCAAATTTCTTGAATTATGGTGATTTGCTATTGGTTTCTGCTGTTTTTCAGTCTCAAAATGGTGAGCAGTATAACAACATCTTTCTTTTTCTTTCTTTCTTTCTTTCTTTCTTTCTTTCTTTCTTTCTTTCTTTCTTTCTTTCTTTCCTTCTTTCCTTCTTTCTTTCTTTCTTTCTTTCTTTCTTTCTTTCTTTCTTTCTTTCTTTCTTTCTTTCTTTCTTTCTTTCTTTCTTTCTTTCTTTCTTCTATCTGCAAGTTAGAATAAAAACCTTTCAAGGCAGCTTCCATATAATACAAACCACAACACAATAAATTCCCAAAATGACAATGCTAAAATTATTGATTAGAATAAGAGATAACATGCAAGCAACTAAGTCAGCAAAATATCACCTCTGGCCCTGAAAAACACTGAAAATCAAATAAATAATGATAGCTTAAAGAATATGTCTTTCATATTCAGAGACCGATTTTTCATTTATTCTTCCCTAGTTCTAAAGATAATTTACTTTCTAAACCCTTTCCTTCCAACCCACACAGCAACTGAATTAGGAATGAAGAACTTGTTTTTGTAAGATGCTACCCTTAAATAAGCCACAGGAATGAGTGTGAAACAAATGCCTAGACTTTCCCAGCACACCTTGCCTCAGGTTTGGCTTTGCTAATCTGACATCTGTTTAATGCCTGTAGCTATACCATCCAGGAAATGTAGGTCCTAAATCATACAGTTGATTGCTGGATTTCAGCTTGTTTATTATTGGTGCTAAAGTTGAAAATAAGTGTGTTTGATTGTACATTGTAAATTCTTATTACTGCCTCTGCATAAATAACAAATAGTGTCAGAACATGGTTAAAAGCAGAGGTGTCCTGGGTAGACACTTCACTTTTTCCTCCACTTCTTACTGTATTGCTTATGAAGAGGGTGCCTAAGCCATTTCAGAATCTTTTGCCTCAAGAGCAAACAAGACAACAACCCTCATCAGAAGAAGCCCAACTAGAACATAGTTCTTCTAGTTCTTTTTATAGAACAATTCTACCATATGGAATGATGGTTTAGCTAAAGGTTTCATGATTAGCTCTTTGGTGACTATAAGGCTAACCTTCTTTTATTTGGAGAAAAGCTTTTGGGTTAGTATAGCTTTGCATGCATTCATTATGCATACATATGTGCACGCCTAACCATCAGGATGGTCCCTTTCAGGGTAAGGAACGTTATGCTCTTACTATAAAGTTAAACAAGATTGTATGAAAAGTTTCATATATATATCTTTTGCAAAGGAAGTTGGAAGTTGTTCTGTTAAATGTTCGTAAATGTTTGTATTATTTCTTCTATTTTTCTTTACTTTTATTTTCCAATTCTTTTAATCTTTGACATCCTTTTTTCTTTAGTTTTTTCAATTTGTATATTATGAAAAATAAAAATAATTGGAACAGGTTAAGGAACATTATGCAAGGCACCAAAAAATAGGAATAAATAGTGATCCAGTAAAATTAAAGGCATGAGAAAATAACAGAAATACAGCTAAATCTAATTCACACCAAAACTGTTCACTGTACCCCTCTGTGCTTTTTTGTTCGTGATCCCATCATGCCCATACTTCAGTTAATACAGTGCCTTTTCCTTGTATATACAGGCATTTTCACTTTATTTGAAAATGTTCATTCCATGCAACATATGAATAGGTTCCTACCACCACTTATATCCATTATTAAAAATTCTCCATCAGTTCTGCCATCTTCAGTAAACATTCTATCAAGGTACACAAATCCATCTACTGGCTTTAATTTTTCACCACTTATGTATAACATGATTGCTCCCATTTTCTCTAACACAAATACCTTTATCTTTTGATACGTTCATTTCACTCCTCATTACATCATACAATCTAGTATTTGCTGTGATTCATTCAAGTTCTCAGTCATCAACTTTGCGTTGTTTATATAGGAAAGTATACATACATTCACATCCTCAGTCAGCATATCTCTGATATCACTGCAAGCATGAATTATAAATTTATAAAATTGTCTTTTGCTCCTGAGTGAGAGGTGGCATGTAAATGTAATGAACAAACAAATCTTAGAAAGTAAGTGTTGAAAAGGGCCTTGGAGATTATCTAGTCTAACTGCTTGCCCAGTGCGGGAATCTACAGCATCTCCAACAGATGGCCATGCAGTTGTTTAACATCTGTTTTAACATCTCCAGGGAGTCTAGCATCCAGAGTCCAACACTTATCAAAGCAAGTCTGTTTCATTATTAAAAAGCTCTTACTGTCAGAAAATGCTAGATCCTTGCAATTAAAACCCATTTCTTGACTTATCTTCTGGAACAGCTCTGAATAGTTCTGCCCCATCTTCTACATAACAGCTGTCTTAAGGTATATGAAGTGCTATAATGTCTGTCCACAGTTTTCTCTAGAAGAAACACCTCAAGTTTCCAATTGTTCCTCATAAGTTTTCCTTCCAACTCATTTATTATCTTGGTTGCTGTTCTTCCTAGAATGTGTGGTGTCCAGACCAAGACACAATATTCTTTACACATTTATCCATAAATGCATTAAATAACCAAAGGGACCTTGGAAAGCCTTCTCTTGCTCCTGCTTAATATGGCATTATTTGCTAAGCAATTGATGCATTATTTCAGATCAGATGGCATTCTTAACACACTCAGCAACCAACCTTCAGTTCCATATTTGCACAAAACATTCCATAGTTCAATTTGTCATAAAATTTATCTAAATCATCACATATACAATAAAGCACCATACATTTCTCAATGACCTGCTGAAAAGAAAAATCTGGTCTGCCCACCCTTGTATTGTGCTTCTTAGGAATTTCATACATCATCCTCATTGTCTTGCACTCCCAAGAGCCTATGTAAAATTAGGTTAATTTTCAGGATATCAGATACCTTGAATGGAGAGGCAAACACTTAGTTTCTAATTTATGTAGATTATAGTTTATCATGGTACAGGTTAAGGGGCTTAAGTTACTGTGGATGTTGGAAAATATTAGTATATTGGAAGGCTTTAGAGTTACACTCTGTATGCGTGATAGCTCAGAGACATTAATGTAATATTCTCAGTAATTCTTCCCACTGAATGGATATGCTAAGAATAATAAATGTATTATTACAAATACAGAAATTCATATCAAATGTGTGTGTGACTGTCACATAATAACAATATTTATATTGGCTTTGTGATGTTTAGAAAATGTTCTTAACATGGTATTTTAGAATGCCTTGCTTGTTCTTAATTTTGCATATGTCAAAAATGAGGGATTTGAGCCTTGTTGAGGGTCATTTCCTTGTTCAGAGAACTGTATCTGTTCCCTTATCTCTCAGTGAATGCTTTTCATGTTTTCACTGTCCAACTCAGTGGTTGTCTTTAATGGATATTCAGTCCTTCTTCATTATTTAATTTTTTAAACAACCTTCAGATTCTGTCCAGTGCTGGTGTCTACCAACAAAATGATATCCATTGCTGGAATAGTTTCTCCATTCCATCATGCAGCCCCTTATCCAGGAATCTTCTAAAGGGTTTGGAAGTCACCAAATTAAATTACAATGCTTACAGTGAGAACACAGAGAGAAAAATGTGATTTTAGCAAAAGTCCACTCCTGCAATGTAATACATGATCCTTCAGCTTTTTACAATATGATATTTAGTTGGCACTCATTCTAATTTGAAATTAATCTCTAAAATTATCTAAGCATGCTTGCTTAGAAGATTTACTTAATGTGAAATGAAATACATTTTCACATTATTTGTTCTGAGGAGCAAAAGAAACCAAATCTCTGTTTTAAAACATTTTTAGATTTAACTGTTTTAGTGCTTTAGAAATTCCAGAATAGCAGTTACTTTCCTTGGCTGTACAAGAAAGAAATATTGTTATATTTGATAATGCAGTCCTAAACTGCACTCCCTGATTATGTGATATAAGCAGGCACTTTTACTCTTTTCCACTAGGAATTAGTTGAGAAACAATTGATTCCATCAATATTCATTGAGAGTTACCATTACAAATGTTGAAATTGTATATATGTGGGGGTTTTATGTTTTATGTCTAATATTCATGAGCATCTGCCAGAATCTTTCTCGAGAAAGGAGAGGCAAAGCATTCTGGCAGGTGGCAATTGTAATATATACACATCTGTGTTGTTTTTCATTCTGTGTATGGTTTATTGTTTACGGTTATAAATGTCAAGCCCAGCCCAAGAACAACGATGAGGCAGTCCAGTCCAGTATAGTTCCGTTATTAGCTTACACCCTAAAGACAGAAACTCGCCAGACTAAATCTGTGCTAAAGCAACTAATGGATATACCCCGTGAGACTCTAGGGAGGGGCTAGCCGAAGCCTCTTCTTCTCACGGTCTTGCTGTGGGCTGAGAAAGCACTTGCCTTGTACCCTCTCCTGGAATGTACTCCCTCCCTCCTAATAGCCTTGATCTTCCATTCCAGTATCCTCTTCGCACGTGCCTTCCATTACAATAAACCATAATATTTAGATCCCTACACAGTGGTAGAGTATCTTGAGTATTGGACTGCACTAGGTTGTTATATTCAAGATTCATGCAAGAGTCATCATGTTCAGTCAATACTTGTTATGAACAAGAAAACTAAGAAGAGATAAGGTTAGACTCATCAATACAACTATCTTAACATACTGAACATTTTCTGGCTTTCTGCTCTTGCAACTTTGCCAACGTCATGTTACGTGTCAGGAAAAAGATCCCGATCTTCTGTAATGATTTCCTTCATCTTGGAAATGTTGATGTAAATGGTAAAGCATGGAGTAGGATCTGCAAAGAGTTTCTTGGGAAGAAGAATGAGTACAGTAAAGGCTATAATTGGGCCAATGTTTGGGGTTTTTGAGGAGGAAGGACTTTCACACTGTAAGCAGATACTATTTTACATTTCATAAGGAGAAGAAAAATGACGTACGTTTAATTTATCGCAAAGTAGGTTCCAAAGTTTTGAATGTTGCTTATATGGGAATATTCCCCTGACATAATGAATATTCCCCTGACATAATGAATGAATAATGAAAACATTGAGACCTAGTTTGCAATACAATATATCTATAGTATTTTTATTTCTCTATCTGCCGTCATTCAGTATATGTCCTGTTTGTATTTTGCATTTCAGTAAACACATAAAAGAGAATTTTGAACTGCACAGTATTCTTTTGGAACTGGATTTTTCCGCCTGAAGGTTACATGTTATGCCTGGTTACACATTTAATAAAAAAATCCGGATAGGATCAGAGAACAGGTCCACCATTTCTAGTAGGGCAGAAGAAGGCCTAGGTATAGGTCTAACAGACCTGGTCTTAAGACAGTTGTATAGCTCTCCATTATTGTTTCATAGTGAGCAGACCTGAAGCCTGAACTCCATTTTTCCAGAGAAACCTGAAACTCTTGTTTTTTCCCTGGCTTCATTCAGCTTGTTTGTTTGGTGAATTTACCTACAGCATGCAATTAAAACTTAGGCGGTGTCTTCTAGGCAAGACATAAGACTTTCATCCTCCTTCCCATAAAAGGTGTATTACTACAATACATAAGAATTTCTTAGGAAATACACTGCCAGAGCCACAAGGTCTAAAATAACAGGGAGAAGATGCTCTTCATAGAACAGAGAAGCTGTATACATTTAAAGGTATATACAGACATTATGACTCTTTAATAATTACAGGTGAAACTCAAAAAATTAGAATATCGTGCAAATGTTCATTTATGTCAGTATGGCAACACAAAAGGTGAAACCAATATATGAGATAGACACATTACATGCAAAACGAGATATGTCAAGCCTTACTTTGGTATAATTGTGATGATTATGGCGTACAGCTTATGAAAACCCCAAATTCACAATCTCAGAAAATTAGAATATTACATGACATCAATAACACAAGGATTGGAAATAGAACAATATCGGACCTCTGCAAAGTATAAGCATGCATATGTACTCAGTACTTGGTTTGGGCCCCTTTTGCAGCAATGACTACCGCAATGCGGCGTGGCATGGATGCTATCAGCCTGTGGCACTGCTGAGGTGTTATGGAAGACCAGGATGCTTCAATAGCAGCCTTCAGCTCCGCTGCATTGTTCGGTCTCATGTCCCTCATCTTTCTCTTGGCAATGCCCCATAGATTCTCTATGGGGTTCAGGTCAGGCGAGTTTGCTGGCCAATCAAGCACAGTAATCCCATGGTCATTGAACCAGGTTTTGGTACTTTTGGCAGTGTGGGCAGGTGCCAAGTCCTGCTGGAAAATGAAGTCAGCATCCCCATAAAGCTCGTCTGCGGAAGGAAGCATGAAGTGCTCCAAAATCTCCTGGTAGACGGCTGCGTTGACCCTGGACTTAATGAAGCACAGTGGACCAATAGCAGCAGATGACATGGCTCCCCAAATCAACACAGACTGTGGAAACTTCACACTGGACTTCAAGCATCGTGCATTGTGTGCCTCTCCATTCTTCCTCCAGACTCTGGGTCCTTGGTTCCCAAATGAGATGCAAAAGTTGCTCTCATCAGAAAAGAGGACTTTGGACCACTGGGCAACAGACCAGTTCTTTTTTTCTGTAGCCCAGGTAAGATGTCTTCAAACAAGACGTTTGTTGTTCAGGAGCGGCTTGACAAGACGAATACGACATTTGAAGCCCATGTCCAGGATCCGTCTGTGTGTGGTGGCTCTTGATGCACTAACTCCAGCCTCAGTCCACTCCTTGTGAAAGTCCCCAACACTTTTGAATGGCCTTTTCCTGACAATCCTCTCCAGGCTGCGGTCATCCCTGCTGCTTGTGCACCTTTTTCTACCACACTTTTCCCTTCCACATAACCTTCTATTGATGTGCTTTGATACAACACTTTGGGAACATCCAATTTCTTTTGCAATTACCTTTTGGGGCTTTCCCTCCTTATGGAGGGTGTCAGTGATGGTTTTCTGCACAACTGTCAGGTCAGCAGTCTTTCCCATGCTTGTGATTCCTACTGAACCAGCCTGAGAGACCATTGAAAGGCTCAGGAACCCTTTGCAGGTGTTATGGATTCATTAGCTGATTAGAGTGGGACACTTTGAGCCTAGAATATTGAACCTTTTCACACTATTCTAATTTTCTGAGATTGTGAATTTGGGGTTTTCATAAGCTGTATGCCATAATCATCACAATTATACCAAAGTAAGGCTTGACATATCTCGCTTTGCATGTAATGCATCTATCTCATATATTGGTTTCACCTTTTGAGTTGCCATACTGACATAAATGAACATTTGCACGATATTCTAATTTTTCGAGTTTCACCTGTAAATTGCTGTATTACTATAGTCAGCATCAAATGGCTTAAATATCTCTAGAGAAATTTTGTACACCATTGTAATTTCTCCCAGAAAAATAGGTCTAACAACACCTTACAGATGTGAGTTTAAACAATCATGAACTTCTGCCTTGTTAATTTTTTCAAATTGACACACTACTGCCCTATCCAAGGTACAATAAAATCCTGTGTGTTTTTTTTTAAACAGGACAGGGATCACTTTCTTCTAAAACAAGAGATACTCCTTTTCCAGACTTCACTTATTAAAAGTTAGTTTCTTTCAAAAACAAATTAGCAAAACAGTAGGTGTAAGGTTTTTCTTTAGATTTTGGATTCTAGAAGAGCTAGAGATTTTGTTTTTAAAAAAGGAAAGTTTAGGGGAAAACTGAAAATTACAGTTCATCTACAGTCATCAAATCAGAGAATTGCAAGGGATCTCAAAGTTTTTCTAGTCCAGTGCAGAAACCACTAGAGAATCTCTGGCAAATTACCATCCAGACTCAAATAAACAGATTGCTATCCAGACTTCAACAGGACTGTAGAGAAAGAGAGTGTGGCAACCTGTTCCAGTGGTTGACAGCTAATACAGTCACAAAGTTCCTCCTGATGTGTCACCTGCACCTACTTTCTTGTGGTTCTGGTCCTGGAGCAATAGAGAATAAACCCAGTCTGTTTTTTGCACGACAGCTCTTCAGATATTTGAAGACCATTGTCACATTTCACCTCATATTTTCTGTAGGCTAAGCATACCAAGATCCTTTAATCAATAACTCTGGTTTCCAGACCATTCATCATCCTGATAGCTTACCTCTAAATTTCCTTCTGTTTTTTAGTGTCCTTTTGAACTTTGGTAGCCAAAACTGGACACAGTTCTTCAAATGGGTTCTGATCAAGCAAACAATTACTTCCCATGATCTGAACACTATGCTTCTGTTAATGCAGCCCAAGAAAGCATTTGTATTTTTTTGCAGCTGTATCACACTGCTGGCTCATGTTTAACTAGTGGTCAATAAGGATACCCAGATAGATTTCTCATGTAATACTGCCAAGCCAGGTCTCCCACTTCCTATACTTGTGCCTTACAGTTTTTCCACTGTGATGCAGAACTTTGTATTTCTGTCTGGTAAATTCCATCCTATTCATTTTAGTTATTGCTCAAGCCTATCTAGAACTTGTTATATCATCTCTCTTTCACCTAAAGTTAGCCATCTTTCCCAACTTTTTGTCATTTGCAGACTTTATAAATGTCTCCTCAACTCCCTCATCTAAGACATTGATAGAAAGATTGAATGTCACAAGGATAGAGCTATGTGACACTTCACTCAACACTTTCCTCCAAGCTGAAGTGAAACATTTAATAAGCACTCTTTGGATGTGATCATTCAGCCAACACTGAGTCCATCGAACAGTAATATCTAGCCCATATTTTACCATTTTATTGAGAATATCATAAGGCACTCTGCTGAAGGTTTTGCAGAAGTTCAAGCACACTATGTCTACAGCATTCACCCGAATGCTCTCAAAGATAAAGGTTAGTCTAATATGATTTCTTTGTGACATGGTGACTCCTGTTAATTGTAGCATGCTTATCTAAGTATTCACAAATACTTGCTTTACAGTCTGTTCAATGTTCTTGCCCAGTATAGAAGCCAAGGTGACAGGTCTGTAATTTCCAGGGTCTTCCTGCTTTCCTGTTTGAAGATGGAGTTAACATTTGCTCTTCTCTAGTCTTTGGGGGCCACACCAGTTCTCCAGGAGTTCTCAAGGATTACTGATAGATTCTACAATCATCTCTCCTAGTTTCTTCAGTACCCTGGAATATAATCAATCCAGACTGAAGAATTTTGTTTAAATTAGCCAAATTCTGTCATTCCCTCTGCTTGTCTATCCTAAGCTCACTTTCCTTATTCCCCAGTGACATCACTATGATCAGCTAGGACTCCATTTTCCTTCTGAGAGAAGACAGATGCAAAATAGGAATGAAGAATTTCTGCCTTCTTCCTATCACTCATTATAAATTTACCACTTTCTCCTTGCAAAGGACCTATACATTCTTTGGTTTTCTTTTTATTCCTCTTCAGACCAGTAGAACTGTTTTGTTACCTTTGGTATCTTCAGTTCATTTTAACAACATCCATATAATTTCTGGAAATTATACTGCATTCTTCCTTGGTCATATTTCCTTCCTTCCATTTCTTGTACATGTCCCTTTTTTTGTTTAGTATTTAGAGAGCTTTGCATGTATCCATCCTGGATCTTTACCCACTATTCCTTTTTGTGGGTATTGTTCACCTTCAATATGTCATTTTGTAGAATTTCCCACTTTCTTCCTTAAGGATTTGAAGCTGTTTGATTTTACCTAACTTGTCTCAGAGTTCATTAAAATCTGCTCTTCTGAAGTCCAGTGTACAGGCCTGACTTTTCTGAGTTCTTCCTCCTCTGGATATCACATATTCAAAAAGGCAGCTGTTCTTCCTTTTACCCCATATGTTCCAGTTTTTAACAAACAGTGGAAGTTATTATTCAGTAAATAAATAGATGAATTTATCTTTATCTGGAAATAGGTCTAGGCTAAATCTATATATTTGGGAATTCTGAAAAATGTAGCCCATCTGAAAAGGAAGATGGGGAAACTTGTAATGCTAGTTCTTATGCCATCTGTTGTCAGTTGTTTGAAATGTACAGTCTCCCTTCTCCAGATGATCAACATTGTCTAAACTGATAATATCACTAACTTTCTGTTGTTTTAGTTAATACCATATAATATGTCTGGCTATTCCTCTCCCCTCTGTGAAGAAGTTTCTGAGACAATTTAAGGTGCTGGCATTTACCCATATAAGCTTTTATGACTGGGCACCTGGATACCTTCAGGACCATCTGCCCCAAACAATATTGGCTCAACCATTTAGAACCTTCTTGTACTACCATATTTGCAAGAGGTTTGGCTAGATGATTCTGCTTTTCTGTGGCAGTGGCAGTACTCTGGAAAATCCTCTTGATGGACATCAGTTTGCCCCCTCCCTAGTTTTTCAGAATTTTTTAAAAACTGAGTTGTTTGGGGCAGCCTATTCTTGAGTCTATACCTGACGCCATCTTGCTTTTAGGTTTCTGTTTTATTCTTTGTTCTTTGTAATTGTTGTGTTGTTACATCTCTTTGTGCGTGCTGATATGGTTATTGTTTCGTTGCTGTGCTTGTTTTGATGGGTTTTAACCTCATCATGGATGTTTTAATTTTGGTTTATGTAGTCTGTATGCCACCAGTGGTCATTTAATTTAATATATAAATAAATAAAATGAGCATAAAAAAGCACACAGCACTCATGTTCTCTGCCTTGCTAATATCACATCCAGCATTTTCAATATCTTCACACCTGGTGTGGATTAAGGACATGGCAGTGTGGTTTAAAGCAGTACAATTTTGCCAAGTTCCTCTTTTTGTGTATTTCAGGAATGACTGATTGACAGAGATCATCCACTAAAGCACATCTCCAAGCTTACACACTCTTTGAGGAGACTTGTGAGCTTTTAAAGACCCGTAGCTCTGTGTGTGTTCTCATTCCTGGGTGAAACATTCCAGTCTGAAACAAAAACCTAAGCAAAAAATAACTTTGTCCTATGTTTCATAATAGCTGATGAAAATCCTAATGTGGTTATATGTAATTCAAATGACTAAATATTGTTTTTGCTTTATATCTAGCTTCCTAAGTTTTATATTTAAAACTCTGTAATCCTAAGGGAAGGACCCTTAGGATTCAGGTTTTGGAGATGCATATAGATCAGATCTACTTCCTGTTAATGTCCAAGACATTGGTAGAAGACAGTTATGCCTACTTAAATGAAACCCGTATCATAGGATCCCATGAATTTTAGAAATTATGCTCAGGATTCAAGTAGAATTTTTAAGAGTTTCCAGCTATCTTAACTTTTTGCAAGAAAAACCACAAAAAGTCTTGTGGCACATACTGTCCATCACACAATTTCCTTTTGGCGTTAGCAACATTATGCAAAGTGCAGAAAAAGTCAGAAGCAGGAAGCAAATAAAATATAGATCATTATTGGAAAAGTTTTTCAGGAGCAGAACCCATATTATCATAAAAGTATAATAACTGCTTCTAAGTAACTTGGTTCCTTAATATACAGGTAATAATGAAGACAATTCATGTGGAACTAGCAGATCGCATGTACTGCTCATGACATATTGTTTGTTTGTTCATTTCTTTATGGCATTTGTATATTTATTTATGTATTTGTTTATCATATTTATATAGCCGCCCATCTCACACAAAGTGACTCTGGGCAGCGTACAACAATTAAAAAAATAAATACATAAAAAACAACTACATATAAAAAACTATAAAAACACACAAAACAGGAGGGGATAAAATTAATAAGGGAGCTTCCCATTAAAAAGTCTTAAAGTAGTTTACAATAAAAATATTGTAAATATTGTAATTAATAAAGGCAGGAAAAAAGGGTAAAAGGAGGTCAAGCTGGCAGTGGTAAGCTATTCAAGAAATGTCCTAGAAAAAACAGTGGAATAACTTTTTTTTCTTCTGATATTTATCTCATTCTAGGGGAGGGGGGGGGGGGAAGATGCCATACCAAACAGTTGATTACCTGTTGCCAGTGACAAGATAATTGTAATTGACTTTTGTATACTTGAGGGTTTCAGCTCATGATTCCTTCCTCCTATCCCTCTAAATTAGTAGATACTCACCATGATGTTTAGTGGCCTTGTAACCAAGCAGATTGTATATTCATTACCAGCCATCTTTGGCCTGGATCTGTCTTGTGTCTAATTTATGTGGTCACCTCTCTCACCGCAGCAATTCTGGGCAGCAAACAAAATTTACAATTTTTTTAAAAAACCAACATAAATAACTGTTGAAATATGCAACATGTGGTGGTGGTGGTGCTGGTGGTGGAGGAGGAGGAGGAGGAGGAGGAGGAGGAGGAGGTGGAGGAGGAGGAGGAGGAGGAGGAGGAGAAGGAGGAGGAGGAGGAGGAGGAGAAGGAGAAGGAGAAGGAGAAGGAGAAGGAGAAGGAGAAGGAGAAGGAGAAGGAGAAGGAGAAGAAATGGCAACTGAGAATAAAAACCACAAAATAATATCAGACTACTTGGCTCCCAGGCCAGTTGTTACAGGAATGAGAAATTGTGATGCCCGGCTTGCAAGCATCAATGGAAGATGAGTTGGACTTTTGTGTCACATTTCTATAGATTTAAAATTAGAAATAATTCCCCCCAAATTCTGATTTCATATACGCTTGACACCTATCCATCATATTAGGGAGAAATTGACAGGTTCAGCTAACTGATTGAGATGTGGTGTTCAGAATGCAACATTGGTTCATATGATGTGATTGTGAGCTATGGCTACTTTTTGGAGTTAAGTTATTCCAGATACGTTCAGAAAATTTCATTGGTTTTCATAGATGCTTGCATTCTTTTGAACCAAATATCAATGGCATGGAAACTAAAAGGAATACAAAGGAAATGCACTCTTTTTACAGTTACAAAAAGGTGGTGGTATTAGGCTGGAAACAAAGCTACTTTTCAGTGGTTTTGAAGAAGTTATCTTTCTGTATTTGTACAGCATTTTCATACAATGTACCTTGAGTTAGAAATATCTTTTTAGGAACATGTACTGCTTATACTAGTATATATTTAAGTACCCATTTTTTCTTATTCCTGAGTAAACTATAATATAAAATAAATACGTATGAAAAATTAGCTTAGGTTAGTATATATGGAAGAGGTATGTTTTTGTGATTTATTTCTCTTTCCTTTTCTCCCTTTGTTCTATAAAATATAGTAGAAACAAAAGTTACTTAAGCACCATGAAATCTATACAGATTAAATGCATTTTTATACTTACTGCCAGTAGCTAAAATAAATATTTCTTCTACCTAATTCATTTGTGGGGTATTTTGAAATCAAGAGAATTGCTGGTGGCATCTTCTGTTAATGTAGATTGTAAAGTTCAAGTGTTCAAAAAAACAATGCATGGATAAATTCAGAGCACTGGCCCATGCTTATAATATATTAATTTTGATACTACTAATATACTTTGTCAAAATTTTAATGTTTCTGTTATTATTTATTGTTTAAATTGCATTATTGCTCAAAACAGTACAATTGCACACATTGAAGTATGCTTCTTTCACCACAATCTAGGATGTATATTATTTTAAGCAAAATATAGTCACTCACACTTGAGCAGGGTCACATTCTCTATAGAATCAATAATAGGGTTTTGAAAAATTGGAGCAGTACTGGATCAAATGGATCAGTTTTCTTTTTATTCCCTCCAAGAAGCTTTAGGCTGGTGTATTATAGTTAATTTCCCCACATGAAGAATTCCTTCTTTGCAGGAAAAAAAAGTACAAAGAAACCCCCTTCCCTGTTTCTCAGTTGCCTATATTGGCCAATATTATTGGAGCAGATTTTGAAGTGGTGGATCATCTGCCACTTCACCCTCTCCCATCTTCCTGCTCTTGGAATTCCTCTCCGATTGCTCTCATTACATTTTTTAAAATTGAAAGACTAATTGCACCTTTTTTTCTATCATTTCTATAATTCCCATCTTTCGACATACAGTATTATGCTGCAAGTAGTTTTCCATCGCCAAAAACAAAAATAAATAAAAAAACATGAACTCTACCAAATTACCTGATGAACCGTTCCAGATTTTTGTTGATTTCTTTTTTTAAAACGATCATGAAATCTCCAAGTAGTATTGATTTGTTCAGTAGAACAGTCCTTGCCTTTACTGTACCTTCAGAACAATTCTGGCAGTGCAGCATACTCAGGAGATCTAAACAACTAGTTTTCCAGAGCATGTATTTTTTAGCATATAAGAGTCTCTTGTCAAAATACGTGAGTCATATACTCCCTAGTTTATCGAATGTTTATGCATTGACATTTTTTTCCCTTTTCTTTCAGGAACAAATGTGTCAGCTACTGCTGATTTAATGCCTACATCATATTGGAACATGTCAAATGAAGTAGATAAAGGTAAATAATGAAAAAGTAAAGAAATGCCATTCCATATTTTAAATACCATTTTTGAGGTTTCCTTATTTTTATACATGCTGATATGCAAATCTGCTGGTAAAGTTAGGGGAAAGAGAGAAGGGCCAAGTTATCATCTCATGTTCAGTGTGTTATTTCTGAAGTTGAGATTTCCCTTTTTACTTCAAGTAACACATTCCACATGTTTGGGTTTTTTTCTTTTTAAAGTCAGGATGTGAATTATAGCAGTTTATGACCTACCTGACATTTCATCTTTTGGCTCTTGGAATCTGGATCCAATAGGAACATGTTTTAGTTGCTTTGCATGCAGATTTTGGTATGAAATTTGGAGTGAAGCCATTATGGTCTGGGAGAAGGAATGCAAAATATTTTGGGATTTGTGAAAGCACTCATAAAGAACATTGAATACACATAAGCGCTAGTTATTCCATGGTCTCATTCTGTAAGACATTTCTCATGAGTGAACGTATATACTGCTTTAACTGTTGCTACCTAGCATGTCTTTGGGGGTCTTCAAGTTCCTGAGATTTTAAATTGCCTATCTATAATGAACAGTTGTAACTCATTGATGGGACAGCTCTGATAATGTCTAAGGGCTAGATAAAACAGTAAGCTCTCTGAAGCTATATTTTTCTCAGGATACCCATCAAAATCCTATTGTCACAGTTTTCCTGTGAAATCTCATCACTGACAGCTTAGAGCACTAAAGGACTGGTCAGCTTTTGGTCATTATTAGGATCTCCGTCTCCAGTGAACATATCAACCTCAGAAGTCAGTAGGACAAAGTCAGCAGCAACTATTACTTAAGTAGTAACTCCAGGTTGCAATACACTTGACCCTTTCATGCATTCCTCAGTTTGCGCATAAACTGCCCAAGGTTATCCACAGTTAGTCACATTGTTTTCTTAATGGGTGAGCAGAAATGCAGGTGTACTAATTAGGGACAGCTGCTAAGGATATGTTTTAGTGTCCTCCTGCCTAAGGAGGCTACCTGCTCAGGTTAGTGCAGATTAGTACAGGAGAAGATAACGCACAAGTAAAGCAACAGAGTTATTCAATGTGGTTCACCAATCTTTATCCATTCATACCTTCTCATCTCATAAACCTTCATACTCCTGTGGCGCAGTAAGGAATGTATTTGCCACTGGTTGGGACAGGAGATAGGACTACCCTGCCTTTTGATTATTACTCCACAAAGCTCGGTCATGTAAGCTACCACTGAAATCTTAGCAGAACTACATAAATCTCTAGGGTGAAGCAGATCCTTGTGCCTGTCTCCAGCTTGTTATGATCAATCTATGCTGGAATCCTAATGTCCAGAGCTTATGGCTCATAAATCTCTATGAGACTGTGGTCCCTTCTTGGTTTCCAGTTCTCACTCATGCATTGTATACAAAATCCACAGCAGCAAGATGCAATTGCTTATAATACTGTAGTCTCCTTTCATTTATGTGCATTTATAGCTTATACATATTCAGAAATAATCACCCTTACAGTCTTAAAGACCTTGTCAAATTGTTAATTGAGAATAAGAGTAGCAAAGTTTACCCCAGATGGAGATACAAGAACAGCTGGTGGTCAATTAGACCCCACTCATTGAGGTGAGAGTTTCATTAGAAGATGTTGGAAGCCAGAGTACATTACTGGAGAAAGTTGAAGTCTTAAAGGGAAAGTAGATGTCAGGATTCTTCTCTCTTTCCTGTTGACAGAATTAGCACCTTCTTATTAACTCATAAAATCTATGTTGTTTGCAGAGGTCTTTTTTGGGGGGGCTCTGAGTGATTCCAGTTGGTTTTTGCTCTGAGTTCTTTTTCAGGTACAGACCTCCTGAACAGCAATCCAATTTTCAGGCCATTGTTTAATAAGAGCCCTCCGAACCATCTGACAGTAATGTTTTGTCCGAACAGGAACAGTCTATGTCATCCCTTTGTATTATGCTTTATGTTCTCCACCTTCCTAGTGATACTTTTTCTTTCTCCTCAGCATCATTGTTTCTGGCACAGGTTGTAAAGGTTCAGAGAGAAAGACTACACAATAGTCTGATCCTCCCCACAAATGAAAAACAGTAACTGCCTAGGTATAGTATACAGTATCAGGAAGGGGAAAAGATTTAGTTTCATGACTTTTTTTTTTTTTTTTGTCTGCGCTCAGTCATTACTGACCCTGCAGTGCCTGGACGAATCCATTATGTAATGACTCAGTCATTACTGACGAGTCCTTGCCTGGACGAATCCTGTGCAGTTTTCAAGGCAATTGTTTCGGAAGTGGTTTGCCAAAGCCTCCTTCCTAGAGCAGAGCCCAGCTGGCGAGCGCAGGAGGCGGGATTTCCGTTGCTTCGCGCCCTTTTCGGGCGAGCGCGGTTTCGCACTTACCGGCAACTGGTCCCATCTCTCTGTGCAAGGCACCGTATCAGGAAGGGGAAAAGATTTAGTTTCATGACATTATTACTATTGGTACAAATGATCATTTCCTGAAATAATTTCAGTACTAAGTTCAATTAAAAATCCATTACTAAGCACATGTAATTGAAGAACAATACTGGCCATCCTGCCTGCCTGCCTGCCTGCCTGCCTGCCTGCCTGCCTGCCTGCCTGCCTGCCTATCTATCTAATTTGGTTAGGCCTTTAGATGTCCTTATGCAGGCACCATTTCAATGGGTAGAACTCTGTAGCAAGAAGAAAGATATCTTGAAGCCATGGTAAATTAAAATGTCCAAATGCAAAATATTGTTCCGTCCTCAGTCACAACTGAGCTAATATTCCAATTGGCAAGATATCACTGTATTGGACACACTTTTTAAAATTTCTGTTTCACCTTTCATTAGGAGCTCTCCCCCCTCCCCCCCCCCCCCCCAATTTTTCTTCATAAAAATAACGCTGTGAGGAAGATTGAGTGACTGGCCATAAGTCACCAGCGAGCTTCCACAGCTGAGGCTGAACCTAAAGCTATCCTGTCCCAGACTTGGCACATGCACAGGAATATAGTTCAAAAGGCTTTACTCTGGTCAAGCAATTTAGAGCAGCAGCAGGCAGGGTGTGTATGCAGACACACGCACAGTCTCAAGCAGTCCCAAATCCCTTAGAAAACTTACAGGCAAGTTCCCAGTAAGCAAGTTCAAAGCAGCAGGCAGAAGCATCATCAGGGCACAGTCCAGAGACCGAAATGTCATCAGTAAGTCATCAGCCAGTTCTGGTCCAAAGAACAGAGTTTCCAGGAGCAGGAGTTCAGGATGCAACAGACAGAGTTCTGGTCAACAGAACAGTTGCTCCCAACAAGGGATTACTTGCTAGCAGTGGCTCTAAAATAGAGTCCCACCACGTGCAAGCAGTCACCAGTGGGAACACCCTTGCCTAGCAAGGAGCTGTGCAGATCTGCTCTGTTCTGCCCTTCCCTCAGCCCTCCCATAGGGCTGGGAGGAGGTCCTGGATCAGACCCCTCATCCTTTGATGCTTCCAGCTGATTTCCACACGCTCTGCAGCCAAATCAACCCCAAGTGTCTCCCCGATGCTCTGTGTGAGGGAGGTTGCTGTTCCACAAGGTCTTGCCGCAGGGTTCTCCTCAAGCTCCCCGGACTCAGGGCTGGCCCTGACAAAACCTAGGGTTCCCTGCCCCATCCTATTCTTATAGGTTAAGGATGGAGATGCTGTCAAATATATGACACATCGTACAAATATGATACATCAGCTGCTACAGGATTTATATCTAAGCATTATCATCAGTCTATAACTCCAACTCAGCTGAGGATAAACATAAAAGCAGCATGGGGTCAAACTAGACAGAAAGTAAGTTTCTTCTCCTTTCTATCCTGTCCGGTGATAGTATATGCTTCCACTGCTTGGAAATATCATTGTGGAAGCTTGAGTTACTAGTGCTGACAAATGCCTTACTTTTTGGTTAGAGAAATGCTTATTTGATGGAACAGAAAATGTGAAAATAACTGTACTTATTTAAAATGAATCCACTGTTTTTCCCTCCAAGCAATTTATCCTTAAAGCTTCTTTTAGATCTACTAAGAAAAGATAGCAGTGGAGCAAGATGAATGATTTTAGGTTTAATAGTGAGGGGGAAGGCTGGCTTAAGTTCCAGGTCTGTAGTTAGTGATCATTTACCAGGTTAAAATGCTTATCTATTCCAATTCTGAAGATAAACTAGCTTTCAAGGTTTGAGGCCAGGTATCTGACCAGTTTTCAGCCAGAGATAGCTCTGGAGTCTGTTTGGGTTCCTTGGACTGCAGATTGCCCACCTGCTTTACAAAATAATTTTGCCCTCCAAAAAACTAGTTCACCTTGTGATTTTACTGGTAATGGTACAGAAACTACAGCATGTCCCATAAGAAAAGTGAATTGCAGTAGTTTTTTTATAAACATTTTACTAAAATAGTTGTCGGGTTATTGATTATAACAACAACAGGTACACAAGAAACTCCTGGTTAGCTTGGAGAGCATTCCTTCTAGTTTTCATAGATATCTTCATTTTCAGTCACCTTCACATGAAATGTCTCCCTCTGTTAGAGATGGAAGAGCTTACTTACTCATTCTCACAGGTGCAACCAAATCTGTAAGTTAGCGCTCTTTCTTGCAGCAGCTTTAATCACAGCAGCAAGCTCAGGAGTTGTGGAGTTGTTTGAGGATGCAAGAGAGCAAGCCCTCCTTCTAGTACCAGTACTCCATTTTAGAAAAGTAGGGGTTCGTTTTCCCAGTTAAATGGGGAGGGGAGGGAAGTAAGACAGAAATAAAGATACATTTTTGAGCATGCATCTGGATATAACTCCAAAGATATATTCTTTTCAAGAGGACTTGGGTTGGTGTTTTGAGCATTCCCTTCTTTTAAAAATTCTGTACATCCTCATGAGAAACAACTGGGAAAATAATATTAGGAAGGTTTGCAAATACTGAAGAGAAAAAAGGCTTATTTATGGAGGAGGAGGAGGAGGAGGAGGAGGAGAATTGTGATGCAGGTGGTGGTGGTGGTTGGTCGCACAGTGAGCCAGATGTTTAGACTGGATTTGGCATTTTTATCCACCTATCAAGTCCTTCCCAAGGAGCTACCAGATGTTGTTGTCTGATGTTGTTAAAGTTATTGTCACAGGATGTAAGGTGTTCCAAGTAAAGCTGCCTTTTGCAATTGACTGATGGGTCGCACAGTCAGCAAGATGTTTAGACTGGATTTGGCATTTTTATCCACCTATATCTCTGGCATAGCTCTCATCCTGCTCAGAGCATGCAAGCCCCACAACCACGTCAAGGTAGTGCCTCACTGGGGGTGGTTGTTGTTGTTATTATTGGATTGGAACTGGAGAAAATCACAAAATATAAAGACCTGTAAATAGAAGTAGAATGACTGTGGCAAAAGAAAGCAAAGATAGTATCAGTGGTTATAGGCAACTTAGGTACAATCCCAAAACATCTGGAGCACCACTTGAACACCATTGGCATTGACAAAATCACCATCAGTCAATTGCAAAAGGCAGCTTTACTTGGAACAGCTTACATCCTGCGACAGTACCTTTAACACCGTCAATCAACATCTCCCTATCCCAGGTCCTTGGGAAGGACTTGATAGGTGGATAAAAATGCCAAATCCAGTCTAAACATCTGGCTCACTGTGCAACCAACCATAATAATAATAATTGATAACAATAGTTCTCATTCTTCTATTTATCTTGTGTTATTCTTAACTTTAAAAAAATTTTTTTTACCTCTATGATATCTGTAAATCCTATTGTAGGGGATTATTGCATTGAAGGCATAAAATATAGCCCAGGGATATTGATTGTCAGAACAATCTTGCCAGTGCTCCTGAATCTTATCACCAAGTATTAGACTGTTATAAGCCCTCTATTGTGGGGTATTTATACAATTTATCCCCAAGCAAGTTACAGATGGTTTTTTTTCCAGAGCCTGTTTTTAATAGTTTTTGTTCTGCACTGTTGGTGAGTAGATTCCAAGAGATTTCTTATCATCATAGACTTTGCCCCTTGTGGCTCTAGGGAGGTAGAAAGTTGTGCCCGTGTCATTTGACACTGTCTTTTTTTATATAATATTCCAAGACATGCTTTGCTTTCCTCAGTTATTTCCAAATTTGAGAGTCATACAGATCAATTTTATATACATTACCTTTGATGGGATGTTAACCCCTCATTTAATTTCAGGTAGCAAAATACCTCAACTGAGCCACACAGTTGCACAGAGTTTTGGTTTAGATGTGCTGCTTTATTGCTCTGTGATAATTTCCTTGGTAATGGGTTTCTCATAGTAATTTATTTTCTTCTCTTTTCTTGCAATGCTGCTCAAAGACTATAATAAAGATGATTTGATTTGATTTGATTTGATTTAGCCCAAATTGTTTTTCTTGACCTGTTTACCAAAAGCAAAAAAGTACTTTCATAAGAATAGATATCTGTTAGTCACTTATGGGATGTTACACAAATATAGTTCCTAAGTAGTAAGTATTTTCCTTACTGGGCAAGTTGGGACTGGAAATTGAAGATCAGAAACATCTGAAGGAGTCCCCATTCCTCAGCCCAACCTGAAAGAAAAATAAAATAAATGTTTGTAATGTTTCACTTCCTGATTGTATGGATCTGATTCTTATTGTATTCTTAAACTAATGAGGAATAGCAAGCTTATACTATAGTATATGGATCACATTATGTAAACTCTGGGTGCCCTTTTGTATAGAAGGTTCTGCAGTTGTTTTTCCTACTTTGATCAAGAGTTTATGTTGATAGCTCTTGATCAAAGTAGCTTTTCAAACTATATATTGTAGTCATAACTTCTCAAACTATACATTGTAGTCACTGTTTCTTTTTTTAGTGCAGCAGTTTCATCCACTCAGGGCACAGTTTGAGGGCATAGAAGTTTAGCAGATCTTGGTGTAGTCTATGACTAATCAAATATTATCTGGGAATCACATGTATAATTTTTTGAGCTCTGTGATAGGAAAAAAATGGCATTATTAGTGCAATAAATATCAGCTTTCCTCAAACTCAGTGGGATTATTTCTGAGTTGTGGTGACAGTCTTTAGATTAAGGTGTAATCCTGTATATGCTTCACCTGAAAGTGTAAGTTTAACTGCATTCAAAGTTATTTGTGGGATATTCTGAATAAACATGTTTCAGCTAGTTTTTGAGTTGATGACATCAGAAATGTCAGCATCCAGATTCTGTAAAACTCTAGTACAGCTTTCCATGTAATGCCCTCCAGGTTGTTGGACTGCGTCTCATAATTTTCAGATAATGTCCCAACTGAAAGTGATGTGAGCTGTATTCCAGCATGTCTCAAGAATGCCAGATAGACAAAGCAAGTTCTTGTGCTATGACTTTGAGATTTTTCTAGATTTATCTCATAAAATTATTGAGACATATGGTGAAAGAAGGTAGAATTACAGTTTTCATAAGAGGCCATTAAGGGACTAGCATTTTTTGAAAAATTTGTGGGATCCCTTGAGTAGCTGAGGAACTAAATTACTGTGACTTTGTTTGAAAATTTTTTTAGTTACAGGACATTAGCTCTTTTGTTTGCTTTTCGGCTGATAGCGTGTGTGCTTTTATTTGAGAATTTGTATTTCTTCAACATTAGATTCATGAGTAATATAGGTGTGAAATGTGAAGGTCATACAACAAAAGTCACTGAAGTAATTGACCTAAGTACCATTCACCAGTGCTAAAGTGTTTCAGAAAATGTGCAATTTATTTTGGATATCGCTTGATTCTTCCTACCACCTTTGTTTAAACTCCAGTGAGGATAATGAATGTCTGACCATTATACACAAGGTAACTATATATAATAACCTTTTCATGGCTCATCCAGTTTTCTTGCTTTAGTTGAAAGATTAATAGATCAGTAGGCCAAGGGACGCATTTTATTGTACATTTCTGTTCCAGATATCCTGACATTTCTGGTTTAAAAAATAGACCTTTCAAAGGCAAAGAAGGGGCTAATAAGAAGTAGATCATAAAGTGACTGATTAACTGCATATCTTTGACTTCACAACATTTATCTTTAACAAATAGATATCCATATATGAACACACACACATATATACGCATGTTTTACATTTGCCTATGCAGTTTTTTGTACATTATATGCTTGCTTCAATGATATCAAAATCCATGTTTTTATTCACTGGTTTACAAAATAATAAGGATTTTTGTTTATCTTTTCTAAACCACTTATTTCCAAACCACTTATGGTGATGTCTGACATTTTATGCATTTCTATGGGTAATAGTTTATTTTTCTTTTCATTATTTCACACAGGCATTTCAAACTGCATGAATTGTAAATACCATTTTAAAAATAATTCTTTATAAATAATTTTGGCCTCCTACTTAATCATAAAATATAAGTAAAGAAAAGTTTCTTTTTTATTCAGCAGCTTTCACTGTTTCAAGGCTTTGGAAATTTAAAAATGAGTTCAGAAAATAAACTGGTTGAAAAATCTGAAAATCATAAGAAGGTAGAGAAAATTGTGAGACATAGCATGCTGTCAGTAGCAAGACAGAAAATAAGACTTGCTTTCAGGGCATAAATCTCCTTTGAGTTGAGCTTTGTTCATGGGGACTTCCTGGACACATCAGGTAGTTCTTAATTGCCAAAAGTCTAGAATACAGTGGTACCTCGGGTTACGAACGCCCCTCCTTACGAATTTTTCGAGATACGACCAGCTCCGGCCCCAAAAATTTACCTCGACATGCGAACTCCGCCTCGAGCTACGAACCAGATCCGCGGCCATTTGCCCTGCTGCCACGCGGTCGCGGCTTCCTGTGGGTGAGATCGCGGTAGCAAGGAGACGTTCGGTGAGGCTTGTGGTGTGTTTTGTGGCGTTTGGAAGGTTTTTGGTGTGCTTGTCAGCATGGCTCCAAAGAAAATGCAGAGCAGGCTTGGTAAGAATAAGGCTTTGAAGAAAATTTGTCTCGTGGTGTGACCAAATTCGGAGGGTGGATTAGCCGTATTTACATTGAACCTTATGGGGAAATTTGCCTCGTGGTGCGACCAAATTCGGAGGGCAGAACGGATTAACCGTATTTACATTGAACCTTATGGGAAAATTTACCTCGAGTTGCGACCAACGCGAGTTGCGATCAGAGTCACGGAACGGATTAAGTTCGTAACTCGAGGTACCACTGTATTTCTAATCTAGCCTTTAATTACCTGGTGCCTTCTAGATGTTGTGGACCCCAATTTCTAGCAGGAACAAATGTTGACCCTCTGGTCTATATTTACGTATCTTGCAGCTTATCCTTTTTAATTAAGGATGTTAAAGGATAAAAAGAAAGGACCAGGGAAAGAGTTAGGGAAGTGATTACCACAGGACAGATGCAAGAAGATTCCTCATATCTGGCCTTTTAAAGTTATATCATAGATGGGAAGGGAGCAGAGCCTCTGCTTGGAGTCTACTTGATGCAACTATATAAAGCCATATGGGTGATCTGGAGATACCTTCTTTGGCCATTAGTGCAGAATGATCACTAGAAGAAAGGCTAACCCTTAGCAGTCAGTCAGGGAAGTTTGTCTAGAAAGAAGTTGGAGAAAGAAGAAATATTGTTCTTGCTTTCAGCATTAAGGGAAGGAGTTAATTATTTAAGAAGTTGACTGTAAGACTACGCAGAACCCCGTTATAAAATTAATAAAGGAACATTGTTACTCATTTGAATCCCCTCAATTGACTCTTACCTTATTGTTGTCTCTGGATGGAATGCCTGAAAACTAATCACTTTTATTCCTGTAATGTATTTATGTTGAGTGAAAGGTCTTATCTTATGCCTGGGAATGAAATGAAACTCAGACCACAGGGCTACATTTAAAATGATATGAAGGGACTTCCATTTGTGCAATGTACTATCCTGCTCAAGCCTCCCTCTTCACCCCACCCCACATATAGACCTTTCCCGAGCAGATCTGGGAAACTGAAGAAGGAAGAGAAATCTGTTTACCTAGGCAGATCCTATCCTCTTGGAATTGGGCCATCCAAATATGCCATTGGATACAGCCCCTGCAAGCATAACAATTTGGACAGAAACCCTTTATATTAAGTCTGATGCAATGGTGGCAATCTGGATGCTCTTAGACCAGTTCTGCATACACAGTTAAATGCAATTAAGCAAGAGGTTGTTTGATCTCTTGGTACTTTTTCATTTCATACACCTTAGCTTTGAGGCTGAATGATATAATGCTGTTTGGTTCTAATGTTAGGTACTGTAATTGTGCTATTTAAAAAACTACCAAGTTACTAGTTAAGGCATTAAAATTGTAATAAGGTCCAAAAGTTGATGCTTGCATTGTTAATTCCTTATAGCTGATATAATTGTGCGTTAACCACAACAATGGCTATAGTGCACGGTGATGTCACACAAGAAATGTTTTCTGGCTTGGGATACATACTCATCTGATCAACATAGCAGCCTTTCATAAAAATGAATTATTCTTTAGTGAATACATTCAATGACTACATTTGAGAATTTGGCTTCTATAGAATGAACTATTAAAATACTTTCTATGTCATTTTATTGTCTCTGCATTCAGTACATTTCACTAGAACATTTTGGAATCTGATTCAGCTGCATTTGATTTTCAAATCTTGGCAGATAATTTATTTACAGCAGTACAATTTATGTACTCTGCCTATGAGCACAGTCATATATAAAAGTAGAAGTAGTGAAGTGTGCTTTTTGAATTTCCTGTCCATTGCCCACATTGGATAGTTGGAATCTGATGCCTGTTGGTTGTCTTGGTATATCAACTTGGGTAATTATATAAACAGTGAAACAATAAAGCTCTCGTGCATTTTCACAAATTTCTTTACATGCTTAATTGAGATTTTTGATAAATCAGAACTAACCTGACAAAGCAAACCAGTGGCTAGTCTTTTTCCTGTTCAAAAGATTCATTGATATGCTTCATATGAATTGCCAAATAATCAAAACAGGTCGGTTTTGAAAACAACCCCTGACCCATTCATGGGAAGTCCTAAAATGAAATCCCAGCTGGGCATGAAGCTTGGTGGTCAGTTTTGGGCCACTTGATGTCACATAAACTAAAATGCCTTAGGAAGAAAAAACATGTTTACTGTCCTGAAAGGAAGTGATAAAAATAAGAAAGGAACATTAAGCATCTCTCTGGTGCATTTTCTTGATATAGGCCTATATCTCCCTCCTCCTCATTGGGTTATGAAGTGCTTCATTAGAAAGATATGCGGGCAAAGTTAACAGTGCAAACCTAAGTATGAAAGTTTACTCCTAGAAAAATGTATGTATAGGACTGTCTTCCTAAACCTGATTGGTTAGTACTATAAATTCCATAACTTCCTAGCATTTTTGGTTTCAACACATCTGGAGGATATCAAGAAGGTAAAGATTTCAGCATAAGTTGGTGTAGGTTTTACAAATGTGATCATATAAAAACAAAATTTTTCATTAAAACATTATAGAAACTTTAGAAACTGAAGCTAAAGTATAAACATCCAAACTCCTGTTAAAGGAGTTTAAAGTTAAAGGTTTTAATGGGAAAAATACCTAAATAACCACTTACAGGTGAAACGCGAAAAATTAGAATATCGTGCAAATGTTCATTTATGTCAGTATGGCAACTCAAAAGGTGAAACCAATATATGAGATAGACGCATTACATGCAAAGCGAGATATGTCAAGCCTTACTTTGGTAGAATTGTGATGATTATGGCGTACAGCTTATGAAAACCCCAAATTCACAATCTCAGAAAATTAGAATATTACATGACATCAATAACACAAGGATTGGAAATAGAACAATATCGGACCTCTGCAAAGTATAAGCATGCATATGTACTCAGTACTTGGTTTGGGCCCCTTTTGCAGCAACGACTGCCGCAATGCAGTGTGGCATGGATGCTATCAGCCTGTGGCACTGCTGAGATGTTATGGAAGACCAGGATACTTCAATAGCGGCCTTCAGCTCCGCTGCATTGTTCGGTCTCATGTCCCTCATCTTTCTCTTGGCAATGCCCCATAGATTCTCAGGTCAGGTTCAGGTCAGGCGAGTTTGCTGGCCAATCAAGCACAGTAATCCCATGGTCACTGAACCAGGTTTTGGTACTTTTGGCAGTGTGGGCAGGTGCCAAGTCCTGCTGGAAAATGAAGTCAGCATCCCCATAAAGCTCGTCTGCGGAAGGAAGCATGAAGTGCTCCAAAATCTCCTGGTAGACGGCTGCGTTGACCCTGGACCTAATGAAGCACAGTGGACCAACACCAGCAGATGACATGGCTCCCCAAATCAACACAGACTGTGGAAACTTCACACTGGACTTCAAGCATTGTGCATTGTGTGCCTCTCCATTCTTCCTCCAGACTCTGGGTCCTTGGTTCCCAAATGAGATGCAAAAGTTGCTCTCATCAGAAAAGAGGACTTTGGACCACTGGGCAACAGACCAGTTCTTTTTTTCTGTAGCCCAGGTAAGATGCTTCTGACGTTGTTTGTTGTTCAGGAGCGGCTTGACAAGAAGAATACGACATTTGAAGCCCAGGTCCAGGATCCGTCTGTGTGTGGTGGCTCTTGATGCACTAACTCCAGCCTCAGTCCACTCCTTGTGAAAGTCCCCAACACTTTTGAATGGCCTTTTCCTGACAATCCTCTCCAGGCTGCGGTCATCCCTGCTGCTTGTGCACCTTTTTCTACCACACTTTTCCCTTCCACATAACCTTCTATTGATGTGCTTTGATACAGCACTTTGGGAACAT
This sequence comes from Liasis olivaceus, assembly GCA_030867105.1. Taxonomy (NCBI): domain Eukaryota; kingdom Metazoa; phylum Chordata; class Lepidosauria; order Squamata; family Pythonidae; genus Liasis; species Liasis olivaceus. Next base: position 136,890,937 of record CM061350.1, on the reverse strand, counting down.
CCAACTTCTTTTGCAATTCCCTTTTGGGGCTTTCCCTCCTTATGGAGGGTGTCAGTGAAGGTTTTCTGCACAACTGTCAGGTCAGCAGTCTTTCCCATGCTTGTGCTTCCTACTGAACGAGCCTGAGAGACCATTGAAAGGCTCAGGAACCCTTTGCAGGTGTTATGGATTCATTAGCTGATTAGAGTGGGACACTTTGAGCCTAGAATATTGAACCTTTTCACACTATTCTAATTTTCTGAGATTGTGAATTTGGGGTTTTCATAAGCTGTACGCCATAATCATCACAATTATACCAAAGTAAGGCTTGACATATCTTGCTTTGCATGTAATGCGTCTATCTCATATATTGGTTTCACCTTTTGAGTTGCCATACTGACATAAATGAACATTTGCACGATATTCTAATTTTTCGAGTTTCACCTGTAGAGCAATGAAAAATCTGAAAGTTTCCTGTTCAGCAGTGTCAAGATGTGAAAGTTGCAAATAGGTACGGTATAGGTATACATATTATTCCACATAACATGTATTTTGTATATAAAAGCAAACCTGCAATTATTCCATCGTATGCACACGAACATATACAAACAAGAAAAGTTGCCCAAAAAACAAGTTTAATATTCAGGTTTTATATTTTGTGTTTCCAGTTTGTACTCTTAAGCTCCTGAAGGTGACTTATAATCTTCAGTATTTGCATTGGCATCCAGTCAAAACCAGAAACACATTTAAGACAGAGTTTTCCAGATATTATCTCAAGTAATTTAAAAGTTCATTACAGGGCACCCACTAGGCCTGCTATAGTCAAGGTCTGTCAGCAGATTTCAGTGGCTACAAATAAGGCACTAAAAGGAAGAACACTTTGTAGGTTAATACTTGACATTCAAAGTTTATGACTGGGAGCAAATCGTTTTAACAAATTAAAAAGTGCAATTGGCTGTTATTATATGTGGTCTGAAACAAAAAATTTAATATTAAAAAGTGTTCTATGAAACTATTTTTTGGTAAATAGCAAGTCTCAAATGAAGGCTGATGTGTATAAAAACTGAAGGCTAACTCTGATTTATGGTTACAGTCCTTAAATCCACTGTGATAAAGAAATTTTACTGAAGGTAATGAAAGTCTTTTGGTAAAAGAATGTATAAATTGAGATGGGATTTAGTTTTGCAACCTATTTTCAGTGCCAGAGTTCTTTTCTAGTTTAGGTAAATCAGTTTTACTGTTACTCTAGAATTGTAAAGTCTGATACTACCTGCATTACTTCAGTATTATAATTTTTATAACAGGATTATCCTTATAATCCCCTTACACAGCAGGGGTCTCAAACAGGAGGACCTGCACAGAGAAGTCAAAGTCTGCAGGAGTAATGCTGTGCCTGCCATCGTACAGATTTTGAGATCCCACAGTCCCACCCATGTGATTGCAATGTGAACACCCAGTGTCCAATCATAATGAGTGCCAAATGAGGACTACTTTATTAGCTAGACCAAAGGCTGTAATACTGAGCCCTTTTTATAAATAGGTGCAAGAAACTCTAGTGAATAAAAAAGGAAGAAAATGAAAAGTACTATGCTATGCCATTAAAAATGAATTTATTAAATTAAAAAAAATCTTTACTGTGAAAAAAAACAAGTTTTTTGCCATTTCACTCTGTTCACTTCTGTCTCAGTAAGGGTCACCCAGTGACAGTTTGGGTTGCTGTTAACACTGGAGTTGGCTGGGTGGCATATAGCTTTTCTGGGGAGAGTGGGTAGAGGCAACAAAGCTGTTAGCTGTGCAGAATAAACTATAATGTATAAGGGGGCCTGTGTGGGACCTATATGAATTTTTGCTAAAGACAAGTGATTTATTTTGAAGCATGCCAGATTACTTTTTTAAGGAAGGGAATTTTAAAAAAAAGTTAAAGGAAGATTGACCAGAGAATCAGAAGAGCATGACAGGGAGTGTTTGCAGACATTATGTTTGTCTGACTGGTACATCATGTTAAATCTTTTATTTGCCTATTATTTCTTAATATATATTTACTCGTTGTTCAGTCGTTAAGTCATGTCCAACTCTTCGTGACCCCATAAACCATATCGCGCCAGGCCTTCCTGTCCTTCATTGCCTCCCTGAGTTTGCTCAGTTTCATGCTCAATTTACTCATTACCTTCTATTAATCATTATGGCTACACCAATAATTCCCATGGCACCCTGTAGATCCACTCTCCAAAGCCTTTAACCAGTTGCAACTTCCCTGCTGTCCCAGCAAAAGTGTCTTCTGTACCTGACGGAATGCACTGAGCTCTTGAGAAGCTGCTTCACGGCTTTGAAGAACAGATCCAAAGTGGGGGCCTTGACTGGAATGATTGACAGAAGCTGTTAATTATACCTTGCATGTGCTTTGGTTCTTTCAAAGGGCTGCATGTATTATTGTATCATACTATATAAGTAGTATTGTGTAGTGAACTTGAACCATTGTGTATTTAACTTGAGTCATTGTATATTAAACTCAAATTTTGCTATAGTAGGCTGTGTTCTTAACTACGGGTTGTCTGTAACCGGGCATTCTTAACCCGGGGACTCTCTATATGATAAGCAGAAAACTAATACATATATACAGGCCCATCCTACAATTGCCGTCAAGGTAAGCAGTGTTATCTTGAATCAAAAAAGGTGTAAGAAATAACACGGCAAAGAAATTAGCGGCATGAGAAGAAATGTTGCTGCCTCCTACCAACTAGGAGGTACATGCAGTGTACTGACATACTCAGGATGCATAAAAACTAGTATTTATGCTCTTTATAACATAAAACTTCTAAATCACTATATTTAAAGTATAATCAATTTCCACATAGTAAAAAATCTAATCTAATTTGAATCTGTGAACTGTCAATATGCTTTTGTTAAATGTGGATTTCCATGGGAATTCTAACGTGCAATCTGGCTTATGCTGTATTTGCTACTGATTTTATTATCTGAAGAATTCAGTGAGAAATGCCTGATTATTTGAAAACCTCCATGGGGAATCCATTTTTCCCAACTTAAGATAAAACTATAATAAAATCCCTGTTTTACATATGCTTCAGTAAAATGGCGATCATGTCTTACATAAGCTCCCTTGGTTTAAAGCTATATTTATGTTCCAACAGACTTTTCTTATTTGCTTTTTAGACACAATCATTTGATCTTTTTAGAATAATGTGTAGAGACATGTAGTTGCCTCAGCTAATTCCTTTTCTTTGTGCATTTGACAGATTATTTCTTGACACTTGATGAGCCAATGAACAATATCACCACTACTCTAGGGCAGACTGCAGAACTGCATTGTAAGGTTTCCGGTAATCCTTCTCCGACTGTGCGCTGGTTGAAAAATGATGCTCCTGTCGTGCAAGAACCCAGGAGGATATCCTTTCGTGCAACAAGCTATGGGTCCCGATTACGAATAAGAAACCTTGATACCACGGACACTGGTTATTTTCAATGTGTGGCGACAAATGGCAGGAAGACAGTCTCTACAACTGGGGTATTATTTGTGAAATTTGGTAAGAAGCTGCTGCTACTACACATGGGAAATTTGGTTTTAACAAACATTTTCTAGCTCTGTGGATGCTGATGTCATTTTTGGTTGAAAAATGGTGATAGGGCAGAGGTTTTCCTGTCCTGTCTTACCAAAGTAGACTTTCTTTTGAGAATAACAATGCAGTTCTTTATTCAAATTGCTGATTTTTAGATAACAGCTTTAGCCAAATATTTTAACGCTGTCATTTGCAGTATAAATACCGTTCTAATATGAAATGAATAATAACTTTTTAAATACTCAGTAAAGGAAGCAGGGGCAGGTTTGCCATGAAGGGCCAAACTGAACATTATATAGTATATTTATCTGAAAGGAAAATTTAAGTTTTTTTTTAATTACTGTTTAAAAGGAAATATTCATTGAAAATATTTTCTCTTTCTGCCTAAACTTTAAGGTGTAATTTGTGAAATTTCTGGTTGTTTTCCTTTCATGTAAATGCAGTATTTAATATGCATATTCATTCATTCATTCATTCATTCATTCATTCATTCATTCATTTGGCTTATATGCCGCCCATCTCCTCCAATGGGTGACTCTGGGCGGCTCACAATAAAAAACACAGTTTTCTCCAAAGATGGTTAAAATGTATAAATAATCTATAAATAATTAAAAACATATTAAAAATGCCCTAAAAAACCTCCTCTGATTTTTGGCCCTAAAAAACCTGTAAGATGCTGCGGGGGGGACAACCCATCATCCCACCAGCCATCTCCACAGGTGCGGGGCCCCCTCTGGCCCCCAGGCCTTCTGGCAGAGCCAGGATTTAATACCTTTCCTGAAGGCCATGAGGGAGGGAGCACACCGGACCTCAGGAGGCAGGATGTTCCATAGGGCGGGCGCTACAGCAGAAAAGGCTGTCTGCCTAGACCCCACCAATCGAAATTCCCTGACTGGTGGGGTCTGCAACCTGCCCCTTCTGCTGGACCAAGTGGGGCGGTCTGAAGTGACCAGGGCGAGGCGGTTCCTCAGATAAATTTAAACTGATTCTTTTCCATTGACACTAAAATAACAGTCATTAGGTAGTGGGAGTGATAAGGGATCAAGATCTGGTACTGAAATCATTCCCTAAATATTGCAATCTCATCACAATATTCCAAAACTAATATTCTGGAATAAATGTCCTGGAAGAGGAAGTTCCATTGGTCTTATTGGAAGTTCACCAAAAGGTTAATTTCCAGCTTGGAGACTAAGTGGATTTTCTTAAGTGTTATAATGCATAGTGGAAAGGTTAAACACACTGCTATCCTGATTCTTCATAGCCCCAGTCTCCTATACTTACTATTTTAAATAACAAAACAAAAAAATGTGCCTGCTAAATGCTTGTTCATGATCGACATCAAGTGTAGTTTGGTCCATAACCACCTTATCCAGTGGTTACTGGTACAAGTAACACTGATTAAATTATGAAGAGTAAACAAAAGTTTCAGGAGAAGTAAACTGGCGAAGATGACCATAGCTATGGCTTCAATCACTGAAGCTTTCTTAAGAAGAAATCTACAAGGTCATTTGAGGCAAAGTGTATGTTGCTTCACAAGAAGACCCTTTACTATTTATGTGGACAGTTGAATATTAATGCAATACAAAGGCTGTTTTTCAGGAAATACAAGTTTAAACCTTCCTTGAAGACAGTGAATGATAGCTGCTTGTATCAGACTATAGCTGATAGCTATTTCCCATTTTTAAATGTTTGGGGAATCCTTTTAAAATGAATCTTGGTTTCTGTGCTATTAAAACTGCAGCACAATATTCTATTTTAGAAAACCAGACCTTGATATACTAAATTATTTTATTCAGAGAATTACAATATTTTGCAGGGAAATTCACGTATGTGAAAATAGTTCAATGGTGACTTCCGTTGTCTTTCAGTCTCATAGTTTCTGAAAGAATATATTCAAAAGCCATAATAATGTACAGTAATGATAAAAATTCACTGTGATAAAGTGGACAGACTTACTGTCAGTGGAAAAAACTAAAACAAGTAAATAAGTATTATAACCAAAGTAAATTATATGGAAAACAAGGTCCCTTCCATCAAATGATGTCACCTAGTGAGACTTTGGAGGTGCGGCTGTGCAATTCTCCACAGCTGCCTTGGCCCTTTGAAATCGTTTCCCACTTGAGATTCAGGGGTGAGGTAGCCTTTTAGCCTTGTGAAGACCTGTCTTTTCCCCCAAGCATTGGGCTACGATGGGGGATTAACAGTATGCCTTGCTGGGAAGCGTATGGTGTGTTTTTATGTTGTTGTTTTTAATTGGTTGCTATGAACCATGTAGGATTGCTGTAGGAAATAGGTAGTCATGTAAGTTCTTTAAATAAATAAGCATGTTTATCAAATTCTCTATTGAAGTAGAGGGCTTGTTCATAAGGGCAGCTTGTGTTATAATCATTGCTTTCATTTTAGAAATTCAGATAATAAAATAACATAGCAGTTGATGGAAGTGAAGTTTTTTTTTCCTATGACAGTGCATCTTACACATTTTTTTTTCCTCCCAAACCTAACTTCTCCAGGTCCTCCTCCAACAGCAAGTCCAGGAACATCGTGAGTTTGTTAATAATTATATTAACTAACTAGTGCTTTAAATCAATATTTTAAAATATAATTCTTCAAAAATTATGAAAGGTGCTATAAATTAGAGATATATTATCATTATTGAATGTGTGTGGATGTTAATATAATATCATTTCTTTTTATGAATTCTGTATTTATTGTAGGAGCCAAGTTTTCATTTTTCAAAATAATTGAGGGTTTTGTCATCAAACAGGGTAGGCAAAGCAAAATCTTACCTCAAGTCTCCAGTGGGGTTGGGGCTGGCTCACATAGTGCTACTCTGAATGGTTTGCAGATCCCTCTGCAGGATATAAAGCTAACAAATTAAATAATCAGGCTGATAATTTGTAGGATGCTGATCCAACAAAAGTCATGGTCTCAAACTAGCAAGACAAGGTTCATCATCTAATGTATTTAATAACTGCTCATGAAGAATACAAAAATTTCAAAGAAGATTTTTTTCCTTAACCCTACTCACACTTTTTAGTCCACATTTATACCTATTTTGGACCAGTAAGAAAATATCTTAGCCTCCCAGGGTTATCTCTTTTTGATGTTAAAGTAGCCATTCATGAAGAAAAGAATTTCAAAGAGAAAGTCTAACATGATAATTGGTTTTTTTTCAGTATGGATTTCATTCTGCTAAAGGTGTTAATTAATTCAGCAACAACAGGATGTTTGTGTTATCAGCAACACTGGTTTGTAAATAGTCATTGTGCTGCCTCTACATCATTTGAGATTTAACTTAATTAGCACAATATATACTTTTGGGTTTCACCACCCTCTCATCTTCCTATTTATTGTTTTTCCCAACATATATTTGTGTGTGTACACAGGCGTGTGTGCATAGAAAGTGTAACAAAGCAAAGATTTCTGTAAAATATGATATAGCACTTAAAATAGAAACCTGATACCAAATATTGTAATAATGCCACAAATAACTAATATTATTATAAACTAAAATACGTATAATTCTGTATCAGTGGAGATCATTTTTTTTTGTACTTTATAATTGTTACTCTAGTATTTTAGTTGGTGTTGACTAAACAAACGTTTTATTAATACTGAAGCCATAAGCAATAGAAGAGGTCAGGAAATGAACTAATTGCATTCAACTATACATTAAATATTACCTGTATTTAGATAGTACAGAGTACACTGATGAAAATAGATGAGACTGTCACACAGCACACAAAATATAGGAATGGAGTCTGGAGGGTAGTTGTTAGGTCATGTGTGAGATCATTAGTATATGGTCCCCTTTTCATTAGCAACATGAAACAATTTTGTTTTCATACATATTTTTATTTTTTTTTAAAAAATGATTCTATTTATATGGCCACTGATCTCACCAACGCGATTCTGGGTGGTGAATAAGGATATATACTTAACAAGAACAGAGATAGTATTTCCCACTGTTCATATGCTTGAATCTTCTGAGTGAATTTAGCTGTTTCTCTTTTGTTGTTGAATCCCTGCCATAACACACTTTTCCTGATTTCACTTTTTGATGGACTAAAATGTGAATATGTATTTATAACATGTGGGAAATTGGACAATTAGAGTAGTTTACATAGGATTGGCTGGAATGTCTGTTTACTTGAAGTAACTATCATTTAACATGTTGACACTTATTCTGACCTGGTTTATGTAGGATTGCTCTGTAAATTTTCCAGATTGATTCTGTATTTATTTATCACAAAGCAGTATGTATGTATATCTTTTTGTATTTTCTAAACATACTTCCTTCTGAAGTAAGAAGGAAATGACTGAAGCACCTTTGTGATTCCTCCAGCATGTTAAAATCTTCTCCAGTAGTAATCCATTATTTGGTACATATTGGAACCTGAGATAGTTTCCATGACCCATTGACCAGCCTACTGCTCTTTTAATGGCCTCAGAACTGTGTTACTTTCTTAATTTTAATCTGCTTGGCTGCTGCCCTGACAGATCAGCAGTCAGAGGGGAGATAGAACAGTCTGCTGCAGACATGGCAGAGTAGATTCCTAAAGATAAAAGGATTTCTTAGAAGGGAAGAAAATACTTTTATCCTGGGAAAATGTTGAAGTGCTAGCCTTTTCCATCATGATGTCATTTTCCCCCCTTTCTGCATTTCTGATATCATTAACCTAGATTTGTTGATGCACTTACACTGGTATAAATTACTTGCTGAAAGTTCTGAAGGAGTAAAATACAACTTTCAGATATTAAATTAAGTGTGAAACAAATTTTACCTTTTAATGCAAACTTGTTTTGATTGTGTCCTGTTCCATTATAAGGCACCATTTCCCCTCCACGTATAACATTTTTGGAAGTAATTCTAAAAAAAAAAATCAAAGACATTAGACTACTTCTGTGAAGTTGAAAATGGGCATTCTGTTTGATGTATCAAAATAAGTAATTTGGTGCAGGATTGAAGTATGATAATTAAGAATCTGAGTTTTGCATAAGAGATCTCCAGCTGAGGTTTTAGTTGGTGCTCTTAGACAGATACTCCATTTTCAGCCTTAGAGCTCCATACTTGAACATGGGGAGACTTCAAAAGGTGGAGAGAATGGGGCCATGCCCATAGCCCTTGTCCCCACTTGTCTCCAGCCTCTATGCATTCAGACAGGAAGTCTGAAGAGGAGTTGTATCATATGTTCTGTGGCCCAAAGAAATCAGGGTGCCATTTTTTGTCTCTTTCTCTCATTTGAAATGCTTCCTATAACCCTAGTATGAAGTGGTCTTGGACTCTAAAACCAACCCAAATATGAACTTAAAATGTCAGGATGTTGTTCTGATTTTTCCCATGTGATTGTTGATAAATCACATTTTAGGATCTTGTACAAAGCCTGTGTCACTCTTATCTGTGCCAGAATGTCTTCTTTGTAGAATCCACCACAATATGCATGCATTATCAATGGCTGCTTTTATCTTACAAGCTTTTGTATCCGAAGAACTCCTTGTAAATGAAAGATTTTTTATTTTTTAGACTTCGTGAGCTCTCTGAAAATATAATCTTAATAATATCATGTAGCTTATACTGGGTAAGTGTCTTTAAATTAAATCGCCATTTAGAAACAGTTAAATGTTTAAACACAATCCAAGTAGGGACCAGGCACAAAATATGTAGCTTTTGCAGTTTGTTTGGCATTCCAAAGTTCTGTACATTAAGTTCTTCTCTTTAATCCAGCAGCAGGGCTGTACATATAAAGCATTTTGTTAAGTTGAAATCCAGCAATTATGTGCTATTTTGTAGGGAGGGGAAAGGGGATCTGGATTTAATCTGCATTTGCAAGAAGACTAATGTGGCCTAGCTGCCACTTGCCAAAAATATCAACCTACTTAAATCCTGTCTCCTTCTTTTGGAACTGCTAATTAGAATCATTTAATTAAAAAAAAAAAACTATGGATACTTTCTAAGTACTTTCCAGTGGATCAGAAATGATAGAAAGCTTGGTGCTCCAAAGTTTGCATAAGCTTTTTGTATCCAAGTGTGAATGGAATGGGAATTACCTATTGAAAAGCTAGTTGCCTGATGAATAGGAATTTGGATTGCGCCTGTCATAACTAATTTTTCTGTAAAATAGTTAGGTTTCGCCGTAGCTACTTTGCAAATAAAATAGAATTGTTCATGCGTTCTAGAACCTGTGGATTTTGAAAGCATCTGAAAGATTTAATTATAAGATTAACAACTTATTTTTTTCTTCAACTACAAGGCACAAAAATTACATTTCTTGAACAGGTTGGGTAAACCGACAGGAGCAGACTTTGAAAAGTCCATCTGCCCACCACTGGCAGCAGGAATGATATACTCACAGTTTCCACTGTCCAGGCTTCTGGCTTTCCTAGCTACCTCCTGAGTTGTGAAGCCTATGTCTCATTAGATGAACAGAACAACTTTCCAGAAGGAAACACCCCAACTGCTCAATTTCCTGTCCTTCCTCCATATTATTAATGGCATTCACCCCAGCAAGTCTACATGTTTGGATCAGTTCTGCCAAATTCAAAGCAGTCTGGCTTCAATATTTTTGGCTTGTTACCATTATGCAGTTTTTCAGCAGTTCACTTATTCAGATATAGATGTGAAAGAAGATGAAAATATCCTTTTTTATTTCTCACACTCCTTTATAACTTTCAAGGCCTCTACAGAATTCTCAGTAAATAATTTTCTTTGTTTCATTCTAAAGAGGGAAAAGATAAATGACTGGTTTGCTTCTTCTTTATTACAAATGTCAAATATACAATTTTAGGATTTCCTCAAAGTGTTATTGTAACATGGTTACTGCAGATCTCCGGTTTTCAAAGATCTTAGCTTCATTTCCTTAAAAGAAATGAAAGTCTAACCTTTCACCTTCTTTCTGTGTGTCAATCAGCCGAGGGATATGGTGATTCTTGTGTGGCAATTCAAGATGTGTATATAAAGATCTGATTTCAAGGTTCTGAGATATCCAGCATTCAGAAAGAAGAACAAGATAATCTGAGCTTGTAACATTAAGACAAACCAAGGTTGCCATTCAGTATTATCCATTGTGTTTGGCAAACAAGACTTAATAAAAGACACAGTAGTAAGGCTTCAGACACTAAATTTCCCTTTCATGAGCTGCAAATCCAGTTTTCAAACATATAATTTAACATCACAAATATGTAAAATAAATCGCAATCAAGAAACACAAACCTAAATAAATGCTCCATTGACTTATCATATTGAGTTAGAAGTCTACGTAATTCATTTGAGGCATACTTCTTGCTTCTCATTAAAATATCAAACACTTAAAAAATTCTGTTTTTATAAGAAGGCTAGTTTGGTGATTAGAATGATCACCGGACCATGCTCAAAACAGAACTTGCTGGCTAACAGAAGTTGATATTTTAATGAGAAGCAAGAAGTATTTCCCTGGTGGGTGGAGAGAGATCTGCAAGAGGCAGGGAAAGAATGAGTTGTGGCTGTGTTTGTCAGAAGGTATGTGCATACAAGTTGGTAGCGATTAGAAAGCCTATGCATATGATTGCCTATTGTTGCAAATGGTCCTCAGAGGCACAAGGGATGCCCATTGTTGCACTACATCTATAACAACCAGGGTCAGGTCTCAAAGATCTAATGTGGCAGAATTTATGGAACTAAACCATTTGACAAATCCTTGCTCTCCTGTTCTTTCCCAAAGAAAAAATAAAAAATCTTCACTAATTCATTAACAGAAATTGATCTTTAGCGTTTTTTGCTCCCATAAAGTTTCCTATCAGAGACTAAGCTAAACACTAGCCCTTAAATGCTATAACTGTTAAAATGTTTGTAAAAATCTTAAGAGAACTGATATCTGTATTTATACAGTGAATTCGTTCATTTGCACATTTTGCAGTTGAAATTCACCTGACTCAAACACACTCCAGACACATTTCATGGCATGGGCCAGGTTATTTGTGGGCCCAACTCTCCCCAATTGTTTCTACCCACCCCACTAGGTCCAACAGAAGAGGCATGCTTCAGGTCCTATCTCTTAGGGAATGCCAGCCGATGGGACCTTGGAAGCAGGCCTTTTCTGTTGCAAAACCTACCCTCTGGAACACCAAGGCACCTGAGATCCGGCTGGCCCCAACTCTGCAAGCGTTCTGGAAAGCCTTAAAAGCATGGTGGTTTTCTTGTGCCTGGGGGTTGGGATGTTAATGGGGCCTGGGACATGAGTGCCATTGTTGTGACTGTTGTGGCCCTTGGGGCCCCCAGTATGAATATTAATCATAATTATAATTGTTTTGTTGAGTTTTAACTTTATGAGCTGCCCAAGTCACTAAAGTTGCAAGGTGGGTGGCCATATAAATCTATTCAAACAAACAAACGTGTGCAGGGCTTCCTCCACTGCTACGTAATGAAATTATCAATCCAGCCGATTTAGTCAGGATGAACTAGATTGTCGAACAAAATCAACCTACCCTGTTCACCTTGTCTCATTTTTTTTCAAGAGTAGTTGTTTAAAAAAGGCCAAACAGGAAGGAGGACACAGTAGAGTTGTAGAAAAAGTTAAAGTGGAGGGTCCAAATTTTGAGAGAAATTTGCTTTCATTTCAGTTGTTTCATGTTGTTGCTGCTACTGCTATTTATGAAAATGACACACTTCACAAAGGTATCTCAGGAAGAAACAAGCAGGAGTTCAGAAGGATATGCAGGCAAGCAGAAGCTAATTATGATGAATGAAGACCTATTTTGTTGTTCTACTCAGTTGCCACCAACTCAGAGGGGTTGTATTCACATGACCCTCTAAGGCGTATCACAGGCAGTAAGGGGTGAAACCAGAGGTCTTGGCTGGCCAGTCACCAAAGGGATATCAGCTAAGGAAAAGAGGGCCAGGCACCCTGGTGCCACTAATTTTCTGGAGTACGGTCCATGTTAATTCATGGGTTTCATTTGGAGTAAATGGATGGTAGATGTATGACAATAATAGAGCCAAAAGGATTTAATATTGAGCATTTTCCAAGCAAGTATCCAGCCTCTTGTGTCCCAAAATTCCAGTAAAACTTTACCTTGGGAGAGATCAGCAAAAGTCCACTGAATATCCCTCACTTAAAGTTCTGCAGTTGGAGAGGTCTGATAAAAACGTAAAAACATAACCCCTCCCCCATCATCTTGAACATTTTTTAGTATTTATGTATAGGGTTGTTTTTAAAGTCTGATTTTAATTGATTAATTAATTTTAACTATTTATATGGTATCATTTTTTAATGGTTCTTGGGTCTTTGGTTTTAATTGTGAGCTGCCCAGAGTCACCCGTTGGGGGAGATGGGTGGCATACAAATTTAATTAATTAATTAATTAAAAATGAATAACCCTTCACTAGGATTATTGAAGGGTCAGTCACAAAACAACTCTCCCTTTTCCTTTCCCCTCGCTGGACACCAAATAACACCTGCAATAACACCTGCTGTCCCTGTACCCTGCCAAACTCTAAACCAATAACTCTTCAAGAAAATCTAGATTTGTATTAGAACTTTTTGGAGGAGTCCCACAATGATTTGGTGATGTCCCAAATTGGTGTGAACCTGATTCAGGCTGAACTGTATGCAAAAGCAAACACATTATAATCATGTTAATGAAAAAATTAGTTTGGGATCTCTAGGTAACAGCTAGAGATTATCTAGCTCGGCAGTCAGGGGTGTCCTAAGGGTATGGTCAAAAATGTCAAGATGGTGGCCACAGTGGTACAATCAAAGCTCTGCTCATTTTTAATGCTTCCATTTTATGAAGTGCTGTGTACTTTCAAAAAAGATCTTACCTGATAATAGTTTAGGCTGCATCAACAGTAGTGAGGTTTCTAAAGTATAGGAAGTAATAATTCCACCTTATTGTAATTAGTTAGACCTGTACCTTAAATAAGATGTCCAGTTCTGGGCACCAGCATTAGAGAGAGGCAACGAGGATTACTTGGAAGCTAGAAATTAAATTACATCAAAAGGAAAGATTGAAGAAATGTTTTGCTTTGAGAAAAGAAGATATGTTGCAGGGAATATGATAGGACTGCAAATATCTGAAAGGATGTCACACAAAAGAAAGGCCTGTTTTTGTATTGCTCCAAAGTTCAGGACATGGAATAATAGATTTAAGTTACAGGGAGGTAGATTTTGATTGAATGTTACAAAAAAAGTTCCTATCAGTAAAAGCAGCTTTGACAGTGGAATCCATTAGTGAAGGCAGTAACAGATTTCTTGCTGGATGTGTACAAGCAGAGGTAGATGTCCGTCTGTCAGGAAAGTTTTAATGAGGATTGCTGCACTGAGCGAAGGATTGGAGTCAGTTACCTAAATGGCACTTTCTAGCACCATGGTTCTGTGAAGCCGGGGTCAGATGCCTTCAGTTCAAGAAGTTACTTGTTCATCCTGCCAAGAAAAGACAATAGATTTGAAAGATGATGTCAATTTAAGTTGCAAGACTTCAGCTGAAGTGTTTTTGATGATTCAGTAAAGTTCCATTCTGGCAAATTGAACAAAGCTTGATGCTAGCCCATTGTATTTGATTTAATATCAAGAATCCGGTGAAACCATACACTTTTCCACACCAAAATAATTTGACATTTATTTCCTTGTGAGAAATGCTTTAACTTATCGTTTTGAATCTGTATTCATGGTTGAAATGTATATTTTCCATGCTGGCTACCAGAAACCAAAAACAATAGTTCTACCAGAACAAAAGCTTTCTGTCTTAGTGCAGGGTGACTTTTTGGTAGAATGTGAACATTTTATAACAGAAACCTTGTGATGAAGATGACTTGAAACCCAATATGCAACCAGTAAGACCAGAAACTTTTATTGCTTTCAGCGGAAGAGGGCACATTGTAAGCTATGGGGCCCAGACCAGTTCCATTTAAAGCTAACAAAGCTACCCATTGTTGTAAAGAAGTGTCAATCTTGCAGACTTCAACTTAAACAAGTTTACCTTGTGCTTTGCCGATCTTTGGAGTAGCCAGTGGCCTCAATCCTTGGGAATGTGTTTATTCAGTCTAGTAAAAACATTAAAAAGGGGGATAAATCTCTGGTGACCTGAACTGCTTTTCACTGCTGCAATAAACCATAGGACATTTAGAAAGGACTTTTAGAGGTAAAGATAATATCGTTTCCATAGCCTGTGTGTATATTATGAACTTGAGTGGTAGTTGCAGAGGTCAGTTGCAACTTATATTACTTCATCACAAAATCATTAAGGGCATGGAAGAAAGATGATAAGGTGTTACATCATTTATTCTTGTAATTCAGGCCATGCACAGTGCCACAGAACTAGTTGCTTTAAGGTAGTAATGTGGGAGGAATATAATTGTAGAAGTCAGATATTCAGCTGCTATGAAAAGGGATCAAACATTGACTTCACAATGTGACAAAGTTACTGATTTTGTGAACAGCAAAACCTGTCATGGTTATTATTGTGGAAAGAAAAACAGATTTCTACCTTTTTAGTTAGTTAGATGGTCAACTAAGCCCCTAGCAAACAATTTCCTTTTCATCCTTTGCATGTTTATGGATAAGTTATTTAAACATTGCTCATATTCAGGTTTATGTCCTGGTTCAAAACGCTTGAGCGGTGTGGTGAGCAGTTTTCTTGCACTACATCCAATCATGCTGTTGAACGTCTTCTGAAGTTCAGAAGAGACTTATAAGAGAGCCGAAGGTGGAAAATAGATAAATGTTGAGATAATCATATGTACATTATTAGCTGATACTCCTGCTTGGTCTGGATTTGGACTTAAATTCCTAGTGTGAAAGCTGAGGAACAATATCATCTGAAATTGTATCTTATTTGTATTCATTTTGGTACATTGGTCATCCCTTTGCTGTGAGAGCAGGCTGCTACTGATCATACGAATATCAAATCTAACTGTCCACTAACAGAAACAGTCTTGTAGAAACAGCTGCGTATGTTTTGATTCACATTTAAAACATTGCTCATAAATTTAACATAGCTTCATTGTTTGGTAGCATGCAGGCATATTTTTAGAAATAATACTTGGCTGAGGCTACAGTAGATTTTTGAAAAATGCTTTGGTAAAATACATGTTTTCTATTACCAAGCCATGATAAGAGTTTCTCTTGATGTAAACCAGCTTTCTGGCTGGTCCTAGACTCAAGCTTTTAGACATGATAAAGTGCAACGGTACAAGTATGCTATAGCAAAGTTTATTAAAACAAGGTTTTCTTAAAGAGACAGCTTCCTTAAAATATATCTGTAATCTCCAGTAATAATTTTTCCAGTGATAAGCCAGATTTATGAAGTGATTAATGTAACTAGGTTTATCTGTAGCAATTAACATTAAGAATATCATAAAAATCATTCTTGTTGTGCCACTTTTAGTGTAAGAGCATTCTCCTTCTTATATACTACATGTTTATACTTTTTCTGGTTTGTCCTTTCTTTGATATCCTGGAGGTTGGAATGATGTGCAGAAAGGAAAAGAAAGCCTTCTAAATTCTACTCTTAACCTTAAAATGTTTGCATGAATTGCAAGTACTTACGAAGGACATGGCTGGGATTTTAACAAATCTATCTCTATTCTAGGATTTCTCTGATATAAACCATAAGAACCATCATTGCCTAGATTGCTTGCAAAGTCTAAAGTTCCTTTGTAGTTGATGGGATTTGACATATCTTTTTAGGAAGGAAGAAGCTAGGATGAACTGGAGGGATATGGTTTGTTTGTTGCTTTTTTCACAGTCAAAAAAACCAATAGAAATATATATATAAACATGTGTTTTTACCAATCTCTATGAAGATTTTCTTTCCCTGGTAACAGATGTGTGGCAGTGCAAAGATTACTCTTATGCTTTTTATGGCAGCGATAAGCAATTACATCATCATAAATCTATACACGTCACCGAGACACGGATAAAATGTTGCATATTTGTTTCCTGGGTCACCTTGTGTATTTTTTGGTCTAACAAAATAGCAGGCTGCAAACTAATACAGGATTTTCTAGGCTGGCAATTCTCAGATGCCTGTAAATTCATGTGCTGATGGGCTCTGTTTTGAAATTGTTTTCACCATCTTTGAATCGATACAGTCATGCGGTGTTTGGTCTAGTGGTTAAGGCACCAGGCTAGAAAGCAGGAGACTGTGAGTTCCAGTCCTGCCTTAGTCATGAAAGCCGGCTGGGCGACTTTGGGCCAGTCCTTCTCTCCCAGCCCAACTCACCTCATAGGGTTGTTGTGGGGAAAATAGGAGGAGGAACGAGTATTAGGTATGTTCGCCGCCTTGAGTTATTTATAAAAAAAAATAAAGGCGGGATAAAAAATCTAAAACAAAAAAAAGATTCTGAAAGTTTATTTGGGCCAGTCAAATGACTGACCAACTAGAGTTTTCTGTACTGCTTTTATTCCTTGCAAAGGCTGAAAAGAAATAAAGCAAGATTCAAGAAACCGGAAGAAAAATGTCCATCAAATAGTCAACATTTACTGTCATTCTTTTGTGAGCCCTGCCTTGAGACTGAGTCTGCCTTTTTGTGAGAGGAGGAAAAGTCACCTTTCATTCCTCTGCTGGATGTGGTCATTCATGCCATATAACAGTGCCGTCTGCCCACCAGGAATTCTACCAGCAAAAGGCAGAAGGAAACGCTTGGTATCCTGAGTCTGATAAAAGTGAGGGAGGAATTTGTTTAGTTTCCTTTTTCTGTAAACTGACCCACTTCACACTTCCAAGCCTTCGGAACATGTGTGCCCTTGTATGTGTAAGCGTGTGTGAGAGAGATGTGGGTGAAATTGTGTACAGTTTTTCATACATTCTTTTTAAAAAAGCAAATTTGTTCCCAAGCTGAAATTGATTAAAGGCTTTGAGAGCAATTGTTGAAAAATTACAGTACATCTATTTTGGGGAGAGTAATGGCAAGTCTGGGGAGAGTAATGGCATTGGAGAGATACTTTTCATACTATACGTAGGTGTGCTTGCTTTAGCTTTGCTTCAAGGACTTTGGATTCCAGTAGCTCACTTCCAATAGACACCTGGAATATAGTACCTTTCAGCTTGCATAGTAATGATTACTTGTGGCCTTTCCAGCCTTCAAGAAATCATTGGGTTCTTTCTTTTGAAGAAAAGTGTCATGAATTCCTTGACCTGAGTCAGTCCATTCGTGAATGCAGAGCATGATCTTTGTTTTCCCTGAAGCAAATGTTCATAGTTGTCATCTTAGGAATCAATTCTTATCTCAAGAGCAGTCTCTCCTTTTTCCGGCTCTCATTAAATATAGCTTATAAAATTTTTAGAGTTGACCAATTATTCCTTTGTGAATAGCTTATATTTATTCATGTCTGTCAGAAAGAGAATTTATGAAAGGCACAGAAGTTGTATGAAGTTTTAATATTTTCACAGTTGTTAAACTGTTCCATCTATTTTAATTAAAAGTAACTCCATATATTGTTGGGATCCAACTGTTGCCCTAAATGATGTTTTAAAAATCAAGGTTTAATCTAAACAAAGTCAAATCACCAGCAGCAGCAAAGCTTTTTTTTTTTCTTTCACATCATACACACATGTGCATATATTGTAGAGTGGAGGGAGAAATTTCTTTTAATATTTAATGAGCTTACTTTACATAACATATTTTTTAAAGTAGTTGCATGATGTTCCATTTTCTTTAGTAAGTAACGCTGAACAGTTGGGCTGATTTACTACAGCTTCTTCACCCTATTTTTGTTTGCTTTTCTATAGATAGTATTGCATGGCTCAATTTCATACTTATATCAGTAAGCACCCTCTTATATCAAGTCAGACCAAATATTGTTCTAACTCAGTCATATCTATCCAGACAGGCAATGCCTCTTAAAAGACTCAGACAGAAGTCTTTCCCAGCCTGATTATTCAGCATATCTTACCTTTCTTAGAAGTTGACTCCAGAACTTTCAACATACAGCACAAGTGGTCTGTCACTACATGTCTCTTTAAAAATTGCATATTCTTAACAGATTTTTAATTCATATTTGCATATTTAAATATGGGAATTTGATAAAATATAAATGAACTATAAATAGAATATAATGCAGCTACAGAAGCATGGCACTGTACTTGCATAATGAATTTTAATAACAGTTTGGGTCAAATGTCTGGTCTGTCCCAAAAGATATACAGAGTAATCAAACAGTTCAAGTTCAATATAACAAGAGTCACTCACAGTCCAGAGGATAGAGCAGAAAATCATGTCCATGTAGGGAAGACTTGGAAGCAAAACACAAATGATTCAAAGATAGAACTTCTTTCAAAGACTCAAATGCTTGAAGCCCCAAGCCTGCTCCTTCCAGATATTTCTGGTGCCAAAGATCATAGAAATCATAGAAAGTGGGCTACTCAGGAGTAATAACCCATTTCCTAATAAACTACCAGTCCCGTAGGATGTTTCCACATATTCCATGCAATCCAACATTCCACTGCCTTCCTGCTGTTTGAGACTCTATATAGACCGGGCAGCAGATCTTTGAATCAGGGTTGGGTTTTTTAAATCATGAACTTTTTGGGCATGCTTCTGGTCATATATAGGAAAGCCAAATTAATTCTAACAGTGTAACCGCACTGGAAGTGGTTAGAGCAGAGTTTCTCAACCTTGGCAGCTTTCAGATGGGTGGACTTCAAGTTGAAGTCCACCCATCTGAAAGCTGCCAAGGTTGAGAAACCCTGGGTTAGAGTGTAAAACAAATGTTATTAATGGAATTAAATTGGTCCTCAGGGAAAATAGACGTTAGTTACCTCTTCACTACTTCTGTCTGTTTGCGAAGAGCGGTTAGGGGCCACAACTTTGAGTGGAAGGGGTTGGGACTTTTGCCTTCTGATCTACTGGAAGACTGAAGGAGGCTCTCTGGTGACATCATGTTGTGATGTCACCTAAAGGGGTGGAACTACTTTTTGGTGAGGTTTTTTTTTTTTTGGTAATGATGTATGAAGAAAAGCCATATCCATTTCTACCATTAATCTGCTCTAAATTAGTGGGAAGATGGCTAAATTTCAGCAGCCTGATTTTGGGGCTATTCAAAATGCTACTTTTGGTTTCATGAACTTAGATGTATTGAGTTTCCCATTCTTGCCATATTGCAGCCCTAAAAAACAATGAATACCCCCTTTGTTTATTAATGAATAACCAAACTGAGTGGTTAGATAAAAATCTTTTTAAAATGTGTTCTACAGCAGTGAATTGTTTTTGATTGTAAAGCATTTAACTTAAAAGGGAGGGTTTTATGAATGAGATAAGTAGGTAAAGGGTTTTTCCCCCCCACTAACATTGTACAGTGGATAAACTTAAATGCAACTTCCCTCCTCTTCAGCATTTGCTAATGTAAGTAGTTAAGAAATTAGAAACTGGGAAAACCCAGATACAAGTCACCACTCAGTCATGGAGCTCACTGCTCGATCTTGGCCAGTTACTTTCTTAAGTCCAACCTACCTCACAGCATTGTTGTGTGGATAAAATTAAAGGAGAAGCCCATCAAGCTGCCTTGAATTTCAGAGAAAAGGCATGATACAAATGGCATGAAGACATTATTAATAAGTAAATGTAATGGTATATTTTCAGGTATTGACGTAGACTGCCAATTGGATCCTAGCATATACTAAGAGATTATCTTTTTCTTTCTTCCTCCAGTGCAAATAGAACTCTGCTAAACATTACTCATCACGGTCAAAGGTGGTAACATCCAAAACTAGAGTTCCAAAATAATTCCATTGACTTTGCCACTAGTAAGGCATACATCAGACATCTTTTAGTTGGGCAGATGGGCAAATTTAATAATAATAATGAAGGCACTGTCACAAAAGTGAACTTTGAACCCACATCTTCACTTGTGCGGTTTGTTTATCTATTGATTAGATTCATATTCCTCCTTTTCTCTAGGATCTCAGTTTGACTTACAAAGAGATCTTCATTTTATCCCCATAACAATAACCCTGTGACGTAGGGTGGGCAGTAAGAGAGTGACTAGCCCAATGTCACGTAGTGAGTTTCCATGGCTCATTTTTGTCTTTTGGGAGGGTAGGATTGTTTTTATTTTGTTTTTGCTTTGGAGGCTGAGGGAAGGTGTAAGAACATATGCCTATGTGTAAGGAGTGGGATAAATCAGGGAAGATCTCACAGGTTGTCTTTATGCTATTTCACAGTTCTGCTCAGTTCAGAAACCCTTTTAAAAATTGCATATGCTACATAGATCAATTCTAAGAATGATATATACTCCATTCAAAGAACGCAGTTTTTATATTCTTAAGTAATCTTACAACAAATGGAGTTGAAAAATTTCTAGATAGAAGTGGTTTGGTAGAAAATATGGAACATGAATAAGAGAAAATGGAAGAGAAGTGGGCAGTAACCCACATAGGGTTAGAATTTTGTAAGAAAAGGTACATTTACATCCATAAAAATAATACCTTAATTGTAAAATAAATTGCACATTGTTTCACATTAATAAAATATATGAAACTTCAAGATAAAGAAATCATGAAGTATCATTAAAATATAACTTCTCTGAGAACTAGATGGTCATTAAGATAAGTGAATATTTTTCTTTAGTATTCTCTGACAGTCATTCCAAAGTATTTAATGGTACTTACTTTCATTTTTAGAGAAGCAAGTTAACTTCTGGACTTCAAGATCTGTAGTTTTCAATGAGATAAAAAGTAATTGAGTAGCATGAGCACATTGTAAATATTTTCTGTTCATAAAAAGAACTTAGACAGTTTAGAAATAATGACAACAGGAAGCATGTATCTTTAAGCTGTTTTTTTCCCCCTTAAGCTGAGCCAATTAAGTTGGAATTTCTCAAAACTTCTTGCTGCTCTGTAAAAGAAGATATATTAGGAAGATTCTGCAGAATGGAGGAAAATCTCTTACAAAAAAAAACATTTTGAGAAATAGGGTATTTCCATTAGAACATTTTGGAAGAGTTTATAGCTCTGTCTTTGACCCTATTATATTGTATTGTTTTAAATACTAGTATTTACATTGTGTCAAGTTTTTTCTTGTTTTTTTTTCTTACTATGAACTTGCAAAGTTATAGTTTTGCAGGCTTTCATTTTATAATTTAATGTGCCCAACTGTAAAAGTACAAATATATAATACGTGAGATTTGACAAATACAAACTTTTTCATTATTGTGGATATGAGTGTACCTTTTGCTTCTGTGAGTTAGAGCTTATAGACAATTAAGTGCTTATATACCACTGTAGGAAATATAGTGCTTGGGAACTGGAAAGATTGCTAACCCCTGCAGTGGCAACTACCTGGCTGTCTGGTCACTTAGGAGGAGCATATTTCCCAATGAGATTTGTTGATGTTTTATAGCTATATGGCCACAATAAAAGATGCACAGTATTGAAAAGGGGTGTGCTGCAGCATGCACTGAAATATGAAAGCAAGCACATTCTCCAAGACAGTTGGAAGAGTGGTTGTCTGCACATGTGTGTAAGCACAGCTGTTTTATTTCAGTGGTAATCCTAGTCAAAATGTTGGTGCATGCACACCAATGCACAGACAGTCTGGGAAAGCCTTTGTAGCAGCCATGTATTTTGAAAGGTTTTCGAGAACATGCTTTGCAGAGTATCCCTTTTGTATGCTATGTATCCAGACATTATGAACACCACTGGACTGTTTTCTATTTTTTGCCTTTGCAGATCCTAAAACTATTTTGCCAATGAATGTCAACACTAATTATTGATTTTTTACAGTTGTGTGCTAAGTAAAAGACAACTTGATATTCGTAACTTTAATTACATTTTGTTTATTGATGTATTATTCTTGCCAATTCAGTCAGTCTGTTTTTAGCATGCTTAAAAATTTGTAATACCATATCGCCAGCAGTAATACTCATTTAAATATGTAGCAGTAATACTTATTTAAATATATAGTCATAACCTTGTATTTTTTAAAAATGACAATCCTGATGCTGATAAATTATAATATACCTTTTCAAAAAATTAAATGGTTGATTCATTGTAAGGTCTACTAATTGGATGTTCAGATCAGAAAGGTAGTGCACAGGCTCCTTTTGATAGAAGCAGAAGAAAATGTAACAGGATAAAAGTATGTGTACTTATAGAGGCTTGGTTGCCATGGGTAACCTGCCTTTGTTTATAAAATACAGGATAATTTGACTTTTCTTAAAAATAAAAAAAGTATATAAGGTTACTGTTAAAATAAAACATCCTGTCGCTCTGCTAAAATCTAAGTGAAAACAATTGTATATTTCAAGTTCCACCTTAACCAAATGGGAAATACGAGCCTGCTCATTTACAAGGAAGGTGTCCAGAACCAGCCAGTTGGAGACAAGGTTGGAATGTCAGATTCCCAAAGCATCTGCTCCACAGTGCAGATGGCTTTAAGAAAAAGAGGAAGTCTGAGAGAACCGTGGTCTGCCTTTTGGAGGCAGTCCACAGATGAAGTGTATCAGATTTTGGACACAATGATATCCCTTCTTTCAAAGAAGTCAGTATTCCCTCTGTTCACCATGTGCACCTTCCCGTTATTTTGAATCAGAGATGGAATCAATTTCTGCTTTTAAGTTTCTTACAAAAAGAGAGAGAGAAGGATGGTCAAGAGAAGATTCTTTTCAGATTTGCAAAGAAGGACAAAATACCCTAGATCACCACTGGACAGGCCATGTGTCCTTCACTCGTACTTCAGATGGTACAAACTGATTTGGCTGATTTGGACTCGGATAGCACTACTGTTTAGAACAATGTAGAAAAATTCCTCCTTCTGCTGTAGCAAGCTAAATATTAGTATTTCTTTAATAGTATTGCAGAATATATTGGCACTTAATAATGATAGGTTCTGTGGAGTCCTTGGGGTTCTCTGAGCTTGGTTGTTTTCTTGCAGACGTTTCGTTACCTGGCTAGGTAGCATCTTCAGTGCACAGTGTTACCCAGCCGGGTAATGAAACATCTGCAAGAAAACAACCAAGCTCAGAGAACCCCAAGGACTCTCCAGTTCAACCCTGAGCTATGTACATTCTCTTCTGTTAGTAATGATAGGATCTCATTGCCTGTATGATGAAAAATATGTGCAAACTATATTTTTAACAAGAGTATGCACGTATTTAAATTACACAATAGATAAACACTCAAATTGGGGCAGTGATTAGCAGCAAGCATACTATGAATTCAGCTAGATTGTTATTTTAGGTAAGTAGGCAGGGTTGGTGTTGGGGACATGCCAGGAGCCATCATTAAAAAAAATCCTCCAAATCAAGACTGAATGTCACCCTTCTTGAATATAGCATTTACATATACACAAGTCTCTATTACCTACTCAGTGAGTGCTGGACAAAGATCAGAAATCATTACTACCAATACTAAGTCATGGTGATGGGACAGAAATTAATTTAGTTGGCATTTGAATGCAGTCACATCCAATTTCACCATTTCAAATTAATCTATGAATCAAAATTCAGTTATCGTTTAAAATTAGCACCAATCTGAATTTTGCGAAGCGTCTGCCAGTTAAAAGTATATTAAAGAAATCTATAAAAATATACATATTCATGATAATAATGAACAAAAATATTGGGAAAGTGGGTAAAAAACTTTGTATTAGACAAAATTGCTAATAAAAATCATGTTTCAACAGTTTCATATCAAAATAAATACACATTTTATGAAGAACTTTGAAAAAAAATAGATTTCAAGTTTTATGAGCTGAATCTGACAGATTTGCAGAAATGAGAAACTGATAGAAATCAAAATTGATATAATTTGCTGACCCCTTCTGAAGTGTTTTCTTTCTGGGCCTTTCAAGTTGATGGCATTTATGAAAAGAGCAAGAAGAAGGTAGAGGAAGAGCAGGGGGAGAACACAACAGCCATTGTCAGGTATTGGAAGCATCTGGAGCAAGCTACGGTTTGTGTGAAATAGTATGATAATACAAAATTTCATATTGTGATGTCACAATGCGAGCTCTGCCTACTTCATACTTCCATGCAATGTTGTGAGACACATTCAAAAGGAACAAAGCTTGTATTATGAGGTACATTTAATTTGTCCCCCCATTGCTCCCCCTTTGCCAAGTAACCACAGAGGGAGACTCTTCCAGCAGCAATTTAGAAGAGAGGTTGTGATAATGCTCACTGTTACAGCCTCCCTTTGTGTCCACAGTGCTGCCTGGTGGGCCTGGAAGGAGAGCTTTATAACTCCTCCAGCAATGAGAAGGTACTGGCATGGTAGGAATTAGGAACTCTTCATCTTTTAATCTTAGAGGGCAGTGACAACAAAGAGGAGGCCATAGAGCAGCAGGAGCTATCAAGTGGGAAGAAGACTGTAGCAGCGGTGTTGCTCCCCTTCTTCGTAACCAGTGGCAGGTGTGTGCATCTCAATGTGTACTTTGGACATTTTGCTAAGTATGTTCAACATAAATCCAGGTTACAGAATGCTACAAATGGTAACAGGTTACATTCTTAATTGGCATCATCGGCACGTTCTTTCTAGGCCCAATTTTAGATTATGACTTTTTAAATCGTGTTGTGGCTGAACATATTTTTACCAGGAAAACATACTCCACATAGTCCTGCATACTCTCTACATGGATGTATAAATAAAATCTAGAGGTCATCCAGGAAGGTTAAGTTTCCTAATGGTGTGACAGTTTTCAGAGCGAGATTTACCAAGCTACTTCTAGCTTTTAAGTACTATATTAATAAATACTCTTTTGGGGCTATGTATTTCAAAGGGCATTATTATTTGAATTACTAAGACGTAACTATGTTGCAATTTTTAATTGTGGTGTTTACAAATGGTCTTAGTTTTGTTTTTTGTTTTAAGTAGTTGATTATTGCAGTTACAATAAGTAATTAGATTGTTTTGTAACTTTTTTGGTATGTTTATAGTGTTACATATTTGTATGTTCAAGCCTGAGAGCTGGCATGGTGTAATGACTAATGTACTGGACTAGGAGCTTCAGGGAAACCCAAGTTCTAGTCTTCCGTTAGACACAGAAGCCAGTTAGGTGACCTTGGGCCAGTCATACCTTTCAGCCCCAAAATAACATCAGCTCTGAGACAAGCTGCCCATAGGCACTTCAGGTGAGATGGACGGCCATATAAATTTGACAAATAAATAAAAAAATGAATAAGTCAGCTGAAGAACAAGCCCCTTGTTGTATTATGCATTGATAGCTTCATTGTACAAACTAGGTAAGCACAGTGCAAACAAGCTGACCCGGCAACTAAGGGAATAAACACTAAAAAGTGTGTATATATGTGTGTTAGTGCTTGTTAGAAATTTGGTACCCTTTGTATATTGAAATATTCAGGATAAGTTATCTGTGTTATTAATCACCTGGAGTGCCCATGGATAGAAAGGCTATTTATGCTGAGTTTATCTAGTTAATGCTGTAATTTTCCGGCAATATTAACACAAATTAAAGTAGGGGAAGAGAATAGTAGGCTAAAACTTAGATGTAAAGAATTTCTCTCTGAATAAGGATTTAATAGAATCTAAGCAGGTACTTTTGGATTTAGCACAATGCTCTAAAGATTACCCCAAGTAAAAGGAATCTGTTTTCTACCTCATAAGCTAAAACATGTGCAAGGGTCATGTTGTTCTAAAGTATGGTAATAATGCCTGCTTACAGAGAAGAATATACAAATGCAGCATTTCTCTAGAGAATAGCTACTTCCCTGCTCCAATATGCGAGACAACTAGATTTTGCATGTGTAAAAATAGAAGAATATTTTACTAAAGATGACCTCTGGTAGGTTGGGCCTACGTTATTTATGTCAACAAAACTAAAACTAAACCATGAAAGGATGTCCATCTGGGTGGTCAACAAAGTTAAAACTTGTCTGAAAAGTTGTTGCATTTCATTGTTGTTAATGAAATTCATTTTAAAAAGGTATTGAGTGTCAACTAAAAGGAATCTAGTAGAATAGTTTAAAAATAACCTAAGGGCTAAAACTTTGCTTGATTCCAGGAAGGAAGTTCTGTGCTCTCATGTTTCAGTTTAATTGGGACTTCCTGGGCTGACAACTGACTGGGAGCATCCAGTATTACCGGATAAGTAATACCAAATCCATCTGCATTGTAAGAATCTGTCACTCTAAAATCAATTGATACTCAGAGCTGGTATCATTTCTTACTGCTATCAGCAACAATGGGGAGAGTATTGTAGATCTTAGATAGCAAGTGGTAAACTGGTCAGCTTAGGTGAGAAGAGCAAAGGAGCAGAAAAATGTTAGTTTGTAAAGAAGCAGCAAAAATTGATATACTGGGGCGAGGTAACTTAGATTCTACATTTTGAATAAATTATGCAAATTCCGAAAATGCAATAAATACTTATTTTTGCATAGTTCTTGCTCAGTCAGCCAAAGAGCTCTTTGTAGCTACAGTTGTCCAGTTTAGCGTTGTGTTTCAGAGATTTCCCCTGTTGCTGCCCCAGATGCTTTCAACATTATCTGGACCAGCTATCTGGAAGTTTTTAGGTTCACTTTCTTGCCCATATGGTGGTTTCAGCTTTCTGTGCTTCATTTTGTTTTCTTTTTAACGAAAGCTGAGATTCTCTGAAAATCCATTTCTGCACCAGATGCCAAGTTCCAAGTACAAATGAAGCCGCCGTGGACATGTAAGATGGAGTTTTTAATATGGTTCACTAAAATAGCCACAGCTGAGCATCTTATTTGTCTGATCTTTAAGTTATGTATATTTCTTTATCTTAAGTTTGAAGGGCTTTGCCATCCTCCAGGAAGAACTAAAATAGGCCTGTCAAACAAAATGTAAGTTCTAGGAGTTTCCTGTCTTTTTCATAACTGTGAGCATATGAGGTGCAGTTCGTACTGAAAAATTATGTAAGAAAGTTGCCAGGAAAGATCCAAGCAGTATTACCAGTGCTGTTTCATAAGTAGTCACAGCTGCTGTTGATCCAACAGTTTTTTTTTCCTTGTCTTCCGTCCAGCAGTAGGTTTCTTGAAAGGGAGTAATTTTTACAGCTGGGCAATGCTTTGGATTCAGTTCCATAAAAGTAAGCGCTTTCCAGCATGTATGTAGTGCTTGTCCACAGCTCTTTAAAACAACTGCATCCTTTCCTTGGATCACCTGGCAGCAGCAGAGAGCAGCTACTCAGTGCTGTGAAAGGATGTGACAGTTTTAAAAACTTGCAGACAAGTGCTAGTACAGACTCTGGCAAGAACATCTGTCTTGGGGGATTCAAAAAGGTTAGATGCTGGCCATGGCTGCACAACCCCTTTTTATGTATGTTGCATATCTGATGCGTGAAAATGAGCAATGCTTTGATCACACAGTTGCAGCCACCATCTTGAATTTTTGGAAACTCCTGAATTGTGAAAAACTTTTTTTAGATACCATTGGGCAGGAAGTTGGACTAGAGAAGCTGCAGGTTTATGATCTTTTGACTTAGTTCCATGCTGATAATAGATTATCTAATCAAAGGGATTAGGATCTAGCATGCTGACTGGGGAATTCTGGGAGTTGAAGTCCACACATCTTAAAAGTTGCCAAGGTTGAGAAACACTGCTCTGAGTTATCACAAGTCCAGATTGTGTTATTTTTGTAAGAAGGTTAATGTTAAGTGCTTTTAAGTACCAACCAGTCTCTAAGACAACTTTCCCTCTCTGCTTTCCAAAAGGAAACATAAGCTACAATTTCTAAATTTTTTGTCACAGAGTGAGAGCAAATTTTGAGTTTTAAGTTGGACGGAAGTAACTATTTTGCACTTCCTTGGAAAGTATGACAGAATATTTTTTATCCCTTTGTGTTAAGGTTTCTTGCCAAGCTTTTTTTATTTTTTCTCTACATAGTTGAACTACATTGCACACTACAGAGAGTTTGTTAAGTATATGAAAATAAATTATTCTCTTCTAATATGTGTCAGTGTGTTATCCTCTATATGGTAGTAAAAAAATCTATTTCAATGTGCAAAAAGTAAGGTATCTCATTTTAAAAAAAGAAATACTCTTTTCCACTGTGTCATCTCCCACCCTTTATGACAAATATTGTAAATGCACCACACTTACCATGGAATATTTGTTCATTAATATTTTGAAAAGCTTAGTGGTTTCTTATCAGCAGTATTTTCTTTTAATTGGATAGATATTTCCAAACAATAAGAAAGATTGTGACTCAGTTGACACAATCAGTCTTGAAGGGCCTGATGGTCAGGATGCTGGAGACATTGATATCAATGAGATTTCAATGTAACTAGCTTTCCTGTCTTGGGGATTCAGTTTCCAGGTGAAAGTTTAATAGTTATATAATTACTATTAAGACAACATAATTGTATTATTGTATTTAATAATAATATTATTGTATTAATACAATAGTACAATTCCAAGTAATGGAATTTTCCCAAGGCTAAGTTATTATGGTCATAATAAAGTAGTATTATTGTTATTCCCAAGACCAAAAGTTTAAAACATTGAATGGATAACTTAGAAATGATAATGTGTGCATCTTAATGATTTATTAGGAAAAAATAAACAGGGTTTTATTTCTTAGTCAGTATATCAGCACCTATAAATACAACCATGATCTATTACTGGAGAAAACCAAATGCATTTTTGGTCCATGTATGGATCTAGATGCTGCCCTCACCAATTTATGGCATTGCATTGGCAGTAGGAGAACCATTACTCCTACTGCTGGATAATAAAAATGACACGGCACTGATTAATAGGCCTTGGATTGAGTTAGTGCTGGTCTCTCTGCTTTGTATGTAAAAAAGGGGGAAACTTAACTTTTCATCATTGGCAAGTGGATATGCATACAAAGTTCCGAGTTTAAGGCTCCTTTATAGATCTACCACATAAGCCCAAGAGTTAAATGCATAATCCATTGTCACTTAAAGCAACTGTAGCTCATTCCAGCTTTAAATATCAGTTTTTCTGTACATTGCATAAGTCCTACCCAACTGTAAAAGTTTCACTATTGCTTTTTTCATTGCAAAACAGCATTGAGTAAGATAAAATAAAGCTGAGAAGCATTAAGTAGAAGTGTTGTAAACCTTTCCTACAACTTTTCCACTGCAACCCTAACTCAACTCAGCTATCTGTCATGGCTATCAAAACATTTGGAGAACATTGGGAAAGAAGATGGAATTACTTAACTTGATTTAGTATCTAAAAAAGATCAATTGGACAACATGGAATATGGTTACATTGAAGGAGGCATCATAAAGTTAATATTTTTGTACAGTCACTCTGTATAAGCATATCAGTACTCATGAGCTTTTTGAGACTAGACCATTTTCAGCTAAGTACAGCAATTCTGAGTAGTTTTGAGCTGATGAAAATATTAACAGTTGGTAATTTGGAATGTTTTCCATTTAATGTGTGTTGATATTTTGTGAACAATAGTAAAAATAATAATACTGTTTTTGTTATGATCCTTTGAGTCAAACTTGACTCCTGGTGACATGGACAGATCCATGAATTCTTTGGGCAACATTTTCAGAAGTGGTTTGCCATTATCTCCTTCCTAGGACTGAGAGGCTGGCCTGACTCATGTTTCCTCAGCCCTAGTCAAGCACCTTTAACCACCACACTAAAGTGGTTCTTTAACAATACAGTCCTATATTATATATTATGCCTGCTTGATTTTAGGGATGAATATGAAGAGGATGGATTTTGTCAACCGTACCGGGGAATTGCATGTGCAAGATTTATTGGAAATCGAACCATTTATATGGAATCTCTGCATATGCAAGGAGAAATAGAAAATCAAATTACCGGTAGGTAAAAATTTTGCTTTCTCTTATTCTCAGTTTGTCATCATCCATCTTGTTATAATCTACAGTTCTGGATTTCAAATACTTAATGTACTGTATGTTAATTTTACAAGTATATATTCAACGGAATATATTCTTAGCCCTTACTGAAGATATATTTAGAAGAAAAAGTATATTAATCATTTTGAAAAGCTGCAATGAAAATGAAACTTTAAAAAAGATAGTAAAAAAGCAATCCCGCATATTATTTTAGCTGTATTAGCTTTTCTAGTGCGTATGTTGAAAAATATAGTGCCTTTATCATAATTTTATTCTGATTTCAACCAGGTTTTTTAGACTATACGATTGATTAAATTCTTAATCTTATTTACTTGTGGATCTCCAATTGTATAAGCTAGTTTTCTTTGAAAGCAAGACTACACACCTACTGAGTAATATATATTGGGGCCTACTTGGTGCTCAACCACTCTTTGATTAAGGCAGCCCAATCCAATCAATGAAAAGAAAAGCAGATGCAATATAAACTGCATTTAGCATAGTATTCCTTGGATACTAAAAAGGTGTAGCTTTTTTTTTTAATGCTATACTCTCCAAAAACTACTTCCTATTTTGTATTTATTTGGAAGTAGTTGTTAGTAGCACATTTTATACTAGATCATACGCACTACCTCAACTGATTTGGTGTTTGTATATTGCAGCTGCCTTCACAATGATTGGAACTTCCAGTCATTTATCGGATAAATGTTCACAGTTTGCTATTCCATCTCTGTGCCATTATGCTTTCCCATATTGCGATGAGACTTCTTCAGTTGCGAAACCACGAGATCTGTGCCGTGATGAGTGTGAGATTCTGGAAAATGTTCTTTGCCAAACTGAATACATATTTGCAAGATCCAATCCTATGATTTTGATGAGGTTAAAGCTGCCTAATTGTGAAGATCTTCCACAGCCTGATAGCCCTGAGGCTATAAACTGTATCCGCATTGGCATCCCCATGGCAGATCCAATCAATAAAAGTAAGTGGCAGTTATGGATATGATACTTTGTATATGGAATATCCCTAAAACTCAAGAAGAATCAAGGGCACGGTTGGTAGAGTCAGAGTCTGAATATGTCAGACAGTATCTTTCACCAAACAGGTTTAGTTTGTCAGGGATATTGTTAGAAGAACTCTGTTCCATATTTTAAATCAGCAATTATTCTTACATTATTCTATTCCATTTAATGTCTGAACATGCTTTGTTCATTAAAATATCCTCTAGCGAGTCTGTTGAAATAAATGCTAATAATTAATACCATAATCAGTTATTATACTCCAGTTACTATGCAGTATGGCAGTCATAAGTTATATTACCAGCTTTGATATTGAGTGAAGTTCATGTTAGATCACAGATAGGTTAAACGAAAATAATGTCAGATGGCTTTATTTCTAAAATAGCTTAACAAATATTAAGTCTTGTCATTTATCCTGCCAAGATCAGGCATTCGTTTCAGGATTTTGAGGAAGCTTTGGGTTCTTCTGCTTATTTCTTAAAACCATTTTGAGAAGTGTGTAACTTTTAAAAGAGTATTACTACGTCTCTGAAAGTAAGAATCTGAATTAGATTTCAAGTCATAAACAAGAAAAAAGAAAAGAAACTCATCCTGAGAAAAGATTTAATACTCTTGTACCGCCTATCATCTGTATGCATGGTGTTCTTTTAATTCATCACAGAAAAGTGATCTTTCCATTACAGATCACAAATGTTTCAACAGCACAGGAGTGGACTATCGAGGGACCATAAGCGTAACCAAATCTGGGCGACAGTGCCAGCCGTGGAACTCACAGTATCCCCACACCCACACGTTCACTGCTGTCAGGTACCCAGAACTGAATGGAGGCCATTCCTACTGCCGAAACCCAGGCAGTCAGAAAGAGGCACCATGGTGCTTCACCTTAGATGAAAATTTCAAGTCAGAGCTTTGTGACATCCCAGTCTGTGGTAAATATAATGAACTCTTTTTTGAAAATGAAATAAGATTATTTGTTGTGTTTTGCAGTCCAAGACCCAAACTATATGGCACATTCATCCCATGTTTATATAAGCTGACTTGTCCCGACAACTTAATTTGGAATAAAAGTACAGCTGCAGAGTCTAGATACATCCCCCTGTTTATGGACTGAATTGAGCCTCATGGTGGTCTTCTGTTTGGTGGCTAGCTGCCATCTAAAGGATGTGTTTTCTAACGGCCTCACTTGGCAGGAGGCTAAAGGCCAGCAGGAAGAAAATATTCTGAAAACCAGCAGGGGCCTGTAATCCAGATCTGGAGCATGTGCAGATCTAAAACTTTTTCTCCAAAATAAAATTCTTTGGCTCAGCATGCTTATTTGGACAAATGACTATTGTGTGAAATGTGACTCTAAATAACCCTTATTTGTCTGAGTTGTAATTGAGAGTCTCTTATTAAGTGGTTAGAAAAGTGCCAGCAAGATTTTTGGAAAAATGAGAGCAATCCTTCCCAAGCACTTTTCTGGTTACTCTGTAGAAGCAGCAATGTAAAATGATTTCAGGGAGTCAGAAATGCTGTCTAATTAGTTCAGCAGAAGAGTGTATGATGATTAAAAATTAGCATAAGCTAAATATTTCCACTGAGCCAGCTAAGGACACTAGGCCTTGTTTGAAAACAAGTGAGATGGGATTAATCATTGAAGTAAGATACCATTTTTGAAACATCTGTTTCTTGGCTAGGGTCATACAGTATAAGTGATAAGCCACAGTTTACAAACCACAAGCTGTAGCATGTCATGAGTTCCAGTAATGTCCTTCAGTATCTGTAAAAACATCCTGATGCATTGTGAATGTATCTACCTGAAGCCTGATTAGCCCTTTTTAAACAACTTTAGGGAGGGCAGTATTATTTGGCATAAAGCAATTTCCACAATTCCTATGTTTGGTGGAATCTCAGTTGATGTCTCTGTAGAAATTTGACCAGATGATGTCTCAGTAGAAATGGTCTGGACAGGCTTTGGCAACAAGAAAGAGTCCAAACTATCCTGCTATTAGCAGAACCCTAGGCATCCAAAAATACATTCATAATTTTTAATAATGCAATATATAACAATAATATTTGCACATGAACTACATTAAAATTGCCTCTTGCCATGATTTTAGAGGAACAGTTCAATGCCAAGAGACCATCAGTTTTGTGATGTGTAATTATTTTGTGCATTATTTTTATCAGCTTTGATTAAAAAAGCAGGCCTCTAAAATAAAATGTAGAATAGGCTAAAGTCTTCTGTAGTCCAGGTTATGTCAACTGGCATTTTGAAATGTGTACACTGCTGCCAGAGTATGCAGTATTCATAGATAAGCTCTTGGGGCTTTAGGGTCTATAATTATTTTTTAAATGTAGGGTTCTCACAATTGATGGTGTCCTGCTTGAGAAGCAGGTCAGTCTTATATACAGAAACAAATGCAGTAGTTAGGCTTAGGAAGCAGACGTGTTTTTTACCTGATTCCATGTGATCCATATACCTATATTAGGTATTTCTGCATAAGTGCGTGCATGTATTTCATTCTAAAATCTGCTTCCTGTCCAATGAGTAGTTGGGAATATAAGCAAGCACTGAGTTTGATTTATTCCTCTCCCTCTTCCTCTACTCATGAAGCCATATGCATACAAATTTAAGACATGTCCTGATTTGTTAAATCACAGTATCCCAGGTCTGGCCCACAAAAATCCAAATGACAGCTAGATGGCAACATAGATACATAGAAAAGCCTTTGCTGCCATCCTGTGGTATCAGTATGTTTGCAAACTCGGATCTAGTAGCCTTGACAGATCTAAGAAACTAGTTTATTCCTTGCAAACCAGGATTATGAACCAAAATGAAATCATGAACTATAAATCTAATTTGTAGAGCAACTTAAGCCAGGTTCATTGTAGGTTAGAAAAAATGTGATTTACCCAACTAGGAAGTGAAGTAATTAAAGAGAATGGAGAGCATTAAAGCTTGTCAGGTAAAGCAAAGCTACAATATCAGGGTTCTTATTTTAAAAGAAAAAAGGTTTGGAAGACATCCTGCTTTGCCTTTGGTATAGGCCTCTTCTTATGTATTCCATGTCCCCAATTAGAAAAAACCAAAAAGGTGAAATGCAAATTTTGCTGCTAAAAATTGACATTTCTGATCTTTTCTCATTTGTAAAGATGCATCCAGCGATTGTGATGTTCTTCTGTTGCTTGCCTTTTTCATCCCTGTGACATGGCTTCTTTGCCTTGGGAGTCACATCTTCTTTTCCTGTTTTTTCTGACTTTGCACATCAAAATATCTTACATTAGTGCTTGAACTCCCACTCACTACTTTTGGCAGGGTCTGAACTATCCAAATACTCAGATTGTTGTATGAAATCCCTAAAACGTTTATTATGGCTGCCTGACGAGAGCGCTGCATATTGAAAGAAATCAGCTGTTAGCAGTTAGTGTTGGCTTAGAAACCAGGAGACTGCGAGTTCTAGTCTCACCTTAGGCATGAAAAGCCGGCTGGGTGACTTTGGGCCAGGCACTCTCTCTCAGCCCAACACCTCATAGACTTGTTCTCATGGGGGAAATAGGAGGAGGAAGGAGTATTAGGCATGTTCACCACCTTGAATTGCATATGAAAAAAAAGGGATAAATTTTTTTAAAACAAAAAACAGGGAGTACCCAGAGGGTTAACTCTTTGCAAGATCAACAGTGAGAAAGACCACTGACTTTATTACTAATGAATGGGTTAAATAAATGCACAGTTCTCCTGTTTTGAAAACAGAAATAGGTCTATGCTGACAAGCAGCCATCTTCCCAGAATTGAGAGGGATGGAAGGCATTTTATATATTTCTGCTCTTCAAATTCTGAAACATGTTTTCATCCAAATTATATGTATTCAAAAATTAAAAAGGAGAAAATCACTTCCCTTCCTAACACAACAGGCTTGACTGTGCATATGGAAAACCCCACTGGTCACTTCGAGTGTGGAAACTGGGGACTGGTTTCAGAGGCCGTTCCTTTTTTCTCACAAAGACTTTTAAATCATAGTTGAAAAGGCAGGAAAGAAGAAGAAAAATACATGAAATACACACAAATGCAACAAAAGCAGTGAAGGAAGGAAACATTAGATAAAATGATTCTTAATCATCTGAATTTGAGAATTGACAAAAAAAAAATATAAAGACGGACTAAAATGCTGTGTTAATGCACAGCTTTCCTGCTTGGTCAGCTTAGGGTTGCAACTCCATATGTAAGAGTACAATTAGGAAAATAAGATTTGAGGATTAAGCTGCACTTGATTTTTAGAAATGAATGTATACCCGGAAAGCCATAAGATAATACAGAGCCTCTTATCTTCAGGTTCCTAAAACAATATTATCTGTTGGTTCTTTTGTTGTAATATCCATTATCCATGTAGCTTTTACCTAAAAGAACTAACTGAAAAGCATTCCACTGAATTTGGTATGGCCAAGATATTTGTTGGCAATTGTCCAGTATAATCAAAAAGATTTGGCAAAATTCACTGGAGTAGAAGAGCTTCACAGACAGACAGACATTTATGTATTGCACCATTGGCATTGTGGATGAACATTTTTGTAATGTTACTTATATAAACCCACACTCTGCAGAGAAAGCCATTTTTTCCTCCAGTAGTAAGATATCTTTGTGTTGCAAAACTACCTATCAACCTTTAAAAAAACAGAAATAGAAAACTTTTGTTATTTAATGCCCAAGGATTCATGTTCTTGTCATCTCTAATATGGCTGATTGCAGAGCAAACACCACAAGTTTGTGGGGATATATATTGTTTTGTCTAGCTTATCCCACTTTATACTTAGCCATTCTTAAATCTTTACTGTGGAAACACACAACAATGGCATGTGTCAGACCTTTCAGAGATACCTCTATATTTTTTTTGTTGCATTTTATGTAAGTGCTTGTTAGCAATGTTAAAGGTGTTCCTTGAAGTTCATTTCATAAGGTATAGCTATTGAATGAATTCATATAGGATCACCGGGGGGAAGGAGGAAGGGGGCTGTTGCTGAATAAGCTAAGATTTCCCAGATGAATGTACGGCTACTTGCAGATAGCCATGAATTGATTGATCTCAATGAGGTCAAACTTGATTACACAAACGTCTCAAGTGAGAGAACCTCTACTGTTGCTGCTTGGTCAAGAAATAAAATTATAAGCATGAAAAATGTGCAGTTGGTTTCATATGACTTTATATACAAAAAAAATAAGTCTTTACAATGATTGCATTTTTTTTATCCCTGTTGTTCCCCCCCCCCCCCCACACACACACACCTTTTTTCCCTCTGAATTAGATACAAAGGACTCCAAGGAAAAGAATAAAATGGAAATCCTCTATATATTGGTGCCCAGTGTTACAATCCCTCTGGCTATTGCCTTGCTGTTTTTCTTCATCTGTATTTGCCGGAATAACCAGAAGTCATCTTCTCCGCCAGTGCAAAGACAACCTAAGCACGTCAGAGGACAGAATGTAGAGATGTCTATGTTAAATTCATACAAACCAAAGGTACTGCGAACCAAGTCTGAGGCATGTGCTTATGCTGGATAAAAATGAGAAACCTTTCTCCTTCATTTCATGCTCAAAGAACCTTAGATATTTGGGGAAATTCCCCAAATTTTGATTTTATACAAAAGGATTAGGTAGGGCTGTCCAACCTGGTCTGCAAAACCTGGGGGGCAGCAAAGAAATACAGAAAGCTCTTCTGCTGGCATTTAGTGGAGTTTTGCAGCCCGGTGCTGGTAGTCCTAGTTTAGATGTGTCTGAGTTCCCGGGGTAGTAAGCCCAGCTGAACCCAATCAGCTTCCTTCTGAATAGACACACATAATTCCATTGTTATGCTGGCATCCTGAGCACACACATTAGAGAGTAATCCCTAATTTAAGGCACTTCCTACATGTTTAGGATTTTTCCCCTAATTACCCTCCTCAGTATCATAAATTGAATCAACGCTTGTCATTAATGGAATAGAAGTGACTGATAAAGACAGAGTGTGATAAACTCCCTTTGTACTTGGTTTTCTTTGGCACAATGTCTCCTCCGTGTTTTACACTTCTATGCATCTTGTATACCACCAAATGACAAATACCTGTCAAACAAAAGCTAAGCAGATTTATAACTGCTTAACTCCAAATGAACCCCCTTCCTGCCAAATTTTATGACTTCATTTTCTTTCAGTTTTCCACCAAGTTGGTTAAAACAGACAACCCTGCATGAGGTCAGACAGAGGTCATTTCACTGTCATTACTAAAATATAATTTACAATATGCCAGACCTAAACAAGTTTTAGCCTAAAGGATTTGTATAATATAAACCATCTGCTTCACAACAATACATCTAATTTCCCACCATCCTGCAGTCAGCTAGCTGCTTGTTTAAATGCCACTACAATATATTAATTCACACAGTATTTATCTAAAATATAAAATGATGATGAAAATAAGTTTATTTTATGTGTCCCACTTTCAAATAACCCACCCACCCACCCACCCTTCCTTCCTTCCTTCCTTCCTTCCTTCCTTCCTTCCCATTAGAGTACAGTAGTCAATTATAAATGAGGCAGGTATACGAATCTCAAATGAAGTATCAACTAAATTCCTAAGGGATGTGAGCATTCAGCTCTGCACCTGAATATTTGGTACACTATCAGTTGCAAGAGGTCTTTTCTGTTTCCATTGATAGGGACCATTCCATTGATGGGCTTCTTCTGTCATTCCCAGTAACTCTGCTGCAAATTATTTGTTTCCCACAAGAGAAAGCCAATGACTTCAAGTAGGATCACTTGGAAGAGTGAAGCCTCATCATTTTCCCCCTTCTCCCCAGCAACTCTGCTATAAGTTGTTAAAAAGGATTGCAGCTGGACTTCCACCTCCCCAGCAACTCTATATTTGTGGTTTCCCTCTTCTTCCCAGCAACCTTGTGATAGGAACTAGGCTCATGGGGAGGAAGGAAGAAGTGTTTCCAGTGACTGTTCAAGATTTCAACAATCCTATTATCAGTTCCAGTCATCCAAAACAGTTTCACAGCTTTCCCTTCCTTCTGTCCTATTGCTGAGAAGGAACAGAAGCTACAAAGCACCTCTTGAATAGAATCCCGTAGTCCCCTTTCTTTCCTATGATAATAGGGAGATGATGTATGTTTTGGGAATGGATTGTTTATGGGTGGGGGAGGGTGTTGAGTTAATGTGTTAAATGTATTTGAGCTTGGAATATATCCACACAAATTGGGCAACTGATGAACAATTGTACATCCCCCACAGCTAAAAAAAAATGCCTGCCTAAGTTATAATGTTGTTGTTGAAACTTCTGTATATAACATGAAGTCATATATAACAGGTTGTACAGTTTTCTTGACAAACAACATAGTTCACTTTTCCAATGATTTCCAGTATTATCAGAACTAGGGCCATTCAAGGGCCAGCCATCAATTATTCAAAACTATCTTTGCATGTATTTCTTCTTTCTAACAGAGCAAAGCCAAAGAACTACCCCTTTCTGCTGTCCGTTTTATGGAAGAGTTGGGTGAATGTGCTTTTGGAAAAATCTATAAGGGACATCTTTATTTACCAGGAATGGACCATGCTCAGCTGGTTGCAATAAAGACCCTTAAGGACTGTAATAATCCACAGCAGTGGGCAGAGTTCCAGCAAGAAGCCTCTTTGATGGCAGAATTACATCATCCAAACATTGTTTGCCTTCTTGGGATTGTGACACAAGAACAACCTGTCTGCATGCTTTTTGAATATATGAACCAAGGAGACCTCCATGAATTTCTTATTATGCGATCACCACATTCAGATGTTGGATGTAGCAGTGATGAGGATGGTACTGTAAAATCCAGCTTGGACCATGCTGATTTTCTCCACATAGCTGTCCAGATTGCAGCAGGGATGGAATACTTGTCAGGTCATTTTTTTGTCCATAAGGATCTGGCTGCTCGCAATATTTTAATTGGAGAACAGCTCCATGTGAAGATTTCTGATTTGGGACTGTCAAGAGAAATATATTCAGCAGATTATTACAGAGTTCAAAATAAATCCCTCCTGCCCATTCGTTGGATGCCACCAGAGGCAATTTTATATGGAAAATTCTCTTCTGATTCAGACATCTGGTCCTTTGGTGTTGTCCTGTGGGAGATTTTTAGTTTTGGTCTTCAGCCCTACTACGGATTTAGTAACCAAGAAGTCATTGAAATGGTCAGGAAACGACAGCTTTTACCATGCTCTGAAGACTGCCCTCCCAGAATGTACAGCTTGATGTCAGAATGCTGGCACGAGTTGCCATCTAGGAGACCAAAATTCAAAGATATCCATGCCAGACTGCGCTCTTGGGAGGGGATGTCAAGTCATACTAGCTCTACTACTCCTTCTGGTGGAAATGCTACCACTCAAACTACGTCTCTCAGTGCAAGCCCAGTTAGCAACCTAAGTAATCCCAGGTACCCTAACTACATATTTCCAGCACAAAGTATGCCCCAGGGCCAAATTACTGGATTCCTTGGCCCACCAATACCTCAAAACCAGCGATTTATTCCTATTAATGGATATCCAATACCTCCTGGATATGCTGCTTTTCCAGCTGCCCACTACCAACCTGCAGGTCCACCAAGGGTCATTCAGCACTGTCCTCCACCAAAGAGTCGTTCACCAAGCAGTGCAAGTGGATCAACTAGCACCGGTCATGTGACCAGCTTGCCCTCTTCGGGATCCAATCAGGATGCAAATATTCCCTTGCTGTCTCATATGTCAGTGCCAAATCATCCAAGTGGGATTAGTATAACTGTTTTTGGAAACAAAACTCAAAAACCCTACAAAATTGACTCCAAACAAGCCTCTTTAGATTCCAGTATTCATGGGCATAATGAAACTGTGATTTCAGCAGAGATGTAATAAATAAAGTGAGACATTTGTAAATGAATCTATTTACAATATGGACTAGAGTGTTTTAGAGATTTATATTCAAATATTTTATTGGAGATTTTTCCAGCTGTATAAAGAGGTATTTGCAATAAGTATCTTCTGTGAAGTTCTTAACAGGCTAAGGAGGTGCCATTCAAATTTTTAAAAATGTACTAACACTCAACACTGTGGCTGCACATTTATTTTACAAATAGTAAGGGCAAAAGTATTTCTTTTTTTTTTTAAGAAACATATTTAATCATAGTTTTTTAAGTGAAATGTTTTCTTTCTCAGCAGTCTGACTATTCTGAACGCACATGGTGATGAAATGATTAGGAACATTAATTAAACTCCTGTAGGATGAAAGCTTCACTCTTGGTCTCATGCTGTACCAAATACATACTCCATTAAGCCAGACCAATGTTTCTCAGCCTCAGCAACTCCAAGAATTCCCAGCCATCATGTCCACACATCTTAAACTAGCTGAGGTTGAGAAACACTGACCTAGAGTACAACCAAACATACTGCTGAATTCATATAATATACTAAGCCAGATTTTGTGAAGTGATTTTGTGAAGTTGACTAAGCCACAATTGCCTGGGTTCACACAAAATACTAAGCGTAAACTAGGGTTTACAAACCACAAGCTAAAGCTCAAAAAATGTTGCATGCTGACTTGGTGTGTTGTCTGAACTAGGCCATTGGCAGAGTTCACATATTGTGATAAACCATAAAGAATTTGTTGTTTTTGCCTTAGCCACTGTGGTTTCTAAATGCCAAGGCTTAGCATTATGTGAATCAGACCACTGTAGCTTGCTTAACAAAGTTTAACTTAGCACTGTGTTTGAAGCCTGCTAGTGACCTAGCTTACACATATTAAACCATAATGTGATTTGTTTGGTTTTGGCTTACAGGTGGTCCTCAGGTTACAACCACTCGTTCAGCAACTGTTCAGACTTGCAATGCATTGAACGAGGTGGACTTACAATGG
Organism: Liasis olivaceus; assembly: GCA_030867105.1. Taxonomy (NCBI): domain Eukaryota; kingdom Metazoa; phylum Chordata; class Lepidosauria; order Squamata; family Pythonidae; genus Liasis; species Liasis olivaceus. The sequence goes on along the minus strand of CM061350.1, from coordinate 136,849,761 downwards.
GTCCTTGGAGTTCCAGACATTGCAGCGTCACATGATCGTGATTTCTTATGTTCCCTGCAGGCTTCCCACAAGCAAAGTCAATGGGGAAGCCAGAAGGAAGTCAGAAGTCACGATCACGTGAGGTCCTCACTTAATGATCCATATGGTCCTCACTTAATGATGGCAACTGGGACTGATGGAATTGCTGTCACTAAGCGATGCAGTCATGTGACTTCATGCTTTACAATCATGTCACTTAGCGATGGCAATTTTGGTCCCACTTGCTGTCATAACCCAAGGACTACATGTATTCTGTATTTGAATCCAGCCACTATATTATGTAAATCATGTTTTAATATTATGTAATGACTCCAGCAAATTGAAGCTTTTTCAACCGATCATAGTTAATAAAACCATGACTTAGTATGATAGTTAAATTGGGTCAATGACAAATCATATTTTTATCCTGTGCTTTGATACATATTGGGCATTTGTCTGATTTGTATTTTTTCTTCTAAGCATCCATATTATTAGAAATTAAATGGACATGCAATATCAAACATTTATTCAATCATGCTTAGTCCATGGCTAAGACATGTTTAGGGTTTCAGACATGCTTAGGGTTCTTTTCTCATCAACTTGTAATCACTGTGGTTTGTGAAGCAGAATTTTTAACATATGATCTGTGAATCTAGTCATTCCATTTTGCCCTTTGTTAGATAAATTATTTTTAAAAAACAGTCCCTATCTAGTGATAAATCTAAAATCATGTATAAAACTCAAAATGTATAATTTTGTATTAAGGAATGTGTTCATAGCAGAGTAAAGCAAAGAAAACATTTAAAAAGAAGAACCTTCATGAAACCACATACATTAAATGAATGAAAAATATATTTCTTAATTTTATATCTGTAGTTGCAATAGAATTTTGTATCCTTTTGTTGCTATGCAACCCTTTAATTAAAGAAATATTTCAATTCTTATTTTATAACAAATAGACAATCAGTTTTCCCAGTAATATTTATTATTTCAATTAAATAAATAGCTTTTGTAGTGTTATCCCTGAAATTCTACATTCCATCAGATGTACACAATAATTTTCTAGAAATTGCTATAATAATTTTTGTATGTCATTTCAAATAATGTGAATTAGAATTAACTTTTTACTAGAAAATATGGCCTTTGTATTATTGAAATTTATTCAGATATAATCTATCTGAATTATTTGAAACCACTGTAAAATTGTATAAATTGCAATTTCTCAGAAGTTTTTAAAATTTAAACAGTTTTTGAATGGATTATGTACACAATCTTTCAGACACTTGACAGTAATTTTTTTCTTCTTTTGCACAAAAATGTTTTTGTACAGCAGAATTGAAAATACATCCTGCTTTTCATTTGTTGGTATCTTTCTCGTTTTTTTTTTAATTATTATTATTAATGAAGATGTCTTGAAATATATAGTGATTTTGAGGAACCATTTTGATTTTATTTGGTTATTTTCACTGCATGCATTTATTTACTGTATTACTTTATAGATCTGTTCATTAAGATTATTGCACTAAAGCATGAACGTGTAATAAGACATGGCTATTTTATACAGACGTTAATTGCATTTTTGTATCTTGGACACTAGAGTAATATTAAACACTGATTATTTTAAACTACTGGTTTTGAAAACATGAAGTTAAGATAAGAGTATAATGTTTTTGGGACCATAATATAGTAAGCATACAGAGAAGCTCACTTGAAGAAACTACATCTTGCTCACCATCCGCATACTTTAAATATCACCTAAGACAATTGTCCACTGATCATTTTTAACTGAAAAAAATACATTCTTAATAAACATGTCATTTCAGATATTAAAATACTACATGTTAAAAAACAAAAACAAAATAATGCTATAAAACAATGGAAACAAAAGCTGCAATATTACTAAAAAAACCCTGTAGATGAAATTTTTAATTGTCTATTTCTCAAAGTCTTCCCAATAAAACTGCTTCTAATCTTTTGGCAAAAATGCATACAATTAAAAAAAAAAAAGACTTTGCTGCTTATAACTATCAACTGCATTCCTGCTGAAGACAAGAAGATATAGAACAGAATCTTTGATATGGATTATATTTAGAATAATTGGAGATGTTTATTTGCCTGGCTTCTTGGTATTTGTCCCCTGCATTCTTGCTAAAATGTTTGTGGTAATTAATATAATTAATATAAGTTTATGAGTTTGTGAAAAACACTGGCAATAAGCTTAAAAGAAAAAAGAAAAAATAATGCATTCTCAGCTCTTGAAAACCCAGATAGTAGCATGGTTATTTTTGAGTGTTCTACCATACAAAGAAAAAGCTTATTCATTAATGTTTTTTGCATTATCTCACTGAAACAGCCCTGGTATGAAAGTTTGGAAAACTGTGCTTAAATATTCAATAAGGGATTAAATACAGAAGAAATGTTGAACAAGCAGGCCAGTTGTCCTCCATGAATGAAAACTTTGTCAATGGCAGACATCAGTTTTTTGGCTTCATAACACAAAATTCAGTTTGTTAATAAACTCTAAAACAGCAGCAAAAATTCCTAGGGGAGAAAATAAAGAAAGGAAAATCTCTCAAAGTAAATTGGATAATGTGGAAAAAATACTTATGCCAGAAAAATCAGTATTTTGCAAAAACCAGATGGAAAGGACATGGTTTCTACAACACAAAAAAATACAGAGAAAGAAACCACAAACCTTCAAGCTGTAAAATAATAATAGCATTTTTCTTTTTTTTTCATCCAAAATATAATTATTAAAACTATTATTTCTGGAGTGAAAATCACATCTAATCCTCCTAATTAATAAGGAAAAGGGTTATTCTAAAACTGAACAATTTTAATACTGCTTTTCCCAGCATAATTCCTCCACATATTTCAGACTATAACCACCCCATTTAGCTATGGGATTTGTACTCAAACATCTGGTGAGACCAGGTGTAAGAGAAGACTGATGTAGTAGTATCTTTACTTTCATGGTGCTGACAGCTGTATGGTTTGAATCATTTCTACTATATTCATGGTTAAGATGTGAATACACTTTTTTTACAAATTGTTTGCTGTTACAAAAATGGTAATGCTTATGGCATTAGCTCATTGGTTCCAAGGGTTTTATTTGCATCAAAGGAAGTAATACTTCAACACATTCTTTGGAGCAAATATGTAGAGCAATTTATTCAGTAGATGAATGAGGAAATCTACTCACAGTTGGAATCCTATACTGTATATGCAATATGAACATTGAAAAACATTTGCAAAATCTGTTATGAAAGACAAACTCTAAAATGCAATAAATGATTATGAGGTTTCACATTCTGATCTAATGTGGAAATTACACTGACTTAGAGGAAACATGAACTCAGCAGTCATGTTTCATAAACCATGATACATGATTGTAGTTTGATGTATGGCCCCCTGCCATTTTAGCTTAGTCAAACCAAGGTTAAAACGCATCATAGCTCAGCACAGTATGTGGTCTTAACCACTCATACCAGTAAAGCCACCCAAATAAAAGTTGGGTTTGAATAGTTATCCATGAAGTTCAGTAGAGAAGTACTGCAAATTTATTTATTTATATTTCAAATTTGTCACTGCCCATATCACCACAGAGTGATTCTGGGCAGTTTACAGTACAGAATAAAAATTAATTAAAATAGATAAAAATTAATTAAAATATGCTAAAAACAAACTCCCTGTATGATATTTCCAAGAGGCTGATGTTAATTAGGCGTTAATAAACTCGGAGTGTCGTCAAGGTGCCAGCTATCCCCAGGGCCGATTGTATCTTTCCTCACCCCACGCAAGTTGGCAGAGCCAAGTCTTCAATTCCCTCTGAAAAATTGGGAGGGTAGGGGCCTGCCTCATCTCTGGGGGAAGAGTATTCCATAGGGCAGAGAAGGCTGTCCTCCTAGGACCCGCCAGTCAACATTCTCTCACTGACGGGGTCCACTACATGCCTTCTCTGCTGGACTGGGTGGGACGGGTTGATGTAATTATTTTGTGTGTGTGTGTACTCTGGAAACAAACATAGTCCATTATTGTGTTTATACTATATGTATTAACCAAGACCTAGTGAAAAATAGCATAAATACATTGACCCTCCCATTGTCAGGTTCAGCCCAAGAACAACGGGGCAATCCAGTCCAGTCCAGTCCAGTTCCTTTATTAGCTTGCACTTAATAGAATCTCGCCAGACTAAACCTACACTAAAGCAACTAGTAGATATACCCCATGAGACTCTAGGGAGGGGCTAGCCTCTTCCTCTTCCCACGCTCTTGCTGCAGATGGAGAAGGCGCTTGCTCTGGAATATTCCCCCTCCCTCCTGATAACCTTCATCCTCCATTCCAGTATCTTCCTCGCTCAAGCCTTCCATTACCCCTTCAAAGTCAGACTCCCCCTCTGAGTTCTCAGGGGAGCTGGGTAGCGGTGGCAACAATGAAAGTGCAGGTGTGCTGCTTCTCCCTGAGTTCCCTGGCAGCTCCTCCATCTCAAGCCGTTCATTCTGCAAAACAGCTACAGAGTTAGTAGAATCAGCCCCCCTCCCCCCTGGGAGATGTAAACCAGAAGTTGAAGGCTGAGGAATTTCCATGCCAGCCGTCTCCTGCCCCAGGGCCCTCACCAAACTATCCACAACTTCACCCTCAACCTCCTCTGCCTGCTCTCAATGGTCCAGTACCCCAGATAACTTGCGATGTCTTGATTTGCTAGGGAAATGGCGATGAAAGTCATGGACCAACACCAGGGTGTGCACATTCCTTGCATTCTCCCAGGAACACGCTGCCTCCGGGTAACCCTTCCAATGAATAAGATACTGAATCCCCTTTCCCCTCCTACACAAGTCCAAAACTGCTTCCACCTCGTACTCCTCTTCCCCTGTGACTATGACTGGTGGGGGTGGGGGATCCTGGGATCTCAAGGCACTTGGGGGGGTGTCTTTGACTAACAAGGAACCGTGAAAAGTAGGATGGACCTTCATTGAAGCCGGTAGTTGCAAACGGAAAGCCACCGGGTTCACTTGCTGAACAACATTAAAAGGTCCCACAAATTTAGCGTCTTAACTTCTTAGATGGCCTGGTGAAAGTTAAGAATCTAGTAGAAAGCCATACCTTGTCTCCTACTGAAATCTCTGGACCCCTCTGCCTGTGTGCATCAGCTGCTTTCTTGTACACCTCCTTCGCCCTTGCCAGCTGCTCCTTCAATAGCTCCTGAGCTGCTTGCTGCTCTCCAAGAAACTCTGCTGCGCTTACTACAGCTCCCTGCTGAATCGTTGTTGGCAAAACTTGTGGGCTTACACTGTACAGTGCTTGAAATGGTGACATTCCAGTCGATGAGTGCACTGAATTATTATATGAGAACTCTGCCAAGGGGAGGACTGTGGTCCAGTTGTCCTGGTTGTATGTGCTATAGCACCTTAAATACTGCTGCAACACTGGTTAGTCCTCTCCGCCTTCCCATTCATAGAAGGGTGGTGCACAGAAGACAGGTGAACACGGACCTTCAGTAACTGGAAAAGGACCCTCCAGAACTTAGAAGAGAACTGGCTCCCTCTGTCTGTTATAATCCAGTTAACCGTACCTGAAGATGTGGTCTAAAAAGAGCTGTGCTGTGGCCTGCGCTGTAGGCAATCCTTTGCATGGTATAAAATGAGCCACTTTTGTAAATAGGTCCACTACTACCAGTATGGATGTATACCCCTTCACCAGGGGTAAATCAGTTATGAAGTCCATTGAAACTGTATCCCAAGGCCAAGGAGGGGTGTCTGACGGCTGCAAGAGGCCAGCTGGCTTCCCATGGAGGGGTTTAGTTCACCTGCACACGTGGCAAGATGCAACATAGTCTCTAATGTCTGCAGCCATCTTTGGCCACCAATATTTTCTTAGAGTCCTGTGGAGTGTTTTAAAAACTCCCCTATGGCCAGCTGTCTCATTATTGTGGCAAAGCTGCAATGCTTCCTCCCGTAGAGGTAGGGGAACATACAGCCGACCTTTATGCCAAAGTTGCCCCTCTTCCACTGAAAACGAGGAGACAGCCCCTTGCCGGGTCCCCTGGAGGTCATCCATCCAGCCCTTGCATACGGGTCTGTCATCTGCTGTGCCTTTATCTGCACAAAGAGGTCTTCCACCTATCAACCTGTCCCCAACCTCTCGTTCCCATAATCCTCGCTCTGGTTTCTAAAGTTGTGGGGCTGCAAGATCACAGCACGGGTGGGCAGCTGTTGACTTGCTAAATACTCCAGTTTACAGGAAAGCATGTCTGATAGCAGGTTTCATATGACCCAGGGACATATGTTATATAAAAGTCAAAACAGGAGAAAAACTGGCTCCACCTTACCTGTCGGGGGGGTGAGTGACTGTGTATTCTGCATTAGCTCCAAGTTATTATGGTCCGTGCAAACTCGCATGGGAAATTCTGCCCCCTCCAGCCATTGCCTCCATTCCTAGAAGGCTGCCTTGACAGCTAGCAACTCCTTGTTAAAAATATAGTTTTTCTCTGCGGGTGATAGTGTGCGAGAGAAAAATGCACACGGAAGCAATTTCCCCCCACCTCCTCCCTCAGCTTGGAGCAGCACTGCTCCAATCGCCATGTCCAAAGCGTCAGTGTGAAGGCCAAACTGCCACAAGGCATCGGGGTGAAGGAGGAGGGGCCGTGAGGCAAAAAGTTGTCAACTCCTGAAATGCCGGCTGCTCCTTATCTGTCCAAGCAAACCTCTTGCCTTTCTTTAACAGCTGTGTGAGAGGCTTGACCCTTTCAGCAAAATTCAGAATGAACTTTCTGTAAAAGTTAGCAAACCCCAGGAAACGCTGCACAACTTTCACATTATGGGGCGAGTGCCAAGACAACACTGCCTGAGCCTTGGCTGGGTCCATTTATAGTCCCTCTGTTGAAATTCTGAACCCCAAATAATCCAATTGACATAAATCAAACACACACTTTTCCAACTTGGCAAACAGCTTATTGTCTCTCAGCCTCTGCAATACATTTCTGATGTGCGTAGTGTGCGACTCTGCAACCTCAGAATATATTAAAATGTCATCCAAATAGATCACAACATAAGAATCAATTATGTCAGAAAAAAACTGATTCATGAATCTGGAAAACACCGCCCCACAATTAGCAAGTCCGAATGGCATTATTGTGTACTCAAACTTTCCATACCTCGTATCAAAAGCAGTCAGGTATTCATGCCCCTCTTTAACACGAATGAGGTTGTAGGCATTCCTAAGGTCTAACTTCGTAAAGATGCATGCTTTCTGCAGCCGATCTAAAAGATCAGATATCAATGGCGGTGGATAATAATCCCTTATTGTGACCTTATTTAGCTCCTTGTAATCATGGACAGTGCGCATGGGAGCTCCCTCACTAGACCCTTTCCCTGAAGTCTGCGGCTCCTTAGGTACAAAAAATGTGGGAACAGAAGCCAACGACTTCAATGGTCTGATAAACCCCTTCTTTAGGTTTACATCCAGGTACTCTTTGAGAATAGCTAACTCTTGCAGACATAGGATACTTCTGCTTGGCCGGGATCTTTGCCCCTGGTTTCAAATCAATCATGCAGTCACAGTCTCTATGGGGGGTGGGTAGTGCAGTAGCCTCCTCCTCCCAAAAAATGTCTGCAAAATCAGCATACTTGACAGGTAGTCCCCCTCCCTTTTTCTGGAAGTTTCCCTTGTGAATGGAGAGAATGGCCACCTGGGCCTTATGGTGCTGGCAGTCGGGAGAGGAGAATGAGAGTGTTCCTGCATTTGCTCAGTTTCATGCTCAAGGAACAATCCTAATGCTAAATAAATATTAGCATCATCCTAAGAAGTAGCTTTTTCAATTAAAAGGCAATTGCTAATGGTTAGGAATGTGCATTTATTCTGGAACAAGCATTTAAGAAGTTGGGAGACACATGGATAAAGTTGCATACAGCCAAGAAATGAATGCACTCCAACAGGCTCTTATTTAAAGCTTCCATTCACACTTTTGCACTTGCTCCTGACAGTTGCAATAAAATAGCTACTTGCAAAAAATAATTACTGGTAGCTACTCATTTTTTCCTGGTCTATATCAAGACATACTAAAATGGTACCCAGGACTATCATTACTGATTGCTCTACTATTGTTTCAAAGTGATATGTGATAGCAGAACAGCTTTTTAACAAAATCCCTAAAGAAAAGCATATATCCCCCAATCTAATTTAAAAAAGTAATGACAGGTGAGACCAAATTTTGTATGTACCTGAGAGAATGGGGTTCCTCTATGTGAATCAGCAGAGATCTCTAAACTAGAAGGATATAATACAAATTATATTCCAAGCTTGGAAGGAAAGAGGCTAGTTGGATACTGAACAGCTTCTTTTTGCCTCAATGGCTTGTCTGTTGCACTGGAAGGAGACACCAACTGTGTTTTGCTGAAGGAGGCACCTTCAGTGATGTAGTGACATCAGTAGGGATCAAGCCTTTTAAATCATTGGATTGTGTTGAGCCTCCCACCAATTTTACCCTTTTAAAATTTGATTTCAAATAGCTAAGGGGGACCACCAAAAGTTACCGGTGATGGGAAATGTTGGTAGCCCAAACTGAGTTTGCTCTGAGAGCTGCAAAAAATGAGCCAGGAGTTGGGGGGGGGGGGGGGGAGGCATATGGTTTATGTACTGCAGATTATCAATCCCTGAGTTAAAGCTATATTCACTTTTTTTAAAGCAAGTGATGGTGTTTCTACAGGTTTAAGGATGGATGGATGGATGGATGGATGGATGGATAGATAGTTTAAGGAAATTTAAGGAAATTTAGCTATTGTGATGTTCATATAAACTATTACAATGCATTTACAGGTAGTCCTTGATGTCCATTCATTCAGCGACCATTCAAAGTTACGACAGTGCTGAACGAGAGGTACTTATGATGGGTCCTCATAGTTGCGGCCTCACAGCGTCCCCATGGTCATGTGATTGTAATTTGGACACTCAGTGAACCGGCTCACAATTACAACATCACAGCATCCCACAGTCACGTGACTGCTGTTTGTGACCTTTACTACCAGCTTCCGACAAGCAAAGTCAATGGGGAAGCCAGCAGGAGATCGCAAATGGCAATCATGTGATGTCCTCACTTAACAACCTGTGGTGACTCACTTAATGACAGCAACCAGAAGTGCTGGAATTTCCATTAATAAGCATGACATTGCGCCTTACGACAACGTCACTTAGTGGCAGAGTTCCTGGTTCCAATTACCATTGGTAAATGAGAACTATCTGTATGTGTAAAATGATTGTTCTAAATCCCAGGAAGTTACGGATGCCAAACTTAAACTCAGGAGATAGCAACTATTCCAGGGAAAAGTTGGAGAACTGGAATGCTTAACTGGGCTTCTAAGGAGACAGCTGGAAATACAAGATTATTATCCAGAATCTTTCCAAGAAGAGCCCGGAAAGCACAGTGTCCTCCAAATCTTGAAGATTTTCATATATACATCCCATAGTGGTTGAAAAAAATTAACCAGAAACATTAAGTAGCTATTTCCTCCCTTAATAAGTAGTACAAACATCTCAAGGTTACATCTTGCTTCTCTTTAACTAATTTCCTCATTGTGGTCAGCAGCTCCTTCTATAATATTCTTCCACAGACCAAATTTTTCGTACTTACTGAGAAAGTAATGGGAGAACTTTTCTCCTGTAATTATCTCATGCCAAATTATTCAGATAAGATGCATACCTTGACAGAGAAAGTAAGTACAATGTTGGTACAACTGGCATCTCCGAGCACTTCCTGTGCTTGGCATACAATCGCAGTTTCAATGCCTGAATGGAAAGGGTGCTGTGATTGGAGCTCAGCAAAGGACGAAAGAAAAACTGGTGCTGATTGGTTGAAAGGGAGAAGAACTGTCTCTGCTGTAGAAATGAAACCAGTTGTTGCTTGGATACATTCTCTGTACACAAAGCCTGGTTTACTTTGGCCTCTGCTTCTCCATGCTTCCTACAAATGCTATGCTTGTAGCAGTTCAGCTATTTAAAAAAAAAGAGCAGTGAATGAAGACATGTTTTGCCTCCTCCTTTAAGTATAATTATTCTAATAGAAGTACGGAGAATTTTGATGTGTGTGATCGCGTGCTTCAGGACTGTTGGCAAGTAGTTCACCATTAGGTTCAAATCCATTTCAGTTCCATTTTCCCCATGTGAAGAGGAAAAAATCCTCTTGTTTTTTTTTTCCCCCTTGTGACTTTTTTCCAATTACCTGTTCATTCTGCTGGCTCAAACTGAATGCAAATTTGTGTTCCAGGGTGAAACTACAAGAGAAAAACAGAGACTCCTGAAAGTATGTTGCATTCAAGAGCTTTCTTGCTGTTGGAAAAAGAGTTTACAGAGTTCAAACAAGCAAATATATTTGTAAGTATAATTTATTCCTTATCTATCTTTTGCAGACATTTGTCTGCTGCCTGTTCTTTGCATCCTAGGTGGCTTACAATCTTAGAAACAAAACAGACAAAACAAATAAAACTACTACAATTGATCCATCACTAGTCCTCACAGTAATAGGGCTGTTACCACCAAAGGCCCTATCGAACAGCACCCTTTTAATGTCTTCCATTTTGCTTATAATAGTCAAGACCATCAGCATTGTATTAGAATCATAATTAAGTATATGACAGAGTTGCAGAATCTGCTTTCTAGTATTCTATCAGCATTGAAAATTGGTGAGCATTTTTTGGTTTTCCTTTTAAGAGACTCATTCCCCCAGGGGTAGTTAGTTGGCAGCTACTTGGTGGTTGGGTCTGAAGCTAGCAGTAGGTAGGGGCAGAACTGAACGTGACTAAAATGTCCATTCTCTGATACCATCTTCCTTCCTTCCTTCCTTCCTTCCTTCCTTCCTTCCTTCCTTCCTTCCTTCCTTCCTTCCTTCCTTCCTTCCTTCCTTCCTTCCTCTGACAGCTTCTTCACTTGTTCTCCTAAACCAAAGTTTAAACAAGTCACTGTTCCTGTAGTTTGGCCATAATGGGGAACTGTTGTTTATTTGAAATTAATTTTTAATGGAGCAGCTGGTATGAAATGTAGTGGCCTGTATGTTAACTGGCCCCAGACTTCCTGTGCATACGACCCCTGTACTGGGGGCCTACAGTGGTCACCAATAAGTTTCCAGATGCAATTTAAAGTATGTCTCTTGACCTAAAAAGCCCCATATGGCTTGGAACTGAGATAGTTTCAGACCATCTTCTTCAGTTAGAATCAACCCATCCTATATGAACATTCTGGAAAAAAATGCTTTTAGACCCCCATTACCATTGATCTTAAGAGGGCTAAGGCCAGAAGGAGATATTTCTCCATGATGGGCCCAGTATTATGAAGAGCCTCTCCCAAAAGATTATACTTCCCCAATTTTATTAGCCTTTGGGAAGTAGGTTAAAATAGTCTCCCAGGGGGCTTTGTAGCTAGATAATGCCATTGGAATTTTATATATTCTATTTCAGTTTAATTCTGTTTGAAAGTTATTTTAATTCTTCTGTTATTTTATATTACATATCATTACTATGGACATTCAGTGTTATACACTTGAGAGTCATATGATTGCAACAATGTAGAAATCTATATAAATGAATGCACAATCATTTCTCTGGGACCAGAAAGAGAAGGAGAGATTTCCATTAAGTGTAAACAGACAATCAATAAGAAGAAGTGCAGTCTTCTGACAAACGTTACCTGGGCTTGAAAGCTAAGTAGAAATAGATCCGATTAGGACATGGATGGATAGGAGTCCTTAAGGAAATCCCAAGACTGGAGGGTAGACAGGGCAGTCACAAAATTATTTGAGAAGAAGGCAATGGCAAACTACATTTGTACTATGGTTAGTGTCTACATAGCCACCAGGAGTGAAGCTCAAGAGTGGTTTTACTTTATGATGGTGAAGCCAAAACTGCTTGTTATCTTTTCTTTCTTTAGGGCATTTCTGTCATGCCTATGGAAGACAATTGGATGGAATGGATAGCTGAAATTGAAGGGCTGAAGGATACCTTATGGGAAGGTGGCTACTCTCATTCCTAGAAATGTTATAATATATGGTGGTATTGCACTTCCTAAGCTGTATGGATGTAATATGTTAAAGTATGATTTATTATTACTTACCATTTGTAGAGCCTTTTGGTAAATGCACTATAAACTTTATTAATTGTAAAATCAAGGTCAAGCAATAACTTTATTAGGAGCAATCAACGTGTAACATTCTGGAAAAGCTTTTTTGATCTCCAAATTCTTCATGAGACAAGATGCAGCAAAAATCAGGAATGAACCCAGAGAGTACAAAAAGCACTAACTGAAGTTGAAGTTATAGAATACAGTACTTAAATATTGAAAATACTGAAATACCAAATACTGAGGGTAGAGTAGCAAGGAATAAAATTAAGATAATAAAAAGAGAAGGCAGCCTTGTTTTCTGGCATCATGGGTACTGAAATGTATGTACCCTCTGTTTGCATCACAATAGATATAAATAGCTGAAACGTTGTTTATATAAGAGTACAGTCTGTGGCATTTACTTTGAAGAAAAGTCTATTAATTTCCAAGCAAATACACATTATTTTAGGCTGTATAAATCTTTCTGTAATCAGGGGCGGACAACCTTATTTCTATCAAAAACCATAATTCTCTAATGCACTATTTCTCAACCTCAGCAACTTTAAGATGTGTGGACTTCAACTCTCAGGAATTCTGTGCACATATCTTAAAGTTGTTGAGGTTGACAAACAATGCTCTAATGAGAGCTGCATTGCATGCCAGTGATAGACAGGTGAAGCAAGCGGTGGATGAGATCAGAGCCAAATGTAGGTGGCCACCCTTACCCTTTCTCTTGCACATCCTATTTTTGACATCTTTTCCTCCTTACAAGACATGCTTAAGGTCACTTTTGCTAGACGTCTGAATGGATTGTTTGCAGAGGTTTTTGAGGTTCAGCTGAGGGTCATATAAAATTAAGTTGAAGACCACCTGTCAGTGCATAGTTACAGGTTACCTATACCTGGCATACAATATAATATATATATCTATATTATACTAGGTGCTGAACTTCAGCTATCACTGAAATATCCTGAAGACTACAACACCATCCCTCCAACCATCACATTCTCCACTATTCCTTTTCATCCCAATGGTAAGGGTATTATTAAGGACAGTGTCCTTCATATGGTAATTGATCAACAGCAACCTGTTGACTCACTTGTGCTCCTCAGTTTCTGGTAAGGGTTGTTTTCCAGAGTAATATAACAGCTGTATATGTATGTGTGTGTGTGTACAAAAATTTCTATAGCCGCCCATCTCAACCAAGTGACTCTGGGCAGCGAATTTTAAAACAATTAAAAACAATACAAAGATCAATTTGTACGGCAGCCAAGAAAATTATCATAATCATTATCAGTATAGCCAAGAGATGGGGCCTTTAATACATTCAGGGTCCCAGGCCTGGGCACATACCCAGGTCTTTAAAGCCTTATGAAAGGCCAACAGGGTTGGAGTCATCCTAATCTCTGAAGGGAGGATGTTCCTAAAGGCAGGGGCTACAGCAGAGAAGGCACGTCTCCTGGTCCCTGCCAGCAGGCATTCCTTGGCTGATGGGACCCACAGCATGCCCAACTGCCAAACCGAATTGGATGGGTAGAAACTATTGGGAAAAGATAATCCCTCAGGTAACCCGGTCCCAACATCATATATATGATGTTTTTATTATTGTAAAGCACTAGAAGTCAGGGTTAATTCGACTGGCTATAAATAGGGTTATATCAATAAATAAAATAATTTAAATAAATACTAATGCCATCTATTCTACATTTTGCTGCTCTTGAAAAGCATTTAGAAGCTAGTGAAAAACTGCTAGGTTGCTTGTAGGGTAACCAGAGTATATTATTCTGCTATTATTTGTCTATGTGGGTTTACATATGGTTTTGGGTTCATTTCAAGGGAATGGTTCTTAGTCTTTAAGTACTAACAGCTTGGAATCTGGAAATCTTAAGTCAACCCCTAGGTAGATTGTATTATGTGCTCTTTTCATTGTCTCAGGAGACAAAAGCAGAAACAGCCATTTAGGCTATTGAATCCAAGTTTCCTGTGTAGTGCCACCATCCAAATGGAAGCATTTCCAACAGAATGCTAGTCTCTGAATACAGGTGAAACTCGAAAAATTAGAATATCGTGCAAATGTTCATTTATGTCAGTATGGCAACTCAAAAGGTGAAACCAATATATGAGATAGACGCATTACATGCAAAGCGAGATATGTCAAGCCTTACTTTGGTATAATTGTGATGATTATGGCGTACAGCTTATGAAAACCCCAAATTCACAATCTCAGAAAATTAGAATATTACATGACATCAACAACACAAGGATTGGAAATAGAACAATATCGGACCTCTGCAAAGTATAAGCATGCATATGTACTCAGTACTTGGTTTGGGCCCCTTTTGCAGCAATGACTGCCGCAATGCGGCGTGGCATGGATGCTATCAGCCTGTGGCACTGCTGAGGTGTTATGGAAGACCAGGATGCTTCAATAGCAGCCTTCAGCTCCGCTGCATTGTTCGGTCTCATGTCCCTCATCTTTCTCTTGGCAATGCCCCATAGATTCTCTATGGGGTTCAGGTCAGGCGAGTTTGCTGGCCAATCAAGCACAGTAATCCCATGGTCATTGAACCAGGTTTTGGTACTTTTGGCAGTGTGGGCAGGTGCCAAGTCCTGCTGGAAAATGAAGTCAGCATCCCCATAAAGCTCGTCTGCGGAAGGAAGCATGAAGTGCTCCAAAATCTCCTGGTAGACGGCTGCGTTGACCCTGGACTTAATGAAGCACAGTGGACCAATAGCAGCAGATGACATGGCTCCCCAAATCAACACAGACTGTGGAAACTTCACACTGGACTTCAAGCATCGTGCATTGTGTGCCTCTCCATTCTTCCTCCAGACTCTGGGTCCTTGGTTCCCAAATGAGATGCAAAAGTTGCTCTCATCAGAAAAGAGGACTTTGGACCACTGGGCAACAGACCAGTTCTTTTTTTCTGTAGCCCAGGTAAGACGCTTCTGACGTTGTTTGTTGTTCAGGAGCGGCTTGACAAGAGGAATACGACATTTGAAGCCCATGTCCAGGATCCGTCTGTGTGTGGTGGCTCTTGATGCACTAACTCCAGCCTCAGTACACTCCTTGTGAAAGTCCCCAACACTTTTGAATGGCCTTTTCCTGACAATCCTCTCCAGGCTGCGGTCATCCCTGCTGCTTGTGCACCTTTTTCTACCACACTTTTCCCTTCCACATAACCTTCTATTGATGTGCTTTGATACAGCACTTTGGGAACATCCAACTTCTTTTGCAATTCCCTTTTGGGGCTTTCCCTCCTTATGGAAGGTGTCAATGATGGTTTTCTACACAACTGTCAGGTCAGCAGTCTTTCCCATGTTTGTGATTCCTACTGAACCAGCCTGAGAGACCATTGAAAGGCTCAGAAACCCTTTGCAGGTGTTATGGATTCATTAGCTGATTAGAGTGGGACACTTTGAGCCTAGAATACTGAACCTTTTCACACTATTCTAATTTTCTGAGATTGTGAATTTGGGGTTTTCATAAGCTGTACGCCATAATCATCACAATTATACCAAAGTAAGGCTTGACATATCTCGTTTTGCATGTAATGTGTCTATCTCATATATTGGTTTCACCTTTTGAGTTGCCATACTGACATAAATGAACATTTGCACGATATTCTAATTTTTCGAGTTTCACCTGTACATCTTGTGAAGGGAGCTTCCCCCATTTTTCTCCTTTGGGATGGGAACAGTTATTTCCAATTGATTGATGCATTTGTTAAATTTAACAAGGAGCCCAAGGCAGCGTACATATCATTGTCTCCTCCAATTTTTTTCCCACAGAACCTCGTGAGGTAGGCTGGACTGAGAGTGACTGGCCCAAAATCACCCTGTGGGCTTCTTGGTTGAGGCAGGACCTAAACCTGGTTCTCCTTGGTCCTAATCCCATGCTTTGGTCCTAATCTCAAAACTTTTGGTGCTGCTACAGCACCAAAGAATTATAGCACACACCTGAAGAAATCCCTCTCAAATGAGACCTACCTATCAGTACTGTTGAGTTTCTATAATATGGTTAACTTAACCCACCAGTACCCAATAGAAGGCTGTCACTTCCAGCTTATTTTAAAACTATTTTTTGGGGGAAAATGTAGTGACCCTATTGGGGTTATCACCACTACAGACATGGGGGGGGGGGTAGAACTTTATGGGTTCATCCCTTTCACCTCCATCTGACCACGATGGGTGAAAAGTGAAATGCCCCCTTCTTGTGGGACTGAGCTGGAACATTGTGCTGGCAGCAGAAAACAAAGGTGGTTCCTTTAACCCTTCTAATTCTGTTTGCATGAAAATGCTGAGCAGAGAAAGTTAGTTCAGCCCCATACAGTCCCACGTTTCCCCCACCCACATCGAGTGGGCTTAGACTTCAGACAACATGCTACCCCCTCACCCCAGCTGGGTAAGTAAGTTGTGCAAACATGACTAAGAATTTCTTCAGATGAAACTACAGCTACTAGGTTATGCTATTTTTCCTTTGGAATGCTTTTTGCTTTCATCATGTGGTTTGTATGGTGTTTTCATAATTTTGATTTTATCTGCTTCAGTGTAAATACAATATATCAGATTAATAAAGAATCGGTATTTTTGTAATAAACTTACTCAGAATAAATAAATAAATACCACATAGCCTAAATCTTAAATTTTTGTCAAGCCTTTCTTTACAGAGACTAAAACTTACATAACTCTTTACAATAAAATTCATGTGCAGAGTTTAGAGTATTAGCAGGCAAACCTCCAATTTAAACATTAATGTTTTGTCTCCTATCCAAGTGGACCCAGAATCTGGGAGACCTTGTGTGGATTTTCTAGATAACCCTAACGAATGGAACACTAACTTCACAATGACTAATATTCTACTTAGTATCCAGGTAAGGAAAGAATGATGCAAACAATTTTTCTTAATTTTCTTTTGTTCACGGGAGAAGTAGACTTAGTTTATTTATGTAATACTAGGAACCTCACAGCTGCTTAGGCTCACACAAGGCACTTGCACTAATCCAGTAAAACGGTTATTTCTTTTTCCTTGAATAGTTTTCTGCAGTCCTTATCATAAATTGCTTTTGAGGTTCTCCTCGCTTCTAGTTACAGTTTGCCAGATTGGGAGGAGGAGGCTGAGGAGGAAAAAAACTTCCTTCCTTCATGGGCCCACATAGAGTTTCAAAGTTCTTTAGATTCTGATTAAATTATTGGTTTCAAACCTGTTTCATTATTATGAAATTTAATGGATTTGCTCTGTAGAGCTTATTAATGTTTTTCCTTTCGTTTTCATATTTAGAACATGTAAGCCAAAAAGAAACCCATTTCAGTTAAAGCTAAAAAAAACATGAGAAAAATCTGTTTTTCAAATAGGGTACAGAATATTTAACTTCGTTCCTTATACCACATTTGGTTCATGTATTGCCTCGGTTCCTCTGTAGCTTGATCAGATACTATTTGAGCAAATCTGTTTCTAAAAGAAGTAAATCCAAGCAAAAATGGTTTTGTAAAAGCAGCTTAGAATAATAATTAACTTTTAATTGGGACACCATTTTTCAGGGAGACTGATTAGTATTTGGGTCACTGAAATTTGGATTTCAGTGATTCCCAGAACCGTAGGCTACCACTGGAAACTGAGAACACATCCTGGAAGAGGCCATGCCAAACCACTTCCATATTGTGGTCAAGAAAACATGGATGCGTCCATGAAGTCATCAGGGCTTGAGCTCATCTCAGAGAACACTTATCTCCACAGTACATGTCCAAGGAAAGATATTTAATTAAATTTGGCACGCTATTGTATGTTTAATTTTCACCACAGCATTCCTATTAGGGACAGAGTCTTCCTCAAAGAAAATGTCTCTTTACTGTGTTAATGGGAGATCTATAGAAATGAGGCATCTTTGTGTACCTTGGTGCTTCGAGTCAAGGACCAGTAAAAGAGGAATATACATCTTTTGTGTATTTCAACAAAGATTCTTATGGCAGTCTTTTCTCATGCTACTTAACTGATTCAGGGAAGCACATGGAGGGTGCCCATTAACTATATTCTTATTATCTAGTTTTTATTTCCTACGTGCATTCATGTGACTGAGGGAGATAATGTATAATATACAGTGTAAAACTTTCACTGCATGTCTGTACTCCAGGGCCTCAGAACAATCAACACTGGAACGTTAGCTGAATATCCAGCTAACACCTCACAATAACATATGGCCGCTATTTTTCTTAATAGTACCTTTTGATTCATTTTAAAGGGATCCTTTTGTTTGCTAATCTGAGCTCCATAGTGATTGAACAGGTTATTATAGTGTTTTAGCTATCTTCTGGATTAACATTCCACAAGATTTAGAGCATTTCAGTAAAACTACTGAGTTCAGCCCCCATACTCCTGGAAACTTTTTAATCTGCTGCTCATGAGTGTTCTCCCTACTTCTTGACTTGCAACACTCAGAACTCCCTATGAGCCAACTAGTGCTCTTTCCAGTTGACCAGTAAAGACAGTAGAAAATCAGCATTCTGCTATAGTCCCATCCCCATTGCCTCACTGCATTTATTTTTACAGCAAGGAGGTACAAAGACCCTGTCATAGTGAAATGGTATCTTGACTTCCCCAGGAAGTGTGGAGAGCCAAGGAACCAGAAGATGGTACACTAATGGTAAACCATCCCATTTGGCATTAGCACTGCAAAGCTACCTGCAGTGTTTTCTCCTGGAGTGCAACTGATCAAGAAGATCATCTTCTTATATAATATTATTTACACACATACACATTCATATCAAAAAAAAAAATCCCCCCTCACCCCTATGGGTGGCACGTGTCTTCCTCAATCTCGGGTCCTCTACCAGAGGCCTGGGAGTTTGAGGGTTCTGCGCAGTATCTTAGCTGTTCCTAGCACTGCACTCTTCTGCACAGAGAGCTCTGATGTTGTTCCTGGGATCTGTTGGAGCCATTCTCCCAGCTTAGGAGTCACAGCCCCGAGTGCTCCTACCACCACTGGGACCACTTTGGCCTTGACTTTCCACATCCTCTCTATTTCCTCCTTCAGGCCCTGGTACTTCTCCAGCTTCTCATGCTCCTTCTTCCTGATGTTACTCTCACTTGGCACTGCTACATCTATCACTATCGCTGTCTTCTGGTCTTTGTCTACTACCACAATGTCTGGTTGATTGGCCAGTACCTGCCTGTCCGTCTGATTCTGGAAGTCCCATAGGATCCTAGCCCTGTTATTCTCCACAACCTTCTGTGGAATCTCCCATCTGGACTTGGGGGGGTCTAGCTCATACGCTGTGCAGATGTTCCTGTACACAATGCCAGCTACTTGGTTGTGCCGTTCATTGTATGCTGTTCCTGCCTGCATCTTACACCCTGCCACTATGTGTTGAACTGTCGCTGAGGCCTCTTTGCACAATCTGCACCTTGGGTCCTGTCTAGTGTGGTAGACCCCTGCTTCTATGGATCTGGTGCTTAGTGCCTGTTCTTGTGCTGCTATGATCAGTGCCTCAGTGCTGTCTTTTAGTCCGGCCCTTTCCAGCCACTGATAGGATTTCCCAATGTCAGCCACCTCAGCTATCTGTCGATGGTACATCCCATGCAGGGGCTTGTCTTGCCATGGTATTTCCTCCGCTTGAACTTCCTCCCATGTCTGCTGCTGCCTGAGGCATTCTCTCAGCAGCTCATCTTTGGGTGCCATCTTACTGATATACTCCTGGATACTCCAGGTTTCGTCCAGGACAGTGGCTTTGACACTCATCAGACCCTGCCCGCCCTCTTTGCAGCTGGTGTACAGTCTCTGGGTGTTGGACTTGGGGTGGAAACCTCCGTACATTGTGAGGAGCTTCCAGGTCTTCACATCGGCAGCCTTCATGTCTTCCTTTGGCCAGCTTACTATGCCAGCAGGGTATCTGATGACTGGCAGGGCATACATGTTGATGGCATGGATCTTGTTCTTCCCATTGAGCTGGCTCTTCAGGACCTGTCTTATCCTTTGGTGGTACTTGGATGTTGCTGTCTTCCTTGCCTCCTCATCATGGTTCCCGTGTGACTGTGGGACACCAAGGTATTTATAGCTGGTCTCTATGTCTGCTATGTGGCCCACTGGTAGTTCCACTCCATTGGTCTTAACTACCTTCCCTCTCCTTACTATCATCTTGCCACACTTCTCTAGTCCAAATGACATCCCAGTGTCCTCGCTGTAGATCCATGTCAGGTGGATCAGTGAGTCGATGTCTCGTTCACTCTTAGCATACAGCTTGATGTCATCCATGTAGAGGAGGTGGCTGATGGTGATTCCACTCTTGAACCTGTGATTATCTGGCTGAGGGGGTTTAAGCCTATGCAGAACAGCAGTGGGGACAGTGCATCACCTTGGTATATGCCGCACTTGATGGCCACTTGTGCGAGCTGTCTTGAGTTGACTTCCAGTGTTGTCATCCACAGTCCCATTGAGCTCTTGAGGAAGGTCCTTAGTGTTCTGTTGACTTTGTATAGCACCAGGCATTCACAGATCCATGTGTGCGACATTGAGTCATAGGCTTTCCTGTAGTCAATCCAGGCTGTGCTCAGATTGGTCTGCCTAGACCTTGAGTCTCGGGCGACTGCTCTATCTATGAGTAACTGGTATTTTGAGCCTCTAGTGTTGTTCCCAATGCCCTTCTGAGCTGTGCTCATGTACTGGCCCATATCGTCTTGTAGCTTGGCAGCTAGGATGCCTGATAGAACTTTCCATGTTGTGGGGAGGCAGGTTATTGGCCGGTAGTTGGATGGTGCTGTTCCCTTGTGGGGGTCTTTCATGATCAGCACTGTCCTTCCTTGTGTTAGCCAGTCTGGGTGGGAGCCTGCTGCTAGCAGTTGGTTCATCTGTGCTGTTAGGCATTCATGCATTGCTGTTAGTTTCTTTAGCCAGTAGGTATGGATCATGTCCAGGCCAGGTGCTGTCCAGCTTTTCATGTTCTTGACCCGCTGTTGGATGTCTGCTACTGTGATGGTGACTGGTTCCTGTTCTGGGAGATTGCTGTGGTCTGCTTTCAGGTCCTGCAGCCACTTTGCACTGGTGTTATGCGTCTTCTCTTTCTCCCATATGTTCTTCCAGTACTGTTCAGTTTCCACTGCTGGTGGCTCAGCTGATACTCTGTGGTTGCACTGCAGTTGGGAGTACACTTTGGATGGTTCTTTGGAGAACAGGGCATTTATCTTCTTGGCCTCTGCTTCTCTAGTGTATCTCCTTAGCCTGGTAGCCAGTGCTGTGAGCCTTTGTTTAGCAGTCTCTAGGACTTCAGATGGAGTCAGGCCCATTTATTTTTTCAGTAGCCGAGTCTTATCCTTAATCTCCACACGCTTCTGTAGTTCCACCAGCTGACTGACTTCTCTCCGAGTTGCCTTGATCTTAGCCTCCAATCTCATTTTCCAGGGTGGATATGTACTGCTGTTCTTCTTGATCGTGTAGCCAAGCAGTTCCAGGATTACAGTGGCTGTAGCATATACCAATTCATTGGTTTCAGTTATGGTGGTAGTAGGGATTGTCTGGAGGGCTCTGTTGGCATCTTCTAGCATACTATCTGATGGTACTTCTCCACTGAGCCTTGGTAATAGGACTCGAGGGTTGACTATAGCTAGTTTACCCATGATCTTATGCCTCATATCAGCTGCTGTGCTCTGTAATGGAAGGGGTGGCAGTGACATTCCAGCTTCAGGTGTTGGCTGCACATCTGCTTGTTCTTCCAGGTCTGCTTGAGTCCAGGTTGTAATGTGGAGTTGGTCTATCTCAAGTTGTGAGAGCAGCTTCCTCTTCACTATGTTGAAGCGCTGGGTAACTAGTTGTTTCTCAGTTAGTGTGGATGTAGGCCTTCTGTCTATCCATAGTTCCCTCATACGTTTCATATATCCCCTCTCATTAGGTCTGCTGTTGTAGTAGCATTCCATCAATTCCAAGTTCTCTTGTCTCGTCCATGTATGGTTTGTTCCAGTAGCTCACTTAACATCAGATTGTCCTGGTTCCCCAACATCTGACGCGGACCTTGTTAATCCGGGCAACGTCCGAGCCGGCACGACTCTCTTAGTTCATGTCACTCTCATATTTGAGGTAGGCAGGTGAAGCGTTAGGGGGTCTTTGGCCAAGGACCCCTACTGGTAAGGTAGGTACCAGCCGGGATTTGAACCGGTCTCCTGCATCAAAGGCGGTGTTCTAACCACTACGCTATCCAGCCACTCTATATATATATGGCACAGCCCCATCCAGCCACTCTATATATATATATGGCACAGCTCCAATCCTGGACTACCTTAAGCAGGTGGAAGGGTTTTTACACTTGAATTTTTTTTCTGGATATGGTATCCATAAACCAAAAGACAAACACTCCAAAAGTGTGCCTGAATTTTTGTATATCCATATTTTATTCCAATATAAGTCTCTGCCTATTAGTAGAGAAACTACTCTTACTTTGTTTTCAGGACAACTATAGCTCTGTAAGTTAACTGTTATGCTGCTATTTCAGTATCTTTTCATTTTTATCCTGGTTTTGTTTTTGGTGCCTTCAAGTCAGTGTTGACTCCTGGTGACTGCCTGGACAAGTCCCTGCAGTTTTCTTGGCAAGACATTGCCTCCTTCCTCAGACTCAGAAAGAGTGACTAGCCCAGGGTCACCCAACTGGCTTTGTGCCTAAGACTCATGATCACCCAGTTACTAGCCTGTTGCCTTAACCACTACACCAAACTGGCTATCCTGGCTTAAGTATATCAATTGTTTTCCAGTTTTACTTCTGCTATTATTTTGAACTAAGTGTTGACCAGTTTAGCCAAGGTTTGGCATTGGACATATTCAGAGCATTCAAGGTACTTTCTGGGACTATTTGTTAAGGCATAAGGTTCCCACAGCCATGTTAGCAGGATATATCTAATCCCTCGTTTTCCTACCTTACAAGATTATATTTGTAGTGCTCTGAAGGGAGTCATGGTCCATCTAACAAGGGGCACAGCCATTTCAGCTATTTTTTTCCACCAGTGCTCTCTTGAGTGATAAACACAAAGCACTACAGGAGGAATTGTCTTCTATTGTTAGAGAAGTTCTTTAAATTGTTGCATAATTTTAACTCCTACCCTCCTAGGGGCTGCTTTGATATGTCTTAGGAAAATGGAATATTACACTTACTGTGAAGATTCCGTTTCTACATTGGATAGGAAGTTTCCAACTTCCCTTGGTGAAATGATAAAGGACTGCCATTCTATTAAAAAAAAATCTGAATTTTCTTTGAGCTACTATCAGTTTTTGAGACATAACTAGAAGGAAAGGGGTGGTTCCCTCCCTCCTGATATTCAAGAAATTATTACAAATCTCTCCATCTGGCCTGCAGAAACAAATGGGAGGAGCAACCAAGTTTTCACATTATTCTCCGCCCATAGTAGCAAAGGAAACTTTACGGCAAATCCAGTATTCCATTCTGAACTGGATGAATGCAAAGAAGGGTTCTCCCTGTTCCCCATACTCAGAATTTGTCTCTGCCACATAGCCAAAGGTAGAGTGGAAAGAAAAGTATACGCCTACTGTAAGTTTTTCTCTCTCCATGAGAGCACAGAGCAGGATTCATGCCTTCTATCTTCCATGGCTTGCCTGACAAAACCATCTGAACAGTGTTTGAAATTTATTTTCTAACAGTAAAGCCAGTGATATTATCTGGTTGACTTTGTGATCAATAAAGCTTTGCAGATTGATGCGTACATGTATCTTCACACAGGTTTTGCTGTCTAATCCTGTTCTGAATAATGCAGTGAACCTGGA
Organism: Liasis olivaceus; assembly: GCA_030867105.1. NCBI lineage: Eukaryota > Metazoa > Chordata > Lepidosauria > Squamata > Pythonidae > Liasis > Liasis olivaceus. Next base: position 136,825,903 of record CM061350.1, on the reverse strand, counting down.
GGCAGCTCAGATGCTGACAAGCAATTATCCTCTATATAGAGAAAAAGTTATACAGTGTGTCACAAATAGCAAGCAACTAGAAGGTAATAAATGCCTGTGCTTTATGTTATTAGTCATAAATACATCCTTTGAGCACTATGGGGAGTTTTAGAAGAAACTATTTGAATTACATTCTTTAAAAACCACTATTTTATACGCTGCCATAAATTTTAATTAGTATCATTGGCAATGTAACTTGAGTATGGGCTCTAAGCAAATCTCTCATCTCACAAAACATATTTACCAGGCAGTGTAGAGGTTATGCAGAGGTCACAAGCTGGAAAATAAAAGAAGAGTAACATTGATGTTGGGGGAAAAATAGGATTTATATATCGGTGATTCCTTCAGATATCATGTTGGAATGTTGTACCACAACAAAGATAGTACCATATTTTGATTTCAGCTCCAATACATATTGGATGTATTTTGCCACTTCCATGCATTCTGACCTCATCTTAGGATGTCAAAGATGTGTCTGAATTAAATCACATTGGAAGTTGCGTCCCTCTGGATCTCACCCAATTTGGGCCACAGAATAAAGTTTGGGGTTCTTGCCCTTACTCTGAACATAGTTTTTACTATGAGGAAATAAAAATAAATGAACCCAATTGATGCTGATGGAACTCACTTTCAAGTTAAAATGTTATGGATAAGTTGACAAAAATAAATTTCAACAGAGCTGTATAATTCTGAAATACATTTCCAGTCAAGTCATCTTGATTCCATCTATACAGTCTAAATTAGACCCTTCAGACTAGTATCAGGGTATTTCCACCCATCACCTTTCTCCTCCTCAATCTCTCCAAAGCAGTTGGAAGCAACCTGTCAATCATCTTCACATCTGCTGATGTCAAATGCTGGGAACCTGCTCAGAGTGGGCCAATCAGTGGTGTTCTTCCAGTTAACCAAAAGGAATCTGCAAAAAAAACTCACATTCAATCAGTGCCCCATTCAGACTCCTGTCTGTCTTGGAGCAACAAAACATCTTGTCACCTACACACCACACAAAAAGAACATGAAATAAATTGCTAGTTCCTGCCCCCCCCACCCCCATCTACATTTGCAGTAAATGGCATGTTTGTGTATTTTGCCTTTGTTTTTGTTTTTTAAATAATCTGAATTATAATTCATTAACATTTAAATTTATAATGGGGTAAAAGTATTAAAACCACAACAAAGAGCTGCGAAGGTATCGTGTGATGATGCCATCAGTTTTGCAACCCTATTTATGACTGTATGCTGTTGTGCTGCTGAACTCAAAAGGGAGCAATACAATATAAACAAAAGATGTACTTTTCAGGATGCAGCAACTGGCATTCCTTCAGCTATGCTAAATCAAGCCATTGTGGTGCTGAAATTCAGGAGTAGGGCAAAGGAGTGAAAGAAGAGTTTCTTCCAAAAGGGCACTGGATCTCTCACCAGAGTTTCACCATTCATAAATACACACACACACACACATTATTGTTGCATTAGTATTATCAGCTTGAGTCAATTCAGTGCAAAATGAAATGCTTCTCATTGACATCTACCACTCTAGTCTAATGCAGGCAGGCAGACAATAATAGATAGATAGATAGATAGATAGATAGATAGGTAGGTAGGTAGGTAGGTAGGTAGGTAGGTAGGTAGGTAGGTATAGAGGAGAGAGAGAGATGTGCACACACACATGCATGCATGTATGATTTTGGGTAATCCCACAGGTGAGCCAGAAATAAATTGTCTTGGCTGCCATGTTTGGCCAACACTATGGGACTAGATCTAGAGCTTCATGTGATTGGCAATCAGAGGGCACTGCTAATAATTTCATCTGCCAGTAAAATCAAACAAAATGATTTTTTTTTTTTTGAAATATTGTCTCCACATGATGAATGGACAGCGAGTCTGTGCAATTTAGATTATTGTAGCTGTACTTCCTTATAGTTATTATTCCTATTGCTATTGTGAGAACTGTAGCAATTCAGTGCTGACCTCATATTTGAAAGCGTTTTTTCATTAGTGGTAGTAAACCCATTGGAATCTTCTGGTTGTAATTATATGTGGCTTAAGTCTTTGTTATTGTAATGGCATAAAAGAACAAAGACTGTATAATTGTCCAAAATATTCACAACGAACAGACTTTTTTAAACTTCTTCTCTTGTATAGCTATTGCCAGACATTGGGATACAACTTCACTCGAGTTTTATCGTATGTCGAAAGAACAAAGTGAGCCACACAGCCCACACAGGTAATGACATACAGTTAAGCTCACAAGTGTTATAATCATATAATCATTATTTGAATATTTGAATAATTTATTTTGAAAAGCAGTATTTAGTCTGGAAGTAAAAATTTCTAGGATAACAAACAATAAAATATAAGCCCATTTGAAGATAAAATAGAAGAAGCAGCACTAGTACAAAGCCATAGATATTTAACAGAACAAATATAAAACATGATCAATACAAACACAGTCTTTCTGTTGCACCAGAAGGATAGCAAAGGCAATTCTGCTTGGAGACAACATTGTATGGCATCACCAAAAAGTTTATCTCTCCCTGGTCTTGCCTGATGGAAAATAGACATAAAGCATTACATTTTATGAGACCTACGAAGTTTGGGCAAGTTTGATCTGGAAGAATATTTTGGACTTCAAACTATTTAGGGATGGAAATGGGCCAGCATCCAGTTTTGAGAATTGGAAAGATGTGACTTTTATAACTGATCCCAAACAGCAACTTAGCAGCTGGCCTTCATGGTAATCAAAGAAGCCTTCAAAAATAAATGTTAACCTGGATAAAGCACATATTTATATACACATAAATACATCTAACTATAGTGAACCTTTCCCCTCTTTTAAAGTTTGTTTAAAAAACCATTTTGTAAAAGAAAGACAAACGCTAAAATACAGGGTACATATTTAATCTTAAGGAGAAGTACAAACATTTTAAGTATCCATGTTCAGTATTATTATCTACAGTTTCATTTGAACAGGTAAAGGTAATGTATTAGGAACTACATTTTTAATATAGGTAAGAAATTGTGATCATATTTAATTAACTTTATCCATTATTATAGGGTTCTTCAAAACTGTATGTTATGTCAGTTTTTGAACCAGAACAGTTAAATATCAGTGTTCCAATGAAATATGTTTTAATTTTCCAGTGTCGTGCAATAACAAACCTGGCATCTAACAACAGGAATGTTATCAATTTTTTATACTGCACTGATATACAGTATATGCCATAGGAAATATTGGCAATATACTATCAGCAGGATTCTTATAAAATATTGTTGGATACATTTTCCTAAACTCTTCAAAAAAAAAGTTTAATCAAAAGAACTACCTAATTGGGCATTCCTGACATTGTATTATATGCCAGTTGCTTATAACCTACCAACACAATATGAAAATACTGCATTTGACATGGTGCCGTTTTCACAAGTATAGAACCACCTATTAATTTTTCTTTACAGTCAATTCCTGCTGACTAATTGAATTATTCTCCTGCTTATAAGCAAGCTATAACTGATAACATGTTCATCCATTTAGACTTCTTTCACCAACCTGCTGAACTCCAAATATATTGGGCTTCAATTCTCATAACCTGTACAACCTCTAGCCTTGACGAGTAGGGATTAAGGAAGTTGTAATCTAGTATGTATGGAGGCACAATGGTTGGGGGACATTTCTGTAGATCTTTTCTCACAGAAAAATTACTAGTAAGAATGAAATGCAGGTGCAGGTCTTGAAGAACTAGAGAAATCTTTCCTGTGTTGCAGAATTTGCCCTATACTATGTAACATACAGGTAGCCCTTGTTTAACAACAGTAATTGGGACCAGCAACTCTGTCACTAAGTGATCCAGTCACATAGTGCAACATCACATGACCACACCGACTTATTAGTTGCGGCAATCCCAGTTGTTGGCAATCCCAGTTGTCGTTGTTAGGTGAATCCCGCGCAGTTGCAGCATCCTGTGGTCACGTGATTACCATTTGCAATTTCCTGCCAGCTTTCCCATTGACTTTTTTGTCAGAAGCTGGCACTGAAGGTCACAAATGGCGATCACATGACCACAGGATTCTGCAATGTCATAATTGCAAGCTGGTTGCCAAGCGCCCAAATCACAATCATGTGACCATGGGGACACTGAGATGGCAGCAACTATGAGGACCTGTTGTGAGTCCCCCTCTTTCAGCGCTGTCCTAACATTGAATGGTCGCTGAACAAGTGGTCATTCAATAAGGACTACCTGTATATATTAGAGTGGTATATGGGCTGGAGACCAAACATCTTTAATGCTGATGACATTGGGAAAGTAAAAATGTGCCAGTAAGTGTTGCTTTCAGTGGCTAAAGAAGGGTTCATAACTGAACAATTTCTCACAGCTTCGAAGAAAGGCAAAATTATAAAGTCTTTGACAAGCTGCTGCTGACATTGAAGAGGACAGCAACAGCAAAAGACAGAAATTAATGCAAGGACTTCAAATAAATCAAGAATAATGATGATCATTGTGCTCAAGAATCTTGTCATTTCATACAATAGCATGCTTGTCATTTTCTTCTTCAGAGTCTCATTGATGTGTGTTGAAATAACTAATAAGCACACAGAAGAGAAGGGGGGCAATTATAAGCGCATACAGAGTTCTCTTTGACTTCTTTATCAAACCGTTGGCTCATGTAGTTTGACATACCTAACTCTTGCAGCTCTGTAGCAGACGTCTTTTACAAAATGCACCCAGCATGAACTAAATGCCTGAAGTTCCGAGCACTCTAAGGACCAGTAGAACACCTCTTTAATCTCCGCAAGGTGGCTGTTTATGGAAATCATGTACAGTACCTTTTTTTGCAGAAACCATCTTAAGAAGCTACATTATACTTATTTTAAGTGAGTCTTGCTCTAAGTCCTGCAGTTCTGCTGAAATAGAAAGATACAAAGAACTGATCAGCATCATCAATTTGCCCCAGCACATATAGGGGCCATTACTAATGTCTCAAGGCTGGGATTACACAGTGCTGTCCCCTGCCCACCAGGAAGGCATCTTCCACCTGTTTTTCCACTACACATTAAAAGTAGAGTTTTTCAACTTCTGTCAAGCATTGCTATCTGGTTCATCTACTACACTTCATGTCATTATAGGCAAACGCCTCCGTTCCAATTGGTTACTGTGCCCTATAGTAGGAGCTCTGGCAATTGCTCACTGCCCTCCATGGCTATTTTGTCCTGGGCTGCTTGCCCTCTTTTGAAGGGACCTTGACTGATGAAGCTTTCTTTTTTTCTTCATTTCACTAACATACTGGTGAAAGGCTGAACTGTTTAGTTTTTAGTTTTAGTTTTAGTTTTTACAAGTTCATTGATGGGGCATTGAAAGGCTGGATTTTCTTTTACAAGTTCACTAATGGAATGGTGAAGTGGTGGAGCCTTATTTTATTTTATTTTATTATTTTTTTAACCAGGTAAAATTAACCAAGAATTCTGCCAGTTTCTACTTCTAGCCCAGGTGAAGGAAGTAGGGTAAAACTGTGGTGTTTCCTTTTTTCTTTATCAGTCCTGTGGTGGGCCTGCTAGGAGAGAATGTGTCAAATACGAAGGGGACTCAGGGGATGAGGATTCATACCAATGGATACCAGATGTCCTCAAGAACATGCCCACAGAGAGGAAAGTGATTGAAACTTGCTTTTCCAGGATGGGTGAGAAGGGAAAGAAGCAAGGGAATCTACCAATCAGGGGACGTCATAAGTGCAATCCGGACAGAAAACGAGGCTATCACCATGGATGGGAAGGAATTTCTTAAGACGGCTTCATTTCCAGCTAGTTTATCCATGGGAGTCAAGCAGCTTAAGGCTGCCGTGCATAACAGCCCAAAGTCTGCATACTAGGCCTGCAGGCAGGAATCCCTTGCACATTGCTTTTATTTATTTGTTTGTTTGTTTGTTTGTTTATTTATTCATTTGTTTGTTTCATAGATGTTTGTTTTATGTTGTCTCTTCTCAATATAATATCTTACTGAGAAGAGGTAACATAAAACAAAGATCTATAAATGTTTCTACCATGCTGAAAAAGGTGGAAAAAAACCTCCATGTGTATAGAAAGTTTAACTTAACTAGTTTTATTCACACTGAAGTTTATGAATCAAAGGAGAAATTAGATGGATGGCAAAATGGCTGGTCTACTTGTGAAGTTGCCTTGACAGAAGGATTCAAAGTATAGATTTTAAATTTATTTTATATTGCAGCTATTGCTACTGTTTCCAAACAATCACAACTGCTTTATGAAAAACCTTTTAGTTTTAATGTGTTATAACAAGAAAAAGAAGAAAGTGGCTTTAAAAAATGTGTTTGGTAAGTAAATACTCCAACATAATTTTTGGAAAGTCTACTGAACTTTCATTTGTACTGAAATTGGAAGTAATTTCACCTTTAAACCTCTGTTCTTTTTCTATTTTCCTTGTGAAATGTTCTGCAGAAAAATCTGTGCCATGTAACTAATTGCATAAGTTAGTTGCAAATCATCCTTTCTTCCAAATGTATATTTTCAGAAAGATAACATCCATATCATATGAAGAATATTTTGTAACGTGGTTTAAAATTGCCACATCAAAACCTGCTGAAGATTTTAAACATCCAGGTAAGCTGATGTTTTGGTTTCTTTAAATTAAAAATAGCAAGTCTGATTCTGATTTTGCACAAAATGTAAATAAGTCAAATGGGTCTTTCTTATGATCTCCCAGTTTAAAGGCAAGCCATAGTGACTTCCAAAAAGAAAATTATTGGGGGGGGGGGGAAACCTTCCTCAAAATTGTGTGACATTGTTGTTGCTCCTAATAGAAGTATTGCTATACATTCTGGAACTTTAGGATGTGACGGCGATCTGGCTACAACTGGAACTTTATGATTTTTTTTCTTATGGACAAATGCAGAACTCTGTTGTTTTAAAACAGTGTTGTCCAAACTTGGCCACTTTAAGATGAGTGGACTTCAACTCCCAGAATTCCCCAGCCACTCATCTTAAAGTGGCCAAGTTTGGACAACACTGTTAAAAAGAAGGCAGCATATACCAGAGGTCTCAAATTCAAATCATCATGAATGCCACGAGGACTAGTTCATTAAACTGAGGGATGCAACACTGAAGCCTTTTCATATAGAGATACAAAAAACTTTAGTGAGTCAAAAAAAGAAGAAAATGAAAATGATTCCTGGTATGCTATTACACATACATTTATTAAATTAAAAAACCTTGCTGTGAAACAGAGCTACTTGCGAAAGAGAGCTGTGAAACAGCATTTCATTCTGGTGATTTAGTTGGCAGTATTTTCATTAACCAAAATACAAAATTTGGTTTTATTACTAAGCTGATATGATGTAGAAAGCCCATCCAACTTAGAGCTGCCCAAATCCTGCTTTTCTGTTTCTTTTTTGTCCTTGGTGAACACATGGATTTTTCCTTTGGTCATTTTCTTGGTCACTTTCTCTTCTCTCTGCCTGGCATAGTCCCTTCTCCTTCCTTTGCTTAGCAGAAAGATCTTGCTTGCTTGTTATCCCACTCCATTGGCAGAGAGATTCATGATTGGGCAATCATGCCTGCCTCCTCCTGCATTCTTACAGGCAGTTCCAGCCTCCTGGCCCTTCCTTGGCCAGGTCTCACCTCCATCTGATACACCCTCAGAAACAGTGATCTGCCCTGGACCTTGAAAGTGGACAGGGTTTTTCAGAAGGCAGCACTGCTCAGTGCTACAAAGCCTTGGAGCACCAACTGTGTAGTCCTACCGCCCAGGCCTCACTGTTGCCAAAAGACTCACTGAGTTGGGCTGCTCCTCTCCCTGAAGTGCTTGCCATGTTCCTCACAGGACTCTGTGTCCTGGCCTTGCTGTGCAACACCCTAAGTACCTACAAAATATTATTAGAAGCCACAGAAAGCATGCCACTGAGTTGGGGACTGCTGCTCTAGAGAAACTCTGAAAAATTGGCTACCCAGGAGAGGAAATGATAGATAGACAGACAGACAGACAGACAGACAGACAGACAGAGGCAGACAGACAGAGCTAAATCACAATAGCTGAACTCTACTTTCTTAAAGTATGAAGAAAAAACACCCACCCACACCCACACCTCTGATGGGATGAGTTAAAAAAAAAAAAAAAAAAAACCAATACAAAGAAAATCCTCTCAGCAAGTTTAGAACTCCATTTTTCTGAATCACATTCCAGAATCAGAAAGGACTACTCCAAGCCAACCTAAGATGGAATGTGCTATTTTCAGAACATTAAATCATTAAATTTGATGCATCTTAGGTGGTCTCTGCACAAACCTAATAATTACATTATTTTAGAGTTAACTAAATTTTCAGCAGTGAATTAAAGACTTTATTATATAATGGATATAATGGATGATGTATACATGGAGGAAATATGCATTATATTTTGAGAGAGTTGCTATTCTTAACAGAGTTCAATGCAGTCTGTTTAAAATAACTTGCCATAACATGAAGTAGGGCTGCATCTGATTAGAGTTATAGTTGAACTCATCATTAAGTCCCCACATGGCCCTGGAAATGTGTAGATCAAATGCGCAGGTAAAACTGCCTTCTCCTGAATCATACTTGAGATCTTCCATATTCCAAGCATGTGTTTTACTGTTCAGCTTATGGCCCCTTCCCAAATGCTTATACAAAGGCAATAAAAAAGAGCAATACATAAATTAAATTAAATGATGACAGACCATTCTGATCATGTACATAGAGGTTTGTGAAACAGTTTTGTATTTGTAATGAATGTATAGTAGAAGGATAAGATTTTAACAATTTAAGTTAATGAAAATTGGCCAGGTGACAGTTGTGAAGACAGTGAATAAGTCTTCTAATTTCTTAGTAAAGTTTCTCAGTGTACTTTGTTTTTGGTGTCTACTTTTACTACAAACAAAACACATTTAAACACATCTTAAGCATGATTAAAAATATAATGTGGTTCCAAGATATAATTAAAGTATCCATATTCTTGAAGCCTTTCCATAAATGTGAAAATGAATTTCCTTTGTGCCATCAAACCAGGCAAAAGGGGGAATGGGATTATATACGATGATGATGATGATTTCCTGCCTTTATTTTGTACAATCAAGGTGGTGTACATAATGCTCCTGCCTTCTGTTGACCCCACAACAACCACTATGAGGTGGTTTGGCTGAGAGAGGGTAACTGGCCCAAAGTCACCTACAGTACTTGCCTTCCATGCTTAAGGGAAGGCTAGAACTCACAGCCTCCTAGTTTCTATCCAGGATTTTAGCTACTACACCAAACTGGCTCTCTGTTTGCAGCTAAGCAGTAGGTCATTCAATATGTAATATCTGGAATTCAACATTTATTCATATTTATTAAAATGCTTCTAGGCCTCTTTTAAGAACAGAATCCTACCAAATAGTTTACATGTCATAAAAGAAAGAATAAGTTAATACAATTAATATGCAAACCAACACATGTACAAACTAAAACACCATTATGCCTATGAATAACAGGACTGACAGCATCAAAAGTAGATAAAGGGTCCAGAAGAGGAGTTACATTCATTCTGTCCATTCCTCAGTGTAAGTCATTTTTCAGGGCAATCAAGATAGTTTGTATTCTGTACATCTGACTGGAATGGAACTGAATAATCATATCACCCAACTTTGCTTAGAGTTGAAAGGTCACAAATAATATTCAAAGCAGTTTGCATGAAATGGACTGAACAGTATAAAAACAAAAATAAAAATCAGCGAGGGCAATAAATACTTCAAGATGTGTAACAGAGCAAAATAATTCAAACCATCAATTAGCATTCAACGCAGCCACTAAAAATAATGAAATTCCTGTGTATGAAGAATTGGTGGATGCTTTGTTTGCAGGGAAGGGTCATGTTATCAGTGATCCTTTCCCTAATGGTCAACTGCCTTATCTTTGCTGATTGGGTCAATCAACAGATGCCTGGATCTCATGTTAAACTAACTTCTATGCACTAAGATTGTTTATGCCAGTATCTATGGCATTCCTATAGCTCACTGAATGACTTAAAAGACTCCTTCAGGTTGGATGCCATACAGAAAGGTCTAAGGAGTTCACCTGCTTGTTATTTAGAAAGTTAGCATTCTTTATTGAATGTGATCATTCTAATATAAAATGTATTTGGAATTCTCCTTCTAGTGTTTGATGATCCAGAGTACATAGGAAACCGTTACAACTGGATGGCAGAGAATGTGAACAAAGGCTACTGGGATGAAAATTTGTAGGTATCTGATGAAAACCCAGATGTGCACACCTACTGTAGGAGAGATATTTAATGACTGTTTTATCAATGTTAAGTTCTTGATATTTAGGTATAGATTTATTCTCAAAGTGAAAAATCATCAGTAGAAAATCTAAATGTATGCCTTTAAATATTAACTTCAACATCAAACCATACTGAATCTTATACTACTGCATAACAAGGTTAAGTAAAATATATACAGGATCAAAATATTATCTTTCACAGGACCTGCCTTTTTCATGACAATTATGATTTTATAATTACTGCAAAGAGTGGCATTTACTGGAGTTACATACAAAAACTTCAGAAAATATTATTAAGAATAAGAATAATTTTATTCAGAACATTCATTTGTGAAACATACAATCAGTTTATGAACTGATTATGATTTCCCCTTTGGCTTGGAATATAAAAGCCAGTCCAGGCTCCTAATTAGAGTTCAGAAGTGGTGATTGAAGTTTGATATTAACATCTTAAAGTGCAACTGGAAATCACTGCAGATCTTTCAAAACAGGCATAGTGTGATCCCTGCACCCTGCACCTATTAGCAACCTAGCGGAACCTTTCCAAGGGTGAGTGTACATACACTGTGTTGCAACTTTGTTCCCTTTCATAAAGCTTTCTCTCTACATACACATAGACCCAACATTCCTTCACTGGGGTTTTGTGTATATTTATAGAGGAGAAGGTGTTTCCAGTGTCTCCCAGTGAAGAAGGAAAATGCTGCCTATCTGTAAAATGTGGTCCCTGCAGGCTACCTGGGATCAGGGGAAGGTGGAATGAAGCACAGGACTCATAGTTTATCTGGGGATTCAGTGAGAAGGAGACAGTGCAAGGAGCAGACATATACAGCAGACCTCACATTTTATATGTGCCTGGAATCATAGCACTGCTCACCATTGAAGCTGAATAATTTTTGTAAATTATCCCTACGACATAGTTAATTTATTTTAGAGCATACTAAAAAGATTGCAACTAGTTGTTTCATACACATGTGGCTACTTCACCGGACAATTTTGCCACAAACTGACAGACACTGTAAAAAAATCTAATTTGGGTTCGAATTGAATAAAAGCAAACAGGCTAAATTAGTTCATTTTTCTCTTGAACAGAATCTCTTACTCTATAGGGTTAATTTCCCTTGGATACAACTTCCTTGTTTTATTTTTCTTAACAGAAGTTCTTTGTTTCACGTATTTGATAATTGCTTCATTATGTTGTGCCACACAATATATGTGTGCCAAGAAAGCATTTCAAAAACTAGAAGTATCCTTTCTGAACTCTTTCTCCGTTTTTAATTTTTAAAAAATTAACAAAGGACAAAAATAGGTTAGAGTTGTTTGAGAAAGCAGCCTTTTCTTTGAAATAATGCAAGTTTTCATACTAATTGCATTGGAGTGTGAGAAGAAATGGCTATGATTTTTTTTTTTTTTTTTTACAGTTATAAGACCACCTTTTACTGCCATCTTGTGGTTAAAAACAGACTTGTAAAATCCTTCCTTCCTTCCTTCCTTCCTTCCTTCCTTCCTTCCTTCCTTCCTTCCTTCCTTCCTTCCTTCCTTCCTTCTCCTCCTCTTCTTTAGCTCAAGGGGCAAAGAAGAGATTCCCCAATGACTGGGATCAGGACATGCCTGCAACTTAACAGGTTGTAGTTTTACATGTATGGGCCCATCACAAAACAACAGCAAATGTTTGGCCAAGTAAAGGCACAATACACTTCAAGGAGCAGTGCTTGTCTGAACCTTTACAATGAAAAGCTATAACTCAGCCCAAGCCTGCAAACAAGCTATCCTTATTATAAAATATACACTACAATGAATGGAAGTTAAGATCCATAATAAAGGGAATATATATATTTTACATCCGATAAAAAGTTATAACTTGCTTATAATCAATAAAACAGTCCCAAGACGGGTGTACAGTCCATTTACAGTAAGAGTATTTACCATTCAAAACAATTCTGATATCTTAATAACGATAAAGTAGCGTTAAAACTCTGTATCATAGGAAGAAACAATTGGAACATCATTAGCAGAATAGAATAAATTTAGTTACAGGTCTTTGTGGATTTGGCTTTTTGAGAGAATTACACGCACTTTGATGATAGAATTTATTAAGATGCTGATGGCCGCAAGCACAAATTTGGTCCAACGTTGGAAAAGAGACACTTTGCCAACAATATCAGACAGGGAAACCAAACTTGGGGAATACACACAAATGACAAAATTAAGAAGTTTGACTAAATGTAAACAAGACTGGCTTCTTTATATATCGTATGTCACCCACCAAGGCAAACTCAGACACTTAGAGTTTTTAAGGGGGAAATAATTGACACAAAAACAGTAATTAGAAGCAATTTCAGTGTTTATAAATATTTTGATGTAATCACCAGTTGGGTAGAATGGAATTTAGAACTTAATATTGTTTTTACTTATTTTTCTCCTTTTTGTTTATTTTGATTTTATTTTTTCCTTTTTCCTTCCCTTTACATGATTATGCGCATTTATTTTTGGAACAATGGCAAATAGCAGTGATATCAGTATCAATACAAAGAGTTTTATAGAGATTTTTAGTTATTTCTTAAGATGATACAATAAATCTAGTTCTATACATTTCATTAATTAATTAAAAATTAAACAAGGTGATGATATAATTATTTTTGAATATTAACACTGTAAATCCTTTGTATATTTACTGACATTTTAGTCTTCATCCACTATGTCCTTTTCCACTTTCTTTCTTTTTTCTTTTATGTGGTTATTTATTCTTTAAACGTTTTTGTTTAATTTGAAAAAAAGAATTATCATATACACACACACACACACACACACATACATACACACACACATACACACACACACACACACATACATACATACATTTGGCTGTTACTGTCAAGCAAATATCTTGGCTTAAGAGGCAGAAATGCTAATATGCATATTTGTCCAAATACAGTTATATGTACAGTATATGATAGTGCTTAATTTGAATCTATCTTGTGCTTCCCTCTGCATGTGTTGACATTTGCAGTTTTGCCTCTACCATGTAAACTTGCATAAGGAGAAAAGTACCGCCTGACAATCATAACTTCGGCTACACGCGAAATATAATTTTATCACAATGTTTGAAGCTAAATTCATCAAACATTTAAAAATAGATTGCAAGGCTCTTTCCTTTTACGCAGCATTTGTTCCTACAAATTGTGGCAGGAACAGTCAACCATTTATTCTGTGATGTGGGCACCACTTTAAGCTTCCCCTGTAGCAGCTTAAACTTTGTAAGTAACCAATAATCTGGGGGCTGTAACCATACTGAGGTAAGAATTTCCATGGTAGGCTACCCATTACTAAAGGAGCAGGGGCAGATGGGAAAACTCTAGCACAGCGTTTCTCAACCTCGGCGAGTTTAAGATGGGTGGACTTCGGCTCCCAGAATTCCTCAGCCAGCAAAGCCAAGCCAGGGTGAGAAACGCTGTTCCAGCATGAGGAGCTGGGGCCTGCCTTTCAATGCTATTACAGGGCTGAAACAGTTCTGGGTCACTCCAGTCCTAGGCCAATGCCTTAACCACTACCCCACACTGTCTCGCTCGCTCTCTCACTCTGGCTTTCGTTGTCTTTGTCTCCAGCATCAGTAAATGCAGGGATGTATCGAAATTGCTTGCAATTACAGTGAATTAATGTTGAGTTCATCTCCCCTCAGTGTGGGGACAGTGCCTTCTGTTTTTTACACGGCTTTTGGGAACTGCCTGAAAAGCTTCAAAAAGCTTTTAAGCAATCACCAGCTATTAATATTCTCATAAAAATCTACAGGTTTGTTGGCAGTGTCTCTGTCTTTTCCTGGACTCAGTAAGCTTAATTATGCACCCAAATGCTACACAGTTATTTTTTCAGAGTCAGTTACCAACTGATCCTAAACATTTGTTTTTTCTGCGACCTCTCCTATGACATCTGGGTCATATCACTTGAATACTAGCATGAGTAATATCTTCTGACATTTTGTAGGTGTATCCAACCACGATTTTTTTTGGCAGGTTTAACAGATCCTACCTTAGGCCACTAAATTTTCCATAAGGAGGCATTCATATAAACCTGTTCCTAGGCCCTGCCCTTATTGAGAGCACGACCAAAAAATTCTAGGATGCAGCTATATAGTGGGAGAAGATTTGTGTTTCATAGATTCCCATTGAGGGCTATGGGATAAATAAAATCACCTGCTTTTAGAGACACTAAGTGTGGTGTTCCTGCCTTTATGTGTGGATCATGTCCGGAGAGGTCATGCTATACGTGTCTTTACAGATTATAAAGACTTACTGAAAACATTTCTGTTGCATTATATAGGCTTCAGTGGTACCTGGGGGGTATCAAAAAAATCAAGGTAGAGCACATAATATGAACGCGGCTTTGATCGCACAGTTATGGCTATCATCTTGACTTTTTTGACACTGTCGTCCATGCAGACACTCCTAATAGGCTTCCTGCATCTTTCCCATCTATTAATGGTAACTTAGTTACCATTTTCCATTTTAAAAAGTTTATATAGCTGTAAAAACTGTTTTCAAACTTAATACTGGAAATAAGCAAGTAAGAGTAGTCCTCGCTTAACAGTGGTAATTGGAACTCCATTGCTAAGCGATATGGTAGTAAAGATCAATGTCACATGACCACACTGACTTACAATGGCAATTCCAGCAGTTCCACTTGCTGCCATTAAGCGAATCCCATGCAGTTGTTAGGTGGGATGTCATGTGATCACCATTTGCAACCTCCTGCTGGCTTCCTCATTACCTTTGCTTGTCAGAAGCTGGCAGTGAAGGTCACAAATGGCGATCACATGACCAGGGGACACTGCAACCATTGTAATTATGAGCCGGTTGCCAAGTGCCCGAATCACAATCATGTGACCACAGGGATCCTGCAATGGCTGCCACTTTGACGACCAGTCACAACTCTCTTCATTCAGTCCCAGCGTTAACTTCCAATGATTGCTGAACGAGTGGTTGTTAAATAAGGATTATCTATATACTGAAATTTCAAGAAAAGCTATTTGCCTCACTTTGGTTTCTTTTTCCCAATTTCTTAATAAATAGGACCCTATTGTTTTGGCTGTAAAGAAGTGGCTTTTTACTTCAGTAAAGTTAACTTATTCAATTCTACCAGAAAACATACAGTACTTTTAAATTATTCTTATGAATATGGTGGTTTTAACCTACCAGATTTTCAATTATATAATTGGCTTTTTTATTTTAACATCTGTATTCTTTTGGAATGAGAATATTTTCCTTTTGGGGCCTACTTGGGATTATTATAATTATTATAATTAATATTTTTATTGATTTAGAGGCTGCCTGACCACCAAACACTGGGTGATTTACATCTCAAAAGTAGGAAATAATAACACACAAAAAAAGAAAGACATGAGACATTGCATTTTGTATATGATTTACCCACAACATTCACTTGGTAATATATTAACTGAAAAGTACGGCCCAGATGGTTTAGCAGCTTCTGAGGTATCTGCAATTAAGGATCCTTAAAAGATGCAACATTTTAACAGAAACCTATAATGCAATGTTATAAGGAATTATAAGGTAAAATTAAAGTTACTGTAAGTTACATATCTGAATTGTGGAATGAAGAATTGGAATATCCAGTTTTGGAGAATAATGGATACAGTGTCAACAAACATAAAATATACTTCTTATGATTTAAAAATGAAATTAATTCATAAGATACTATTACTTCATTTTTATTGGAACCCTCAAAGAATATTAAAAAGGGATGGATCTTACATTTCTTGTGCTGTCATCGTACAAAAATTGTTCCTTAATTCATATTATCTGATCTCATCCAGCTACAGCCTTCATTTGCTTTCAAATCACTACCTATGTTAATACAAATATTATTGTTAAGGATCTTGATGTGATGTTGAACTATATTCCTAAAACATGTTATTTGGCATCTCATGAAGAGCTTTGGCTCTATCAAGCCTGGGCACAGCAAAGGGGATAATTTTACATAAGAAACTTACCCTAAGGAATGGATCAAGGGCATGAATCTGTTATCTGTTTTGAAAAGTCTCTGTACTCCAAGAATGAGAAGATGAAGCAATATCTTTCTATATGCTCTTAATGATAAGCTTAAGGGTTGAATTAATTTTAAATTGCTATCTGTAATTACAATATGGATCTTTTCTCTCTTTTTTTCTGTCGATTAGTTTAATTTGAGGTTTTTCTCATATTTATTCTAATCATTATAATATATCTAGGTTTTCTTTCTTCATAGTATAATTACTATCTATCTTTTTTCTGTTGGTATTGCCATTTTTTGTATTTCACCATTAACAAATAAAAGTACTTTGAAATTATGTACATAGTATGGCAGTAGCAAATTACGTTGAGGAAGGCGCCTATGAAGAAAGATAACTGAACTGAAATGAGAGTGTCTGATTCGGTGAAAAGTAACAGAGAATGGGGAGGGAGATGTTATTAATAGAGTGCCCAGCGAAGATATGATGCATTTTTTAGGAAACCATTTCTTCCCAGCCCCATAATCCTTTATACACTTGTTAAATTGTGATTATTCCTTTGGGAACTGGTTCTTTGCTTGAAGCTCAAAGCAGTATATGTTATTTTCCCCTTCCAGTTTGATCCCCCAACACAACTGCATGGGGTTGACTGGTCTAAAGTCATGCTGTACCTTGAGGTTTGTCTTGAACCAGATCTTCTTAATTCTCATCCAACACCTTAACTATTATCCCACTTTAGTCTTTGGGAACTCAAGGGATGTGTCAGACAACTGGGTTCCTTCCTAGGGTTTCTTTCTGATTGTTCTTTGCCAGAAATAAACTTTGGCAACAAATTGGGAACTGTATTAACCCAGACAGATTTTTCTTTCTATAAACATTGTCCCAAATTACAAAAATGTTGTCGCTTAATTTCAATAAAATTATTAGAGACATACGACGCTATCTTTTTAGCATGATTTTACCCAAAGGCATTTTAAAGGTTTTAATATGGTGGTGATATTTGAGAATTTATAAAGATTAACCTTAAGTATAGAATCGTAACAGTGACTGGATTAAAATAGAATACAATTCAAAATTATCCTTTCCTATCACTGCATTGTTGCAAGGTGTGAAAGCGCACACATGCAGATCCACAATGAACATCTCTAAGAACACGGGTCATTGAGATGAGTATTTCTTCTCTTGTTAAGTTTGTTTTTTAAAAAACCTGTTTTTAAAATTTTCTTAGATGGTGTGTGAAATACTAAATCTGTTGTGAAACACGTCTCCAGCTACTTTATTTTGCATTCTGAAATACTTTTTCCTTCAGGTGTGAAAGCTATTCATAAAGCTGGGTTTTTTTTCCTGAACATCTAGTAAATAAGCTTATCTTTCTGTTATGTTCGGAAGTTATATTCATTTTCTTGGTTTTTTTATTTCAGACATCAAATTTTTGTCTCTGATTGCATTGAAAAACAGAAGAAAAAGCTAATGTTAGAAAACTGGGCAAGCAATCCCATGCCAAGACCCACCCCAGGTAAGAAAGGAGAATTTAGGAACCTTGTAATGTTTAATAAGTGTGCCCTTGTTCTCTTTTTGTGGAATATAAACTCTTTATATCTTCCCTTAAGGCTGAACTTATTTTGTGAAAAGCTTGCCATTTTTCTGTACACACCAACTGTAGTATATTATGACTTTGAAAATGTACCTATTTATTCAAATAGTTACATTTGAACCTATGAAACTCCTGGGAAAATGTCATGTTCTCATCTCCTCTTTGGGGAAAAGCAGAAAGCCACCCACCATCCTGCCATTTTGTGTTTCTTTTTTTTTTCTCCTTCACCTATTGAAAAAAAAAAGTGACTCTAAAAACAAAAACGGATAGAAATACAGTCTAAATGATGATATTATCTATCAGTAATCCATTTCAACCCAACTACAAACTATAATATTTACAACATTTCCATCCCTCTTAACATTTTGTAAGTCCCTCAAGACCTGGCTATGTGATCAAGCCTGGGGTTCCCAGGGGACCGGGGAGATTTTACGATGGCTCCCGTATTAATTTTATCCCCTCCTGCTTTGTGTGTTTTTACTGTTTTTTATATGTAGCTGTTTTTATGTATTTCTTTTTTTAATTGTTGTACACCACCCAGAGTTACCTTGTGTGAGATGGGCGGCTATATAAATATGATAAATAAATAAATAAATAAATAAATTTATTCACACAATATATTACACTGTTCCCTTTGGGGATAAGCAACACTTACAAAGAGCATAGAAAAAGAGTAAGATATAGTTAGCCAAAAAATTAAAGGCATGATATAAGAAAGAGACATAGCTAAATCTATTTTAGACCACTATTCCACTCCACATCTTTTTGTCCTTGAAGATCCTACTTGCTTCCCCCACATTCATACACCGCTTCATATATTGCCTTCTGTTCAGCTCTCTCTTCTTGAAGATCTCATCAGTTCTATCCAACCACAAATTCTTAATCTTCCCCTTCCTCCTAAATAATTCACTCTTCCTCCATAAATTTATTTTGTGATTTGAGCCTAATTCATTCTCTCTATATGACCGAACCTCCTCAACATACTTATTTTAATCTTATGTTTTTTAATAATACTATGTAAACACTACTGGGATCTTAGGCCAGTATGTTAACTCTGCAGTTCATGGTTTTACTTTGATCCTTTTTTAACTATAATAATAAATCAAGAAGAGCAAGAGTATCATGCTCTTTACTATATACTATACATATTTATTTAGGTGCAATTTAACACTGCATGTTTCATCCAGTGAGTTCAAGGCAACTAACTGCATCAAGTTAAAACAATTCCATGATAATTGAAAAGCATAGTTTTGCAATGATAGATGTTAAAGCAGCAATATAATGAAGATAAAATGGCAAACAATTATGATAACTTACCTGTGGAAAGCAAATTCATTTGAGAAAGAAAGTCACCGTTTATCCTTTGACTGTTCCTCTTTGTAGGGGATCCCAGGTCTACAAAACAGCCTGTGGCTCTGAATCCATGTAGCTGTATTTCTGGAATAGTGCAACCTCAGGAAAGATTTTAAGCAGGCAGATTCAGGGGGAAATGTCTTTCAGAAATCATGCTGTGAAATTATTACCCATTTTGAGCTGAGCAGGGAAAGAAATGGGAAGGCCTTTGGTCCATGTTGAAAGCCATTTGCAACATGTTAGGCCGATTCTCATTTCCAGGGGCGTCTGTGGGGTGTGGAGGGGTGGGGTCACAAAAGTCAACATGACAGCTGCAATCAAATGGCATAACTACCCTCTGACTTTTTCGACCCCTTCCCGCCCACAGACGCCCCTGGTGGTTTCTGAGCACTCAACAAAGTAGAGCATATTGCAGAAATACAGCCAAGTTCTCTCAGCCAAATCTACATCTGAATGTCAATATAACTTCATAAATCGGTAATTTCTTTTGCTTATGATTCTTTCTATGGCCAAAACTAAACATGCAGGCAGCAGCAATAATTAACCTTCCTGAAGTCATCAGAGCTCTCCCTGATGATTTTAGGGCTATCCCAAGAGTATAAAATAATATATCAAAATTACAGCTCATTTTTTACTGATGAACAAGAAAGGCAGTGAACATTGTGTTCTTTTTTATTCGTAGAGAGAGCTGTGTGAAGAAATGTTCTCCCCAGCCACATATAGTACCATTCATGCTGTTATTTGTAATACCCTTTTCAGTGGGGGCCTGGAACAAGAACTCTGTGGCTTTATTGCTTGAAGAGCTCATACCCTGGTCAGAACAGTTTGAACCAGTTTGTGAGAGTGATTAACATTTTTCAGTCTTCCTCTTAATACCTCTGGGGATGACTATACGTATTCCCAAGGCAATTCATTCTATTCTACAAAAATGCAAATAAAAGGCACTTTCTCAATTTTTTTTTTTTTTTTTTTTTTTTGCGCCTTCAAGTCAGTGTTGACTCCTGGCGACTGCCTGGCCAAGCCCCTGCAGTTTTCTTGGCAAGTTTTCCAGAAGTGGTTTGCCATTGTCTCTTCCTAGGGCTGAGAGAAAGTGACTGGCCCAAGGTCACCCAGCTGGCTTTGTGCCTAGGTGGGAGTAAAACTCATGGTTTCCCGGTTTCTAGCCCAGTGCCTTAACCATTACACCAAACTGGCTCTTCTTTCTCTACAAGTAGCTTAAATAATTGTTGTTACACTGCCTTCTGCCCTTGCATTAATGGCAAAGGTGAGCCTCAATGTTCCCTGTGATTACTTTTTTAACACATAGAAGATATTATTATAGGGCTGTTTTATATTTTCTGTAACATAAATATATCTGTTTTTCACTACTTCTCCTACATAGTAATTGACTTGCTTTTTTTATTTTATGCATTCTGAATTGTGCATTTATCCTAAAAGGATTTCAGGTTGGTGTATATAAAATACAATTTGTTAATTTTTTTTTAAGTGCAACACACGGAAGTGTTAAGCTTGCTTTCTTTGTAAGGAACATTCATATGTTTAAAGCAATATTTATACTTAACATTATATACTAATTCAAATATATATTTTATTGAAAAAGTTAACTATTTTTTCATCAATAAAAATAAAACTACAAACAGATCTGTCAACTGAAATTATAATACCACATACAAAATAAACATATGCACATTAGTTCTCAAATCATGTCAATAATCATGAAATGCTTAAACGATATTTTAAAAAGGTGTGCACACATTTTTTCGGTCTGGGGAATCTATTTTTTATTTGTTTATTCATGGCTCTGAAGTCTGCAAAGCATGTAGGACTGATAGCTAGAGGGGAAAATGGGCCCACAGTTTTAATCCCACTTTGGAGGAACTGTTGGGATTTGGGGTATAGTTTTATTTTATTTTATTAATACCAAATAGAGGCATTATGCCTACCAATGTATTTATTTGGTGAGTTATTTTGTTTAAAAAGCAACATATTCTGTCACCAAAACTTGCCATTTTGTTATCAGATTTCAGTGTGATGATGGAGTCTTGGGAACATTAAGAAGTAGAGTTGGGGGACACACATGATCTCTGAACTATTGGTTATTCATCCCTGCTTTAGAATAATTGCACTTGGCTATGGATGCTAACATACAATCTTAGTTTTTTACAGGACAAATTTTGCACATGTTACAAAATGGCCTCTCTCACACCCACATACGCATTTATAGATACACAAATAATTTAATGTGTTGTGTGTCTTTTTTCTCACAAAGTTTCAGAATATGATTGTGTTGCTAGTATAGTTCATGTATTCACTTTTTTTTCCATTTTGTATTACTCCTACAACCTGGAAGCATCTGTATCTCAAAAAACTCCTGTGACACTTAAGAAGAAAGACAAAAGCAAAGATGAAGATCAATGGGAAGAGGAAGTAGAAGGTCTTGTAATGTGGTCTACAAATCTTGATCAAGAAAAATTAGATTAAACTACAGGCATCACTTCTATTACTCTTTTACAAAGTACTTATTTGCTGATATTCAGACATTGGCTGGGAGAACCCTTATGCCATTTAGTTGGACTCTGACTGTAAGATGTTGCCATATTTGCATTAACTAGTGCCTTCAACTGTCTGAATTACAGCTCCCAGAATGTCCTGTTTATAAAAGGATCCAAATGCAAGCAAGCACTTGGACATTCATTCTAGTGTTAAACCTTATCAAATGGATAGCAATTCATTTTCACATTTTTGCACCAGTTGAATGTTGTTCACTTTAGGATAGATAATATGAAGTAACTGAAGGGCACATCATCTACCAACAAAGCAAATCAGAAGATACAACAGAGAAGCAGATAGCCAATGGAAGCAGAAGTTTTTTTTAAAAAGTCACAAAAGCTTCAAAAGAAAGATACATTCTCAGGAGTGCTTCAAAGAGCATAACTCTCACATAGATGTTGTGGGAAGAATACCGGAAGTGCAAGGCACAAAAGAATGAGTAACTGAGAAAACAAGGTATGTTGGTTTCACATGCAAAAGTCATGTCACATCACAACTTTTCCTTTTTAATTAATAAAATGTACTATCCCTGATGCAAATTGGCAATAATGTCATTTCTGCACAACATTCCAGCACAACTGGCCATTCGATGTCCTGTAACCAGTATCCAACTCTATGGGCAGTAAAGTTTTTGAATTCTTTTCCAGTTATTTTCTCCTTCCTGTGGGCAGCTTCTTTTGGCAACATTTCTTCCAGCCTGTTTTTGTGCAGAACCTAATGTGAGTGGGCTATGATCTAAGCCAGATTGCCAAAAAGCAACTGCACCATAAGTATATTATTTTCAAAGTGACTATTCAGCTTTCAGCTCATTCAACTACGTTGGCAGTGGCATTGAGTGCGGCAAGCCAATATTTAAACACTTTGAAGGAGATTATTATCAGAGTTCTGTCAATTCCAAGTAAAAAAGACATCAAGAGCAGTTAATCATAAATTGGTTTTACACGCACAAGCCTAACTCTATGAGCAGAACCAAGCTTTTCCATTTTGAATGTTTTTATAGGCACTATTTTATTGCGGGCTCTTTTTATGAGTCCTAGGATCATGAGGCTTAAAAAGGATCCATAGACAGTATTTGCATGTGGGAGGAACAAAGTGTCAAGCTGAACAGAGCTCCCCATGCACATATGGGATCATTCAGAAAACATATTATTTGTTTTAAAAGTACTTCAACTGAATGCAGGCAAGTAGCAACTTTGTTAAATGAAACTAGCAACACAATCTATTGGGGATGCTAATATAGGAAAGGAGCGGGCAAATGCTATGAACTAATCTGGTCTTTCCTTAATTTCAGAGCATGCTGTCCCTCTAGTTGATGAAGCTTCATACAATTGACCAACTAATCTTGGACAGAATTAGATAAGATGCATGTTTAAACTAGCCAGTGCTAGCTTTGCACAAAACTAGACTGCAAATGGTTAATGTTTTTTTTTTTGTTCAGTTGGTGTCGACCGGTGTTTTTTGTTTAATTGCACTTTTTTTTTTCCTAAGGAAGAATTTGGTATTGCTAACCTTTTTTAATATGAGAAAATGTTTCTTAATTCACAGCCGCTGCTATGGTAATAGAGCAGTGCTGCTAGTGCTGTTTGAAGACAAGAAGACTATGAGTTACATCCAACATTATGCTAATAGACATCTGCTACTCCTCTCTGTGTGTCCTGCGTACTTCCCGAATTTGCTTCAAGGTCCTCCCAACTTTCTGAGGCCAACTGGGGAAGTTTGTGGGTAAGATGCAGGATAAAAAAAAAAATTATAATAATCTGTTCCCCTGACAAATGCTATTCCAGGAGCAGATGGACACCACTGACTCATAGTCTGGACCCTCTATTTTTCTGATCCATATGTGAAACTCCTGACTGTATTGACTCACAAGGCAAGCATATTAACCTGTCTTCCTAACCTCAAGTCATGCTAAAACATAGTTTTGTTCCTTACATTTTGTAGGAATCAATATTTTAAGCTTCCTTGAACATAGAGATACCTTTTCTTCCACATCTGACAAAAATGGCTGCTGCACTCTTTTTAAACTGATCAATCCAGTCCCTATCTTAAGGTAACAAAAGAAACTTGTATGCATCTGGATGCAAACTGGATATTTTTATAGATAAATTACACTAAGAAATAATTTCCTATGTAAATTTACTGGTGTAAATCTACTGATAAAACCTACTTCCATGAATTCGTAGCTTTATTTTAGTGTGAATTTGATTTCAGCAAGTACTTTTAAGCTCAGTGTCCTGTAGAAGGCACTATTTCACTGCTATATTCACATTTTAACTCTTTTGAAAAGCTCTTCCTGCCCTATTCTAATGAATTGATTTAAAGTAGCTATCCTGAACACTTTCCTGCTTTTAGTGTCTTTAAAGATTAAAATAAAAACTCGACCCATTATTGATGCAACATACTGCATCTCTTGTGTAGGAGAACGTTTCGCTCAGCATGATGGTATGAGAATAAGCCTATCATTTTTTAAAATGAAATATGTTATCCTATGAAAAGCATTGGTATCTAAAATTCCTGGGAACAATATTTATACAAATATGCTTATACATATGCACATACATATACATATATAATTACTGTAATCATATGAAATCACTGCATAATAAAATTTCAAGAACGTTAAATGAAGTACATCAGCGTGATTTAGTACTGTTCACAGAGGAAGTACTTAGTCTTAGAAGTATAGTAGAATTTTTTCCTCTTAAATGCAGTCCTGCCTTCATTAAAGCCAGCAATAGAACTTTAATCAAGTTTCAGCAGTTGCTTGTATCTTGTGAGAGTTAGCAAGTTTGCTGAAGAAAATGAAAGTACAGTATCTTGATCAGATTGCAAATTCTGCTTGGAGAATGCACAGTGCAATCCATGCACAACGGACTAGTGGGGCTTTAGTATTCCCTGGTCATCCAACTAGAGTTGATGCCCAGTAAAACAAGTTGAAGGCAGACTAGACAGGTAAAAATAAAAGTGAGCAGTTTGTCCCCAAAAGTTTACAAGGAAAGAAATTAATCCAAAAGTGCCGATGAAAGTGTAAGAATGAATCAGAGGAGTTCAACTCTTTGAGTGTAATAGATCAGGGACATTTTTAAAAATAAAATTCATGAGAAATTCAGTGGGATTAGAAGAACTATTGTTCCTTTACACTGGCAAGACTTCATTCCTCCGGTACAGTTTATTCCACACTCTGTGAAGTCAAACTGAGCTGCATTTCTGCCCTCGTAACTTTGCCAGTTTGCAAGTGGTGAAATGAATTAGAATTATGAAATGTCTTGCTGCAGTATATCTCTTCTTTCTTTCTACATGAGGTATTTGCTCATGTAGCTGCATGACAGAAATTGATGGCAGATCGTGTTAAGTGTTTACAATTATCCTCGTCTTATAATTTTCTTGGCTACTGAAATTAAAAAAAAACATTAAAAAATTAAATTGTTCTAAAATGAATCAATGTGAATTGTGTGCATTTAAGAAGAAAAAGTATGTCTTATTTAATGCCTGCAATTGTTTCATTTCAATACTTCATTGTCAATATCTGCAGGAGCCACTCAGTCTGAGGTTCTCCTCAATAAATGTTAGAGTACATCAGCTCTAAATTTGATCTCTTAAACCTTAGAAGTTTTTGTATATCTTTAGAACAAACTAGCCCAAATTTCATCAATTGATTTATCTTCCTAGCAATTATAAATCATACTTTACATCTAAGTAAACATGCATGAGGCTGCACTATAAGTAATTTAACTTCTGTTTAGTTAATTTAAAATTGATCATAATCAAATCCAGTGTTGGTACTGTTCCATTAATATTCCTGAAATAGCTGTGTATTTGTTGTTCTCATACTAAGATAAAAGCGTTAATTAAAATGGTTAGGAAATTCCCAGGGATTGTTCTTTTTTGTTTTTATTATTTCTACTTGTAATATATTTATAATGGGATAGTTCAGTGCATCCCAATTCACAGTCCACTAAAAAACAGCGGAAGTGTAGTTTTCTCATTCGTATGATTGTCATGGCATTTGGAAGATTTTTAATTTTTTTTTCCTAACAATATTTCTGAGAAATACTTTAGATTAACAGTAAAAAGTATGCTCACATTTTAAACCTGTTAGTAGGTCTTTTTTATCTGCATGTTTATTTTTTCCTCACTTTATTTTGTTAAAAAAATATAAATGAATTGAAAGTGAACATTCAGAGGCATATTGTGTGGACAAATTCCAGAAGGCATATATTTACATGTTAATGTAATAAAATTCACATTATATCAGTTATTGTGATGGAATGGAATTATGAGGGCCAAACTCGGGGAGAGAAACATGCTCTTTCGTCTCCTGAGGGGCGAGGAAGAGATAAGAGAATGAGGCTGGCACCTCCCTGAGGAATTCACTCTGTTTTGGCTGGCTGACTTTGGGAACTGAGGTTTCAGTCTGGGAAGATTCTTGCTAGAGGCTGTAGCTAATAAACATTGCTGAACTGAATCTGCATTGTCTCCTGGAGTTACTTGGGCTAGGCCTGACAGTTATCACTGCCATGACAGAATATTATTTATATGTGATACACTTTGTCAGAAAGCACTGCTATTTATCCCCTCACACAGGCCAGCTAGATTGTTCTGTTGTAATGTCTTGATTGTAGTCCTAGATTGGCTCCCTTCTGGGTCAGGTTGAGATGAATTTAAACAATTTTGTTCTGCCAGATTATGATGACTTTAACCTTGGCAGCCATTTGGGATGGGACTTTGTCCTGTTTTGCTTTTTATTGGAGGATTTACATGTGTTATTGTCCTTTTCACATCCCAAGATCCAATACTATACGTCTAATTAAATACTAAAATCCAATTACATATAAACAATTTGAGGATGAAGCTAGACAGGGATACGGGTGTCTTCAGTACTTCCAAGTTATTCGTTTTTCCAAGAACAAAGCCTTTTATTTAGATTCTAAAGGTAAAATGCGATAAAGTACACAAAATTTCAAGCAACACTGATTAATTCTTACAGCTTTCTCAATGGCTATTACCTTGTCACTGCAGGATTCAGTGCTTAAGAATACACGTCAATACAAAGAGGCCAACAGTCATCCTCTAATCAGGACAGGCAACTAACATTAGTTGCAGTATACATATAAATGTGTAGCATATAAAATAATGAATATTATAAAGTATCTCAAAGGTTTTATATACATAGAATGTTATAGGAGTTATTCCTGCCAGGCTGAACAGAGTTTCCATTTTTATTCACTGTAAAGAGGAAAGGTACTTAAATGTACTAATTACAGACAGACTGGTTCAGTTCTCAGACATTTTCCTTTCTGATGATTTGAGTAAGAGTCATTCTTTGTAAGTGCTATGTGGACTTTTCCTCAATTAAATGTATATTTGTTCCCCACCCACTCTTTTGTTTAAAAGTGGAATAAATGAAAGCTGTTGAAAAATGTTCAGGAAGCTTTCCCCAAAAGGAGAACAAGTTAACTCAATAGCAGATCTTAAATTTTAGCATGTATACAGGCTCCTTTGTCATCTAGGAAAGATAGCATGTCTGTCTACACATTACTCCATAGGTGTGATAAACAGTGCATACAGGAGCCTGTGAACATGCAAAAATTAAGATCTGCTATTGAGTTAACCTATTCTCCTTTTGGGGAAAGCTTCAAGCAAGTTCAATGCTAAGTATTTCTCTTTTTCTTATCTGGCGCATTTCTTCCTTTCAAGATGATGAATCTCCCAGCTCCTACTTTCAGATGAGCTTAGAAAAGAGGTCCTTCTTCTCCTCATGTGTTCCTATCAAAAAGAGCCATGAGGGAGGAAAAGGGAGGAAGATTTGCATATTTTCCAGATTTATTTCTATTTAATAGCGCCTTTTGTCACAGTGAAATAAAGCTAGCTTTATATAAGAATGCCTATTAAAAAGACAAAAGTGAGAGAGAAGCAACCGTATGAGACATTTTTTGTGCCACTTCTTATAAACATTTGATTCAACAAGTAATAAAGGCCAGTCACGGCAGGGTGGAAAACAAATGTTGAAGAGTACAGAGCTGCTGGCAAAGGAAGAATTCTAGCTAATTCTGCCAGAGTTATTATTAAATGATAAACTTTGCACAAGAGGAGGACAAGCTTGTCTGCAGCAGCCCAAATGGCTGCAGAATGAACAAACTTCAGCAGCAGCCAGTGGAGAAAGGGTGCTACCATTCATCTGAAGGAGAGGTGAGGCTATATTAGAACCCTTGCAGACCGTCTCTCTTGAGTTCATGTCTCAGAGTGCCACTTAACACCACATTGCAAAATAATTGCTATGAGAGCAGCCATGCACATCATAACATGCTATGAATGTTTGGCCACTGTGTCCAGATAGAGATACAGAGATCCAAGTATCTGTAGTTGTGAATTTCCTAATCTACACTTTAGATTAGATTACACTGCTGAATGAAATCAAATGAATTGTTTGATACCTGACAAGCAAGGTACTTCCCTAATACATTAATGTGTTGTACAGCTATAGTTTTATTCTGGTGCACACGCACACAAAGAGTTTGATTTGTCTGCATGTCAAAATGGAAATTAATTTCTGACTCTTCTTGGAAAATCAACTTCGTTTTTTAAGAGAGTAGAAAAGCTGAGGTTTGAGGGTTAATACTAAATCTATGGTCAGTTATTTCTTATTCTGGATATTCTTTTTATATTACTGGATATAGTTGTTCTGTAAAAAACAAAGACACCTTTGAGTCAAGTTCGATTCCAGGGTGACCACCGAGCACAGATCGTGCCATTTTTTGGAAGTCTAGCCTACTGTGCTGGTATTTTCCAATGGAATTCCATTCAAGTATTAACCCATCTTAACCCTGCGTGGCTTCTGAGGCCAAAGACTAGCCAGTTGCTATACCTACTGATATTACATATCTAAAATGCATCTGGTTCCAGGGAATATATTATCCTGAAAGGTGTGATGTTTAATGATCAAACCTGACTGTTGCCAGTGCAATATTTGAATTCAAAGCCCCACTCAGTACAACTGCAAACAAATAAAACAACATGTATATGAACTCTTCCTTTCTGCTTTTTATGTGGCCATAACTGAGAACATCTGTGTAAAGAGACAATGTTTTTCCAAGGCCTGGTAACTTAATCCCATTGTTTTTAAATAATAAAATCTGTTGCATATTTTAACATTGCAAATCTCTCCGTGTCTCTCTCTTTTACTGAAATTCCTGTTCAACACTAGATTAAGAGTTGGGTTTGACTCAAACAACTTGAAAGCAAAAATAATAAAATCAGCTTAGATGCAAGTAGGCCATCATATTCCCTAAGATTTAAAATTGCAGCTAATACATTCTTAAATCCTATTCCTAGTGAAGCTGAAACTTTCCAAAGTTCATGTGAAATTACCATATCATTCTTGATCATGTATAAACTGACTGTGACTAGAGTTGCCAATTTCCATTAGTAAAAAATGTGGTCAATGTTGGACATGTACTGATATTTCCCATATTCACATCCAATCTTTTCCCTACTTCAGCCTGTACGTTCATGTATGTGCTCAGGAGAGGATAGGCTAGATGCTAATTATCCAATCCAGACCATTTGGTGTAGGATGAAATAGGTCAGTATAGGAAATCTCAAATAAATACCTTAGATTATTGATCCATAGTATCCTTATTGGTCCTGAAAATTCTTGAAGCATTCTCACTGAGTAAGTGAATCAAACTATTTATAGTGTCCCTTTCTTTCAGATTTAATGCAATTTAACACTAAAATAACAGCCCATGCGTTATGGATGACATATCTCCCTTAATCTCCTTATCTGTGGTCTCTAGCACCCTCAAAGTGACTCAACCAAAATTTGGTAGCAAATTGCTACATCGCAACAGCATTTTTTTAAACAGGAAATTAAGTAAAATAGGTTTATTAAGCCTTGGAGTTCTACCACAACAGCAGACAAACCATCAAGGCCCTTGAGAGAGAAGGCTCTTTGGGAAAGTGGCACCATAATGTAGGTCCAGGGATTATCTGAAACAATTATATTCAAGTTTCCTCTTTAGTCTGGCAGGCTTTGACAACTGTGTTGTTTTATTACTTGACTATAGCCCACCTTTAAATGATACCATGTTTGTCTTGCATTGCCTCTGCCCATGTGGAAATACCAAAAAAAAAAAAAAAAGATAGAAAGGAACTAACATTCTACCAATGCTAATCAGTCAGCTAAATAGAGGAGGCATGTTTTAGTTATGAGAAGTGAAGTTATGAGAAAAAAGTTATGAGAAGTGAAGTTTAGTTATGAGAAGTGAAGTTATGAGAAAAAAGCAAATCTAGCAGTGATAGCTTTGATAGAGCAACTCCAGAGACATCTATCCAAGTCCCCTCTCACTGTAGAAACACCCAACTACCACAAGAGGCAATAAATTTTGAGATGGAAGCATCAATAGCTGGTATAGGCAGTTGTATACCAAGGTTAATTTCTGTTGCCATAAGAGGAAGTCCTTTGAACATTGCTTTGACCTCCTGGAATTAAATGTGGGATATAGATGAAATAAATGAATAATTAAATACGCCCTGTTTTCTCTTTCATTTTTACATTCGGTTGGGCAGATAAGACGAGCAATGAAGTGACAGCTGAATTCACATACTGCACCAAGCCACACTACACCGTGTTTTACTTTGAGTTCAGCATATTATATGAACACTAAATGCAATACAGTAGTATGATGTGTGCACCCAACCACTGTGTCTTGTTTAGCAAACCATCTTTCAAATACAGGAAGGCTTAGGGTGATATGAATCCAGCCATTGATAAGCCATGATCTAAAGACAGCTTTTTCTTTAATGCAAATATTAACTGGAGGTGGACATTTTAGGTGAATTTAACATCTTTTTTTTCTCTTGCTGCTGTCTACTGTGGTATAGTAATGTGAGGAAGAAGGGAGGGGAAAGGAAGAAGCAGGACAGCGACTGTGATGTATAGAAGAAAGGGGATGAATGACCCCTTTCCGAGGGCTTTTTCAATCCTGGCACACACTCACTCTGTCTGTTTGTGTATTTTGCTGTTCTCCTTAGATTTTGTCCTGCATGGCTGTGGGTCCTCTTGTTTTTTGCACTGTTTCTTGCACCTAGTTCATACAGCAAAGGTATCAATGCATGATGCAAGGAGAAGTTTCATTTACCAGCTTGTGAGGCCAGCTTGTGGCCAAGCTTGATGCTGATTAGGGCTCTGATTTCTGATTCTGCAAGAATGATCCAGGGAGTCCCTCCCTTCCTCTTCACTTTCCAAGCTGCAGACAGTACTTGTGTGTAAGCACGTACAGTATGTGTCCCCAAGAGGTCACATTAAGACCTCTTGGGGACACATACATGTCACAAAAATTAAGATGGCATTTTGTGCACACCTGCTTAGGAAAAAGTCCCATCGATCTGTGCAGGAATTAATAAAGAAACTTAGCACTGCATTGCTCAGCTGCAGTGCACGTGTGTCTCAAATCCCTTGAGATTGAAACTACTTCTGGAGTAACCAAATATGAAAATCATATTTGCAGAGGTGGGAAGGAAGAAGAGGGTGCTTAAGTGGTTTCAACCAGGCATTCATGATGGAAAAAAAAAAGCCATCAGCACTCATCCTAGATCTATCCTAGATCTATGCCCGCCAGTATAAGCACATTATTTTTATTTTGTTTTTCCATTAGGCCTAATAAATAGTTATGTAATGTAAACATTTTTCCAGATATGGATCATTAGTTACAAAATGGTATTATTGCCGACAGAACAGAAAAAAGGTAAAACAGAAACAGCAAAGCAAATTTCAAAGCTGCTGTTGCTGCTTCTTATGGCACAAGTTTTGAGAAATTAATATAAAAGTGGAATGATTTCACATTACAAACTTTTCTTCATGTAGAACATAGGATAAATATTTTTAAAGGATATTGTGAAAATGCCAGTCGAGTACTGAAATATGCTGTTTACAACAACATATCTTTGTGAAATAATCTCTCTTTCTTTACAAATAAGCATGGAAATAGGCTAAATATAGAAGATGGTCTCTGCTTATAAGTAACGTCAATTGCTCCAAATATTGGACTTTTATCTGTGGAAAAGTAATCATATCTCAGCCACTGAATATTCATTTATTTGGTTAAAACATAAATCTCCCAAATAATTGCAGAATTCAAGTTTTATTTTTTGTTCATTGGAAATGTTAATTTTGCATTTACAACAAACAATTTATTTTTCATTTTATTGTTAATTTTCTGTCATTTAGTGCTTTGCCTCTTGGTCAGAGGTTCAGGATTTTTTTATTAAGTTCTGTGGTCTGAAAAAGTTAAAAAACAAAACCCTGCTCTATGTTAGGGTTAGGGTTAGGGTTAGGCTTGGGGGCTAGAAGTAGCTGGCATAAAGGACTGGGATTTAGGCTGAATTGGTTGACTATGGGAAAGTTATTCTTCCCCTCCCTTCAACTCATTGGTTCAAGTGACTTGAGAGAAGAAATCTGAACCATGATTTCTCCCTACCCCCAAAGTGGGAGGAGATTATTATACTTCTAATTATCCCTTCAGCAGGGCCTAATTTCTTCTTCCAGCCAGATGGGTAGAAGATTCTTGAATACTGTACCACCTTATAGCAAAATATTTTCATGTGGTTTACTATTTCTTTTAAGCAAGTTCTCATGGATCTACGGACAGCCCTCCATCCAGAAACTTATTTACCTAAAAATGCAACTAAAGTTAAAAAAATGACTGGGTGGGGAGTGGAAAGGAGACACCTCTTGCTTTTCTGGCAACTGACCTGAAAAAGTATAAGAACACAGCCTTCAAGGCCTTTTTAATTTTCTTTTCTGGGTGGTTGGCAACCTTCTTGAGAAGCCATGCCAGAAGCAACAACCCAGACTGTACTAATTAAAGAGGCAGAGTGATCTTTGTCTTTGGGGACCTCCCCACTCCTTCTGGACTGCTGGCTTGGGTGGCCAAGTCTTTGGAGCCAATAAAGTCTCCCCAACAGGTGATCTGAGAACCAGTGGTAGGTTGCACAAATTGAATGAACTCAAGGAAACATGGCAACTGGAGGAAATAGGGTAAGAAAATCCAATCCAATCCTTTATTATGGTCATAGATCGCAAGTGAAGAATGGAGGCATGTGGCTAACTTCACTGCAGAAAAGCCTATGTGAATGTAATCCCTCATCCACTGCTTAGACATGGACTTTATTCAGTGTTACAGACATCTTTGCCCACCTCCCCCATGCAGAGAAATACATTAGTATAATAAAAGACCTACAGGTGTGGTTTACTTCCAGCAAGGATGCCTTAGGTGCCTGTAGGTTCTCTGAATTTAAGGATCTTTATGGGATGGTCAGTTTTATATTTGGGGCTTTATTGTTCATCTTGATAAATGAAACCTTCAGGTTTTGCCCTGAAATCCTGCCGTAAGAGCACCAGGGTCTTAATACGGCACCATATTCTTGACTGAGTAAGTAACAGTGCCTCATTTCCTAAAAGGCACAACTCTTTCCCTCTGTTTGCATGAGTATTATTGAACATTAACTTCTTTCCCAAAGGCCTAAGAATGCTGTCAAAGGAAGTTTTCTTCCCCTAAATATTTGCCATGTGGGGATTATTTGGGGAGAGATTAGAGCTGGGAATGGAACTGTTAACTTCCCTTCCTCATATATTGCAATTCCAGAAAATCTCATGTGACAAGGAGATTTGGGAGTGGGGAGACAGGGCAGTGTCACAAATAGAAGGTATTTTTCATTTTGAAAAAATACTTGGGGGGGGATTCTCAGGAGATCACAGCTGCAGAGGGAGGAACTGACTTTGAAATCCACCTCCATCCTGCACATGGCAACTTCCCTTAGAAAGCTTCTGTGCAAAATAAAGATTTATTTCCATTTAATTGAAATTTTAGTTGGGAGAAAATGGTTAACCACCGCCTCTCTGAGGTAACCTTCCTTAATGCCCCTTCCTACCCAGAGATATAGCAATCAAACTTTAAAAAATATTAAATGGATATCATCTGTAAGATAGTTCCTTCGAAGCGATTGTACTTTGCCCTTGCTCAAAGGAATTGTACTCTTGTACGGCTCTTTTTTTAAAAGCTCCTATCGGAAAATTAAACCATGGCTAAGAACTCTTCCCCCAATCACTGGGGAGGTATTTGCATACTTTTTGCATGTATGCAAATATATGTTTCTGTTCACAGAAAATACATTGTGGTCAAAAGGAAAGAGGGTACCATTAAAGTTTTCAACACATTTATGGTTGGCTTAAGCTTTGTATAAGAAAACTTATACTGCAAGTGCATGAACGATGCTATTGCTACCTATGGTGCACACAATATAACACATATTAACACCTGGCATTTATGACTAATCCCTGCAGTTGTTCTACAGAGGACCAGTACTGCTGTTCCTGAAAGTATTGGAGGATATGGCCCAACCCACATCATCCGAAAGCTCAGAAAAAGTCCCAATAGCAGGAATATTAGAATATATTTGCATGAAATATTGAACATGTTGGTCTTTGGCTTATAGTGTTGTTCAAACCCTGTCTATGTTCCATTATGAAGAGCATGAATCAAAATGTGTGACCATTGCTTGTGGTGAGTTAGTTCCCCTTTTATTTTTCATCCCTATGAGAATGATTGTGCAAAATAAAGAGTTGTGGGGAAGGTATGCTAGTGGCTGTGCTCTCAACTGGCCCCCCATGGTTTAATTAAAACAAAAAAAGCAGGCAATGTTGGCTAATCAACATTGCTGGGCTGGAGGGTGTGAGGAAAGGGAGGGTCCAAATGGAGCTGGTTTGGTTTGCTCTGTACTCTGGGGAGTTACATGGGCATGCTCCTTAACCATTTAACTTAACTTAGTTTCATTTAAGTTAACTTCCACAAGCCACTAAGCTTTGTTTATAGGTTTTATTTATTTTTTATATATTGTATTTATTTTAACATCAAATTTGTCACCGCCCATCTCGTTAAATGACTCTTTAAGGTTTATAGGAACTCAAAGTGTTTTTCTCTTAAAACCAAATCAAATAAACATCCAGGTATCTAAATTAGCAGGTAGAAATTTTACACAGAGGTATGGGTCTAGGTCTTAGTTGTCCCATTTTCCTATGGTGCATCTTTCATTCACACACACACACAAAATGCTTTTCAATGTGAAGAAAACTCTGGATATGTTGCATGCTAAACAGTATATAGACTGGAAGTGTTAATGCAACTTGGGGTATTTAGATGCAGGTGGCTCACTAGTCATGATGTGGCAAGCTTCCAAACACTAGAAATGTATTACAGGAGCCTGAATGATAAGAAAGACATGAGTCAGGGCTTGTCCATACCAGCAAATTATCATAATTATAGCTACAGACATACAACCACCCACCCTTACATACAGTATATATACATTCAGACACACACAGTAATCTATTACCATGATTGCAGTTATACAAACTATATATGTGTATGTGTGGTTATAATATACATATACACACCCCTCCCTCAGCAGGTTCCTAGTAGATTAACTGTACATAGTTTTTTAAAGTGGGGATTTTCCCCCAATTATCCTCATAAGAATGTGAAAAGAATTCTGTGGAAAGAAACTAGGAATTGTAAATAGGAAAGAAGAAACTATGGATCATTTTCAACTTTAAAGAAGAGGTGTGGGGGGGGGGGTTAGGAAATAATCCACTCATCAACCAGAAAATAGAAAAAAATATCTGGGAATTCTTGCATCAAAGTAACCCAAACAAATGGGGACTAATAAGTATAAGAATTCAATTAAGTAGTATCACAATGCTTATTAACAAGGGTTGGTTAGAAATAAGGTATCTGCCAATTTTCAGGGCACTGCTTAGTAGCTGCGTTACTATTTTCCTGTAGCTTCATGAACAGGAAAATTAAAGGCTAAAAAGACACACTAAAAAAACCCATATGAGCCGGGCTTGTTTGTGGATAGCAACTACTTAAATACCGGCACAAACCCCACTCCATGGATGTATCTATGAAGTTACCAGCTTGAAAGTATTTGAAGGCCTGATTGATATTTTCAGCTCTGATTGATGTTTTGTATTTGTACTTTTCCTGATGTGGGCTGTTAAAATTGATAGTATTGCTATCAAGTAGAGCATTGGTAATAGTAATTACAAAGTTTATATTTTTTGTGCCTTCAAGTCAGTGTTGACTCCTGGTGACTGCCTGGACAAGTCCCTGTGGCTTTCTTGGCAAGGTTTTGCAGAAGTGGTTTGCTATTTCCTCCTTCCTGGTCCAAGGTCACCCAGCCGGCTTTGTGTCTAAGGCAGGACTAGAACTCACAGTCTCTAGCCTGATGCCTTCACCACTACACCAAAACTGGCTCTAACAAAGTAGGTGACTATTATTCCTATTTTAGAGATTGTGAGACAAGACTAAAAGTTTAATCGCAGATACTCCATTCCAGCAATGGAATATTTGCCTAGGATAATACATGCCAGATGAGATACAACATATCTGCAGTTCTATAAGGTACTCAGTATTGGGCTATCTATGAAGAAAGTCCAGAAGGAATATCTAACTTTTCTACTGGACAATCTTCCAATTTTTCCAGACTCAATTTAAATGCCGGTTTTACCCATCTTACAAGCCATAACAAGGTGTTTGGTTTTGACTTAGCATATGTAAACCTTGCTACTGTGGTTTGCAAATCATGGTTTACAGATTAGCATGTTGTGTGAATTGAGATAATTGTGGTTTTTTCAAACCATGTTTAAAATTTGGCTGTTTAGATTTATGGCCTTAGTAGACAATGATTTCCAAAAAACTACATATCACAATTCTAAAATTTTAATTTGAAAACATTTTGTGCATCCCAAGGTACCCAGAAGGATATTAGTTAGGATCATTGGCATGGCCACACCCAGCAACCAGAATAGCCTCCTGATTAAGACTCAAATCATTGTTGACTTCATGTAAGATAACTATAACTTTCCTGTTTATGAGAAATGTGGAGATGTATGTAGTTTTAAAATTCTTTATTGACTGTTAATTATCCATCGTTAAAGTTCAATTTATTTTAATGTTTTGCCATTTATTTATTGTTGTACTCCAAACTTTGATAATGCTGTTTTTTTCATTTTTTAAAACTCATTTAACTGATTTCAGCAGTACTGCAAACTAACCGAGATTATAATTATAGCTGTTTTGCTTTGTTTTTTGTTTTTATTATATTACATGTACCCCCCCAGAAACATATTATATTACATACAGAAGATATCATTCAGCTTTAAATAAATCATTAAAGTATTCATCTTTCCATTCCATCAATAAAGTACCAGTTTAGAAACAGAATTAAGCACATATCTGTAATTAAAATCCAGAGTAATTCTATCTTTTCAACATTGAGTAATTATCTTCTTTGCTACCCCCAAGCACAATAATCCCATAAGTCTTTGTACGGTGATGAATTCCAAATTTTGATATATAATTCAAATGCATAATCACCCTAAAACTATAATGATCTTTGTAATACCCTTAACAATGTTGTGAATATAAATCCAAAATGGAACATTAATTGAACAATCCTATATTGCATAGATAATTGTTTTGTCATCTCCTTTTCCAACTTTTTAACCCAATTATCCCCCATCCAAATAACCTGCTCAGAGTTAGCATGAGGCAGCCCTAAGCATATCCCAGACTGTTGTCTTCTTCAGATATCATCCCATTTTAAAGATATCTAGAGGAACTTTCTTCATGGAGTGCACTATATACTTATCTCTCTGCAGAAAAATCAGTTCACTGTCTTTAAGGGAAATTATTACAACATTGGATTAAATGAATTTGAGACTACAAAGCAGGATTATTTTAAAATTAATTCATAGGCATAAGGACAAATTCAACCTTATTAGGAGGAAAAAAAAACCCATTCATTTAGGATGTATATTCAAGCTGAAAAACTGGTGTTCAATAAACCAACAAAAAGTCTTGTTGGGGCTTTTTAAAGAATAACAAATGGTATATGTGTTCGTGGACAATACTGTACACACTTACATCAAATGCCTGAAATGTAATCTTGAGTTCTAATTTTATATACACCCATTTTTGAGAAGAATCCATTTTCCTGTTATTTTTCATACTCATGCACGTACACAGACCCAAACCCTAACATATTCTCAAATATCCTGGCTAGTTTAGCTATAAATCATACTGCCTTGCACAACCTTCTCCTGTTATTCATCTTCTCGCAGTGTCCTTCTAACGACAATTATGACTTTATTTCTTTTCTCTGCCAAAATATTAAGTTCAGAGGAGAGGCTTTCTTATTTGATTTTGGTCGTAGCAGATTTTTCACCATAGACCTGCGCCGAAAGCAGCTCACAATAAGAAACAACTTGCTAAAATGTGGTTTAAAAAAACACTGCTTCCACAACTGATCAGCTAATTCAAATATTCAGTGCAATTCAATGACTACAAAGCAAATGCAAACTTGCAATAAATATGACTATATGACAAGTACAGAACAGCATTTCCAGGCCAGATTTCCCATTATACCTCCCTGTTGCAGCTAATTTAGCTACGTTACGAGTGTTGTCCAATACAGAAGGCAAAGAGGTCCCGGCTGGCTTCTTTGGTTGGTTCTTTTGGGTTTTTGGAGGCACCAAGAGCAGCAAGCCAGAAATGCTGGGAAACAGCCAAGGTCAACCTCGGTCCTCTTCTGCAGCAGTAGCCTTGCTCTCTGAAGGCTTCTTCTTCTTACATACATGCAAACATCCACCCTCCAACTTTGGCTTTGAACAATCCAGATTTATGAGTCTGGATAGGCTTTTAAAAATAAAAGAAGAAAAAGGCAACGCTCCAGCTGAGTTTAATAGGATGTCTCATTACCACATCCTCAGTCATTGCTCATGCACTGGGAAATGAAGCCTTTGTTCTCCTTCACATCCCTGTTCATCATTTTAAAAAAATGCTAATATGCTGGTGGGTACACATCTGCATTTAGTCTTCTACATTCATGTTGCAATTTATTTAATAAGGCCAAGATAATTGTATCTCAACTATCGTATTAGAAATGCATCTTTATTTATGATCAAATCAATATGCTTGCTATTCGTAAGACTGGAGAAGAAAGTGCATGCCAATTCACATTCTGTGCCATCTTGAGCATATTCTGTTTCTCCTCCTTTCCCACAAATTCTTATAGTGGCTCTCTACAAGAGAAAACTGTCACAATGTACACACCAAAATGCTTGTTTCCCTTTTTGTGTGGGTGGGAAGTAGCCTGGCATACGCTGTCAGGGTTTCAGTTTTTAGGATTGTTGTTTCAGTTTTGGTTTAATGCATGTGGTTTAGCCAATATTCTTTTTTCTTTTTCAAAGAATGATCTTTTAACAACTCCATTTATGGCTATTTGTCTACATACAAGATAGTGTTACAGTCGTTTTTGTTGCTGAGAAAACTGAGTCCCAGACCAGGAAACTGCTAATCAGTTACTGAAAAGTAGAGGTATCTCTCATCCTCCTTATTTATTTTGCAAATGCACCACGTTGTAATCTTAAACTATTCGTATCTCATTTTGAAACTGTGTACCATTTTATAGGACGCTCCTCTTCAGTTTCTGGGATTAAGAGAACCGAGAAATGCTCCTGACAAAAAGTATTAGACTCAGGAAGCTGGAGTTTTTAAAAAGTGCTCTAGTAACATAAACAATAAGAAAAAGATCCCCATTTTACACAAATAACCACATATCAAATACTATAATAACATGATAACAAAATGAACAATATTATGCAACTTAATTTAAAATAACAGTATGAAAAGAACTCTATAACAGCTCACATAAATACAACTACCAGTATAATACAGTGGTACCTCAAGATACGAACGCCCCGCCTTACGAAAATTTCGAGATGCGACCTGCTCCGGCCGCAAAAATTTACCTCAACATGCGAACTCCGCCTCAAGCTACGAACCGGATCCGCGGCCATTTGCCCTGCTGCCACGTGGTCGCGGCTTCCAAGAGGAAGTGCTAATGAAATCTGAGTGCGAGGACAAAAGCCCAAGGAAAGCAATGCAGAAAGAGGAAGTGCTAATGAAATCTGAGCGCGCGGGGGGGGGCGGAAGCTCCCGCTTCCGGCTGTGTGCGCGCGCAACATAAGCCTTTCCCCCCAGCATGCTGATATTGCTTTCACTGTGCTCTTGTCGCTATGGAGAAAGGAAACAGCGTGGAGGAATCAGTGGCGGGGGGAAGCTCCCGCTCCCGGCTGTGCGTGCGCACGACATAAGCCTTTCCCCCCAGCGCGCTGATATTGCTTTCACTGTGCTTTTGTCACTATGGAGAAAGGAAAGAGCACGGAGGAATCAGTGGGGGGGGGAAGCTCCCGCTCCCGGCTGTGCGTGCGCACGACATAAGCCTTTCCCCCCAGCGCGCTGATATTGCTTTCACTGTGCTTTTGTCGCTATGGAGAAAGGAAACAGCGCGGAGGAATCAGTGGGGGGGGGGAAGCTCCCGCTCCGCTGTGCGCGCTACATAAGCCTTCCCCCCCATTGCTTTCACTGTGCTTTTGTCGCGCGCGCCAAGGGCTATGCACAAAGGAAAGAGCGCAAAATTAAGAGGAATCAGTGTGGGGGTGGGGAAGCTCCCGCTCCGCTGTGCGCGCTACATAAGCCTTTCCCCCCATTGCTTTCACTGTGCTTTTGTCGCGCACACGCCAAGGGCTATGCACAAAGGAAAGAGCGCGGAATTAAGAGGAATCAGCACGGGGGTGGGGGGGAAGCTCCCGCTCCTGGCTGTGCGCGCGGGAGCCTTTCTCAGATTTCATTAGCACTTCCTTTTTCTGTGCTAGGGCTGACTAAAGCGCGCCTGGGGAATTTCCTAGCTGACACATTGAACCTTATGGGGACATGTGCTTCAGGATGCGACCAAATTCGGAGGGCGGATTAGCCATATTTACATTGAACCTTATGGGGAAATTTGCTTCAGGATGCGACCAAATTCAGAGGGTGGAACAGATTAACCGTATTTACATTGAACCCTATGAGAAAACGTGCTTCAGGATGCGACCAATTCGACTTGCGATCAGAGTCACGGAACGGATTAAATTCGTATCTTGAGGTACCACTGTAGTTGGCTAAATTGTTTTGACAGTCTGTATCTATCAATTACCCTTTGATAACGTAGTTTTATTTATTTTAAAATAAATTAGAATACTTTCAAAATAAATTCAGAAGGCAGATGAAAATCCAATGACTTTTCCCTTTCAGTCAGGAAACATTAAATGTTCTCTTCTTTTTAGATTTCAGGATGGACAAAGCAGGAAAAAAAGTACTACTTTCTTCTGTAGACTCTTAATAACAGAGTGGATAGCATTTGCATTCATTTTCTATAAGAATTATACCTCTGTGTAACACTTACTATATAATATTACATTAATATTTCCAGGCCTTCCCACAAAATTTTAAGTGTAACTACAAAGTGGACATTAGCATAAGCTGAAACTAGATACGCGGCAACATCTAAGTGAAATGAACCAGTGTTTCTCAACCTCTGCAACTTTAAGATGTATGGACTTCCACTTGGTTGGGGAATTCTGGGAGCTGAAGTCCACACTTTTGAAAGCTTCTGACGCTGAGCAACACTGACAGAAACAAACAAAATCCCTGAAATCATGCATTATCTTTCATCATCTTTCAGTAGGGTTTCTCAAAATGGATGTAACACTTTGTCCTTGATTATTTTTATGCAGAAGCAAGCAAATACCATTTCTGGCCTCAATTATCCATGCTATATTTAACTTCAGGATAGACTTCTGTAATGGGCTATATGTAAGTTGCTCTTTGAAGGCTGATTGCTCATTGTAGTTTCTGCAGAATTTGGTTGTCTGAGCAATAACTGGAACTAAGTTTATTACCATTCTACAGCTAGTGTACGCTGCGTCTATTTCAGTTTCCCAGTCTGTTTTCCCCTGGGAAACTGGTTTAAAGACTTCTGTGGCTTAATATCCACTCTCTATCTCCATATGTGGAGGATACGTTGACAAGTTGTGACTATCTAAGGCAAGGACAACAGAGTGGATCTTCTCAGCAGTTGTCCCCAATTACATAATTCTTCCAGAGGTTTTCCCTGCTGTATTTTATTTTTTATATTTCAATAAAATGTCTTCTGAGGAATCAAATGCTCAAAAATTAAAATCACAAAATCACATAAATACACACACACACACACACACATTCCAATAAGAGTGAATAAAGAACAAGAAATAAATGGCTAGATGGTTACATTCAAACATGAAAGGCCCTCTTAAGTAGTTCTGTTTTTAATCATTTCCTAAAACCTAATAAGGTAAATAACATTTATAGGATGAAACTGCTGGAATGTATTTGTAATGGCTTGTTTTTAATGACAATATTTTTGTAATTGCAATAATAAAGAGTTGATTGAAAAGAATGTGGCCTCTTGAATGTTTCTTATGGCTCCCTTTTTCCATTTGTCAAAAGATCTTGCCTTTAGTTTATAGAATTTTCAGGGGATATTTTCTCCTCTACTTTAGCATGCTACTAGCTAGCTTTTATTCCAGATTCTAGAAACAACTTCAGAATTTATTTGGGCACACTAGCACTGACCATGTCAGAAGATATTTGCTTGTCGGTAGAGTATAATTCCTGGACATTCGTGAATCTAACATCTAAAACAAGCAGGCATCCCCCAGTCACGCAAGCTGGCTCCTGAGCAAACCCTCTATGAGACATGCATGCAAATTAAAAAAAAAAAAACTTGAATCAGAGGAACAGAAATGGTAAAGACAGATGTGACTATCTCCATTTTTATTTCCTATGGTTTACAACATCTTTAAATCAGCATTGGTTTTGATTTATTTATGTTAACTTTTTGCAACTGTTGATCACTTGTCATAAGATCAGCAGACACTTTGACAATTTGTTGCCTTCTGCACTTTTTCATTAGAGGGCAGTGCAGTATTTTATGAACGTTAGCTAAATGAGCAATACTATAAAAGCCATCTGTCGGATTAGTAGATAAACGAATGTTATAAAATTTCTACCACTATTACAATGACACCTAATTTGGCTGTGCCACAGCTGTGCACAGACTTCTCAATAAGCATTAGGCAAAACGGTCCCTATGCTAAGATACGTTGGTCAAGCCATGCAAATGGAACACAGCCAGGTTTTTCTGCAGCACCTACACAGCTTCAGCCATCTGTCTTGACCTGCTCAGAGTGCTCATTTCATTCACAGACAAAAGGAGAGGAGGGTTTTATATTTGGCCTGCAAAATACCAGTCTAAACAAAATCCATAGCTACGTATGCTAGTTCACCTGGGTGCAGTTAACCCTGTTTACAGTGCAGTTGGATTGCTATAATTAATATACAGAGTGTATTATTTGTGTTCAGAAGGCTGTCCTGGCAGAAGTGAGGGAAAGAAATCCTACTTGAAATCATGGACTGCCAACACTGCCATCAGCGTTGACAGTTCCTGAATAAGACAGCCGGTGATCGGACTCACTCTAAACTTCTATGTTCCTACTACCTCTTCTCTACCTAGTTGGAACTATTCAATGGGTACACATCTTCCTTATTTAAGCTTTTGGACTACAGAGACATAGTTGCTCTTGTGTCATGCC
The DNA here is from genome assembly GCA_030867105.1 of Liasis olivaceus. Lineage (NCBI taxonomy): Eukaryota > Metazoa > Chordata > Lepidosauria > Squamata > Pythonidae > Liasis > Liasis olivaceus. Next base: position 136,782,516 of record CM061350.1, on the reverse strand, counting down.
TTCGAACTAGAAGTTCCATGACTCCTTCCCCCTTACCTTTGCATTGTGGTGTTGGAGAAAGTTGTTGAAACTACCTTGGTCTGCAAGAAGAACAAATCATCTGGTGCTAAATGAATAAACCCAGACTACTCACTAGAAGCACTAATAATGAAGTTGAAGCTTACATTTTTTGGAAAACAGAGAAGACCTTGATGCTGGGAAGACTGACAGCTAACTGTAGACACAAAGTAGCTAGATACTATCACTAATTACAGCTGAAAGGAGCAGTTAGTGGCAAACAAGCCTGGTGAAATGATGCCTATCAGGTCACAAGGAGTTGGAAGCAACTGAACAATGATGAACTTATGGCTGAAAAGATCATAAGCATAATTCTGGTACTGAAAACAAGTTTCTGAGCATATGTTCAGGGGTATATTATTTCTTAATTATAAATAGATGTCTCAGACTAGCTGTGAATCTTGACAATAAAAACAAGATAGGTCTTGTGTACCTATTTTGCCCAGACTTGAAATATTAACATGTTAATTTCAAAATGTTAATTGTTCACCAAGATTTATTTTTCCATTGCTTGAGTACTCTTTATTTTATATCCAAAATTGCATAACAAAAATCATAACAGTTGCCACTTAATATATATATGAGCTTCATTTCATATTTTGAATGAAGTTCTTTCATTTCACCTAATGGTACCGCTTTTTCTTTGACTAAGGGTACTGCTATGAACTTTGTTATCTTTTAAAATATTTGTTTCTGATACAACAGAATTCTAGAACAGCATTGGTGTATATAATACTGGCCATGCACATATTCTAACATTAACATTTTGATCATATGTGGTTATATGCATGTCCACATTGCCAGATTATTAATTCATTAGCAAATATACATTAAAGTAGCTCTTTTTGAAGTTAATATAAGATAGCAATCTTATCAAAGTAAGTCCAGTATATCTCTAGGTATTGCCTGATATCTATTTGTTAAAGTCATTGTTGCATTTTTTGCATTACTTAATTATTATAGTTATAATAACTTGATTCCTTTATAATGCTAGTAGGTAGGATCTGGAAATAGAACAGATAATCTTTCTCCATTATTTATTTCTTTTATTTTCCCTAAATATTCTACTAATTTACAGTGGTACCTCAAGATATGAACGCCCCACCTTACGAAAATTTCGAGATACGACCAGCTCCGGCCGCAAAAATTTACCTTGACATGCGAACTCCGCCTCAAGCTACGAACCGGATCCGCGGCCATTTGCCCTGCTGCCACGTGGTTGCAGTTTCCTGTGGGCGAGATCGCGGTAGCAAGGAGGCTTGCTCCACGAGGCAAATTTCCCCATAAGGTTTAATGTGTCAGCTGGTGTTGCACGGCTAGGAAATTCCCCAGGCGCGCTTTAGTCAATTTCACCGCTCGAGCGCTAGCGCAGAAAGAGGAAGTGCTAATGAAAGGGCCACCTGGCGCCTCTTCACTAATCTGAGCGCGCGGGGGAAAGGCTTTCCTCGCGCGCACCACGCCAAGGGCTATGGACAAAGGAAAGAGCACGGAGTTGAGGAAGAGGAATCAGTGCGGGGGGGGGGAAAGCTCCCTGTGCGCGCCACAAAAGTCTTTCCCCCGCGCACTGATTGCTTTCACTGGGCTTTTGTCGGTGCACCACGCCAAGGGCTATGGACAAAGGAAAGAGCGCAGAGTTGAGGAAGAGGAATCAGTGCGGGGGGGGGAAGCTCCCGCTCCCGGCTGTGTGCGCCACAAAAGCCTTTCCCCCGCGTGCTGATTGCTTTCACTGGGCTTTTGTCAGTGCACCAAGGGGGAAAGGCTTTTGTGGCGCGCACAGCCGGGAGCGGGAGCTTTCCCCCCACCCCCGCACTGATTCCTCTTCCTCAACTCCGCGCTCTTTCCTTTGTCCATAGCCCTTGGTGTGGTGCGCGCCACAAAAGCTTTTCCCCCGCGCGCTCAGATTAGTGAAGAGGCGCCAGGTGGCCCTTTGATTAGCACTTCCTCTTTCTGCGCTAGGGCTCGAGTGGTGAAACTGACTAAAGCGCGCCTGGGGAATTTCCTAGCCGTGCAACACATTGAACCTTATGGGGAAATTTGCTTCAGGATGCGACCAAATTCAGAGGGCGGATTAACTGTATTTACATTGAACCCTATGGGAAAACGTGCTTCAGGATGCGACCAATTTGACTTGCGATCAGAGTCACGGAACGGATTAAATTCATATCTTGAGGTACCACTGTAACTGAATGCTGTCATTTTCCCAAATTATACAACACTAAGCTTTAACAAATATACCTATTTCCTCTTCGAAGATTCTGATTGATGTATTTTAGTTTCTTTTTCAATATATTCCAATTAGAACTGTGCCCCAAAGGTTCATAATCTGCCATCAACTCCTTTATATAGTATTAATCTACTGTCAAGGAAGAGAGATTTAATTTATTCGAAACATTCAAAATTACTTTTTCTATTTCATTATTATACAATTATATTTTCAGCTCTTTTTCTCTTGCCTACGGTAAATACTTCGAGGGCAGTTTAATCATATGCTGTTCAAAAAATCACTGTGATGTTATGTATCTTGTCTAATCTTCTCTAATAACTCCTATTAGTTAACTGGGCTACATAGTAATATAATGGTAATTGGAGAGGGGCTAATTCACCATCTTGCTTATTTTCAATTGTATTTTGTTTCACATTTTCTAAGACTTTCCATTATTACAACTTGCCTTTCTTGTTTTTCGAGCCAACATAGCTTCTTACAATAGTGCTTTAAGTAAAACAAAAATCTCTATTCTTGAAATACAATATGAATTATGTACATGTTGTATTTTATTATCCACTTACTTATAATGGATCACTCCTGATTTATTTAGTTTGAGAAAATATAAGACATCCAGATATTTAATTAGTTATGTTTTCTACTCAAATACAGTCTGAATCTCTTCTCATTTTAAAGATGGTGGAACACAACTTCTCAAGGAAATGATAGATGCCTGATGTGTTTCCATAGCTACAGTAGCCATATTCAGAGAGATGCTGTATAAGAAGACGCAATTTTTAAGAAACTGATCCATTTTGATCTAGGAGACTGAACTAATTTAAGATGCTAGTTCAGGACAAGCTAATATGAACAAGGACAGTGGGTGATAGCAGCCTGCAGACTTTGACTGATCTTGAAAAGCTAAACTGGATTAAACCTGGTTTAGCACTTGGATGGGAGACTGCCAGAAAATCCCAGAGCTGTAGTCTAAATTGGGAAGTCAGGAAACCATACCAGAAGGTGGCAAACCACTTCTGATTTGTTGCCAAGAAAACATAATGAAGTAAGCTCAGTTTGAGGAAGGGTTTGTCTTCCTACGGGCGAGAACTGAGAATTAGATGAATGTTGACTTTTTTTTTCTTTTGAGCTAGATTAGACAAAAGTGTAAGGAGACAATCCAATTACAATTCCTCCTAAATCTGATGTCCAGGCGCAGACTTGGTCTGTGCTACATAAGCTCACTGAAGATAAGTGGGGACAAGGAAAATAATCTGCTGCTGCTGATAAATGCCTCTGGTGACAAAAGAAAAGAGATAATGGATTGAGCATTCTCAACTCCTCAATCTGCAATTTAACAAAAAGGAAGAATTTACATGCCTTATCAGGATCCCATCACTAAGGAGAATTCTACTCACCTTTAAGTAACAGAAACATTGACCAGAAGTAACCTGCGTGGGCTTGTGCTCTTTACATGAGTGTGTAAATATCCCATTTGGACTCAGTGTCCAAACTAGAGTGCTGCTGTCCTTCCATCCTCATTATATGAAGTTACTTAAACATCTTTTCTCTGGCAGGGATATGTCTCCGTAACATGGAAATACGACAGAACTATTTACTGTTTTAAATAGTGGGAGAGGAAGGGAAAGGCTCTGATCTTGCATGTTTAGCAAAAGTGGCAGCTGCCCTGAAACAAACCTGTTTTGATGGATGATTTATAGTCATATTAAAAATGTGGCTATTTAAGTCACATCATTTCCTTTTTGTAATATCCACCGGGGAACTCCAAAGTACAGCAAAATTTTTAAAAAGGTCTTTGAAAAGATTATGTGATCCAATCTTTAAGCATGAAGCTGGAGAAACCAGTATGTGATCCTCTTATATTCAGAGGGTGAAACTAGGTTATTTATTTATTATTTATTTATTTAATAAATTTCTCCCCGCCTATCTCCCCCCAATGGGGGACTCTGGGCAGTTCACATAAAACATTAAAACCATAAATACATATAAATAGATAAAACATAAAAATTTAAACAAAAATTATATTGATGACCATGTTATATATTACATGGATGACCATGTTGTATATTACATGGTCATCTCCACTTTGTAGTTTAATGAGTAAGATATCTGTGGTACAGGATATTCATGGAGAAAATAGAAACATCAATATTAGCAATTTCATAGTAAATACACTATCATATTTATTATGGAAAAAAAAAGAAGCAAACGCTAGCGTTCTTTCATGTCTACATCATTTATAAAGTTTAGCAATGTCTGAAACTTTTCTTCCCAGTGTATTTTTCAGTTAACTTCGACATACATTGTGTAAAATTAAACCAATGCATAATAACCATGTAAAAAAATGAGGAAACAAAATCCAAAATCCATACTTGGGTAATTGTCTTATTATGAGTAACCAAAATGGAATCAAAGTGGAGCAAAAAATGTGCAAGTTTTCACGTTCCTCAAAATTATTCATTATGCAAACTTGCAAACATTAAGGGATGGGGAAGAAGCAGGAAGAACTACACCAAGTAATATAGAGGACAGAGGGAAAGGCCTTGAAGGGCAGGAGGAAGAGCCGTTACCAAGGCAACAGTCAGATAAAAGAGTCCTGAGCCTAGGCCAATAATGTAATGTGAGTAAACATTTCAGACAAGGCCCTCCCTAGTTCACACAAAGATAAAGGGAAGGGGGGGAAGTGCATTCAAAATTCTGTTATAATAACTTTACAATAAAAATAGTACTGACCTATATGGCATTGGTTTCCAAGTCTGATCTACCTTGAAGGGCTGACAGGTGGTTTCACCATGACATCTGCAAATGTAATATGTAAGGAGAGTCATTCCTTTACAAAATTATATGGTCGTAATGTAATTTCTGACCTGGAAAAATATTAAGAAATTATTGTCAGTAACATAAATGTTTCCTGTAGTAATTTATTACTTCTCTTGGCATCATGATGTTTATTTATGCACAGTCACAACCTTCTCCTAAACAATATTCTTTGCACTGAGAACCCTGTCTTATACTTGTTTAAAAAAAAAAGGGCCATCGTGCTCCTCTCCAGTCTGAAATTGTGCGGCTTCTTTTTAAAGAACCATTCCAAGCATATTTCAGATTCTCAGGAAAAAAAAATACAAAACAGCTTTTAATGATCTTCTAAGATAGAATAATAGATGGCCCTCGTAGAACCAAATGTCCGTGGTCACCTTGGAGGAGTCCTCTTCCAAAGAGGAGGGGGAAGAGCAGAGCCGTTCTCCATTGTGCACCAACAAACAGGGCAGACATACAATACATCCTTTTTCCAGCCTTGGAATCTGACCTCAACATCAATATGGCTTCCAAGCCTGAGAGAAAGAAAAGGAAAGACAGACTGCTTGGAAGAAAACCTCACAGGTAGTGCTCTACTTGGGAATTGGGTCTTCAAGAAACCGACCGATCAGCAGCAGTTGTATTTAGGTGGAGGTTAGAAGGTTTCCAGATTTAAGCCTCAGACTGAGAGAAGTCAAATGCCAAAATATCTTCTGTCACAGACTATGTGTCTTGAGTCCAAGCCTTGGGCAACTTTCTGGACACCCTGATTTTTGACTTTTGGCTGCTGCTACTGGACTTCCTTGATGGGTTACTCTTGACTGGGCCTTGACTATGCTATTATTGTCCACTATTGGAAGCCATGCTCTTCTGTTTCTTTTTATTTCTTTTTAACCTCTGTTCAATTGTCTTGTGCTCTATTGCATGAACACTGTATAAAACTTTCTATCTGAGCCATTTTACTTTGATATATCATCATGCATCCTTCCCATTTCAACCAGGAATGTCAACCTATAATCTGGCATTTTCCATGAACTCCTTCCATTCTGGCTTCTTTTCCCCCTATGAATATCATTGCAGCTCTAGATTGTCCAGAGTGGGCTAGGAAAGCATTCCTGATGCTCCTAGTAGAGAGGTACATTGCTTCAAACCCCATTCCTAAGCATCAAGGATGTGGTCTACAATGGTAGCCAACTATGGTTGCCAAATTATAATTTCCAGTCCAACGGAAGGGGAATGAATAAATACATGCCTAAATAGTATTTTTATTAACCCTATTTGAAAAGTTGATTTGTAAACAAAATAAAATCAGATTTTAAGTTTTGTCCTGACTCCATCACTACTTGATGGAGGTGATTACTCAAGAGTCTGGCTCATAAAACCTTTGGACATCTGACTGAAGTCCTGGAGGAAATCTACGTGGTCGCTAAGAGTCAACACCAACTTGATGGTACATAATAAATCATAATCAAATCTTACCCAGGACAATAAGGCCTACATTGTAACAACGTTTTCCTGGTGATGCTGCTTTTGACACTGCTTCCCTTGGGTGCAGGGTTCTCCTGATGTTTTGCCTTTTGTGTTTACCTTCACCCAGATCTTAGCTGAGAGCTTTAGATTCATTCTGGATTGGAGAAGTTCCATTGCTGGCAGTGATGATATGGACAGAGGTGGTATGTTGTGTCTGTGGGGATATGTATAAAGCAAGTAAGCAGAACAACAAAATATTATTTATGCATTTTCTCATATTTCATACTAGTGTATAAAAGAAGAAGATTTTATTTTTGACAAGCCAGGCCCTTTATAGTCCTGAAAGACTAACAGCTTCTTCCTCTGTCTTGTACAGAATCTGGAAAACATTACAGGGTAAATTTTGGCATTTCTTGCTGGCCCAGGCCATATCTAGAAGCTGGCCTTTGCCTGCCTTGAACTCTTTGAAATCCCCCTTATCTATATAAATATTCTGGACATCTTTTATCTGAGCCAGATGGTCTCATAATAGTTTTCTATCATCGTTCTTTCGCTCTTTTTATTTCCATCCAAACAATTTCTGTCCCCCTTGCCAAACTATACGTTGCAGAGCATTCCTCTGTATTGGCACTATTCCACATGCCCTGTTGTGTCTATCTCTTCTGTAAACTATCTCTTTCAGACATAAATTATCTCATCTGCTTTTACTTTGATCCTATTCTCTGTTAATCCTGTTACATAATATATCAATTACTCAAAAAGCAACAAGGGTGAATTCCACCAATTCCTCTAGCAAGGACTGTGAAATCAATTAACAATAGTTTCTGATTTTTTCTACAAAATTGAAGAGAGACTCTTACTTATTTACTGAAAACATTTTAATCTTGTTCCTCATTGAATAAGATTCCAGGAAAGAATGCAATGTATGTAAATCATATAAATCAACCAACTATTACCCTGAAATTGTAAAAATGCTATCAACATTTTTAAAGCTTGGGTAAATATTGCTCATACTGTCTTATTTTAACATCTATCAGCTTGTTAAATATGTGCTAGAAACATCTTATCAGGGAGCATATTCCAGGATAAGGATGTGATGTGTTGTTAAAAGCTTTCCTCTTTTGCAGAGGATTTGAGGCTTGCTTTTATTATTTACATCCTGCTTTTCCTTAAACATGATAGTCATATAAATGTATTAGAAATATATACGTACTTGAATAATATTTGCATTAGATACGGATATATAGAATTGTAATTGTTTATTGTTATAATGACATTAACATTTTTTTTCTTTGTTGTATTTCTTTCACTTTTTTGTTAAAGCACTTTCTATGTGCTTTTTTCTTTCTTCTTTTCAATAATTTTTTTTTAATCTGCTTTTCCTTAAAAAAGGCTGAGCAGTATGTGTACTGTATATATAACTGCCTTATACCCAATCTGTTTTATCCTTCCAACAATCCTAGACTAGCTTGGAAAATCCAAAGGCTGAGCCAGAGTTGCTCAGTGAGTTTCACACCTAATGAAGATTTCAGTCTGGGTCCCTGATCTATTCAGATAGTCCAACCATCAGATTGCATTAATAGACCCTGAGTAGCCACATTTGTATATCTTTGCAATTTTTCTTCTTCAGTCTTGTTAATTGGTTTCACCAGAATCCATTAAAAATAGCTGTTGGTTTAAAGAATTTCAAAGCATTTATTTCATATATGCTGGAGGAAAAAATGGTCTATGTCCAAATGTTGTGCTTAAAATACTAATATGGTATCATTTTCAGTTGCCTGGAAACCAGACCTGTGTTTTCTTTTTACGGTCTTGAATCAAAAAAATAATTGGTGTGGGAATAATTCATTATCAGCCAAATTGCAGCTATCCTGTCTGATGGAAGCAACATCTTTCTTTAGTTCTAAGGGGTGCAAAGATTGTACAGTTGAGATTCATGTAGGAAGCTGGCTCTTGCTCCAAGCTTAACCTATTCAAAGAGTCATCTGACTGCAGTAGATTGTAAGGGCTGATTACAATACTTAGGCACTCATTCCTTTACCTCCCATCCCAGTCCTCTAAAACCAAAAAGGACATTTTTGGCTGCACCATTTTATGGCTTCAAATGGGATACTGAATTATAAGCAGTCTGTGAGTTGCCCATCCTGGACTTAGCATGCGGGGCAAATGGAGTCATCCTGTACCCTTGCAGTCCCTACTAAGCTAATAGCTTTGGTTCATTATTTTCATTCTTAGATTGACAAAAATGTGCCCAACTGATTTTATGAAAGCATGTGCCCTGTAATGTACTGTTTACCTGATCCTATTATTAAGAAAGGATGAAACAAGTTCCTGGAGGACAAGCCTAGGGATAGTGAATAGTATTATGGCTATGTATAGTATTATCAGCAATAACAGAGGAAATAGGAACTCTCAGCAAGAGATTCTGGAGTGCGTGACCCATTGCCACTGTACACGTAAGAATGTATGAGTCAGAAGATTATTTAGTCCAGCTTCTGATCAAAGTATGAATCACCAAAGGTGGCCAGGCCATGTAATCCCCATTTGTTTGATAACTTCCAGCAAGAGGGAGTCTATCTTAGAAGGTCAGAAAATTTCATGTTGAACCTCCTTTTTTATTTTTATGTTTAACATGTAGTTTCTTGTCCTGCTTTCAGTTTCAGTGGAGAATAGGGCTGCCCCCTCTTGCATGCTTCAAGATAGGGTGCTGGCAGACCATTATATCTCCCCTTAGTCTTTTATTTTACAAACTAAACATACCAGCACCTTGAACCATGGACCTATCATCATCGTCCTGATACAGGTAGTCCTTGGTTAATGATGGTAATTGGAATGGCGAACTAAGTGACGCAGTTATAAAGTGTGATGTCACATGACTGTGCTGACTTACAATAGCAGTTCCAGTTGTGCTTGTTAAGTGAATCCTGCATAGCCATTAAGATCATGTGACAGCAGGGATGCTGCAACAGCCTCAAATTCAAGGATCAGCCATAAGCTGGCTTGTTCAGCACCATTGTAACTTTGAACAGTCGCTGAATGAACAGTCGAAGTGAGGACTACCTGTAGTTCTTCTTTGAATATGCCCCCTTCTTGATGTCTTCTTTAAAGTGCAATGCCCAGAATTGGACACAGTACTCTAACTTCAGTCCAACATGTAGAGTATAATGACGTTACGAGTTATGACCATTCGTTCAGCGACCGTTTGAAGTTACAACAGTGCTGAAGGAAGGGACTTATGACTGGTGCTTGAAGTTCCAGCCATTGCATCCCCCTGGTCACGTGAACAATTTGCACCTCCCCTGCCAGCTTCCCACAAGCAAAGTTAATGGGGAAGCTGACAGGGGATGCTGCAAGTTGCTCAGGTAAGTCTCCCCCACTCACCCTGGCTTTTCTTTGCTTGTTTGCACTCATCTGCATGCATTGCCCCCTCCTTCCCCTCTTCACTTGCACACATGCACACATTGTGCCCTCCTTCCCCCCTTCATTCGCATACAACCACCCACCAGCATCCTCCTTCCTGGGCCTCCCTGCTTTTGCACATACCTTGCACCCTCTTGCATGTACCCCGTGCCCTCTTTCCCCAGACTTCCTGTGTTTACACACATGCATGCACCCAGCAGCACCCTCCTCCCCAGACCTCTCTGTGCTCACATGCACCCCGTGCCCTCATTCTCAGGCCTCCCTGTGCTCGCACACACGCATGCACCCACCAGCGTCCTCCTTCCTGGACCTCCCTGTGCTTGCACACACCCCGTGCCCTCCTTCTCCAGCCTTCCTGAGCTTGCACTGCTTGTGCTGCTCATGCTGCACCACAGCACCCCCTCCCCCAACTCGTCTGCAGCCTGCACCAAGCCTTCCAGAGCCTCCCCCACCCCCCGCACGGCACCCCTGTGCTCCTTTCCTGGGACTCCCTCTGCTCCCCACTTAGTGACCTGCACATCTTGGGGTTATGATGGGGTTACGTGAGTTGTGCTTTACAACCACATCGCTTAGCAACCATAACCTCGGTCCCAATTGCCGTCGTAGCTTGAGGACTACCTGTATGACCTCCCATGATTTGGATGCAATGCTTCTATTAATGCAGTCCCAGATTGCACTGGCCTTTTCAACCGCTGCATCATACTGATTCTAATACTCCTATATCTTTCTCATATGCACTGTCATCAAGCCAGATCTCCACAATCCTGTATCAATGGATTTGACTTTTTCTTCCCAGATTCAGAATCTTACATATGTCATAGTTAAATATCATCTATCCTATTGGATTTGGCCCAGTGTTGAAGTCTGCCAAGGTTATTTTGGATTGAGATTTTGTCCTCTAAACTGTTAGCCAATCCTTCTATCTTGGAGTTATCTGCAGATTTGAGAATATCCCTTCTATTCTATACCCTAGGTTATTTATAAAGATGTTGAATAGCACTAGACTAATCCCTAGAGACCACACTCAATACTTCCTTTCATGATGCTGCAGAACCAGTTATAGGCTTTTGATACAATTATTCCTATTGCAGATCCACAGTCATATTACGAACAGCACTCTTGCTTTTCTGAGGGAAGCAAGACATAAAAAGGTATTAAGCAATTCTACTTTCTCCTTTTCTTTTTCCTGACCCAACAGCCTCCTTGACCCTCATTTCAAAAATACCCCCCAAAACCCTAATCTTTTGCCTGAGCTTATTGAACCTGTCTTCCTGGAGTCCATGATACATTACTTTTCTCAGCTTTTCTTCTTCTGCTTTGAGCTTCCCAGTGGTAGCAATTGGCCCACCGTGGGAGCAGAATGCTGGACTAGATCCAGGAGGCTCTTATGCTGTTCCACCTGACTGGTGTTACACAAAAGCTCCTGGAGGCTTTCTTTTTTATGAGACAGGAGGTGAGATTATGCAGAAATTTAGGATATTTGTATGCTTATAATACCCAGTTCTTTCCTCCTCCTCCTCCTCCTCCTCCTCCTCACTTCCCCTTTAATCCATTCCAAGGCCATCTAACATTTGCAGTATTTACACTTGAATTGAGATAAACATGGAATCTTTTCAAGGACACCATTTCAGAGATATGACCTTTCAAATTTAGGCACTTTTTAACGTAATACTTAAATACTTGATACTTAGTTGTTTTTTATTCATTCATACCACACAACACATTTAAAAAACATTATGCATTCTTGCTTTGTAATATGCCAGTAAAAAAATATGGCACAGATAATGCAGATTATTTATGGATATAAACATTGCATTCCCTCTGGATTCTTAACCTAATTGTAATTCATGCTCAGTGCTAAACTAAAGGATCTGCTCAGAGTTTTTCCTCTCTTTCCAAGATCATTTGCTCCTTCTTTCTTGCAGCAGAACAAGTACTGTATGGCAACACATCTCAGTCCAATTTAAAAGACACTTTCCTTAGAATAGCAAAAAGAAAAAAGAAAAAAAAAGAAAAAGCCTAATTTCTTGAAATAACCAGACTCCATTGAATCTAGATGTTGCATCTTTTAAAACCAACTAATACTTTTTGGGTTTGATTTTTCAGTCTTCTATTAGGCATATATTATATCTGACTGCACAGTCAATTATGAACACACTGAAAAAAATGTCTGTAACATTTGGAAAGGTGTTTATTTGATAATGTCAAAGGCCTCAAAGTTAAGACAAATTAACTGAAAATCATTTATTTAAAGAATAAATAAATGTATACGGGATACCAGAAATCTGACGAAGATTAGAGTTTTTTTAAAGTGGGAAATTACTCTCAAGTTTTAATTTAGACACCATTCTTGACAATATTTTTAGCATCCAGACAAATAGCAACATGTATAATCAGCGCCTGTGACTAACTTGTAGATCCATCCCCCACCCCCCAAAGGAAGAGAAGAATCAGAAGAATCTCTCAAAAGGCAGAGCCAGATGCTAATTTGGCTAGCCTGTTACGGCATTACTGAGATTGCTCCCACTCCTAATTCCCTGGAGCAGTTTTCCCCTTTAACAATATTCCCCATATTTTTTCACAAACCTGTGTTTAATCCAGCTCCACCACTTTACGATTGGCTTCACACGGCAACTAAGCTGTAATGGGGTTTGTCTGTTTTGATTGTGTATTGCAGCGGTCAGCCGCTGCACGTTTATAGTCCGTTGTTTGTGGCTTACCGTGTTATGTGAATCCAGCTAACTAGGGTCAAACAAACTACGGCTTAATGAAGAGGATGAACGCAGCCTCCCACTGGCACCCATGATGTCAACATGCAAATGACACAATTATGTAATTATGACATGACAAGTGCCTTGTGATTTGCCTCCCTGGATGCTCATGTCACCCACATGGAAGCAAATCATACCTGAAATATTCTTACTCTACTGTATGTATTTAGATCTACTTATTTTATTTTAATGCAATGTTCAATGTGCACATTCCTTATGAAGAACAATCCCAAAGTGGGAAACAATTCCTTTATATGCTTTCCTCCTCTGCCCTATTTGTAAGTACAAAGAATGAGATTTTTTTTTCTATCGTGCCTCACTATCTTTTTAACAACTCAATGACACTACATAAAGCAGAAAAAAGTTGTAACGGGCATTGGATTAACTGTTTTGGGGGATGGCTGTCTTGAAGTGGGAGATGACTATTTCCCTTTCTCATTAGCTGATGAAAGTAAAGATCTATGAGAGGGATCTGCACTGCAGAGCAAGATGGATAAGTATTCTAATATTATTTGCTGGAGAAGGGAAGGAATTTGTTATCTGTTGACATTGTTGTTGTTTTAATGAAGTCTAAAATATTGCACTACTGTATAGAAATTAGAAAACAGATGGAATGCAGAATTAGACAGCAATAATGTATATAACAAGAATCAAATCAGATAATGAATCCAAAGAACAGGAAAAACAAATGCATTCATGAAATATTATTAGGCTTCTAACGCAAGTAGGACTAGTATGGAGTCCTGTTTTAGATTCACAGAATGACAATTCTACTTTGAAAAGGATAACTATGGTTTCAGTTTTATCTGGTGCAAAAGAATTTACCTCACACTCCTGAGCCTTACTGTCTTTGGCCCAGCAAATAGTATCTCTACTGCAAGACAGCTGTTTTGTCATGCAATTCTTCTTGCTGAGTTCTGTCAGATAACAAATCTGTCCAATTCACGCCTCTTACTCTACCTGCCTGGGTTCCTGGAAGGTGTTGATTGCCTATTTCCTGAAATTACCCTTGGGCTGGAAGACCATGCCTGGTTTGTACAATATTTTGGCTAAAATATAGTTGGCGAGGTTCTGTGTATTGCATGGATCCAAGCAATTAATAAATTCAATAAGCTATGGTTCTGTTAACCATGGGATTTTTTTTAATGTGAAGACCGTTCAAGTCTCAAATATAACTATACCTGAGGAAAGTGGCTAGAGAAGTAATTTTTCTTAAATCACTTTTCTGTATGATGCTCCAGGATAAGGAGGTTCTTATAGTCATCCTCTGCTGAATTAGCAGAATGATTCTTGTCAATTGAAAGTACAGAATAGCACAACCTTCCCTAATGGTTTTGGTCTTAGCACATTCTGTGAATCCAGCCATTAAGTTTTGTTCAAACAGTCATAAGTAAAATAAATAACTGCTTAGCATGATGTGTGAACCCAATCTCTCTCTATCAAGTGTTCTAATTGTTTTAAAAAAAAATGTACTTCAAAAAAAAATAGTAATGAAATCCTAAACTGGTCTTCCCAAACTGACTGCCTTCCAGACGGGCTGGGTTTAACAGTCCTGGAAGAAACCAAGATGTGGAAATCTAAAACCAGAAAGAATCTGGTAGCACTTTATCAGACTAACACATTTTTATTAAAAGACAAGCTTTGGTGATCTATAGCTCATGAAAACCTAAGGCTTCTGATTAAATTTGTTTGTCTGAAAAGGCATTACCAAACTCTTCTGATTCTTGGCTACTGTAGACTAACATGGGTGTCCTCCTACAATGTCCAAGATGTGGAAAATTGTCCTTAGAATACGGATATGAATGACCCAGTGGTGAGAACTGAACTGCTTGTAGTAGATGGAATCAGAACATAATTCCGTCTATGCAGATTCTTTCTTGAGAGTAAATCTCATTACACTTACTTCTAAATAGGCATGTTTTAAACAATAACGCCAGTGGTTCTAATTTAAACAATCATTCAGCCTATAATTGTACAATAGAGTATCCCAGATATGTCGCAATCCCAAAGACTATACTTAGAAATTACATAACTCTGTGGTTTGCATTGGAAAAAAAGTTTAGCTGTACATGTTTACTGGAAAGAATGCTCTTGGCTATAAAGCCATAGGCACGTTTGCTTTCCCAGTTTCCAGAATTAATAGCCATGCAGGCTAGGAATTCTGGGAAACTTTAGTCTAAGCACATTTGTAAGCAGCAGATTGGGAAAGACTATCCTAAATTACTTGCAGGAAGGCTGTACAGGTTGTTCAGAAAGGTAGGGTTGCCAGATCTGGACTGCAAGTATTGGAACAACTCTGTGTCAGCAAAGAAATTCAGGAGACTTTGCAGCATAGATCTGGCACAGTTGCTCAAGATTAATACAAGAAATAATTATAATCAGGAAAGAAAGCAGGAGACCGTGAGTTCTAGTCCTGCCTTAGGCATGAAAGCCGGCTGGGTGACTTTGGGCCAGTCTCTCTCGCTCAGCCCAACTCACCTCACAGGGTTGTTGTGGGGAAAGTAGTAGGAGGAAGGAGTATTAGGTATGTTCACTGCCTTGAGTTATTTATAAAAATAATAAAGGTGGGATTAAAAAAAATCTTATATAAAAATATTATTTATAAAAATAATAACGATTTAAGATTTAAAAAAAATCTTATATAAAAATATTATTTATAAAAATAATAAAGGTGGGATTAAAAAAAAGTTACATTCAGAAGAATTTAGTTTGTTTACTGCTGCCCTGTATGAGAGTTCTTATGGGGCTATGAATTCCAATATTTATAGTGAATAGCAACGGATCTCTAAGGGGTTAAAGACAAGACAAGAAATACGTATTTTTTTACTTCCCAGAAAAGTGCTTTACCTCTGAAAAGTTAGAAGGGTTTTGTTTTTCCTGTACTACATTCAGATACTCTTTGAAGATGCATGTCCAAGGATGGAGGATATTGCTGAGTGCTGCTAAATCAGCTACACTTTTACACATATTCACTTTTTTTCTTGCTAGAGTTGGTCCATGTTTTCTCAAGAGCAGGTTTGAAACTGAGGGAAACCCTTGACAATGTTCATCTTCTAACAATGAAATATGCAGTTAGCAGTTTTTAAGAGCTATAAATGCCCTTGTCATGCTTATGGGTTCAGTGATATATATAGATTAGATATCACTTGAAGATGTGAGTGTAGTATCTGTGCTCCTCCAGATATTTCTAGGCCATGCTGATGGGGACTGCTGGATATTATATTGCTATTATTAAACATTATCTTTAACTTTTTGGCTTGGGGCATTCTGGCGTCATTCAGTGATACCTGAAGGCCACCTGTTCTCTGAGTTATGATACTAATAATGTTGGCAGGGCAAGTGGGGCCAGCTTTCATTTGGATTTACTATGTTAAATAAGGTGTTCTCTCTCAAGCAGTACTGAAGTTGGTGAATAGTGTTTTTTATTAATTGATCAAAGATTTGCATCAAACTCTTTACTCAAGTCACAGCTTTATGCAGCAGCAACTATTCCCCCCATTTGCATGAAGTTCTCTTTCACCTAATAGGTTGCTAACAAAGCAAATCCCAACTTCCCTTCCATTTCATACTGCCAAGGACGGTCTCAGTGATTGCTGGCATGGACAGTCTCTCTCTTTCTACACCTCTAATGCAGACAAAGTTGGTCTTTTCCCGCCTCCATCTCACACTACACATAGACGAGAGTGTTTCATGGAGTCAGCATTCACAGAATTACCTCATCCCATCTCAGTGTGCTTAAAAATGGTCACTTCTGCCCCGTGTGTCTGAGGTACCTCCTTTATTCTTGCGTCTGTTACATCCATTGATACCAAGCTCTGAGCCCAGGGAGTTATGAGTAACCTCATTCACTTAGCATCCTTTCTCCCAGGAAAGACTAGAGGAGCTGCTAGCGAGCAACACATTTTTTGCTCTAGAGTCTTGCAGTACTGTAAAGACTATCATTTTTATTAAGGCATTTACTTTCATGAGCTTTATTATTTCATGAGCTTACTCGTATTGATTAAATAGAGAATATGATGTTTTAAACCATTTCCATGAGTTAATCAGGTTATAATGCAATAATACCTGTATTACAGCCATAGTGAGTGTGACCTACCAGCCATTTTGGATATAGTCACTAACTATAGGTAATTATCACTGTCTGCAATTTATAGATTTAATTTCCCTCTGGCTTCCCATTTGTTTACTTACTGACTTACTAATTTTACTTTATCTCTCACCTCACTATTTTTAAGCTAGGTACACACCACACACACTTGCCCATTTTAACCACTGTGTACTGAATTAACACCGTTTTCTGGATCCAGACCACACACTGAACCCTAAGCTGACCACAGGGGCTGATCTTGCACAACATGCTGGGCTGAAATGTGGTGTCGCTGAACGAACATAACCATGGACAACCATTGCACGGATTTGATGAAGCGGAGTGTAATTCACAATAGTTCATAGTACAGGATAATCAACTTCCCAGTCGTGAAAGCGTGAACAGAAGCCTTGCGGGTTTTGCTGCAACAGGCTAACACCGCTCCCGCTCTGGAAATCACTTGACCAGAGGCACGGGATGAAACCTTAACAGGCGCTCGCTCCAGTACGGTACCCTGGGCGGAGCGAGGGGGGAGTTTAAGAAAAGTTTCCCAACGGAGAGCTGTTAAATGTTCAGCCCAGCAGGTGAGAGGCGCTTTTAAGAAGTAGTTTCTACAAACGGCAGGCTGGGTGAAATGGAAAGTTTGTGAATGTCGTGGGAGGGGAAGCGCACGAGGCTTTCCCGGCCCCGCCATTCTAATCAACTCATTGTTGTGCACGAGAGCCAGCGCGCAGCTTGGTGGCACCAGACGCCTCCCTTTCCCCCTCGCTGACTCCGATCCCGGCCCTGCCGCTCCCGCGTCTCTTTCAGCTCCGCAGTTTGCCGCTTTCCTCAGCCAGCGCTGTTTTCAATCGGCGGCCGAAGCGGAGCTCCCAGTGTCCCCGCAGCGCAAGCGAGCGCAGCGCCTGGCTACGCGTCTCGGCGGGCAGGGAGCTTCCCAGGCGCTTGCCTCGACTGGGCTCATCCGCTCCCTTGGAACCAGGCTCGGCGAGGGCTCGTGACTGCTAGCCTCTGCATGGAGGTTTCGGCCGCCTCTCCCCGGAGCCCTGAGGCGTAGCGGCCGCCTGCTCCTCCCTCCCGCAACCCGCACCGAAGTTTGGGAAGCGTTTGGGAAAGTTTGCGCGCCGCGCTCTGGGCAGGGAGGCA
Organism: Liasis olivaceus; assembly: GCA_030867105.1. NCBI lineage: Eukaryota > Metazoa > Chordata > Lepidosauria > Squamata > Pythonidae > Liasis > Liasis olivaceus. The sequence goes on along the minus strand of CM061350.1, from coordinate 136,764,548 downwards.
GCCGCTGTCCCCAGCAGGGCGCTGCAAAAATCGCCCTCAGCATCATGGCGAGCAGGCCGGTGGGGTTTGAGGAGGCCGCCCGACCAGCTCGCTGCTCCTCCAGCGGCCCGATTCTCCCCCGGAGGAGGGACAGCGGCGGACAGCGGCCCCTGTGGATCGTCTATATGGCACTTTTCTGGAGGCTCAGCGCCGCCGATTCGGAGTTTTCCATTCTGGATGAGGCGCAAGTTTTAGCCACTCAGATGAGAAAACTAGCCGCGGAGGAGCTGGGCGTCGTTACTATGCAGGTAAGTCATATTTTCTGTTTCTCTCCTGGCTACTCTCGTTTTCTCTTCCTTCTTCCTGGTTTTCTTTTTTCCCGTTTTCTTCATCTTTCCTGTTTTTCTTCCACCCCCCCCCTTTCCCCTCCATCTACTAGAACGTTTTCTGTCTTACTTCCCCCCTTCCCTCTTTAGTGTGTTGATGTTATCCAAATCCTCTGCCTTTCTCGCCTTAAAATGTGGGATCGAAGCAGCCTCTGTCCCTCAACTTATAGGGAGCCGAAGGGAATCTCTTGGCTGAAGTCTTTCCACATCCCTTGTTGCCACGGGGGGCAGAGGAAAGTTTCTCTATCGCAAGGACGTGCGTTTTCTCATGATTGCTTGCTGACTTCTGATTCGGGCAGCCTCCCGTACCCTTTCATATAAGAGCATCGATGAATGCTGAAACATGATCTCCTGGATTTAGGCTGCTGCCCCCTGGGCAGAGATACCTTCGAGGCTGGGAGGCAACGGAGAAGCTCGCAACTGGGTATTCTGTATATTTTTCATCTGCCTTCAAAGATTTGGTGTAATGTGTTAACCTTGAAGAGATGATATGGAAATCTGAATCTCTTGTACATGGATTCGGCTGATTGGAAAACATCAAGTTGTCATAAATAACTTAAGGTTCAACTTAGTGTAAAAAAAAAAAAGTGGAATGAGATTTCATTGTTGATAAGTGCTACTTTGTCTTGGAAACCATTATGGTGACCAAGTTTTCTTCAGAAAGAAAGTTAATTAAAAGTATTAAACTCTGCATGGTTACTCAGATATTTTATAAACATGTTTATTGGGAGTTACTCTGGAGTAAATTATGCTAGGATTGTGATTTTCCTTTTGCATTGCAAGTGCTTAGTTATTTTAAATATTACTTAAATCGAACACTTTACGATGGCTGATAAAGGGGTGGGAAACGAAGGCCTTGTTTTTGAAAAATAGTCTCATGGTGGACCTCCGTGCATACTTTAGAGTCAACAACAGATTGAGATGGCAAGAAAGGGTAAATATAAAATGTCAGGCTTATAAATGGAAATATGCTTAAGATAGGAATAATTTACTTTCCTAATTTGAGGATCTGAGTTAACAAGTTCATTGTTTCCTGCAAACATTCATTTCTTGGTCCTGGATAATTTGCTCCAGTTCAGGGGGAGCCAGATGATTAGTAATTATGGTCTATCTCTGCCTTTGTGGTTGCATATTAATGACAGTTTGAGTATTGTGCTTGCTGCAGAGAAGGCTAATAGCTGTGCTACTGCGACCAAGGGCGGGCTCCCCTGACAAAAGGTGAAATTGGATCCCAAACACCCTGCGAATGCAAGTAGTCAGTGGCAAAGACAGTTTTTAAAGCTTCCTAGATTGAAAAGGAGACACTTCTATCGAAGCAGCAGGGGTCTGTGCCCAAATGGCTCTTTATCTTCTTCAAACCCGCTCCCTTCCATTATCTTTTGAAATATTTTTGTTTCGCTTCCCTCCTGGGGCTCAGCCTTTGTCAGTTCTTCTCTTCCCGGCCTTTATAGTAAGAAGCCATGCATTAAAATGACTTCGCTTAACAAGGTAGATAGTAGTAAATTATTGATATACTGAACTATGGAGAATTCACAAGTCACTTCTTGCAAGAGCCGAAAGACACATTTCCCCCTCTGAGAAGCCTATATATACTCTGTGATCTGTTGCAAATCTGTTAAGGATTATTACAGGTTTTTTGTTTTTTTTTAGTATACTGTACAGTGAAACTGAATCCCCTCATTTTAGGAACTTTGCATATCTTTGGGTATGTATGAGATGCCTTTTAATCCAGTCAAGGTGTATTCACCACTTATGCATTGATTATGTGAGTATTTTCAAATGTATAATTTCAGCATATTTAGTTAAATAAAATACCTGTCTTTAAGAATGGCAGCTTTTGAAGATTTACTAGTTTCAAGAAAAATACCCAGTGTAAATGCTAACTATAGTGTGCTGTTGGTAAAGGAAAAGTTTAAAGCTAGGTGCCCTCAATACATTAAAGCAGTTACATTAATATTTGTGTTGTGTTCGATTTAGAGGAACCTATTTGTACTGCATATGCTTCTGCTTGAAATGAGCAAAGGCTGTGATTTCTGAAGTAGAAAGTGTGTTAATTTAGAAGGCTGTAATTTTGTTGACTCCCAGTATGGCAATAAGTAGGCAAATATTCTTGTTATACTGAAAATCTCCAGTCGTAACAATGGTATACGATAGGATTGCCCTATAGTTCTAAGTGTGGTCAGATATCTTATAATTGGAATAGATATACAGATTTAGAAGAGCAGACATTTACTCAATTATGAGTCTGCTCTGAGTAGTTGGGGCAGCATAGAAGAAAGCCTAAAATGATGGATGGACTAATGAAGGTAAAAGGAATGATAAGGGTGAGGTCTGGAGAAGACTGAATTGTGGTATAATTGAATGAATGAGATTAGATGATATGTAGTACTGAAGAAAATACGTAGACGTTTTGAATCTAACCCTGAACATTCAGTATGGATATAGCTGATTGGGGAAGTTAAGATAGATAAAGGTCTGGAGGTAATTGTATAAGGTAAAGAAGGGGAAGTACTGTATGTGATACAAGCAGAAGATGAAAATAAGAAAGTAGGTAGCCACTCCCAAGTTCATGAACCAATGGGGAGAGGTTCTAAGTGACTATAGCTGAATTAACATGAAAGGCATCAGGGTATTTATTCCAACTTTGAAGAGTAGTAAACTGTGTTTTGATTCTGTTGAGGCACTGAGGTGAACTGAAATATTATGATTATGGGGAAGTGTACTGGGAGGTTGACTTGTACAATTCCCATACCATATATGCAAATTTTATCAAGATTGCCTATGAAGAGCATGTGAGGGAGCAAATGTTCTCCACTCCCCATAAATGGATGAAGAACAATGGCCAAAAATCTCCTTGAAGGAACAGCTGGAAAGGTGAGAAGGAAAACCAAGGGAATACTCTGTGTCAAAAACTTCCACGATGTGAACATGTCTCTTAAGAACAAAATACTGTAAGATGCAGAATGCTTTTTAGAAACTAGGTGCACTCTATACCTAGATTATAGTTTATCAGTGGTAGTTTTTTACCCTTTGTGTTTAATGTAGTATTCCAGTTCTAATACCAGTAATTATGAAAGGTGGAGGGTTTTTTGAGAGAATAACATCCTTTCTTCAAATGATAAGGATTCATATACCTGTATAGAGTAGTGGAAAATATTCACATTTGTTGCATAGGAAATTAGGGTTTGAACAGGAATATATTATCCTAAATGGTAAGCTGCAATTAAGATTTGTTTATGTTTTCATGACAGTATAATTAATGCTTAACTTCAGTGTGACATTTTAAATACAGATAAATGCTTTGATCAAGTTTATTGAAATAACTGTGTAGCTCCTTTTAGATTTTGTGTACCTCACGCTGTATTTTTGATTAAAGTTTGTAAAAGATATCCTTTATGCTTGGTATAATGGGAATGTAAAATGTATTCTATGTTTTCATGCTTTTTTAACTTGTTCATTGAGCTTTATAAACAAGCGATATTAAGATTTTAGCAATATAAGATTGCTAATTAGATACAAAATAATATTTGTTGTATATACACACAAACACAAATATTGCTTTGTAATATAATGTAAAATGCCAACTTTCCCACTCTCCATTCTTCTTTTTGAAAAAGTTTGTACAACATGTAATGCATGGCTTAGCATTAACAATAGATTACATACCCATAAGCTTGTGCCAAATAATGTGGCAAAACACTGTTGGCCATTAGATGTATGTGTCTGTATGTTAAAAATGTCTGCAACTTTTAACTTGAATGGGTGTTTAAAGCTTTTTTCCCCCTGACTTTAAAAGTAGCAATTCTTGTTGCTAAAATACAGTATATAATTTGCACTTCGGAAAAGCTTTGTTCATCTGGACATATATACTTAGAGGACACATGGTAGCATTTTCCACTAATGATAAGGACATTTGTTTCTTGAAACTTAGTGACGTATGAATTCTGTATATTTACCTGGAATGAGTCCCAATGAATTAAGAAAGGCTGGCTTCAAAGTAAGCATGCATAGGGCCAGGTGGGTTAACTAACATGCTAGTTACATGTGCATACATCACTTGAACTCTTGATTTTTCAGCTGAATAGGTGCATGGTTTACCCTGAAAGGCATTATTTGAATTGGTACTGGATGATAACAAAAGCAATTCATTTCTCATTCATATCTATACTAAATGCTGCCTGTTCGGAATGATAACCATGTATGTGACATCATAGGAAACATCACACATAACTGTTCTGTGGGAGAGGCATGTGTGTCTGCTGATTTCTTTTTCTAAATAATGAAAAGCAGCTGCTGGAGACTCCCAGCTTGATTCCAAGAAAGGTAGATGGGCCATTCTTTTCATACTAAGTGTTCTGCTTAGAATGTGACCTGCTTTTCTAACATCAGAGAGGTCCTTTGCTCTCTTCCTGTCTATCAGACTGGGGATCACCTGCAACTTTTTTTTTCCATTTATATTTTTAAAACTCTGGAGGCTGTTCCCTCATATTTGTTTTTAAGTTGATTCAGCTAGTTCACATACCAGTCCTGGAATTATAAGAACAGAATTTGCTTACTGCAACGACAAGATGGATCTGCAGTGTATACAAAGGTCACACATGATGTCAGTATTGTAAGAATTGGTCATTTCATGTTGATTTAATCCTGCCGTATGTTTTGGACAAGGTCATCTTTTAAAATCGTTGTCAAAGTGTATACAGCCCAGAAAATAATTGCCTTTGACACCTATGCTAGAACAACTCACTGTTTTGGATTTATATTTATATCTTTTGTTTGCTGCAAGGACTGCAGTGGCCAGGAAATTTCTGTTGCGTAGGGAGGAAAATGAGGCCGATTAATATTCTGATACTTCTGTTATACTTGTAGCAGGAATTTCCTGATTTGGGTGTCATCATGAGACATGGGATGGGATTACTGTAATTCTGAGCTGCCCCACTGTCTCTTCAGTGCAAGATATCATAGGGATTAAATCATTTGGTATAATGTGAAACATGGCAGTGTTCAGTTCTGCTAATCTGCTTGTCTAGTGAGATGACTCCTGAGTGGTCACAAGATAAAATACTGGTTAGGGTTGATATTGATTGAAGTAGCGTATGAGCCCAGTAAATAAATATATAAAATGGGTCTTCCTGAGGATCACTAACTGACTAAAGCCAGGAATAAGATTAAATAGATAGATCGCACAATGAAGGGATGTCAAGTATTTGTGTTAGTCCCTCGGCTTTTTAATTCTAAGGGCCATGTATTGAGACAGAAGGCTGTTACTTGGGTTTTGCCTGTATTGTCTTGACAGGCATTGGGTCAGCAGTCCTGAGGAACAGTGCAAGAATATATAGGCTTCAGGTTTGATCCTATAGATTTCTTCTCCTTATTAACCAAATAGGGTACACTTCTTGTAGAACTGTTGCAAAACGTTTAGTGGGTTCCGTTACGTGGTAGTTAGTTATATCTTCTTTTCCTATTTTATACTTCTGCACCTTTCCAGCCCATCATAAGTTTCTAGTGTTGCCTGGCTCAGGTTAGAAAGGGAAAGTTTGAAGTAGTAGTATTCCATTGTAACGGTATAGTCCTAAACTGCCTCAGATTTCTACTTAATAAAGCAGAAATAGGTTTGAAATATATAAGGGTCTGCAGTTCATTTCCAAGTTGGGAGTACAGGATGAAGTATTTTGCTGGCTAGAGATTTAGTGTAGTAAGAATTGTTGGGTTGCCAAAAATTCTCAACACTTTTTGACATAGCACTGCCTTTAACATTAGTAAATATGTTTGGCTTAAAGGGATTCTGCATACATTCACTGTGTTTCTATCCAAAGCCTTATGCACTGCTATTACATTATTTACCCACTTTGAACATTAATGAAGCCGAAAGAAATATGAGAAAGGAACATTTTTGTTTCTTGCTCACTTGTTTTATGTGCTTTGCAATACTTGGACCATCTATTGGCATCAGTGAAATTTTTCTAGTTTATTCCAAACAGTCAAGCTTTATGTGATAGTCGCTTTGTGTGTGATGGTTGGCTATAGAAATGTGACAAATAAATAAAAATAGGCAGAAATGATCAAATGAATGTTGCTGTAATTGTACAACAGCTGACTAAGTATATAATTAAAATTAAAAATTGCTCAAGTAGGTACTGTGTGTTTTTAACATATAAATTAGCCTTAAGTAATTTTTTTCCTGTTACGTGGTACTTGGCATTATAGTATAGTTAAAGGGTGAGGAGTACAGGCTTGGGTGAGAGTCTCAAAGGACTTCCAAACTGAATTTTCATTTTTAATAATATAATTGAAGGGAGAAATGATTGAATACACAGAGAGTAGTCGTGTATTTAATTTACATAAAATCCAGTCAAATGTGGTTATTATCCTGATCCTCCTCCACTTCCCTACTTTTCGAGTGCAGGTTCTGGAATGCCAGTCAAAGGACAAGGATGTCTCATATCTAGAAACAGATTAGAGTGTAAGCATATGAAGGATTAATGTGGCCAACAACTCAGCCAATTAGTAGATTCTGTTTGCAACTGGGAACTGGGTAGCTCTTGTAAAGCACTGTGAATAGATGGCTTCCTTACCTGGAAATTAGGGACGCTGGCTGCTTTGATTGCTGTGAAGGAACAGGTGGTATGTAAGCCTAGGGTTCCTCTTAGAGCCATCATTAGCAGTGAAGATACAAGTAGACTCCATGGCAAATATGGCCATTTTCCAGCTTGAGCTGGCTTCTGGATATGGTTTACTGGACGCTTCAGTAAGCCATGCGTTCATAACCTCAAGGTGAGTTTGTAGTTGAGGAGCCATAGCTAGTGTAAACTACTGTAGCTAGATTGCTGACAGTGGCAGCAACCACTATGAACATATAAACCTGTTCTAAGAGAGCTGCTTTGGCTGCTGGTTGCTGTCAAGCGAAACTCAAGGTACTTGTGGCAGAGCCCAGTATAGATCTGCTTTCTTATGTTCTTGTGCATCAACTTAGACCCTAGTGAGGATGCCCTCTTGGGTGGGTGATTTGTTGTGTGATAGCCCCAAGTTAGGGTGTTCTTGATAGAAACACCCCATTTCTGGAATTGTAAGATACTTCTAATTGTTTCTACTCTTGGGATTTGTTCTTTTAATATAAAACAGTGGGTTAAAACTGTAAAAATCAGACAAATTGAAAACTATGGGGAATGTACTTAGAAAATGAAGACAGCTATAGTGCATGCATTATCAATATACAATATACATTTCAGATAATGGCTGTAATGGCTATAGGTATATAGGTAGTCCTCATTTAGAGACTGTCTTGTTTAGCAACCATTCACAGTTACAGTGGCAATGAAAAAGTAACTTTGTGACCAATCCTCGCATTTATGACCTTTGCAGATCTGTAAAGCAAAGGAAAGCTGAAGTAAGAACCACACTGTTGTGGTTTCACTTAGTGACTGCTTTGCTTAATGATCGAGTTGCTAGTCCCAGTTGTGGTCGCTGAGTGAGGACTTCCTATCTAAATATAGTGTGAAAGAGAAATCTGCTTACAGTTTTGGGCAATTACAGATTTAACAGCATAGAAAATTTTACTATCTCCTGATGTCATCACAAATATGTGTAAACAATTCAGATAGTGCATCTGATACTGAACCATTTTGCTTCATACTAACCAGCCCATCCTTTAATGGAATTAGAAAAAATATTTTATTTAGGATTCCCAAATCCATGGGGATAGTGTGGAATTGCAGCCACCATAATACATTTTCTTTTCTGATAGTAAATGCTTGAAGTAGATTGCGATGTGATTTTTTTACTTTTAAAATGATGGTGTGATCATCTGAGGGTATTGTATATTGTGGAATTATTCCAAACCCAATGAGTAGAGGAGGCCAACAGGTAAAGAGAAAAGTTTATTTATCAATAGTTGTGGATTTGTCCTGCATTGGGATGGTTTCAGTAGTTAAAAACTTGCATAGCACAGTGTGTCCATTTCTCATTGGTTTAATGTATGCCTTTGCCTTTTATCATTAAACTTTATATTTTTTTCACCTATAAAGGCACTTTGTTCCCTGTATGGTCACTTCCCTTTCCAGAATAAGCGTTCCAGAATATGTGTACAAATTTATTATCTTGGTTTCCTTATACTTGACTTGTCTGTTTAGAGATAATAAAGAAGGGCCTGTATTTTACCCTACGGATACTTAATAATGTCTTGTAACATTGTGCCACCATCGGAAGTCCTGAAAAACCAGGTTAGGGACAGATTGTCATGGAGAAAATCTATCTATGTGGTTGCTAGGAGTTGAACACGGCTTGATGATACATAATCATCATCAACATTATGGTAATTTAAGGTATATTTTTGAGTGTTTTGTCTTAAGCTGTCTTGATCATTAAAATTAAAACTTGAAGCTCAGTAACAGAAATACTTGTATCTTGGGATGTATCTTTGACTTTCCAACAATGTAGAACATCCTTCCCCAAATTGATACCTTTTGAATAGGTTTGATTCAGTTTGCAGAATTCATAGGGATTCTGGGAATTGAAATCTAAAACATTTGAAGGGCATCCAGTTGTGAAAGGTGATATGAACTTTATACAGCTGTTTGATTTATTTTGTGCATATTTTATTTAAAATCCTAAAAATCCTATTTTTAAGTAATTTTTTCAAAATTGATGACTACAAGCAGCTATAAAAATGCTCATTTTGGGAACATGAAAGTATCAACCATGCAAATAAATTCATGATTGCAGTTTGCATACAATTTGACTATTTAATGCCATACCTTCTAAAATGAAAAGGAAATGCTAAAAATGGGAAAATGCTTTAAAAAGCTAGAATGTGACAGAGATGATCCATTATTGCTTAAGTCTAAACTGAATAGAATTCAGATATCTTACTCCACTGATAAAAATAACATTGGGCTGATTTACATGGAAAATAAAATTTCTCATCCTTAGTGCTATGCAAGTTTTCCTTATAATTGTTAGCCAGTAGGTGAAAGGCAGATACAGTGGTACCTTGGTTCATGAACTTAATTCGTTCCGCGACTCTGGTCGCGAACCGAATTGGTCGTGAACCGAATCAAATTTCCCTATAAGGTTCAATGTAATTACGGTTAATCCGTTCTGAACCATATGTTTTTTTTTTAAAAAACCGCAAAAATATGATACAAAGTACAGTACGAAGAGAGAGAAAGCTAACCTTGCTCGACGCGACTTCTGGCGTGGAGGACAGGAAGGCGGGTAGGGAGGTGGTTACTGCTTGGCGGGAGAGTCCCCCTCCCTTCAGGAAGCCGCGACCACGTGTCATGGGAGGGAAAATGGCTGCAGATCCTGTTCGTAACCCGATCCGGCGTTTGCGAATGGAGGCAAAATTTTGCGACCGGAGCTGTTTGTGAACTGAATTGTTTGTGAACAGAAGCATTCGTGAACCGAGGTACCACTGTATTATTCTGAAAGTGTAATTTTGATCGCTATTCATTTCTAATTAGAAACATATTTAGAAGGTAATTGCATCATCAAGACAAGTTCATCAAATGCCTGCTGATACCAGGTTTTGAGTGAAGTATGCACAGAAAAAAGGGTGATACTGAATGAAGTATACACAGAAAAAGTGTGATACTGGAGTTCATGTTATGATTTACAACATGATCCAAAAACTTGATCCATGGTTCTGTACTGATTGGTAGATATATCTGAAACTTGCAGGCTCTTTGATTCTTTGCTTCAAGTATTTGAAGGGAGTTGATCATTCCTATGCTATCACAAACTATCAGTTGATCTATAGGACTTGGAAGAAATAGATGAGTCATATCCATAGTCAATTCAACTCCAGTCACTTTGTTCATAAAACAAATTGCCTTTTTCATTCAAATCCATAAACAAGACAGTATGTCAAAGGAGTAGAATAATATATTATCAGAGTAATATTCAATATTGAGAAGCTGGCTTATTAGTAATTTATAAGTTTGTTTTCCATATTTGAACAAGTATTCTCTTCCTGGAATTTTCAGGAAAGATGCATTTATAAGTCTGGACATTTTGTTTGTTTGTATTTTTCCTCTTTTAAAGATTGGTAAATAGACTTGTAAGTAACTTAACTATATAGGAATAAATACTCTTGTATTTGAGTGATGAATATTGATTGAATTTTGCATTTTAAAATTTAGTAAAATGATATGTCAGGAACTGAATGACTGTCAGGGCAATGACATTAACCAGAATTTTAAAAATCCATTTGTTATCAGGAGTGCAAAAGTATGTTGAGGTATAACTTCCTAGAGTCTGGCGATCCATTCCATATTACAGTAATTGATAACAAAGTTCAGATAGTATAAAATGAATAGATAAAAACGTTTACAAATCCTTGTGTAGGCATTACTTATTACCAAAAGTGATACTTTATTTGAATCACTTATTAAAACCCATTTGTATCTGTACCCACAAAAAGAGTGGCAATGAAAATGCTATTCTTTCCAAATATGAAAAGAGATGCTGAATTGAACCATGAGTCTGAAGATGAATTGGATATTGAACAACTCCGTAACATGAGAATTAGACCTTTACTCAGTATGTTAGTTACAGAAAGTTAGATTATAATTATCAGAATATATGATAATTTCAGATGCCTATAATTTGGAATAGAGTAGAACTTCATTATATTTTGAGAATATAATCACTGCAGAAGTTCAATCATCTGTTTTCACAAATTGGGTTGGGTATCATTAAACCTAGTTTAAGGTGATATGAATCAACCTACATTTGTTGCGTGCTCTCTTTTCCTTTGTTCTGTTCAAACTGATAAGTTGTGATTACAATTAACTGTAGCTTATTTGAAAAAAGCCAGCTTGAAATCATGGGAAAGATGCAATGCCCTGTATTAATGATGTACAAGTGTGCAAAAATAAGTATAGGAATTAGGAAACAGATGGTGATACTACAGAGAACTGGTATAACTTTTAAAAGAGACTTTATGAACAAATCATCTGCTTGGGACTTATGTGTGGGTGTCCACAGGGGATAAGGAGGGCAGATTATAGCTCATGCATCATGACGTTGTCATGCAAATGATGTGACTTGCATACTGACATCATTATGTAATCTCATAATGTCATTATGTAATCTCATAATCACAAGCTTTGTGTAATGACATGGTATGGAAGTCATTTTGACATCATCATGACTTAAAAGAGATGGCTGTGGATGATGAATTATTTGTCAATACAGTAATACCTCGGTTCACAAACGCTTCTGTTCACGAACAATTCGGTTCGCGAACAGCAGTGTTTGCAAAATTTTGCTTCCGTTCGCGAACTCCACATTGGGTGATGAACACGACCCGTGGCCATCTTCCCTGCTCTGACATGTGGTCGTGGCTTCCTCTAGGCGAGATCATGGTCGCAGACAGACACTTGCTGTGAAGCTTTTTGGTGTTGCCTCAAGCAAGGTTAGTGTTCTCTCTCTTCATACAGTACTGTACTGTACTTTGTTTCATATTTTTGTGGTTAAAAAAAAAATATGGTTCAGAACTGTCAGGTTCAGCCCAAAGAACTCCAAGAGACAATGCAAATACAGTTCTGTTGCATTTATTATCAACCTCAGGACAGAAATCTCCCCAGACTGAACCCTAGTTCCAAAGCCAGCCAGCTATAACACCGTGAATTCCTTAGGGAGGTGCCAACCTCATCTTCTTGAACTTCCCACGCTCCTGTTGGGAGCTAAGAACACACTTATCTCCCTGAGCCTGGCCTTCATAAGTCCATTCCATCACAAGAACAGATTAACCTTATTTACATTGAACCTTATAGGGAAATTTGATTCGGTTCACGGCCAATTCAGCTTGCGACCGGAATCGTGGAACGAATTAAGTTCGTGAACCGAGGTACCACTGTATACGGACATTTATTATATTAAAACTTTTATTTGAGCAGCTTCTGAAATTAACTTTTTACCAACTAAATTAAACTTTGCATTATGAACTTTGGAGTATACTTGGATTACATTAATTTTCAAATATTTAACATCAAGTGAAATGGGCCAGTTTAATAACTCACAGTCTTTTTTCTTCATAGCTTCTGGTTGCTGCAGATTTTTCCTCCTTTTTTAATCAGTTGGATATTTAAAGAAACCAAAAGCGTTACAGCTGATTAATCTTTATGGAACCGTTTTTCTTACAAAAACAGTATGCAGTGTAGTAATTAGAATTGAAGGAGTGAAGTAAAAAATCATCTGGTTTATATGATTGTGTGTTGGTTTGGTTCCAACCATAACAGCCTTTTTAAAATGCTCCAAGGAATGCCCAAGTCTACAACAGTTTTTCATCCTATTCCTCTTCTACTATTTTTTTTTTTTTGATAACCAAACATTTTGGAAAGATGTAACAAGGTCCTGATGGAAAAGCAATTAATATTGTTATGCTTAGGAGAACAAATCTGAATTTTTAATTAGGCTTCAGTTGTTTCTTTGGAGCATCAGGGCATCATTAGTGATGTAAGTCTTGTTGCATTAGCAGAGAGTGGCATTTCACTTCAAACACAGAGAATGCAGCTGTCCTACGCTGATAAAAGTTGCCAAACGTGGTGTAGCAAGGTGGATTCATTGATAATTAGCTGTCCCATTTTACTGCTGTGTTGAAGGACCATGCCGGTCATGTACCCACCCAAAAAAAAAAGGAAGAGAAGGAAAATGAGTTATTAACTGGGAGAAAATCCAAGTGATTTTGGAATCACTTCAGCTATGGCAGGGCTGATAAGATGGTATGTTAAGAAAGCACGTATATAATAAGTACTGTAAATGTTAGGTGCAGCTTCTTAGGAAGATGTGGACTATTAATTTAGCCAGCTGGAAAGAGTATAGGCTGTAATGATCCCTTCTTGAATATCAAAAGAATTGCTTTGGCCCAGACAGTCTCAACAAATCGGAGTAGCAGATACCTATAGCCTAATATGTCTGAATGAAAAATATGCTTTATATGGATTACACATACTCTTGGGTCCCTTGTATGAGAAAAAAAAAGATCCCAGTATGGTGCGATGATTAGGGACTAGAAACAAGGAGATCTTGGTTTAAATGCAGTTTTACTGGGTGACATAATTACTCCTTGATGAATGACCACCTGTTCAGTGACCGTTCAGAGTTACGACGGTGCTGAACAAGGGGGACTTACAGCCGTTCCTCATAGTTGCGGCCATCGTAGCATCCCCACAGTCACATGATTGTGATTTGAGCACTTGGCAACTAGCTTGCAATTATGACAGTCACAGTGTCCTGCAGTCATGTGATTGCCATTTGTGACCTTACCTGCCTTTTTCCGACAAGCAGAGTTAATGGGGCAGCTGGCAGGAGGTCACAAATGGCGATCATGTGACATCATGCTTAACAACCATGCAAGATTTGCTTAACAATGGCAACCGGAACTGCCATTGTAAGTTGGTACGGTCACATGACATTGTGCTTTACAACTGCATTGCTTAGCGACAGAGTTGCCAGTTGCAATTACCATCGTTAAGCAAGGACTACCTGTACAACAATTGGTAACCTATCACATAGGGTTGTAATGTTCCTGCCTTCTACAGCTTCTAGGAAAAAGACGCCATATAAATATAATGAATACATATAGAAATCCTGCAGGAGCCATTAAATGGTCTGTCCAGCTTGATATCCTGCTTTCTCCCATGATAAGCCAAGTGCTTCCAAGAAACCCAGATACAGCATGAAGACAGTAAATCTATTCAGGTGACATGCTACTACTACTACTACTACTATTGTCGGTCGCACAGTCAGCCAGATGTTCAGACTGGATTTGGCATTTTTATCCACCTGTCAAGTCCTTCCCAAGGACCTGGGACAGGCAGATGTTGTTTGATGGTGTTAAAGGTATCATCGCAGGATATAAGCTGTTCCAAGCAAAGCTGCCTTTTGCAATTGACTGACGGTGATTCTGTCAATGCCGGTGATATTCAAGCGGTGCTCCAGATGTTTTGGGATTGCACCCAAGGCACTTGCCCAAATCTGGCCTTCGTATGATCCTCTAGTTGTTACCTGAAGGAAGAGAAAGTAGTTTTAGTTGCAGGACTGTCAAGTCACTTTGGTTGGAGGCACTTTAGGCCCTGCTGTTTTTGCACAATATGGCTCTCTGTCAATGTTGGTAATTTATTACTAGGATCTTGTGTAGATTCAGGACCAAATATAAATAGAATTGCTTGCCAACTAGGGGAAAAATCTGCATTTTATTATAAGTACAGAATTATGCTGTGGATCACTTAGGAGCATGTCAGAACATCAGTACAGTTTGAAATTTCATTCTAATACATGTTTGCAGTAAAATACTTCTACACTCATGCAAAAAAAATAATACATTTTCTGTGTTTCCTCTTTCCGTTTTCCTTTAAAAAAACAACAATTTTTGTGATACAGTTGAGAGGAAAATAGCTTGCTCCAAATCCAGGTATTGCAATAGTCAAGTATTTTAAGGAAGCCTTCACCAGTCATCAGTAAAATGACTTCTAGATGTAAGGTTAAGCTCTCTTAATACTTGGCTAGTATTAACCATTAGCAAAATTAATGCTATCACTAGTCTTAATGTGTGCAAGACTGATCAGAAAAACAGAGTATGTGCGTCAGTAAGAAGAGGGATTATACAGAAAACTGGCTTCCTATACTTGTTACTTGCATAAGCAGATCTTTTCTATGCTATCACAGAAACCTTGATATTTCATATGGCAAATGTGTGAATTTTTAGATACTACACACCCTTAACTCTCTTAGACAATCAAGAATAAATGTCTGTATTTATTTCCCTTCTTGCTTTCATATCTTGCCTAGTCAATATTAAAACACACTTTCTTGGTTCAGTGAGGAACTAGGCTTAATAGAAACAGCAAAGCTAGTATGAGAGAGGAGAGGCAAAGATAAGTATGTGGATCTGATACTTGTATTTAATAAAGTACAGTTTATGAAGCTAGACTGAATTAACCCTAAAGTAAGCAGGTTTGATTATGTTTGTAAATGTGGTGAGTATATATTGAGAAAATGCAACCTGTGCATGGGATCTCTCAAATGCTTGAAGACGTTCACCTAAGCTTTACTCTGTACACTTTTACTGTAGCAAATTTCTGTTCGATTGGTCATTCAAAGCATAAATAGTTTTGCAACAGATTTGTAGCCTATATTTCTAAAGAATATATTTTAGTTGCATTCAGTTATGAAATAACTTTTTATAATTGCTATTCAGCTAATTAAGTTTTGTCAAATGAATGCCACTTTGCCCTTTGTTATGAATTGGTTCCTTTCTTTATTGTAATGTAAGATTTTGGTTTGGGGACTAGATAGAACTTTAATGAATGCCGATACGATATTCACATTGAAATAGTATTATCATTTCAAGATCGTCAGTACAGGATTTAAAATTTATGAACAATGTGGTGCATAGGTGCAGCAAAGTACATTTGACAATCTTAAATGGTGCCCACAAAGTTCCAAAATTAACTTTAAAAATAATAGAAATTTTTGTAAAGGGTGGAAAGTCTCAGGATATTTGTGAGACTTTAGGGTAAGTTTGCAAAAATTTTGCAAGACTTGAGATCTCATGAGATTTTTTAAAAAATATATTAGTGCTGTCCGGATTGTGCAGTGGTGTCTGCCTCCTGAAAAAGTTGCCAATTCCAGTTTTAAACATAAACAGTAAGAAGATTTGCAATACGGTGGAGATAAAATGATTTTTAAATTCTTTTCAATTATGTTTACCAAGTCAAAAGTTAAACAACTGCAAACAGTTGGGATTCAAGGAGAAGAATTGTCAAGTGATTTGCTGCGTTCTCTTGTTTATAGGTGTCAGCCAAATTTTTCTTTTCTTTTTATTTCTAATAACTTTTTCTTCATGTTGCAAGAAGGTCAGGCTTCCTTGTTACAATGAACTGCTTTTACATTAACTGCTTTTACATCTTCCAAGAAATACAATAGTATAACGAAATAGGATTGGATAAAAAAATAGATAAGATTAGGACCATTCTCAGTTTTTGTACTTTTTTTGTACTTGTCTCGATGTACTATGTTTGCAAGTGAGCTTAAAGGTTTATAGAAAGCTTTGGTGTTGTGTGCCAGCTAGATTGCAAGCAGGGGCTTTCTACAATTCATGCCCAGATCCAGCCATTCTATCCAGCTAGTGGAGTACAAGTTACTCCACCCACCAGCTGGAGCCTCATCTAACTGTTGGCTACTAGCTATTGCAAAATAGTGGGTCTTAGTTTACTCTTTCCTGTCCATATAGCTCTTCCCCAACCCTATCCCTTAATAACCCCAAGCACTGACATTCTAATACAGGGGTTTTCAAACTACGGCCCGCGGGCCGGATACAGCCCGCCAGGGTCATTTATCCAGCCCACCCGCCTGATTGGCCACCGCTGCTGTCTCTCAGAAGCGGAAGCGTCAGGGCTGTGTCGGGAGCTGCAGGCGATGCACAAGGAGGGAGATCGCAGAGCTGGACTCTTCTACATTACAGGTATACTGGGTCGTCTGGTGGCTCTCCTCCTCTCCTCATACTCCACGGGAGGGATCTTCCATGCAGGTGATCGGTGTGTCGTTTTCCAAGCTGCTTGTGTTATCCTTTCTCCCAATTGCCCACCCCGTTCTTGCAATCCCTCGGAAACCATCTGGTCTTCCCCAGGTCGCATGAGTACAGGCGCCCTATTTGGAGAACGGCAGGAGCCCCATTCTCATGGTGCTTCGCGTTTGCATTTTATGTTCCTTCCTGTTTTACCCACACAATGGAATTCATTGGGAATGTCATTAAAATATTCCCAATAACCTGCTGCCATGACTAGGTTTTAGTCAACAGAAGACACTATCAGTGCCTGAAACTTATTTCCAAGATTAAATTCCAGTTTTACAGGGACAATCCTGATTTTGGGGAAGGCATCCTCGAACTAATGGGAGGGCTCAAGGTAGAGCAGGCAGAACAGTATGGGAACAAGTAGCCAAAGAAATGATGTCTTTCCATTACTCATCAAGTCTTGGGGTACCTTATGGTGGAAGGGAACATGGGAATGAAGCTATTCCATTATCCATTTTACTGGCTGATTGATTAGTACTAGTCTGCAGAAATCCAGAATAAGAAGCAAAGTTAGTGTTTTCTGTATCTCTTTGTTGACAACTAATGGATTTTTGCAGATCAGGTCTGATAGCCTTATGATGGAGAGAGTGGTCAATTGATTGTTAGTCATTTATTAAATTAATTTGGCCTGAAAATAATTTTTCACAGAGTATAAAAGCACAACAGGGAACAGGAATGTTTGGAACTACTTAAAGTTGCTTCATTCCAGAGAAGCTCTTCTAAACATCTTTGTGTCCTTTTTTTTCTGGTAATTTTTGCCTGTGACTGGGGAAATTGACTTGTAGATTTGTATACATGTATGCATTTTTAATATTCATATATCCAAGTTTTTATTTTTGGAAATCAGGTCAGCCTACTTCTTTGCAAATTATCAGGACTGCAGAAAGCATTGTACTCAGTTTCTGTTTCACTTTTTCTTCTCTTCTGTTCCTTGCATTTATATCCAAACTCCTCTTCCTTGCCCAGACCTGTTCCATCATCTCAAATTCTTTGTACAATTAGTCATCGCTTAACAACCATTCATTCAGTAGTTATGCTCAATCCCCAAAGTTACTGTCAGAACCTGCATCAACCAAATGTTAATTTAAAAAGCTGTAGCAGTCAATGGGTGTCTGCTTGATTGGATTCTGCCATTCCTGACTAGGGAGGGGGGATGTTAGTTAATGGTTGTAATTGGGATAGTGCTTTGGGACGCAGAGGTACTTAACCTTATATGGGCAATTTAGGCCGGAGCTATGTTATGAGTGGGAGGAAGGAACGAGGTCACCACCAGGTGATAAAGAATTGTGGCACCAAGACCGGGGGGGGGGGGGGGGGGGGGAGGGTTTAAAAAGTGGCACTTCGACTCATACTTCCTCATACTCCGCAGTAGGGATCCTCTGTGCAGGGTGATTGGTGGGATCCAGGGCGCCCTATTACTTTCTCCATTTGGACTGTGTGGTTGCCCCTCAAGTAGGAGAATGGCCACTGGCACTGACCAATAATGCGGGCGGCAGGGGGTGGGGGGGCTGGGATGGGGGGAGGATAACATTTACTGACACTGACCACCAATACAGGGTGGGGTTTATGTTGGTTAAAATTGTTCTTTATTTTAATTATTGTATTGTTTTTTTCCTGTTTTTTTTTTTGTACTACAAATAAAATGTGTGCATAAGAATTCATTCATGTTTTTTTCAAACTATTGTGAGCCGCCCAAAGTCACCCGTTGGGGGAGATGGGCGGCATACAAGTTTAATAATAAATAAATAAATAGCCCGGCCCCCCAACATTCTGAGGTACTGTGAACTGGCCCCCTGTTTAAAAAGTTTGAGGACCCCTGTTCTAATATATGTCTTGATCAACATATCAGAAGAATGGGTAGCTGAGATCCTGTATATATCTAGTACTAAACACGGTTGAAGCACTGGGGGTGAAACAGCTCCATTTTCTTATATGTACTACTCATAAGTTTTGTATTCCTCGCCCTTTTGTATTGAACCCAAAATCTTCATCTTGTGGGTGACCCAGTGTGTGAATTTGTTGTTCATAATCTCTTTATAAAATGGGTGAGCGTTAAGGGGGTGTTTTAAATAGATATACACTGCCTGGATGAAAGAATGCTTTGTGCAGGAAAGCATTGTCCAGTTATGGATCTTGTCGCAGTTCCTGTGGAGCTTCCCAAGTCCTTCTGACTCAGAGCGTGAGGGAAAAAACCTCCCAATTTGAAGCATGACTGGAGAATAATTAAAGGGGGAGGAAGGGGGAGAGAAATAAAGAAAGACATGGCTGGGGGAAGGGATTTGTGGTTGGCAACGTAGAGAGCCATGGTGCTGACATTTGTGATGTCAACATTTCCTCCTTTTCATTCTGTAAATAAAACTTTGGGATTTGCAGAAGAGAGCTTTCTGATTTTTAAGTGCAAGTGAACATTTTTTTTTCATAACAGGTCCAGACGGCTAAGGAAACTGTGTGCTTAAGCTGGCAAAAATGTTATCTTTTGCCTAATATTCCATATATTGGCTTCTTTAAAAAGTAGTTTTCCATTTGAGAAATTGCCGAGCTCTACAAGATGTGTTATCAGTTATAACTAAAGGAAAATAAATAGGTAGAATATCTTAGTCTTTTTAAAACCTACTTAGGAGGATATACACGGAGTTCCCCATAGTGATTAAATATTTTTAGCTCTGTGTATTATAGGCTGATGCTTATTACTGATATTTAACTTACACAGTTGGGGGAAAAATGCCTTTTTTTGTGGGGAGTGAGGCTCTATATACTGTTCCTTTTATCTCTGTGAACCTCTTAATAGTTTCCCTGACCAGACTTTGCTTTATATAAATTTATGTTTAAGCATTACATTGTTCCTTATAATATGTGAATATTGTATTTATTGCTTAAGTTTCTATTTCTGATTATCAGTGAGAAGGTTGAAACAAAACCTATCTCCTGACTACTGAGAATTCCACTTCAGTCTTACCTGGTTTCTGTAGGGTCCAAAAGTGGACTTTTATTGAACTAACCCCTCTCCCATCTATTTTCTTTTGGCTCTGGCATTACCTGTCAGCCAAGGTGGTGCGTTTCCCTCACAAATTGATTGATTTTGTTTGTGTATAAATGTTAGGTATGAAGCAGGAAGGTAAAAATCCTGCAGAAGCTTTGCTTTGTGAGTGTGCACAACACATGCCTAACATTTTGAAGCAAAACACAAAAGTGGTGGTGGGGCTTCATAAGAAATAGCGACCTAGGCAACTTCATATTGATGCTAAACATCTTTGGTAGAAGTAGTTGTAGAAGTAACTGCATGGCAGCCAACTGATGAGCATAGCAGAGAATGGAGGCAGGGACGAACTAGTAGAACAGTTGAAAGGGAAGCTGAATTTCTTGGGTAAGAACTGGGTGGAATTGTAGGTGGCAGTTGCAGAAGTAACTATCTAGCAACAGCCCAAACTCAACCCATCTGATGCGCAGTTGTCGCTAGCTCCGGTGCTAGCATCAGCAGGCCTTAGAACTGGGGTTAATAAAGGTTTGTAATGATGATAGGTTGAAAATGGGGCAAAGTATTTGGTCAAGTATGGGAATGCTACTTTTGAGGAACACTTAAGAAGTCAAGGTACTGACTTCTGCACTGACTGTTACGATCAGTGTGTGAATAAGGTAGTCACAGTCTGTTTATAGCAGAGATAGGCAGCCTGATGCCACTTCAGTCTTTGAGACTTCAGCTTGCACACTCCCTTACACCAAGCATGTTTGCTGTGACTGATAGATTTTGAAGTCCCAAACAAATAGGGAAGCCAAGGTTGCTTACTTTTATCCACAGGCACGTGCATGAAGTGCATAAGTAACGATGCATCTGTTCTTACCAACTCAGTGAACTAACAAGCATTCCTGTTGAGCAGCCCTATTCATGGAATCTCAGATTTGGAAGAGGTGTAAGAGATTGAGTCTGCTCAGTGCAGGAATCCAATTTAAAGCATTCTTGGGAGATTCTTCCCAAGCCTCTGCTTTAACATATGTAATGATGGAAGGAAATTTACCATCTGGCTAAAGTTTGGGTTCTACTGTTAAACTGCTCTTACATTCAATGGGAATCTGCCATCCAGTATTCCAAGACTACTGACTCGTGAAAAATACATTCTGGGGTGATATACTTCATGGCTTTTATCTGTGAGGCCCTTAAAGACTACTGTCATATTCCCTTCAATAGTTATTTCTCAGGGCTAAACCTAGCCAGTACCCTCAGTCTTTCCTTGATTTAATTTTCTGTCTCCTGACTGTCCTTGCCCTTTTTTGCCTGGAATGTCTTTGAAAGATGGTGCCAAGAATTGTATGTAGTATTCATAGTAAAATCTAACAAATGCAGACCAGAGAGGAATTATTACTTTCGGTAAAAATTGAAAAACGTAGGTCTGTTGCCAGTCCTAGAATTGAATTTGTGTGTATGTGTGGCCATGTCACAGTGTTGGCTCATATTTAGCTTCCAAGCAACTACAGTTATAAGATAGCCACCAGTACAGTACTATTTCCCCAATCCCTCATTATGAAGCACTGTCACTCTGTTCTGGCTGCATTTTGCTTCATTTTTTATTCATGTATTACAGACATTTGTAAAACAGAACTTCTGCAAGACTTTCACAGATGCTTCATATTTAAATACCATTTATTCCAATTTTTTTATAGAAAATATACAGCCAGTGACAAAATATTAATAAATCTTAATATTTTGGGGAAAATGGAAATGATGTTGCACTAACATTGTTAAAGACACTAAAAAAATTTCAAGTAAAACAAGTAATTGAATGGGCATTATCATAAAGAGATGGTGATATGTATCATTTTCATTATAATCCCTTCAATCTAGTAAGGCTTGGATGAATATAATGCAAATTTAAGGAGGAGGAGTGCCATTTATGAATTATGTGTATGTTCAGTTCTTGATAATTTGATGATTTTTATATCTTGAAACAGTATCAAGCTATCAAATTCTAATTCTGCATTCTTTTTCAGATGTTCAAGAAAGCCTATTTTAATTGGTATAAAGTTTCCTATAATATTTAAGAAGTTCTTTTGATTTAATTTACCATTGTCCACTGTCCTTCAAACATTATTAATATTCTTGATTAGTAAGATATTTAGTGTATGGCTTTTGGTAAAGTTTACTTAGAAATAAGCATGTATAGAACCAAGCCATTTAAATTCCTTGATCTCCATCATTTGTCTCTGTGAATTCCAAAATGAATTTTTGAAGCAAAGAAAATCTGAAATCATTTTCTATCTGGGCTGGGGTTTGATCACGTATGGAAACTTTTCATATGTTTGTGTAAGCAGTGAAGAGTATGAAAGCAGTGCTACCTGCATTGAAATGTGAATATTTATCAGAACACTTGGAAACTTTTAAAAAATCTTGTTTTATTTTAAATTGTTTACGTAATATGTGCCTCCTAGCCAGTTTTTATCTGTATGGCCTGATTTCCTCATGAATCTATTAAAAGTTTATCTTCTCTTTCAAACCTTATGATTCTCAGTATTCCAGTCATATTTTAAAAATTAATCTCAGGATAGTCACACATACAGAAGCCAGCAAACTATTTTTGATAGGTGCAAAGGAAATTTTCCTTATGTTGTGGTCCCAGGGCAATCAGCAGTTGGAGGTCTTTCAGGCAAGAAGATAATTAGCAAACTACCTTGAGCTGCTTATATGGCCATTAGGTGAGGCCAGGATAACCTTTTCTTTATCATAAGGTTTTTGCAATGAGACAGAAGTTCATTGGCAGACACCAAAGAGCTATCTTTAGCTCTTCAGTTCTTTCACAAACTAAGGCAGCCATTGCTGTTTTGGTTTCTTGCTTAGTTTTTAGCTGTTCTAACTTAAACTGCTGAGATTAAGCAAATGATGATTTGCTTTGGCTATACTTTTTCTAGATAATCTGTTAAAATACAAGGGTTCATAGACTGTATTCAGAATTAGCTGATTGTTTAAAACATGCCATATAATTAATAGTCAGGTTTCAGTACAATGATTGCTTAAAAGACCTTTTGTAGTGACAATATTAATCTGTAAGGCCTATACTACAAATAATATTAAATGTATATGTACATATTATAGTACTTTAGATGAAAATCAGAATTAACAATCTTGGGCTGTTGTGTATATTGTAGGATGGAATCACATTTGCTCATGTATTCCCATTTTATAAATCAGTTTATATTATTTATTTACTGAATGGCAAACAATTGAAACAGGAAATGACCTTAGATCCAGTTGCCATGACACCCTTCAGTCGTATCTAGTTTTCAGGAAGATGAAAGGATATAACTGTCTTTTGATACTGAGCAACTAATTGGATGGTTGAAAGTGGGAGAGATTTAATGCAGAAAAAATAAAAAACAGGAGAAAAGCAGAACAGCTGTGTTTTTGTGTACACCTATAATCCTCAGTTACAACATTCCAAGGACAAAGTGACCTCAATGAGCCTAAAACATACACAGATTCTAAAAGCACTGAAAGGACACGGTTACTGTTTTTTAAAGCATATTTGCAATGAGAATCACATTATCTCTACCCATGAAATACCTTTATGGGATCTTTTTCCCTATCCAAATAATTTTTTTTAACTAAGCTAAGTAAAATTGAAATTAATCTAGAAATCTGAGTTATTTCTGGGTAGTATAGCAGAGATAGTGAAGTTCATTTTTATTAAGTTTACATGGTATATTCTGTTCAAAGCAACAGGGATGTTCATGACCAAAGTCAGGTTCAATATATTTAAATGTTTTTGTGTAATTAGGTGTATATGTAAAGTATATATCAGAAGCTTCAGTTCTTCTTATCCATAAATACTTGGGTATCAATTGTTTGCCATTTATTGATGTTGAATTCTATTATTTGTAGTGCTCTTCTAATTTTTCACTGAAGAATGATTCTCAATATTTAGAAAACATTCTCAAAAGAGGTTACATATGCAATTTTCATAAGGGCTGTATTTTAGCGAATAGTTACACTGAATATCACTTTGAATCCTTGAATTATTGTATATAACTTATCCCATCAAATCACTTTATTTCTGTCATTTATGCAGCTCAGTGTCTGAATAAATGTCAGCCTTGGTGCACCAATTTGATATAATGGGTGCTCTTTATGCTTCACATTAAAATTAGAGGAAAGTTTGCAATTGTTTACCCATCTGGTATAGCCGTTCATTCAAAGCTCAAACCGACTAACTATTGTGCACCCATCTGGTCTAACTTCTGTCCCTTCTGTCCACCTGGTAGAATGCTATAACAAGTTGCTACTTAATTTTATAGAGCTGAGAAAATTGTCAATAAACTTGTTGCTTTACTATTGTGAACACTGTATTAATCTAAAAGCAAGATTGCCCAGAATTTCAGATCTTTTAAAAAATCTATATATTCAGTCAAAACTCATACAAAATTCTGTGCCATGATCTAGGGTTACTAATCCCAACTGAAACCGCCTTGGAGATTCTTCTCTCCTCCCAATTAATACATGCTTGTGAAACACTTGCATATGTGTCCATATAAATGTACACGGATGTACATAGTACCCAGAGGTCAAACTTCAAAGAAAGGGCAGGGACAGACAAAAATTTAATTGTTATAAACTGAATTAATAATGATTAAATAAATTGCTTCATTTATTACATTAATTATGCATCTGCAAACTACTCTTACACTCAGATATACGTACACACTTATACAAATATTCATATACATCCTTTCAGCAAAGAAGAAAAAATAGGGTAATGGGAAGAGGGGAAAAGAAAGAAAGACAAAATTAAACTGGAACAAAATGGGGTAAGGTGAGAGGAAGAGGTAGCATGACAAGGAAGCTAAGACAAGACAAATCAATACACACAAAATTCAATGCGTAGGCCTTTTTGCTGGCCTCAAGTGTTTGTGCTGTTTTTGGCTGACCTATGTATGCCTATTCCATTAGTAAGCCCCGTTGTATTCAAAAGCTCTTACTCCCAGGTGGGTATGCTTACGGCTTCTAGTACTATTTAATCATTATGAAGTTCTACAGCAGTATATTGGAGGGATGAAAAGCTGCAATTTTGTCAGCATCCTTTTTTATGGTCTAGAATGGATGGGATCAAAACTGGCCCCCATTTTTTTGCATTAAAACTCCAGAAGAGCCCTTACAGAACAGATTCACCCTTTTTTTAAGTACAGCCCTCAATGTGCTTTGCAAAGCCTGTTGTTGCCTTTGAGCTGGGGGAGCTTACTCAATCCTGGTCTATTGCTATTCAAGGGGAAATAAGATGAGAGAGCTTGTGATGTAGAATGGAAGCATCATAAGAATATCATAATCTGAATGGAAAGAGATCTGTATGTGTAAATATAATGCCACAGGTATTTCTCTTACCTCCCAGGATTTTAATGCATATATTCTAAACTACACACAACAGCTTCAGCAGAGAAATACAGAATCAAATAGCAAGAGCAGCTACCTCTGGTGAACAAGTGAAATGCATTGTGTATTATTGGTTATGATGAAAAAAAATTGTAGCAAAAAATCAATTATACTCCTGTGGGATTGCTGTTCAACATGGAGAGTATGTGTTTTCCTACAAAGCTCAGGAGTAGCTTAGTAGCATCAGGAAAGATAAAGACTTTAGAGAACTGAGACCAATACAGGTAGTCTTGGACTTACAATCACAATTGGGACTGAATTTCTGTTGCTAAGCGATGCGGTCGTAAAGCACAACTTCTCGTGACCGCATCTGCTCAGTGATGGCAATCCGGGCAGGCCTGATTGCTGTTATAACCCCAAGACGCGCCGGCCGTTAAGCAGGAAGAGGTGGGAGTCCCAGGTAAGGAGCATGGGGGTGCTGCAGGGAAGTGGGGGAGGGCTGGTGCAGGCTGTGCATGAGTTGGGGGAGGGGGGTGCTGTGGTGTGATGCAAGCTCAGGAAGGCTGGGGAAAGAATACGCTGCGGCTCAGAGGCTTCTTGGCATGCCGTGGCTTTGGGGCTGCAAGCTTTTTGCAGTTCCAGAGCCATGGCACTCCAGGAAGCCCCTATGCGCTGTGCGAAGCCTAGCCCTAGCAAAAACAAAAATCCCCAGAGCCGTGGTGCGCCAGGAAGCCCCTTTGTGGCCGCGTGAAGCCCAGCCCCGGCCCAGCCCAGCAGCTTAGAATCTTAGATGTTAACCCTTAATTTGCATAGAATGAAAAGGTAAGATTATCTTAATCTATTATGAATGAGTAGGTGCTGGTACATACAGCTGTTTTGCTTCCATTTTGTTCCTTTCTTTCCACAGGTGGCTAAACCAGGTTCTCTTCACTGCAAGTCCCAGCAGATGGCTGTGTGTGTAAATATACATGTAGCCAACCTGGGAAAGCCATTGAAGCAGCATCACCAAACTTTCTACAAGATACGGTTTTCTCAACACTTTGAGGAGGCAAGCTTTGCTTGCATCAGTGTGCTTTCCAAAGTATCCCATTGAACATTTGTCTTCTTAGGGACCCGTGGGCATAGTTTTTGGTTGCTGTTGCATAGTTGTTTATTTTGAGGTATAGTCTGGTACATACCTAATTGGCATCTCTTAGCTAAAACTTTTGTTGTAAGTTCTACTGATCTCAGAAGAATCTAATTTATTCTTGCCTGTTTGCAGTTATGTTGGGGACATGTGGGTAAAATAGGAGCATGTTTCTCTTTGTGTAAATGAATTATCTTGGACAGTTTTACTTTACCACAGTTGGTTTTTTTAAGCTAAAAATAATAATTAATGGATATCGATAATTATTTTCTGCAGTTCATCTGCTACCTTGGGAAAAGACACTTTTAGTTTAAAGAATTGAACGCTCCTATCAGGTATGGGTATAGAATTTGTGTAACAGTGATTTTGAGAGGAATTTGAGGCATTTGAGGCTATGCTCTAGAATGTGAGGCCATGTATTGCTGAATCTGTGTAGCCAGATTGCATATAACTTAAGACAAAAATCAAAGCAAGGAGTCACTCAGAAATCTTTCTGAACCGTTTCTGGTCTGTCTTCAAGGTCTAAAGGGTAAACTCTGTAACTTGGCCTAGTTTATTTGCTGATGTTTCCTGCAAAATACTTTGGCAAATGAAGCAACTAGCTTTTTCTTTCTGCTGGTGCAGATGTGCTGGTGGCCCCTCCTTTTCTATGCTTCTACATATTGAAAGGCAGAAATTGCTAGTAAGGGCTTGTTTGTGATCTTGTTTTCCACACGGTTAAATCTTGAGGCTCGTAACTACTATGTAACGTTATCATTATTTCTATGAATTCCAAAAATGGCAGGCTTATAGAATTGCAGATTCTGAGCAACTCTTTCGTCCCTCGTTTTCACAAACAGCAGCAAAATATTCTGAAATGTTCTGGCTCTTTGCTTAAAAAGCATCTAAGTCAGCTTCTCCAACTTTGTGCCTTTCTGGAAGATATTAGATTGGGAAAAGACTACCTAATTTCTCATAGTCTTCATACCTCGAGGACCTTTCCTCCTGTAATTTGTATTCATTTCTCTAAACTTCTTTCTGCTCTGTTTGTATTTGGAACAGATAGGACAGAAGGTTCCTTTTTGATCTGAAAGTGCAAAGATCACAGAATTACCCCCAAAATGGTAGGGCACAAATGAAATGGGTAGTCAATTAAAAAAAAAAAGTTCTAAAACTTTTTTCCTCTTCCAACTATTGAATTGCCATAGATTTGGAAGCCTTTACCAGACCCTGCAAAGCAATGGTAAGGAGTACATGCTCATATCTATTTACTTATGACCACAGTTGGGACCAGATCACTAAGTGATGCGGTTGTTAAGTGAGTTGTGCCTGATTTTACAATCTTTTTTGCCACGGTTAAATGAATCACCGTGGTCATTAAGTGAATCTGGCTTCCCCCATTGACTTTGCTTGTTGGAAGCCCCCTGGGAAGGTTGCATATGGTGATCACATGACCCCAGGATGCTGCAACCATCGTACATACATGCTGGTTGCCAAGCGCCCAGATTTTGAGCATATGGCCGCAGGAACCCTGAGACAGCTGTAAGTGCAAGGACCAAGTCACTTTTTTCAGCACCATTGTAACTTTGAATGGTCGTAAGTCGAGGATAGGACTACCTGTATAGCACTTAGCTTGCTTTTCTAAACCCACATTTCAGATGGTATCCCTGTACCCTCTCTCTGATGGAAAGAATTCTTCTCCCATGATTTTTTTATAAAAAGAGACAGGCTTACAGTATAACAAAGGGGGAAAAGGATGGTGGGAGAAGATGGTGGGCATCAATCTACAGAAGCCACTGCAAATAGGAAGTTAAGAATGCCTTTAAGAGCATTGGTAGAAGAGGGAAAATCAAGTGTAGGGATTCAGAGAATTCCTGTGTCAGAATAAAAAAGAAGATGCTAATCAAGAGAGGATGACATTCTGGTTTTAATTAGATTCACATTGTTTTCCATCAGTTGCCTAAGACCAGTTTAGGAACCAAACAGCCCTAAGTCATTTAACAGAATGGGCTGCATTTGGGGAAATTTGACTTGCAGCTTGCCTTTAGAAAAATCAATTCTGCTCTTTTTGCATTTCATTTCCCTTGCAATTAGCTTTGTAGTCAGCACAGATAGATTTTACCGTGTCATTCCTGCTTTGGAGGTGGTTAAAAACAAGAGCCCTGCTGATCTGTAAAATGAGCACTATTTTGAGAGAGCGGCTGACATTTTAGCATTCCAATTTCAAAAACCTCTGAGTTATAAATATTTTATGCGCAGTGAACCATCCTCAAAAATTAAATATGAATGAGTATAACAAAACCTTGGTGCACACTGAATACACTGAAGTTTTAGAATTTCAAGAGTAAATGTGTGCTGGGGAATCTTGAATTGTTTTTAATTAAGAATACATTGGACTCGTGATCAGCAAGGGTATATCTGAACAGCAAGGATTTGTTTTAAATAAATTGCTATGCATTCTCTAGAGACTCACATATTTATTTTATTTTGTTGTTAATTTGGTTCATTAGACGGGCAAAATGACAGGTGCCGTACTTCCTCCATCTGTAATTGAAATTATTTAATTGTAGCAATTTGTCAAAAGCAGCAGTTGTTACGTAATTGAAGGTAGCTGTCAGAGAGAAAGCTGTTGGATGTAATTGATAATTATTGAAAATACTCCTCTCAGGCTTTCTCTTATTAATTTATAAGTTTAAAAGCATCGCTTTCATAGGCTGATTTTAATTTGTTTGGGAATGCTTTCTTCTCAAAAACATTACATATTTTTCTAAATGGTAATGCTTCCTTTTTTAAGGGTACAATTTATCCCAAATATGGCATATCTTCAAGATTTGGGATATGATTTTGTTTGTTTTTTCCCCAGTGTATATCCTAGAATATTGCACTGTTAATATTTGTAAATATGGACAGAAGTTAGAGTAATGTCTTTATTTTGGGGTGGAAGGGAAGGATGGAGAACATTTTTATAAGGTAATATGGACCTCAGCCTTACAATTACTCAGTCTGAACAATAAAATAAAAGGCAAAATGACCCACTAAATCTATTCATGAAATAAAACTGATGAGAGATGGCTTTTGCTGCCAAAAGTGGCTGCTTGGCAGTGAAAATTTTAACTGAAGAGTGGTATGTCATTTTTTTCTTTTTATGTGAATGGAATAAGCTACCTCGGTGGCTATATATCTATACATTTAGTCCTTGTTGAGTGACCACTTGTTCAGCAACCATTCAAAGTTACAATGGTGCTGAATGAGGAGACTTATGACTGTTCCTCATAGTTTCAGCTGTTGCAGCATCCCTGTGGCCATGCGATTGCAATTTGGACACTTGGCAACTGGCTTGCATTCCGACAGTCACGGAGTCCTGCAGTCCCATGATCGCCATTTGCGACCTTCACTGCTGGCTTCCAACAAGCAAAGTCAATAGGGAAGCTGGCAGGAGGTTGCTAATGGTGATCATGTGATTGTGGGATGCTGTGACCATGCAGGATAATGACAGCAATCAGGGCTGCTGCAACCACTGTCATAAGTCGGCGTGGTCACGTGGCGTTGCACTTTACAATCATGTCACCAAGCCTGGTCAGTCTTTAAAAAAAACCTTGCAATCCTATTTTAAATGGTTCTCAACCCCATGGGGTATCTTGCAACCCTGTGATAAGTGTTAAGGCTGCTTGAAAATATGTAGCTCTTTGTATCATATTTATCATGGAAATAGAATTCTCTAATCTTACATCTGGATAGGTGTGTCTGTGTCTTTCACTGTGTATACTGTATTGCCTCTTTAATGTTAGATGAGGAAACTGAAACTCTTTTTTACTTGTGAAAGACTGAAGTATATGCATTCCAAAGGTGTGCAGTGGAAACCACTCAAGTTGACTAAATACTTTTGTCAACGTCCTGTGTCAGATGGAGCCAATATATTGTGACTCTGCTGCTTTTCAAGTTGTAGACGTCAGTATAAGGAGCATGTAGAACAGGGATGGTGACAGCCCCTAAGCCCATTTTTTACGAGGTCCTGAATCCCCATCATTGAATGTTGGTAGAACTTCACTGAATTACAGTAATGCAATTTCTCACCAATTTTAGTGGTGAATCAAAGAAAGCAAGTGTAGTACATCTCTAGTATTAGTGCATTTCCTACAGTTTCTCCTACAGCTTCACTCAAAAGTGGACAAAAAGGCTGAAATTCCCAACTTGTATCCCTTCAGTGATGTTTATTATGTCACTGTTATGCCTCCTCCATCTCTTGGCTGCTGAAAACAATAAGAAAGATAAGAAAGGGGATTCTGGCTACAGAGTATTATTTGTTATCTTGGCTTTGCCAGCCTTCCCCAACCTTGTTTGTTTATTTGTTGACTTATTTATAGTTTGAGACCAATAGTCCAAAAGACAAATTCTCTTAATGAAGAAAAAGGCAGAAAAAATCAAAATGAATAATAAATAAATAAAATTAAGCAATGCAATATACTCTTAAGAAGATGTTCTAGCACCTGGTAACCAGAAATATATTCACTAATTAACTGAAGAAAACTAGAGTACACGCCCTTTACAGCAATTACAATTGCATTGTTAGGGCTGCAAGCCAGAAGGTTTGTGTTGGCTGAGAATTCTGGGAGTTATGGTTCCAACACATCTGGAGAGTAGCAACACAGGAAAAGCTGGTCTGTGCAAACCTGAAAAGTCTATACTTCTCACTGGATAGTGTTGAAGAGTTGTTGTAGCAACTCTTTGTTCAGATCCTGGAAACCTTATGTGTTTTCATTTGACATCAGCCTTAGCATATATTAAGTATTTCCAAGTTATTTCATATTATTTATATAATAGATAAATAAATGAGAACATTTAAAAGGCTCTTTCTGTTGGGCTTTTAAAAGCTATATGCTTCTGGCTCTTGATTGTGCTGGCCAGTTTTACAACACACAAAGCATCACACACATTAGATGTTATTTTTTTGCTGGAGTATGAAGTTACACAGACCGTGCTGAAATATTTCTTTCATCAGACAGCTGTGTATATGCTCTCTTGTGATGGATTGTTCTAGAAAGTATAGAAAAATCACCAAGAACAAAATCTCTTGGCATGAACAGAGTTCTGAGACTTACATTCCTATGTGTTTAATTCTGATAGGTTTTTTTTTTCATATTCTGTTTTTTAATAATAAACAATATAGTGGCCATCATACAACTTGTAATGAAATGTGGGAACTGGTTCATATTTAAGGAACAGAAGAAAACTGAGTTATTTTCAAGTCATGTTTCTGTTGCTGCAACAAATAAAATTAGTGTTACTGTTTTGTGGTTGTTAGAAGTGAAAGTTGGAATGAAAAAGCAGGATAGAAAGAGTACAGGTAGTCCTCGAGTTATGACTATTGGTTCAACGACCATTTGAAGTTAGGATGGCACTGAATGAATGGTAGCTATGACCAGTCCTTGAGGTTCTGGCCATTGCAACACCTCTGTGGTCATGTAATCAAAATTTGGACACTTGGCAACCAGCCCCCATTTATGATGCTGAAAGTTGCCGGCCAGAAATGGCTGACGCTTCGGCGGTTCGAGTCCAGCCTTTGCGTTAACAGGGTGAGCTCCTGTTTCCTCCCCAGCTCCTGTCAACCCAACAGGTCGAAAACTCACATGAGTAGATAAATGGGCACTCTCACTCCGGTGGGAGGAAAAATGCTGGCAGCGCCTTGCACAGAGAGACGGGACCAGTTGCCGGTAAGTGCGAAACCGCGCTTGCCCGAAAAGGGCGCGAAGCAACGGAAATCCCGCCTCCTGCGCTCGCCAGCTGGGCTATGCTCTAGGAAGGAGGCTCTGGCAAACCACTTCCGAAAAACAATTGCCTTGAAAACTGCAAGGATTCGTCCAGGCAGTCACTGCAGGGTCAGTAATGACTGAGCACAGACAAAAAAAAAAAAATGTCCCACAATCATGTTCTCCTGCCCTGTGTGAACTATCTCTGCTTCAGCTCCCCCCACCCACCTATCTTTCTTCCATCTCTGCCCTTTTGGCTGCCCTGCACTCCTCCACCTATCCTTGTTGCCCCCAGCTGATCTTTGCTGTCGTCTTCCTTTTGCTGCTGGCCTGGGATCCAGGCACTGGGAGAGGACAGGGGGCTCACTGGGCCTGGCCAGGGAGGAGGTAGTGGGATGGAGCTGGTGGAGGAGGCAGGGTGGCAGTATGGGTGGAGGAGCTCTGTCTTCCACCGCCGGCATAAGCGGCAATAGCCCACAGACTGTGGAGAGTGCAGTGGGCAAAGGTGGTGGCTGTGCAGGAGGCATTGTTTGGGATGGTGGCAGAAGTGGAGGGACAAGGGCTTCCTGGAGGAGTAGCACACTCTCTGTAGCTCATATTGGAAGCTGCTGGCCCTTTGCCAGGTCTTGCAGGAGGAAGGCTGGACCAAGTGAGAAGAAGGCCTGTGGGTAGGCTCTGCCGGTGCTGGGCTCACCTCCACCCCTCGCTGAAGCCTGCAGGCCATTTCTCCAGGAGCACTTCCTGTCCCACTGTGGTCTCCACGGTCTTCTGGCTATCACTCCTGGTACCGGCGATGGAAGATGGGGCTCCTCCATCTCCACTGCCACCCTGCCTCCTCCACCGGCTCTGTCGCACTGCTTCCTCTCTGGCCAGACCCAGCAAGCTCCCTTCGGCAGACAAGGTCCTGCCGTGTTTGCTACGCACATCCTGGGGCTGTACCCTCACCCGGTGCCTGGATTCCAGGCCAGCAGTGGGAGGAAGAAGAGGATGGTCAAGTGGGGGTGGTAGCGGTGGCAGGGGTAGGTGGTGAAGTGCAGGGTGGCCAAAAGGCCAGAGATGGTGGGGAGATGGGTGGGGAAAGTTGAAGCAGAGGCAGTTCGCACACGGCAGGAGAAGCATGTGGTCCTTGCCTGATGAACACAACTGGCACTGCTGGAACTGCCATCCCATTTTGTTTAACAACCGCTTTGCTTAGTGATGGAAATTCCGGTCCCAATTATGGATGTAACCTGAGGACTACCTGTATTGAAATTTTGAAGTTTGCTGTTGGAGAAAATTCTCTATTGCTGAGAAAAGATAACAAACCCCCGCCCAAAACAAATGGATCATAGAACCAATCAATTCAGAGTTCTCACTTGAGGCACAAATAACCAGGCTCAAAGTATCATATTTTGGATACATTATATGCAGTCTTAGGACTCTGGAAAAGTCTGTAATGCTGGGAAATGTGAAAGGAAAGAGAAGAAGAGGATGACCAGGAGAAAGGTGGTAATTTTGGTTACAGTACTGATAAGTGCACCATTGGAAGACCTGAAGGACTAGGTTGGGGACAGTTGATCCTGGAGAAGTTCTGTCAGTGTGGTCACTAAGAATTGATATTAACTCGATGACACATAATCATTCGAACATTTTCATGGTCTTAGAGCTGAAATACATTACTAGTTTATAGATGTGGTCATTTCCAAGAAGAATTGCAATAGTCAGTGGTAACTGCTATTTTGCAAGTGATCCTTTAACTTTTCTTGGCAATTGCTCTGTGATGATAGCAGCTGAAATATGTGGTTGCCCTGTTTCGGGGCTCATCATCACTTCCATGAATGCTAGAAACCAAGGGTCTGTTCTCTCAGTGAGTTTAATGATTAGTAAAAGTTCTGGAAACTTGAAGCAAATTCTAGACCAGATTGAGTTCTGCTTGGGCTAAGATGTGCAAGTTGTATTTCTCTCCTGCTGCTAACATGAATTCAGGAGTCCTTATATCAATTCTGCTGAGAAGTCAGCTCCACCATTTTTTCCCTTAAGTGACATCCAGCAATAGTCATTGTTCCATAAATTTGAACTCCCTCCTTCCACTCACCCAAAAAATCGTTAACTCTTGCTCCTTTTTCTAAAATGTGTTTACTGTCAAGCTTCACCCAGATAGTTACTCAAACTTGGGTGGCAGGCAGAGATTCAAGGACACAACTCTTTGATATGTATGTATTTGTGTGTGTGTGACATTCACATTATTAGTCACTTTCTCCTACCTGCGCAGCTTAAATGGACTGAGAATTCGTTGTTTCTCAATGGGAGGGGTGGGTTGACATCTGTGTGTTGTTATTGTAATGGACCTGTCTGATCTCAGGCTCTGACCTAGATCCTTCTCTTCCTCAAGCTGATCCACCTGATGACTACAGTTTTCATTTACAGTGGTACCTCGGTTCACGAACTTAATTCATTCCGCGACTCTGGTCGCGAACCGAATTGGTCGCGAACCGAATCAAATTTTCCCATAAGGTTCAATGTAAATACGGTTGATCCGTTCTGAACCATATGTTTTTTTTTTTTAAACTGCAAAAATATGACACAAAGTACAGTACAAAGAGAGAGAAAGCTAACCTTGCTCAATGCGACTTCTGGCGTGGAGGACAGGAAGGCGGGTGGGGAGGCGGTTACTGCTTGGAGGGAGAGTCCCCCTCCCTACAGGAAGCTGCGACCATATGTCACGGGAGGGAAAATGGCCACGGATCCTGTTTGTAACCCGATCTGGCGTTCGCGAACGGAGGCAAAATTTTGCGACCGGAGCTGTTCGTGAACCGAATTGTTTGTGAACAGAAGCGTTCGTGAACCGAGGTACCACTGTATTTATTTCTATCTAAGAATAAACATTTGCCTTTTCCCATCTCTTTCCCATCCTTCATTCTTTTGTGTCTTGTCTTAGATTTTAAATACAAGAGCAATGGAATATATTACTAATTTTTATAAGCCTCTTGGAAAGTGGGGTGGGAGAAGGGTTAAAGGCTTATAAATAAATACATTGGTAGCATTCCAAAAATTGAATTCAGCACGGAATTCAGAGCACTAGCTATCACTGAACAGGTAGAAGTTGGTATGGATTCAGCTTTTCTCTTCAGCCATCTTGTCACATGAGATAAAGACATTATTAATGTGAAAATATGTATTTTGTTTTGAAAATGTATTTGTCTCTTTTCCATTTAAATAATTTAATTTAGTTTCTGTATTCTTTGACATTCTGTTTGGACTCTGGTTGTTTGCATAACTTTGCACATCTTACATGACTCTGTTCTTAGTCTCTACTGAGGATACAGGAATCTTTTTGGAGAATTATTACTGTTCTGTTGTAGAGTGTAATAAAATAAATGTTCTTCATTCCCTACTCCCAATCTTAACATGATGACAAATAATAGTGTATCGGGGGGAGGGGTGCCCTACCATCTGCTTTATATTTCAAGATTGCATAACATCAGCTTTAGTTCTCTGAAAGATTGCCATGTACATTGTCATGACGATAACATTAGTCAAATTACATATACTAAATGCTGAATCGTTTTAGCATATGGAACTAATTTTGTTGCTTTCCCCCTCCCTTCTTTTGGCTTTAAAAAAGTACCTTGATGACATATTTGGTACATTTCCAGCTCTTCTTTATTGAGGGTAAATAAGAGTTTCCAAGAGGTTATGTCTAGAAATACAGTGCCTCTGTTAGGGCTTCCCTCTGATTTTTATACTCTAGAAGTCTTTCATTATAGTATTAGTCTAACTTTGAGCAATTATTCTCTTTGTCCCACTGGCTTTTACGGATATTTATTTTTGTTAGAAAAGGAAAACACTTTTCACAATTGAGGGCCCCGACAGTTCACATTCTTGGAGAGTAAGCCCAACAAAGCAATCTTTATGAATATGGTTTATCTATAGTGGTGACAATTTGATTTTCTCTCAGGTTTTACAATCCTTTAGTAAGCTGTTTTGTTTATTTATAGTGTTTACATACCATTGAACTCAGAAAAGAACTCCCAATGGTTTATATCATAAAGATCAGTAAAAGGACAAATCTACCATAATAGAGGAGTTGCAGTGGTGACCATTCATTCCCCAAAGGCCCTCCAGAATATCTCTGTCTTTAGTAATTTTCAAAAGGCCAACAACAAGTGCACCCCCCTTATCTCCAGAGTTCCATAGTAAGGGGACTGCAACAGAAAAGCATTGCCTGTGAGCCCCAGGCTCCTTTACCTAATCTACCTGGGGACAATTAAAAGATGTTGATGGAAAATGTGTCTACCCTGGACAAGTTGAGCAGGTCTCTTCTGTATGAACAAGTGTCTAGGTGCCAAGCCATATAGGGCTTTATAAGTCAAAGCTAGCACTTTGAATTGTATTTAGAAACTTACAGCAACCAGTGCAATAACCATAAAACAAATATTTGAATATTATAGTAACTTTAATTCACTAATATATGGGACTGCATTTTGCATTAATTGCAGCTTCCAAGTGGTCTTCAGAGGCAGCCAAATGTTGCAGTAAAGTATTATAAAGTTGATTAAGGAAATAATCTAAATGTGTGGTGATAAGAGACTCCCTAATCCAAGTAGGGCTACAACTGGTGCACCAGTTGCAGCTGGGTGAAGGACTCCCTAGCCACAACCTCTACCTGCCTATCAAATACTAGCCTTAAGTCCAGGAGAATGTCCAAATCATGCATCTGCTTTTTTAGGGGAGTACTACCCATTGAGGGGTCATCACCAGAGACAGTGCAGATTCCTTCTGCACAAACAAAACTTTGCTTTGCTTGGGTTCAGTTTAGCCCATCCAGATTTAAACAACCTCTAAACAGCAGTTCAAGACTTCATGGTATCTCTGGCTTTGTCTAGGGTAGAAATGTATAGCTGAGTATCAATATACAACATTGATAGTATTTCACTTTGAATTAACAGATAGTCTCTTTCAGTGGTGTCATATAGTTATTAAATAGCAGGGGGGAAAAAAACCCGTATGTGATCACAGGCTGACCTCTCTTCTCCCACTGCTACTGACTGGTATTGCCCACTCCTGTAGCAGCATGAGACACAATCTTCTCACCTCCAACTCTTGCAAGTGGTCTAGGAGGATGTCATGGTTAGTGGCATCCAAAGTCACTGTTGTTTAAAAAGGCTAGAAGGGGTACACTCTCTCCATCCAGTTCTCGATAAAGGTAGTCAAGCACAGTGACCAGTGCTGTTTCCATCCCATGACCAGGTCTGAATCTGGATTGTAATGAATCTAAATAATCTGCTTTTTCAAGAGCATTCTACAGTTGGATTTCTGGAGGAAGAAATGACGGACTGAAGACAGCTTTGTGAAAAGCAGAGCCAACAACTGCAGCAAAGAAAAGTGGTGTAGACCAGCTCTTTGGAACCTCTCTAGACAAGGAGAGGATGGGAGATTACCCACATGTGCTCTGAACAGTTGTTCCTTGCAAGAAGACCGCAAGACAGTGGTCCCCGGTGGGTTTTGAGCACTGGGAGACGTCAGGAATAATCATCTTGCTCGCAACCATGGTTGGTGCCTTTTAAAGGACATCAAGTTCACAAACTTCATATTCTAATCACATTTGGAAATGGCTTGTTATCTACTTTTAAGCTATTAGAGACCTTCGGATTGACAAGTCTGAAAATGCTGTGTGAGTTTGCCTTCAGTTCTTAATGAAAGAAAACTTTAATCATAAGCTTATTTAAAAAAATTGAAATAAACAGCAGAAAGCCAAATAAGACTTTCATCTTATAAAGTTATGAACAGATTAAGGGTCCAGATAAATTTGAGATAAGATTTTGGAATTAATTATAAAGAATTCTTCCCATGGGAAATAGATTTGTTTTGACTCTTCCAAGACAAAATAAAGATAAGTAATTTTAAAAATTGGACACTAGAGGGAACTAAAGATTTTAATTAAAGGAGAAAAATATACAAGCCTGATTAACAGCTAATTAACTGGTACTTATAAAATGATGCAAAATATTATAACATTGAAAATACTGAAGGACACTTTTGAAAAATGGAATCAGAAGTTAGTATCAACAATGTTGATAGTGAAGTTTGTTTCTATGCATAGATTGTGTCCAAAAGGTGTTATGGAAGAAATTTCAGGTGAGGAGCAAATTTTATTTGACAAGACAGAAAAGATATTGAAAGTGGATCTACAAATGTGAGAATGACATGGAAAAGGATATTTAACTGGACATATAAAAGAAACCATTTGATGTTTTAAAATCAAAAGGGAAATACAAATAAACCAAGAGAGTGACCTGGATATTTTTTTTATATTGGATGTACAAAAGAGGCGTGTTAATGCTTTGAAGAATCTTTGAGAAAAGATGAAGAAGAAATGAAAAGAAATAAAATTCTATGACATTATTTGAATGGACTAAATAATAAGACTGTTAGAAGTAAAAGGAAAGAATATAAAGTTGGTTTATTTGATGAAGGTTAAAATAAGATATGTTATTTCTGGTAACCCTGAATGGACTTTCTGCTGACACTAGGACTGAAAAGTTGATGCTTTATGGATTTGTCTATAGATAAGAGATGGGATATGGAATGAAGAGATCATTGGTTATAAACGAAGAGGTGAAGAGTTACAAAAAATATTTATACTTGTGATGAAAGTTGGAAGTCATTTCTATACATATTTTTCTCCTTCCTTCCTTCCTTCCTTCCTCCCTCCCTCCCTCCCTCCTATTAGATTTAATTATTGTAATTAAAATCCTTAATACAATTATATATATACATACACATACATACATACATAAACGTTCTGTAGTTCACAATAAATTCTTTCTCAATAACATTCCCAAGACAGGACAATATTTATTGGGTTCAGAGATGTATAATAAATATATTAGCAATAAGGAAATTATATTTCTTCCCCCTCCTCCAATTTATTCCTGGGGATTTCCCAAAATGCTAACTTCACTTCATAATTTTTGAAAAATTGATGACTGAATATATTTCATAAAAGTATTTGTCTCAGATATACTAGTGTGCCATCTCTGCTGTGTCCTCCAATGCTAGCTTGCTTCTTGTTTGTACATTAAGTTATTGTCTGTGGTAGTTTTCTTAACCATATTCAGAGTATTCAAAGCCCTTATCTTATATATGATAGTAAGTGGATGAAGAACTCCTCTGTCACTGCCTTATTTGTCAAGTTTACCAAAGTATGAATCTGCCTATAGAAGTTTTTGGAAAGTCTAACACTGTTTCATTACTTTATTGCACTGCATCTTGCATAACAATCATTTGATTCTGCCTTCTCTGTTCCATAGGACCCCTTCATTTGGACTTCATGTTTTCTTTGGCTTTCTAGTGAAAATAAAAAGAATATGATTCTTCTTCCTTTATAAAGAACAATTTTATCATTTTTAAATGTAAGGCTCAGGTGAAAGGCTAGCTATAGGTGGAAATCATAGTGTTAGTTGGGACTATTTCCTTGTTTCTTTTGATGTCCAGAGGTTCAGTAATTTGTGGAAAGAAAAGAAAATGTACTTCATTTTGCATCAAAATGACACCCTTTAATGTATTTTTTTCTGATGTTAAATTATGTTCATAACTTAATGGGGTGAGGTGGAGACATGTTTATAGTATTAGTGACTGATCAGAGTGAGGACATTTCAGTGTTGCTCATTTAGAATAGTTGTATTTTACTGTTTTAATCCTTTTAAGCTAACTGAAACCTGAAAACTCAGAAGATTTACTGGTGCCCTCTTCAAGGGTGGCCATGAAATCAAGAGTTCAAATTTCTAAAATTCCTGAAATCCCCAAGAGGGAAAGAAATCAGGGAAAGTGACAATCATCAGCTCAGTGGAACAAAATATAAGATTATTTCACAGTAAATTGTGTTTTCTGCTCTGAATAATGGCTGAAAGACTGCTGGGCATATATTGTCTAGCCAATCTGTTTTTTATATCTTCATTTGATTTGATGTTAAATGTAGCTGATATATAACAGTTGCTTCCTTGTCTTGAGTATAAAGTGGAGGTCAGAGGATTGAACTGGAAAACTTAAGACAATGAAACAAAATTGCATACGTGGGAAAGAACAAAATCTTTGTATAGGTTTGTTCCATGTCCATTTCCCTACAAAATACTCTTTTCCACTGATCTTCCATCCCATTATTTCTTTAATTACCATTATTAGTTCTATCTGGCTACTTTGATTATGTATAATAATTATTTTACTTAAATAATTTATTTTGATAGTGATGTAAATTATAGTTTCATCTGTTGGTATAACTCACTTTGTATTTCTGAACAAGAATGTGTGTTCATTTTCAGTAATTAAAATTAGAAATATTAGTTTGCAATGATGTTCTGTATAAACCTAATCTTAAGCCTCTGACTTTAGAGCCAGAAGGTATATTTTTACTCTACAGAATTACTTCTGCTTAAAATGCTAGATGGGCTTAAGATTTTATATATATATATATATATATATATATATATATATAACTTATATGATATACAGTATATCTATCTATATAGATATATAGATATAGATATATATATGATAATTTAATTGAAGAAAGGCATAGCTTAAGTAAGATATGCATTCCATTAGCACTGTCAATAAGTGTTTCTCCATTAGATGAAATAAAAGCGTTTATGCTATTTGCTTGATAATTATAAATATTTAACTATAATTAATAAAATGTGCACAACCTATTTTGGATAAAAACCTCAGAAGTTACAGGTGAAACTCGAAAAATTAGAATATCGTGCAAATGTTCATTTATGTCAGTATGGCAACTCAAAAGGTGAAACCAATATATGAGATAGACGCATTACATGCAAAGCGAGATATGTCAAGCCTTACTTTGGTATAATTGTGATGATTAAGGCGTACAGTTTATGAAAACCCCAAATTCACAATCTCAGAAAATTAGAATAGTGTGAAAAGGTTCAATATTCTAGGCTCAA
The DNA here is from genome assembly GCA_030867105.1 of Liasis olivaceus. NCBI lineage: Eukaryota > Metazoa > Chordata > Lepidosauria > Squamata > Pythonidae > Liasis > Liasis olivaceus. The sequence continues at coordinate 136,723,463 of CM061350.1, read as the reverse complement.
AGTGTCCCACTCTAATCAGCTAATGAATCCATAACACCTGCAAAGGGTTCCTGAGCCTTTAAATGGTCTCTCAGGCTGGTTCAGTAGGAATCACAAGCATGGGAAAGACTGCTGACCTGACAGTTGTGCAGAAAACCATCATTGACACCCTCCATAAGGAGGGAAAGCCCCAAAAGGGAATTGCAAAAGAAGTTGGATGTTCCCAAAGTGCTGTATCAAAGCACATCAATAGAAGGTTATGTGGAAGGGGAAAGTGTGGTAGAAAAAGGTGCACAAGCAGCAGGGATGACCGCAGCCTGGAGAGGAAAAGGCCATTCCAAAGTGTTGGGGACTTTCACAAGGAGTGGACTGAGACTGGAGTTAGTGCATCAAGAGCCCCCACACACAGACGGATCCTGGACATGGGCTTCAAATGTCGTATTCCTCTTGTCAAGCCGCTCCTGAACAACAAACAACGTCAGAAGCGTCTTACCTGGGCTACAGAAAAAAAGAACTGGTCTGTTGCCCAGTGGTCCAAAGTCCTCTTTTCTGATGAGAGCAACTTTTGCATCTCATTTGGGAACCAAGGACCCAGAGTCTGGAGGAAGAATGGAGAGGCACACAATGCACAATGCTTGAAGTCCAGTGTGAAGTTTCCACAGTCTGTGTTGATCTGGGGAGCCATGTCATCTGCCGGTGTTGGTCCACTTTGCTTCATTAAGTCCAGGGTCAACACAGCCGTCTACCAGGAGATTTTGGAGCACTTCATGCTTCCTTCCGCAGACGAGCTTTATGGGGATGCTGACTTCATTTTCCAGCAGGACTTGGCACCTGCCCACACTGCCAAAAGTACCAAAACCTGGTTCAATGACCATGGGATTACTGTGCTTGATTGGCCAGCAAACTCGCCTGACCTGAACCCCATAGAGAATCTATGGGGCATTGCCAAGAGAAAGATGAGGGACATGAGACCGAACAATGCAGCGGAGCTGAAGGCCGCTATTGAAGCATCCTGGTCTTCCATAACACCTCAGCAGTGCCACAGGCTGATAGCATCCATGCCACGCCGCATTGCGGCAGTCATTGCTGCAAAAGGGGCCCAAACCAAGTACTGAGTACATATGCATGCTTATACTTTGCAGAGGTCCGATATTGTTCTATTTCCAATCCTTGTGTTATTGTTGTCATGTAATATTCTAATTTTCTGAGATTGTGAATTTGGGGTTTTCATAAGCTGTACGCCATAATCATCACAATTATACCAAAGTAAGGCTTGACATATCTCGCTTTGCATGTAATGCGTCTATCTCATATATTGGTTTCACCTTCTGAGTTGCCATACTGACATAAATGAACATTTGCATGATATTCTAATTTTTTGAGTTTCACCTGTATATTTTTTATTTGTGGTTTACTTGTTTATTTATGCTAAGAGGGGATATATATAGTACCACGGATTCAGTCTTAAGAGTTGTATGTAGATTTTGGTAAGTCTATATTAAATATATCCTTGTTTTAGAACTGGTTCTAGGATAATGCTTTAAATATTAAATTGGCTCTAAGATAATGTTTTAAAATGTTTTTCTTCCTTTTTAGCACCAATTACAGCAGTGCTTAGTTGCATAAGATTAGTCTAGTAACTATATCTATTCATGAACCTAAATAATGAAAAGAAAGTAAATTCAGGTGTACAGCTTTAGGTTTTTTAATGTAAAACTCTCATAAGTATCTGCATTTCAGAAACTCTTACAAATGTAAATGTAATTCCTTGTGATTCAATATGTATATGAGCTATAAAATGTATATATTTTCCTTGGATTTGCCCATGTGCCTTAGATTTAGTCAATCCATGAATCTGAAAGAGGTTGGAAACAGAAGAGGCAGCAGATGACCGAACCTCCATGCATTTGCATTTCCTGTGGGGAAGAAGAAAACGAATTGCCCTTTGGACCAATATATGACGTCTTATGCCCCCTATCCAAGACACTGTTCTCCTCTTGCTTTATAAACAACCAGTTCCTCTTTAAAGGTGGCGAACAAAGGCTCTTAATAGGCAGGGATTGAACGGCAAGTGTCTGCATTCTCCCTTTGGCCTAAGCTGGGGCTTAATAGAGTTCTCGGTTCCCTAAGGCAACTCTCAGATGGGGTCCTCCTAGGTGAGGCTGAGGCTCCAATCCCCACTCAGACTGGCAGCTGAGCAAAAGGAAGATGAAGGTTCTCCTACCAGCTTCTTCCTACCCATGCTGCTTCTCATCTGCATCTTCTTTTGGGCCCCAGGTTTGTTGAAGGCATGGGACAAAGAAGGCACAAGAGCATAAGGTTCCTGGTGCCTACAGGCCCCAGAGCGACTTTCTCCCCATCTTTACTGTTTGTATGCTTTTGAGTCTTATTAGGAGGTTTCTGGTTCAGGGATATGCTTGAACAGTGAACAATTTCTTGCCTCTATTGAGGTTCTGTTAGTTTGGCCTCAGAAAGAAGATGACTTCTTTCCTTTCTTCCAGTGAAATATGAATACAGATGGCGAACTGGTTTATTCTATTGGGTAGATCCAGTTTTAATTTGCGCTCTGTCTCAGTCCAACTTACCTTTCAGGTCTTGGGGGATAAAATGAGGGAAGACTACCATATGCCAGCCTTGATCTCCGAGAGGAATAATTTAAGGCCTATAATTAATACTAGAAACTGTTTTTAAATTTTATTTTATATTCCTCACTGGTACTGACCTAGAGAGAGAGGAAAAAGAGTAAAAGGAGTTGAACTGGAAGAAAAAAGAGCAGTGCAAAAGTGGTCATCAGTGAATCTGCATTGTTCCTTGCTTCAAACTAGGGTGATGCATTATGCCTGTGGTGGCATTCCATGTGCGCATAAGCACTGGGAGAAGAAAGTATAAGCCCATCCCTTTCCACCATGGCAAATGATCATGGGGCCTCTACTTCTTGATGCTAAATAAAAGCAGTTTAGAAGTCTAGACTGGTTCCTAATGAATTGAGAGTAACAGGGAAGAAAACTTGAAAGTAAAGGCATTGGGGAGGGGGAAGGCATTTTGAAAGAGCTGTATTGAATTAAATGTATATATAAACAATTCCTATACTTGGCCAAAATCAGATTTCAGATGTAAAGCATAGCTCTTTTAAATTTATACCATTTGAATTCAATAGCAAGCACTCTGGATGCAATATCCTAGGCTTTTTCCACAAAACACAAACATGTGTTTAATTTAATTAAGGAAGCATATGTGTGTCTAATAAAACTGGTGTGGTTTTTCAGTCTCTATTATGATAATTCTTTTAAACTTTAATCTTTTGCCTTATAATACCTGTTCTGAATACAGCTGCTTTTTCTTCTGAATATGTTAAAACCATGATTATTGTGCCATGATGTCTAAGTGGTCTTTCTTAATTTTGTTTCAGCGGATATTCAACTCCTTTGTGTACACAGAAAAGATCTCAAATGGAGAAAGTGAAGTTCAACAGGTAGGAATTTGTTGCCTAAACACTGTTACTACAACAATACTTATACTAATGATTTTTCTTAATTTTCCCTTCCAGGTCTATACTTTCAGTTATTTTCTTTTTCTTGTTTGTTTGCTTTTTTCCACTTCACCATGTTAAATTGCTAACTTATAATGTTTCTATTGAGAACTGAATATATTTTTGCATTGGAAAATGCTTATGGATTACTGAAAGTGTTTTTTCTTAACTGAATAGCTATAGGCTTGATGGTTGTGAAACATGTCAATTTAATGCTGGTTGTGAAATGTTTCATTTTAATGCTGGTTACAATGCATTCAGAGTAGTTCAGAATTCTCTAGTAAAGTTTTTCTCTCTTAACAAAAGAGTGTTCAAACCTCCTGAAGTGTAAATAAGACCAAACCAAACAAAGATAGTTCATCTGGAAACACTTTCCCTTTCTTCTGCCTGTGGGGGGAAAGCGGATCAAAGAATGCAAGAATGAGGAAGGCCACGTGAGCCCACAGAGTACTGTTTGGAAATCAAAAATCTGCAGAAAAACCAAAAAACCAAAAGAAGCAACTGGGTTAATTTTCCCCATTCAATGCCAGAGGATGGTTGCATCGTCTGTTTGGCTGTGCTGATTAGGGGAGATATGGAAATACCTTGTTATTCTGCTTTCTGAGACAGATGTCGCTTTTTCTGTATGATACGTAGCATATAGAGCTTACTCTAGGCATTCCTATACACTCATTGGACATGGAGAAGAACACACGTGCTTAAGTGTCAAAGTTTGTGCTTTACAAACATTGTACTTCTGAGCCACTTATTGTGTGTATAGATTGGCAGTGCAGTTTGATGTTGAAGGACACCTGTTTGGTGTTATTAATTTTCTATTACATGCATCCTCAAAAGTTTCTTTGTAACCCCGTTAAAAGCAAATTCAGCTGGGTTGACTGCACAAAAAAATTCAAGTGTTTTTAGAAGGCATTATATAACAGATTTATCTTCATATCCTGCTGAGGGGCAGTGGAAACATTTTATACATGTAACCGGTAACTTAAATGGTTTATTGTAAAGCCTTTAATGTAATTATGTCAGCAAATGTACTTTTTTGCCATTGGTTAAACCAGATTGACTTTACACAAGATAATAAAAGAATGTATGTAAAAATATATTAACCATTCGAGGAAGCAGTCTAATCTGTAGGCATTCACCTAACTTAGCTCTTACCTAGTCTATGGATAGATTTAACTATACAGGTAGTCCTCACTTAACAACCACAATAGGGACTGGAAAATTAGTTAAGTGGGGTGATCATTAAGTGAGTGGACATGATTTTACAACCATTTTTACAATGACAGTAAAGCGAATCATGTAGTCGTTAATGGAATTTGCTTAATTACCATGTGATTCGCTTAATGACTGGTGATTTGCTTTATGACTGTCATAAAGAGGTCGCAAATCATAATCATGTGACCACGAGGGGATGTGACAGTTTGCAATGGTCATAAGTGTGAGTACAGGTTGTAAAGCAGTTTTTCCAAGGCTGTCGTAACTTCGAACCATCATTAAACAGTGGTTAAGTGAGGACTACCTGTAAACCCCATATAATCTAGCCATATGCCGGATTGCTATAAGTGGATAAGAAATCTAGCACAGCTGGAGTGCATCAAATTGGGAAAGATTAGACTTTTGAGGAGGATAGATTACTATTATTTTTATTTTTTTTTTAAGTATTTTAGTTTATATTAGAAAGTGACAGTGAAATAAACAAACAAGTACTAAGCATAAATAAAAACATTATGGGAAAACTAGTGACACATTCTTCCCTTCCCTTCCATTTGTTTCCCTCAGCTGCTGATTTCAACCTGGATATTTATGCTTTACACTGAACATTGAAGATTATTGCTAGTATCTACAGGTAGTTCTCGATTTATGACCATCCATTCAGCGACCGAAGTTACATTGCCATTGCTAAGCAATGTGGTCACACAATGTCTCACTTTACGACTGCATCACTTAGTAACAGAAATTCCAGTCTCAATTGTCATAACTCAAGGACTACCTGTATTTAAGTCCTTTCATCTATTAATTTTCATTGGTCTCATAACCTTTTGCTTAGAAACCTTGTGATTGGAGGTTCAGCAACCTGTGTTTTGGACCCATGTCCTCCTGTTTGGTGAAGGCATCCTGGGAGGTGACATGTGGTTGGGTCCAAGAGGTGGTTAATGCCTCTTTGTGGGAGGGGGTGGTTGTGTACCCCCTTCTCAAGAGGTTATCCTTGGACCTAACAGTGGTAGACAACTTTCGTCCAGTCTCCCAACTTTCTTTTTTAGGGAAGATTGTTGAAGGGGTGGTTGGTGCTCAGCTACAAAAGGCCCTAGATGAAGTGGATTATTTGGACCCTTTTCAGTCTGGGTTCGGGCTGAGGCACAGCACTGATACAGCATTGGTCGCACTTGTAGATGACCCTTGGAGAACTCAGGATGGGGGTGGTGCAACCATTCTTCCCTCCTGGACCTCTCAGCAGCTTTCAGAACCATTAATCAAGATAGTCTTCCGAGGGTTGGGAGTGGGAGGTACTGTGTTGCAGTGGTTCTCTTTCCTCCATGGCCAGTTCCAGTTGGTGTTGGTGGAGGAGGAGAGGTTGAGCCCTATGGCCCTGCAATGTGTGGTGCCTCAGGGCTCAAGCCTTTTGCCTCTCCTCTTTAAGTTCTACATGAAATCGCTGTGGGAGGTCACCTGATGGCATGGGGTATCATCAGTATGCTGATGATACCCAGTTATACATCTCCACCCCTAGCTGGACAGGTGATGCTGCTGTGGTGTTGGCCAAGTGCCTGGAGGCTGTAAGGGTCTGGATGGGGAGGCTTTGACTCAACCCTGGAAATGCTGGCAAGATAGAGTAGCTGCAGGTTTTTGACCCCCAGGCCTGGGTGATATTTCATTTTTGACTCTGGATGGGATGGCCCTCCTCTAGGCTGAGCTGGTGTGTAATTTGGGGGTCCTCCTAGACCAGTGATGGAGAACCTTTTGGGCTTGGCATGTCAAAAATTTGGAAAATGCCTAACTTGACTCTGCTGGCGTTCATCCCCCCCACCGAACAAAAAAGAAACAATTTACATATTCATTTATTTTTTAAAAAATACTGTCCAATCATGTGTGGTGCTATGTATTATATAAAGAAACATCAAGGAATTACAAAAATGAAATACAAGTAAAACAAAATCAGTTTTTTTGGTAACTCAGAGAGAATAGTTGCTATCAGGTATTGGTGAACACTGGCATGTCACCCAAAATGTTGTGGCGTGTCACCTTTGACACATGTGTCATAGGTTTGCCATCACTGTCCTAGACTCACGGTTCCTGCTGGAGGAGCAGGTGGCAGTTGTGGCTAGGGGGGCCTTTGCACAGATTCATGTTATGTGCCAGTTATGCTCTTTCCTGGACCAGGAAGCCTTGCTCATGGTCACTCGTGCCTTGGTCACTTTCTGTTTGGATTACTGCAATGCGCTGTACATGGGACTGCCCTTGAAGACCACCTGGAAGTTACAACTGATCCAAAATGCAGTAGCATGTGCAGTGATGGGCGTCCCTAGGTTTGCCCACATTATACCCCTGTTGCATGAGCTGCACTGGCTCCCAGTTTCCTTCTGGATGCAATTCAAGGTGCTGGTTATTACTTTTAAAACCATACATGACATGGGACTAGGTTATCTGTGGGACCCCTCTCCCTAAGGATATCTGCCTGTCCTACCAGATCGGATAGGATGGGCACACTTCTAGTCCCCTCCCTTAAATGTTGCTATCTTATGGGACCTAGCAAGCGTGCCTTTTCTGTGGCAGCTGCTGCCCTATGGAACACCCTTCCCCTGAAGTTTGGCAGGCCCCCGACCTTCCAAAAAGCATTTGAGACTGGCTTTTCCCCAAGTGCTGGGATAGGGTGAGGTTGATGAGATGAACTTATTGTGGCCTGCATGTGAAAGTTTAGCTATGGTGCCAAGGTTTTTGGGTTTTTTTGGTTTTAATATTTGTAGTTTTAATATTTTTTTTATTGTAAGTAGTTTTATCTTTTGGTTGTGAGCCACCCAGAGTTTGGTACAAAATGGACGGCTATACAAATGTTTTAAACAAATAAATATTCCAAGTGTCTAAATTTGGCTTGCTGTGTGATGTGTAGGATGTAAGGGATCCATTCCTGCTTAAATTTGGTTAGACTTCTATTATGGATATATACTCTGAATTTTGCCATTACCACGTATTCTCCCATTCTGGTCAACCAATCTAATATCGTTGGCAAGGTTCCTCTTTTCCAGTGTTGTACCAAATTTGTTCTTGTGCTGTTAGCATACAGTATATCTTAGTAAATTGTAATATTTTTCATTTATGTTTTCTGGAATTATACCTAATAAACAATATTTGTGGTTTCAGTTAAAATTTTATTTTTAGGATTTTCTGAATATTTTTGATATATTTCTTTTCAGTACTTTTGAGTTTTTTTGTATAACCACCACATATGATCAAATGTTCCTTTTTTGTTAGGTGTTTCCAACATTTATTGTTATATGATTTGTCTGTCTTGGTAATTATTGATAGGGTTACAGTATATAACTGTATAACTATAACCATTTATAAAATATTTCATACCAATTTTCCTTTAAATTATAATTTGGAGTAAATTTTACTATTTTTTTTTCATAGTTGCTGCATTCTGGACGATTGTAGCTTCCATATGGTTTTCAAGGGCAGCCCCATATGGAGAGTTTTGCAATACTCTATCCAAGAAATGATTAAGGCATGAGTGGCAGGAAGCAGGATCTCCTGATCCAGGAATGGGCACAATTAGCACACTAAATGGAGTTGTATAAAGGACTGTATCCAAATACTAGCGATATTCAAGCTCCTGATGAGCTCCTGCAGAGTAGAGGGAGATGAAAAAAAATTGCAACTTCTGGAGCCCTGTGGAGAAAGACCAGAAGCAAATTTGGTCAAACACAGGCATGGCCTCACATTTGCACCTCCACTGTGGCCATAAGGACAGAGAACTTTCTTACTTCTCTACCCTCCACCTTTATTGCAGACTGTGCCCTAGCAGCTCTGTTTGGAGACCGAGCCCTTTTTGAGTCTGATTCCCTTTCAGCATGATCTCCCGTAGGCTATTGTGACAGTTTTGGACAACATTCAGTTGATAAAATTGAACAGATTCACTGTAGTCTTGACTCTGCATATGATCTGAGATTCATTTTGTTGTGTATATCTTATTTATGAAGTAGATAAAAATGTATTTACCTCGTTCTTGTATTAGGGTGCTGGTATATATTCTCCATGTAAGAAGGCCAATTCGGAAGTTTATATAACAGAGTTGGAGTTAACCATTATAACTAGTTAGAATCTTTACACTTTCTGATCAGCAAACTGAACAGCCCCAAAATGGCTTAGGGGAATAATGAACAAACAGACCCAAATAATTATGTTTGGCATTTGCTGCTCTGAACCATTGGCCTCCTGGACTTTTTTAGTGATTGTTTTACATAGCTTTAGATTTTATGTAATTGTATTTTATTTATTGTTTTAATCAGCTGTAAGCCGCCCACAGTCCCCCATTAGGGAGAGATGGGTGGGGATAAATTCAATAAACAAACAAACAAATAAATGTTGCTGCTTAGTAATTCAAACATCATCCCTGAAGATGTGTTATACTACCAATCTATTGAAAGCACCAATCGTTGTATGATGATATAGTTCTCTTCTTGCAAACAGGGAACTGACAGGAGGAATCCACTATTCCTTCTTAAATCAGCTAATGTCAAATATTGCCAGTGAGTGGGCCCAGGCTGTTGAGTGATTTATCCATGATTTATTGAATAAGACACAGTAGTTAGGTTCATATAATACTCTAAACCAATATCAAATAAATCAGATATGTGCAATATTTTGAGCCTAAAATGGAATCGGAGCATCAGAAGAGACAGTAAGAGCCTAAAAAAAAATCATTTTTTGCCAGGGAAAATGCCAGAATGTCACAGAGAAAGCAACTTACTGTAGTCCTAATAAGTCTGCATGACAGAAAGATAGCAAGGAAAATATGAACAGAGCCCTCAGAAGTGTGAGGTTCGCCTCAGGGAATACAGTTCTTTTTATTGGCAGATCATGTTCTGTTGATAGAAAAAATTAACAAAAACACTTAAGTGTTGCTTAATGTAGATTGGAATAGCCTGCTGTGATTGACTTACCTCGGAGACACTGGAACTAGCAGATGCTTAAACACTCATAATAACAATTGTTATTCCATCCAAGTAGTGAAACTCTTACCAGTGACAAATGCTGGACATTTTAAAGGGTAATGTAGAAAACCGTCCAAAGGTTGCATTTCAGGGACATATTTACAAACAGTAATTCCAAGAAGAGGAGGAGAATTCCTTAATCTAAAGCAATTATGTTCAGCCTTTACTCTTTTTACTAGATGATCTTTGATCCAAGAATTATTTGTATTAAGAGAATAGAAAGGGAGGTGTATATTCTTGACTTTAAAAGATCATTAATCCATGTATGAGATTTCAGATTAAACTAGAGTGCTCTCGTAACCAGTAGTATAAGATATTACTTAAACAACATACTATATTACTTAAACAATGTATTTATTAATATTTAGCTATACTAATGTAATGAAGAAAACAGTAATTGAAGCATATGAGAAGAGAGTAACAGTTTTTGCATTCATCTGGGGCCAATTCAGAAGTTCCTTCAGCCTGGCCTTGTAATGGTTGCTGGAAAAGGAATGTGAGAAATGAATCATAAATGTGTCATTTGTCATCTTGCTTAAATAAATAAAATATTTGATTTTAAAGCTCCTGTACTTTTAAAGCATTACATTTTTTTCCCTATTTTATGAGAAGATTTGGCTTGCAAGATAGAAAACATTAAATTGCTGGGACTTAATTTTAAAATAGAACTTAAGCATGAAGCATACCTGGGTTCATAAATTAAGCAGAATAGGTCCTGGTGAGTATTTGGATGGGAGACTACCAGGGAATATTATGATCATATGCTAACCTGGGAAGCTGCAAAAACATCCCAGAAGAAGATAATGGCAAATAACTTCTGTACATGCAAAGGGTCTGGAAAGCTGCCAAGAGCTGAGCTTAACTCAAAAGAAGCTTGCCTTCTAAAAGGAGCTAACCTAACAACTTATGGCAGAGCTAGCTTGATGTAGTGGTTAAGGCACCACACTAGAAGCTGGGAGATGGTGAGTTTTAGTCCTGCCTTAGGCACAAAGCCAGCTGGGTGACCTTGGGACAGTCACTCTCTCTCAGCCCTAGGAAGGAGGCAATGGCAAACCACTTCTGGAAAACCTTGTGAAGAAAACTCCAGGAACTAATCTAGGCAATCACCAGGAGTCAACCATGGCTTGAAGGCACACACACACACACAATTATGACCAGTAGCATTGGGTCCAGGATCACTGCAGGACTCTCTGAGAGATTTTAGGAGCTGCTATGAGCCTTTTTAATATAATTTATCACCTTTTCTTTCTGTCTGTTGCACCAGACTTTGCTGTGGCAAGATCTTGACTTCTTTGCCTGATCTGCAAATAGTTAAAGGGCTTTGTTTTCCTGCTGGCTTGCTTGGTCCTGGATGAGAATTACAAATTATTATAATAATAGATTTCTGGCACACCAGAGGCAGAAGAATTAAAGGCCGTGGATTTGGGACTGCAAGAATGTTTCCAAGCAACAGGATGAAAGAATGTGCCAAGACAACCTTAAAATAACATCTAGCAGCTTATAAAAAGGCTAATATACATAATTAATGTAGAGGTATAGAAATAATAATCTAACTTAATGTTTTCATATTTATTTCAAGAATTTGAATTATGTTCAGAATTTAAAATTAGCAATAGGTTTTCTCTACCAGAAAATTTGAAATGATGTTTAAAATGTACTGATGAATTTAGCTAGCAGCAATTGTTCTTTCCCCTATAGCTTTAAAAAAGTTCACACATCTTAAAGCTGTGGAGATTGAGAAACAGTGTCCTAATTCTTACAAGTAAACCTACTAAATGTTTTTTTTACTATATGCTGGTCTATGACCGTGATAAAGATTTGATTTGATACTCACTCCTATGGCAGAACATCTGTTCCTTTTGCTGCACTGCTTTGTGGTCCTTTCCTCCTCTGTCAATTTGCTGATTCACCTGCATACATTTCCTTCTCAGGTGAATGCTTAAATCTAAGCCAATTAAATAAGTAAATCTGGTGGTCACTCACCTAATTATAAAACATCTTGAGATATTTAGACTGCCTTGTGTGGGACTGAAAATTGTAGTCAAGGTAACTGTCCATTTATTGGGAGCATCACATTGGTGCATATGTGAGAATTTGTGAGAATTTTGTGTGAAATTGAGAGCTAAAAGGACTTATTGTTGAAGTAGCTATAAAACCTAGGCGCTTTGGAAACATTTTGATCTTCCAAAGACAATCTTGTTGGCTTTCTTTGAAGAATAATGCCTTTCACTACAATTTTGTGGGTGGTCTGCACACTATTTAAAATCATATGGGTTAAATTATACAAGGGGTTTTAGAAGAAGGGAATGATTTGGAGGGGTTTTCTGGTAAAGCCTCCAATAGGTATTGCTTACACCACATCCCTAGATGCATACGTTAACTCTTAACTAGATATAAATAAATGTCTAAATATTCTTAGCATTGTGATGAATTCTGAGGCGTCAGAGAAGATGGAGGAGGTCCCATAGAGTATAACTACAATGGTTAAAAGCTCAGGATTGAAAAGATCGAAAGAGTAAGTGAGCACTTCAGTTTTAATAATAATGAAGTCTTTTAGTGCTAATGAATCACAAGTACAAGAGCTTTATGAGTAAAGGTAATGTATACAAATCAATCATATTAAAACAAATGTGAGCGTATTGTAAGCAAACCTAATCCTCTATCACCCGGTCCTCTTCCTGTTGGTCATTCCTCTTCTGAAGCATCACCCTAAAAGCACATGTTGCTGGCTCATCAGCTAAAAACTTTTCTGATAGGTTTTTTTGTTCATTATGTCTTTAAATGGAGGAGCAAATTTCTGAAAACAAAAGCAGTGAAGAAATACAGCTGTTGGCTTGTGCAAAAATGATTATTACATTTCAAATCAATGAGAACCAAAGAGCATTTTTAGGGTAAAACCTATGATTTGTTGTCCAGGAAGTTGGAATTATCTGCCATTAGGTACAATGTTTCCATAAGGCTTTTACCACTTCTTTATTAGTTCAGACTATGAGAATCAGATGGAGTTTTAAGAAATATTGAACGTTTAAAAAAAAACTTGAACAGAAAATGGCATGCAGCATAGGTGGGTCTCACATAATAGTAGAAAACCTCTGACATCAATTTCTGCTACATAGAGCATACAAAAAATAAATATTTTCTCCCTTCAAAGAGGGAGAAAATAATTTACTGGCAGCATTTTAAAATAGCAATTACAGAGTATTTAAATGAACTATCTTCGAAAGTGAGAAGAACTTAGGAAAGCCAACCCCATCTTTCAAAATAAAGAATTATATGTCCATGTAAATAATATCTCCTTTAGTTAAAATACCTTTCACATCGACTTACTTCTGCATTAAGAACTGAGGGATTGCAGTAATTAGCTAGCCATTCATTTGTAATGGGAAACCATAAATTCACCTATTGCACAGAATTGTGTAATGCACCTGAAATTCCTTTGTCTCTCCCTTGGATTGAATCCCTGCACTCACTGCTGGGGCCCTGGTCTTGATCTTGCTCTGCTTCATCTTTCACGATCACTGTAGAATTCATTCTGACCTTTATAACATTTCTACTGGGCAGCTCTATTTGATTTCTATTTATTCATGAGATTCCTCAGTATTTGATTCTTAGTCTACCTTGAATCAAATCAAATCAAATCAAATCCTTATTATGGTCATAGACCAGCATAGACTTTGAATTCAGCTTTACATACTGATCAAATCAAATCCAGTTTAAACCCTGAAAAGAAAGTCTGCTGCCATTTTACCCTAAGTTTAAATTAACCACATCTCCTTCCTTTTTTTTTTTTTTCTGCTACTTGCTTTTAATACAAGGATAATGCAGCTTTGTTTCATATTAATCAAGGCAGTGCTGGCAACACTTTACGTTGGTGGCAACAGCTTTCTGTAAAACAGGGCTGATAAATTTATTCAGGAAAAGAAAACACAAGTTATGGCTGTACATCATTTCTAGGTATTAGGACTACAACAGCTACTTGGCTTCACATTGTGTAGAACAAGGATGGGCAAGCTTAATGTTGCACAGGGTGCCCACCACGCTGTTGTGATTTCAGAATGCCTCCAACTAAATTATAGAAATAAACTTTATGCATTTTTTTTTTTTTAATGAGAAGGAGGATAGCCTCTGAAAGCCATTTTACTGGGCAGGGGGATGCCTCTGTAAATTCCCAAAAATAAAAGGGAGGAATTCTAGCACTGCACCTTTATTACAGTCATAGCTATACTCCTTTTAACCCCCAAAGGCTGATAAAGATAACTAAAAAAATAAAATTGGGGGTCCTTGCAGCAAAAGGTTGCACATCTTTAGTACAGAGTCAGAAGCAGCTGCTTTTCCTCACTTACAAATAATAGAGTGATGAATGACTAATCAGTTACTGTTCACACTGAACCATGTCTCTTAGCCAGGAAACAACCCAGAGACCTGGCAGATATGGTTTGAAATAAATGGACTTTCCCAGTGTGTGAAGCAGAATGGCCTGGAAGTGGCTAAGGACTGGAGGAGAGAGGGCATGCCTATAGCATCCTACAAATGGTCTGCATAATCGAGATATTGTATATTGGAGATAACACTTTTCCTTAAAAGTTAAATTCCCTCAGATAACAGAATATGCCATAACCTTACCACGGTGAAAATATTTTGAGAATAACTTGGATGCCTTGATAACAGTAGACCTGTGCATAATATTACAATTTGAGGATGTTCTGTAACAGAAAAATAAATACTGGACATGAATACTGGATTCCATGGATATACAGGTGTGTGTTTTTGGTGATACTCAGGCAAAAAAACAGTTAAACACAGTTTATTGTTGTGGTTGTAGCAGGGTGACTGAGATGGTAGGGTGAAAGATTGGTGGTCGCAACCCTCTACTCCTACAAGGCTCCCTAGCTTCTCATTCCATTTGGTGTGCGGCTTGGTAGTTTATTTATTTTTTTAATAGACTTGTCCCCGCCCATCTCCCCACAATGGGGGACTCTGGGCGGCTTACAACAAGTTAAAATAAAAACAGAAATACATGATTAAAAGTTATAAAAAACCACACTTACAGAGATAAAAAGGCTAAAAAATCCAAAAGGCCGATAGAGGCCACACCAGGCCGCTAAGGGGCCAGCCAACCCCATTTCTGACATCCTCCCTCCTCACCCCAGGCCAGATGGCAGAGCCAAGTCTTCAAATCCCTCTGAAAGGCCTGGAGTGAGGGGGCCTGTCTCTCCTCCGGGGGCAAGATGTTCCAAAGGGCGGGGGCTACAGCAGAGAAGACCCGCCTTCTGGACCCCGCTAATCGAAGTTCTTTTACCACGGGGATCCGGAGCATGCCCTCTCTGTGAGATCGGGTGGGATGGGTTGAAATTGTGGGGGCGAGGCGGTCCTTCAGGTAACCTGGCCCCATGATAGTTACTGCTGCCATCACCTATCAAGTGTTGTCTCGACTGGCACGTTCTCCCAACTACAATGTATGGCAAAGATAGGGCTCTCATAACCCGTGGTTCCTTTTCTGAAAAATTTAATGGAAAAAAAAAAAGAAAAAAAAAGATCTAGCACTACCTCCTGAGGAATGTAACCAGCAGAATCAGCCCCTATTTTGGGAAACAGACCATTCTTGCAAGCAATCAGTACAATCAAACTTTTTAAAAAAGAGAATGTCAAAAAAATCCCCCACCCTTTTTAGTTTTAAATGGTTTCTGTACATGCAAAGCATTTCGTGGCAAGGGTGATAAAATATTATGCAATTTAAATAGCAGACCACAATTTAAAAAGTTATTCCATCAAAGAATATAAAGGAAATGTAAAGTTTTGGGCAAACCGCAAGATGATGTTTGTTCATAATTTAGAACCAACATTGCTGGGATGAGGTTCTAAATTGCAGGTACCCAGATATAACTATTTTCCACTTTTCGCCCTGATTGAACAAACTGACCTTGTATTTCTTCCCATAGTTGCCCTTACTGGACTTTTGCTGGCAAAGAATGATTGATGAAGCATTTGGATTTTGTTTTTTTACTTAAGAGATGAACTATGGGGAAAAGAGAGATTATGTTGTATTTAGAGATGGTCATAGGCTATTAAATTTGACTTTACTTGCTGGGATGAAGTGGGAAGTGACTTTTTTTTCCTTTTTTCCTTTCCACAACTCTCCCTTCTTTTATTTTTCCTTCTTTTCTATTTTTCTGTTTGTATTTTTTTGTATTAGCTTTTATTCTTTCCATTTATAATTCTTAATAAAATTATTTGAAAAAAATAAATTGCGTGTATCCCTGGGAAATATGGTGGTATAAAAATATTGTGAATAAATAAAAGCACACAAAATTACTGAGCTGGTACATAGAAAATAAGCATCAAACACAAAATATTAGACGTAAGCCCACACAGTCAAAATAAAAATGAATTTTGTGCAATATTTCTAGCTACACAATGTTCACCTATTCTTTCAGAAAAAGATTTCTGCCAGAAGCAGATATCCCTCTGTTTTAAATTATTCCTGGTCTTCCGCTCCACATCTAAACTTCCAGTCAATTATTTCTGAAGCTGCTGGGAAGAAGGAATGAACCCTGTTTCTCTTCTCAGCCTCAGTTTCTGGGTTATGCCTTAATTTTAAAAAGACAAACACTTTTTCTACCTAGACAAAAGGTAGAATGTTGGGAGTTATCTTCTTGACTCTGTGATTTCAACTCTGCCTCGTTTGTCTTCAATGTTGATTGAAACTGAGACCCTGCAGTGGGGGCTCTCCTGCTAACTCGCTGTCCTGTTATCTATTGTAAAGAGGAAATTTTTATTATTTCCTATGTATCTTTAGCAATTTGTGTACAAAATGTTTTGAATATTTTCATAAGGCCAGACAGGAGATTGATATATAGTGTGGGTTGTTGAATTCATTGGCTAGGCAGATTGTTGACTCACTCAGGTTCTTTTGTTACATTCTTTCTCTCTGCATTTGCTCCTGATGCTGCTCTTCAGCATGATGAATGAGAATAATGCGTGATGAGCCTCCAGGCTGTGTGCTTTTCTCTCCCAGCAGGAGAGAAACTTTTATTTTTATGTTAAAAACATTCACACATAAAAAGTTTTTTGGGGGTGTTCAGCATTACATCTAAACTGTAGATAAGTTGTGTTGTACGGTATTTAAGCTTTGTAGATTTTTTTCAAACCGGTGGAATCTGGCCAGCTTGTTTCAAGCAGCTCTGTGTTACAGTTTGGACTGATGCAAAATACAATTTTAAAGTTGAAATTTCAAATTCTTCATCAGTCTGGGCCAAGGAAGGGAGTTCTATCACATTAAAATGTGCTTTGTCATGACTTCATTTATTTTGTAAAATTTGATTCCCAGACAGTTCTGGGCAGCTTATATCCAAGAATTCAAACATGAACATACTGAACCAGTGAAAAAGTATTAACTATCCAACATTATGTACAATTAAGGACTTTTAGAAGTAAAGTTGTTGCTGTGTTAGACATTCGATATATTCTTTTAATGCAGTAAAAAAGGTAAGGATTTTCTGATTCACCTGGCTTTTTCTGATAAAATAACTCCAGGATTAGATTATTGCTATAGTATATTAGAGTAGTCTTAAGTGGGCTTGTAAACAACAGTTGTATTATTTAGTTTAATTCTCATTTTTTTTTTACATGTGCGTTTGTGTAAAAGTTGTTTCTTTGCATTGCTCTTGGTTTTTGGGTGGAAAAACAATATAGATAAATCTTTACAATGATGATCAGTTGGTTTGAGGTGTACAATTTTTTTTTTCTTCAGTTTAAAGTAATTTTATTGGACACTTCCTATACACACACATAAACCAATGATTTATGACAATGCAAGATATACTGAGAAAGAAAATGGAGAGGAATATGCTACTTGATACACATTACAGAAATCAGCCTTTGTAATTTTATACATAACAACTTGTTTAAATCTACTTTTGAAAGGTCAGCAAATGTCACCATTGAATAAACAAGCTAACATTTCAGATTTAATTGTAGCACTGAGGAAAGTGTTAGCATTGTACCGTATGGAAAGAAACAGCTGATAGACAGCAGGCATTCCCATAGATCTCCTGATTGTAATTCATCCTGTCATCAAATAGGGCAGTGTTTCTCAACCTTGGCAGCTTGAAGATGCGTGGACTTCAACTCCCAGAATTCCCCATCCAGCATGCTGACTGGGGAATTCTGGGAATTGAAATCCAAACATCTTAAAGTTGCTGAGGTTGATAAACACTGAAATAGGGAATGAGGCTGTTTCCTAAAGTCATCTAGGAATTAAAGAGATGACATTAGATATTGCTTGCCAAAACGCTTCTTAGAGAAGATGTTGTCGAATTGTTACGTAGCAAACACACCAGTTTGAATTACATACCACAATGGCTGTGTTAGGGAATTTAGGAACCAATAAGTGGCTACAGAAGGTATGATCATCATGGCTTTGTCAGTGATAACCTAGTATTGCCTGTAGTTGTAAGGTTGTGAAAGGGTATGTTATATGTTGTGTAAAATTCAGACCAATTTTCAGAAGGTTGCTGAAATAAAAACAAACTGGCAAAACTGTTTCTGGGAGTCACATCAAGAGTTCATAAGCAAGTGTTGGAGTAATTTATACTGATTCTGAATAGAACTTTGTAACACTTTTTACAGCTGGCACAAGTAAAGCATATTTTAAAGTATCCCCCCCCCCCCCCCCCAGTGAAGAGGCAAAGAATTGGAGAAAGAAAACATGAGAGAGAAAGAGAGGCAATAAAAAGAGAGTTTTTAAAGCTTAAGGGATGCATGCAAATGAGGAAGCTTTCTCTGAAGAAACTGAAAAGGAATTCCATGATATTAAAATGAACATTGACAAGATCAGCAGTAGCATTTTAAAAGCGCATGTTATCCTCTAGTGTGCTTTGGGATTGTTTTTAAGGATGAAAAAGTGGGAGTGAAAATCTTATAAATCAATCAACAGGACCAATGGCTTTGAATCGGGCTATTCCCCAAAACTACTGCAATTTTTTTTAGATAATGTTTTATCAGATGAATCCCCTTCTCACATAGGAAGCAGTGAAATATTTACTTTTTCTGTTAAACCAATTAATGGGATGATTTACAAAATGAACTGCTGGAATCTTAATATACAATTTTGTTTTTGAGTATTTCAGTTTTTGTGCCTTTCATTTAAATTATAATGAAAACTTTCTAATTCCATGGATAGAATTTTGTATTCTGCTATTTTGCTAAAAATTATTTTTCGTGATCAATTTTATTTTTTAAAAATCATGATTAATCAATTGGTATTAATGCAAACAAAATCTCTTAGAACCAAAACAAAGCTGAAAAGTAATCCTTATGCATCAGAAGGAGGAGAAACACTCTGGATTCACTGATCACATTTTGCTACAATACTAAGCCATTGTTTATTATAAAGTGAATGAGAAATTGTTTCATTGCTAATCTATATTTAACGTTGTTAACATTAATGATAGCTTGCCAGGTCAGACAGAAAACACAAAATAAACCTTTTTGTTGTTCAGTCGTTAAGTCGTGTCCGACTCTTCGTGACCCCATGAACCATATTGCGCCAGGCCTTCCTATCTTTCACTGCCTCCCTGAGTTTGCTCAATTTCATGCTCCTTGCTTCAGTGATGCTATCTAGCCATCTCATCCGCTGCCGTCCTCTTCTCCTTTTGCCTTCCATCTTTCCCAGCATCAGGGTCTTTTCCAAAGAGTCCTCTCTTCGCATTAGGTGACCAAAGTATCTGAGCTTGAGCTTCATTATCAATCCTTCCAATGAGCAATCAGAGTTGATTTCCTTTAAGATTGACTGGTTTGACCTCCTAGCAGTCCAGGGGACTCTTAAGAGTCTTCTCCAGCACCACAGTTCGAAGGCATCAATTCTTCAGCATTCAGCCTTCTTTATGGTCCAGCTCTCACAGCCATACATTACTACTGGAAAAACCATAGCTTTGACTATGCAGATCTTTGTCGGCAAGGTGACGTCTCTGCTTTTTAACATGCTATCTAGGTTTGCCATAGCTTTCCTCCCAAGGAGCAAGCGTCTTTTAATTTCATGGCTGCAGTCTCCGTCTGCAGTGATCTTGGAGCCCAAATAAATGAAGTCTGTTACTGCTTCCATTTCTACCCCTTCTATTTGCCAGGGATTGATGGGTCCAGATGCCATGATCTTAGTTTTTTTAATGTTGAGTTTCAAGCCAGCTTTCGCACTCTCCTTTTTCACCCTCTTCTTCACTTTCTGCCATTAGGGTGGTATCGTCTGCATATCTGAGGTTATTGATGTTTCTCCCTGCAATCTTAATTCCGGCTTGTGATTCTTCCAGCCTGGCATTTCTCATGATGTACTCTGCATATAGGTTAAATAAGCAGGGTGACAGTATACAGCCTTGTCGTACTCCTTTCCCTATTTTGAACCAATCGGTTGTTCCATGACCGGTTCTAACTGTTGCTTCTTGGCCCGCATACAGATTTCTCAGGAGACAGGTAAGGTGGTCTGGTATCCCCATCACTTTAAGAATTTGCCACAGTTTGTTGTGATCCACACAATCAAAGGCTTTTGCATAGTCAATGAAGCAGAAGTAGATGCTTTTCTGGAACTCTCGTGCTTTCTCCATGATCCAGCGAATGTTGGCAATTTGATCTCTAGTTCCTCTGCCTCTTCGAAACCCAGCTTGTACATCCGGTAGTTCTCGGTTCACGTACTGCTGAAGCCTAGCTTGTAGGATTTTGAGCATAACCTTGCTAGCATGTGAAATGAGTGCAATTGTGCGATAGTTTGAGCATTCTTTGGCATTGCCCTTCTTTGGAATTGGAACGTAAACTGACCTTTTCCAATCCCGTGGCCACTGGTGCGTTTTCCAAACTTGCTGGCATATTGAGTGCAGCACTTTAACAGCATCGTCTTTTAGTATTTTAAATAACTCAGCTGGAATACTGTCATCTCCACTAGCTTTGTTGTTAGCAATGCTTCCTAAGGCCCACTTGACTTCACTCTCTAGGATGTCTGGCTCAGGGTCAGTGACCACACCAGCATGGACATCAGGGACATTAAGATCTTTCTTGTATAGTTCTTCTGTGTATTCTTGCCACCTCTTCTTAATCTCTTCTGCTTCTGTTAGGTCCCTGCCTTTTTTGTCCTTTATCATGCCCATCTTTGCACTAAACGTTCCTTTGATATCTCCAATTTTCTTGAAGAGATCTCTAGTCTTCCCCATTCTATTGTTTTCTTCAATTTCTTTGCATTGTTCATTTAAGAAGGCCTTCTTATCTCTCCTTGCTATTCTCTGGAAATCTGCATTCAGTTGCTTATATCTTTCCCTTTCACCCTTGCTTTTCGCATTCCTTCTTTCCACAGCTATTTGTAAAGCCTCATCAGACAGCCATTTTGCTTTCTTGCATTTCTTTTTCTTTGGGATGGTTTTAGTTGCTGCCTCTTGTACAATGTTACAGACCTCCGTCCATAGTTCTTCAGGCACTCTGTCTACCAAAACTAATCCTCTAAATCTATTCATCACCTTCACTGTGTACTCACATGGAATATGATCTAAGTCATACCTGAGTGGTCTAGTGGTTTTCCCTACATTCTTCAATTTAAGCCTAAATTTTGCAGTAAGAAGCTCATGATCTGAGCCACAGTCAGCTCCTGGTCTTGTTTTTGCCATCTGTATAGAGCTTCTCCATCTTTGGCTGCAAAGTATGTAATCAGTCTGGTTTCGGTATTGACCATCTGGTGATGTCCATGTGTAGAGTTGTCTCTTGTGTTGTTGGAAAAGAGTGTTTGCTATGACTAGCTTGTTCTCTTGACAGAACTCTATTAGCCTTTGCCCTGCTTCATTTTGTACTCCAAGGCCAAACTTGCCTGTTATTCCGATTACTCCTTGACTTCCTACTTTAGCATTCCAATCCCCTATGATGAAAAGGACATCTTTTTTTGGTGCTAGTTCTAGAAGGTGTTGTAGGACTTCATAGAACCGGTCAACTTCAGCTTCTTCGGCATCAGTGGTTGGGGCATAGACTTGGATTACCGTGATGTTGAATGGTTTTCCTTGGATACGCACTGAGATCATTCTGTCGTTTTTGAGGTTGTACCCCATTACTGCCTTTCCCACTCTCTTATTGACTATGAGTGCAACTCCATTTCTTCTAAGGGTTTCTTGCCCACAGTAGTGGATATAATGGTCACCTGAATTAAATTCACCCATTCCCGTCCATTTCAATTCGCTGATTCCCAAGATGTCGACGTTCAATCTTGTCATCTCATGTTTGACCACATCTAGCTTGCCTTGGTTCATGGATCTTACGTTCCACGTACCTATACAATATTGTTCTTTACAGCATTGGACCTTCTTTTCGCTTCCAGATACATCCACAGCTGAACGTCCTTTCGGCTTTGGCCCAGCCGCTTCACTCTTTCTGGAGCTACTTGGAATTGCCCTCCGCTCTTCCCCAGTAGCATATTGGACACCTTCCGACCTGAGGGACTCATCTTCCGGCGTCATATCTTTTAGCCTTTTAACATTGTCCATGGGGTTTTCTTGATAAGGATACTGGAGTGGGTTGCCATTTCCTTCTCCAGTGGACCACATTTTGTCAGAACTCTCTGTCATGACCTGTCCGTCTTGGGTGGCCCTGCACGGTATAGCTCACGGCTTCACTGAGTTACGCAAGCCCCTTCGCCACGACAAGGCAGTGATCCATGAAGGGGAAAATAAACCTACAGACACACAATTAAGAAAAAAAGAAAAACTGTTAATTCCTGATACTGTGCTGGGAAGGAGACACATGAGCCTGGGATTCAGCTAAGATCATTGTAATTACTGTATAATTCAGTATTATATTTGAACTTAGCCAATGTTCTATATAGCCTATCATTTGTTGACAAATTATGCAGGAGTCAGGTTGACCTGTATTTATTAATAAATATGGTTTATGTTTGCTCATACTGAGAAAAATGCATGTTTCAGGAGCTTTGCAATGATTCCTGGTGGACTGCTGGGTGCAATTCATGATACTGGTTGTTACTTATAAAGCCATTCATGGGTCCTGGTTACCTTGGGGACAACTTTCTCTTGTTATTTGTTCTCTAGAAGAGTTGATGTGCTCCAGATTCCAACTATAATGCACTGTCACTTTGTGGGATCTAGGATACATGCCTTCTTGGTAGCTGGGCCTGTTCTGTGGAACATCAAGACCTCTGAGAACATTATGGCCCAGCCCTGTTGGGCTTCCATACAGTTGTTAAAACCTAGCTTTTTGATCAGGCTGTGTTGTAGGAAGAGTGGCTTCCTTCCTGATGGTATTATGGTGGGGAATATGTTCATGTTGCTGTCCCCAACATGTGCCATGCATTCTGTCATGGTTGTTTTGAACAGCTACTTGATAATATAATCCTAATGTGTAAGTCACTTCTGATTGAGGCAGTATTGAAGTTGACAAATAAATCAACTCTCAACCATAGAACCATTCAACTATACGTGGCATTCTAGCTGAAAGAAATGTAATAGTTTTAGATCCATAACTTAGATTGGACAATAAACCTCTGGGGTATTAGTAATAAATCATTCTGTAACGGCAATTAAATATAATACTACAAGTCATTTTATTTGAACAACATTTTGTTAAAAACGGTGTCCCTTGGAGACCCTTAATTGAGTTGTAGAATTTGATAGAAACAGTTGAGGCAGGGTCCCTGCTCTTATCGCTGTAGGCCTAATTATTCACATAAGAAGGTAAATCATGATGAAATGGCTTGTTATTAATAGTTAGGAAAGACATTTGTCAATTGCAGACATAATGAACAAACAAATTACGTATTTGTGTACACAGACAGAGTTGTATTTTTACGTCATTTCTTTTTGTGAATTTTAGGCATATGGTTACACAATGCTAATTAAATAGTTTTTTTCTGAAGGCAGAATGCACTTAAAATATGATGTTGAACATTTTGCTTTGAGATGTAAATTGTTGAAAGATTATTCTTCATTTAGGCTATATTCTATAGGGAGCTTAAGAATTAGGAATAAGAATTATGAAGAAAACTTCAAATGGACTAAGGGAAACCATATAATTTTTGAGGCTGGGTTGGGTAACAGGATTAGTTAGTAACTGGGCAGAAAATTCTACATATACATGCAAGTGCACGTGTGTGTGTGTGTACATACACACAGAGGATATTCTTGTTTTAACAAGTTGCTTACAGATGTATTTCTGTGCAGAACAAGATGTGCAGAAGGAAGCTATTCAAAGAAAAGACACATCCTGCTGACGAGCTACTGCTTTCATTGTGGTACAGTACAATGGTAGCTGTATCACCCATGCTGACTGTGCTTGTCCAGTTCAACCAGCTGTACTATTTGGGATAAATGACAGTGCTCTGTTTGGAAGGATTATGTACCTGTACAATACCGTTGGTAAACTATATTACAGAGCAAACCTACACTCCTCCTTGAGTGTGCTGCAGTGATTCAACATTTCCAGGCTGAACAGGCCAGAAGAGCAGAAGTCAGAAGCAAACAAATGTAGATGTTCTAGAAATGGAGTTCTAAATTCACTGGGTGTTAGGCCAGTGGAGCTGAGGATCCAGTAGATTCTTATTCTGCCTATCTTCCTGCACCTTTTGAGGAGGCGTTTTGAGGCTAGGATTTCCTAACTTGGGAAAGAACCAAATAAGGGGCAGGAGAGGGAATGTTTTCCAGATGGTACAGACCAGTACATTCTGGGTTAGCATGGCAATTCCTAGATTTTCATGGCAAATTTCTATGATACTACACTGTTTTAAAAAAAGATCTTCAATTGTTAATTCTACTTGAATATTATAGGGTATTACCATTACTTTTTTCTATGATGAATATCATATTGATGGATGTGGAATGTACCATTCTTTTTTTTCAGCTTGCAAATTCATTAGACTTCAGTAGAATTAATTTATAAGTGGTATCTATTTGGTTTTAATGAGACATTGGTTTAAGTTCTATGTCAGAAGACATATTGAACTGAAAAATCTGGAGATCTTAAATACACACACAAACAGAAAGTGAAATGTAGATGGTATTGCCTGAAAATATTTCAATGTATCTCCTTCCAGTGTTGCCATACTTGATAGTTTGTCTATAAGGTGTTTAATTTTATTAAGATTAAATATAAATATGAAAGTAAACATATTTCAGGATTTGGGATGTATTGCTTTCTGTTGCAGTTTGAGCAGATTCTGCATTATGGATATAGAATATGAATCTTGAAAATTAGTTTTGATTTTGTGCTTCTCTTTACATTTTCTAGCTAGCAAAAAAAATTCGGGAAAAGTTTAACCGTTACTTGGATGTGGTAAATCGAAACAAGCATGTAGTGGAAGCTTCATACACTGCTCACTTGACATCCCCCCTAACAGCAATTCAGGACTGCTGCACCATTCCACCATCTATGATGGAGTAAGTATTCAAATGCTTTCTATTGAGAGTTGACTTAGAGTGGAAAAAGCCTTTTGCTTGTTTGTTTTGTGGTCATTTGGTCTGATATTGGACCCAGAAGGTCAATATTAAGAAAGAACCAAGAAGACCATGTTTAAAAAGACTGTTGTAAGGGCTTTGAGGAGAAACATCAGAAGTGGTCCCATGTTGAATGTTGATAGCACGGGAATCACGAACAAGGAAAGATTGTATAGGATTATGGTCTTCCATGAAATCTCTCTAGAATGAGTTGCTGAAAGTCATCTGTACAGTTTAAATGGTATGGAATAAATGGTATATTTGATATGGAAAATCCAGGGGTGAAATCAAATGTTACTCATGTGCACTTCCTTCTTTTCTTGTATCAACCCAATATGCTTCATTAGTCATAGGAGAGAAGAAGAAATTCCACTGCTCTATCAGTGGAAAAAGTTCTTGGGTTTTACCTGCATATACATGGATTATTGTATAACTGAATACAATTACAATATTGTGCCATGGACTTGTGCAAATATATTGTGATAGCAAGGAAAATACATTGGTCTTAGGGTGTATATATAAAGAATATATTACTATCAGCTCAACTCAGTCTGCTGCAGGATAAAGACCTCTTCATTGAAGGTTATGGACCGTAATCTTCTATGCTAATCCAATGCAGGTTGGTAGATAGCTTTTGTTTGTTTTTTGTTACTTCCCAGGTTAGGGCTGAAAGAAAATGACTGGCCCAAAGTCACTTATGGTTTTATACCTAAAAGAGAATTACAACCTGGGTCTCCCCACTCCCAGTCCAGCACTTTAATTACTACACCACACTAGCTCTCAAGGAATAGAAATATCTATCTTGCTATCTGCCAATCAATCAATCAATCAATCACAAATTCTAAAAATCATTGACATATAACAAAAATTTGTTTAATGAACAGGATTAGTTCTGGTTATTTTAAAATAATGCTAGCCTGAATGTTGAAAAGACTGTGCTATAAAAATGATTACATTGGCTGATGAAGTCTGATTATCCTACAAAAAAAATCTATAAACAGGTAATATAGGTAGTCCTCAGGTTACAACGGAAATTGGGACCGGAATTTCTGTCACTAAGCAATGCGGTCATAAAGCATGCTGTCACATGCGGTTGCATTGCTTAGCGGTGGCAATCCTGGCAGTCCCAGTTTATTTTTATTTATTTTATTTTATTTATTAAATTTCTCACCCGCCCATTTCCCCCCGATGGGGGAACTCTGGGCGACTCACAACAAACATTAAAAACATAAATAAATATAAATACATAAAACATCAATTAAAAGCATTACTAAAAGTTGCTGTCATAACCTCAGGACAGTGCAGGTCATTAAGTGGAAAGAGGTGGGAGTTCCAGGCAAGGAATGCGGGGGGTGGGTGGAAGGTGCTACGCAGTGTGGGCAGGCTGGCAGGGGCCGTGGGTGGCGCTATAGAGTGTGGGCAGGCAGGGGAAAGCTACAGAGCACGAGAACTTTTTTCCAGGAGAAACTTTTTCCAGGAGATCCTTTTTCCAGGAGAAAAAGCAGCGGGAGCAACTTATGGGAGCAACTTGCAACCTTCCCTGCTGGTTTCCCCATTGACTTTGCTTGTGGGAAGCCTCCAGGGAAGGTCACAAATAGTGATCATGTGACTGTGGGACGCTGCAACCCGTCATAAATGCGAGCTGGTTGCCAAGCACCTGAATCATGATCATGTGATTATGGGGATGCTGCAGCAGCTGGAACTTCAACAACTGGTCATAAGTACCACTCATTCAGCTCCATCGTAACTTTGAACAGTCGCTGAACAAGTGGTTGTAACCTGAGGACTACCTGTATAACTCATGAAAAAATCTCACTAGATTATTTACATTAAAGGGTCTTGCCCTACCTTGCTTAAACACTTTATTTAGAGCTTAAAAGTGGCTTCTAAATGGTTAAATATTAACAGGCAGTAGTAGAAATTATACGCCCCTTATTGCAGTTATGTATTGCACTAATTGTCAGTGTCTGAGTGGACATCTGCCAGGGTCTGCAAGTGAATTTCCTATAAACATACCGCTTTTATGCAGTCTGTTTTACTAGTTTAAGATTTCCTGAATTATAATGATAAACTGCTACAAATGCAAAACTACTACAAATAATGCTGTTATTTGTATATTTTTAATAGACTTGAATTGGTTTATAATGGCCGTTTTGAGAAGATCAAAACCTCACCTGTCCCAGCTTATTTTATGCCATGCCAAAAATAGCAGAGACTAATAATCTTAAAGGAGCTACTATTCAGGCATGTGTCCAGACGCACTCACTGGAGGCTTTGAAGTAGCCATACAGAAATCAGTAAATATATCTGAATTGTGAACAGGGTATACATAGCACAGTTGTAAAGGCTGGAGTAGAAGTATTCGTACTGCACTGCAGTCGTTCATTTCATGTAGTCCTGGGCAACAACCTGTGACCGTTCACAGAATCTGAAAAAATATTGCAAGATGGAAAGACTTGAGGTACACTTCTACAAGATCAATTATATTTTTCATTATTCAGAAAGAATACTGTTCCAGGTTCTCTTTTGCTCCTTAGAGCTGGAAGAGACAGCTGGGATAACAAGGTTTGTTCTTTCTTTCCAGCCCAGAAAAAAAAGGAGCCAAGTGTTTTGTGCATGCTGGAAAGAATTTTGTAGAACTAGCTAAATAACATGGGATACTCCTGTGGAGGTTTTTCTCCAGGAAAATTAACCAGATTAAACTGTGCTGAATGCTTTATAGATACTTTATTTTGATTGCCCAGTGCATTTTGGAGGCATTGTTCTTTATTATGGAACTCAGTCTTGGCTCCATGCACGTTTCTTGGCAACATTTTCAGAATTGCTGCCCTTGTAAGGCCAAAGTAGAGTAACTGGCTCAGAGTCACGCAGCCTAAATTTTGTTTTCTGTACTTTAATTAATGTTAATGATTTTTTTTTAAAAAAAATTATCTTAAGGATTGCTTTTATTTATCTCACTTGATGAAAAAACCTGCACTGGAGAAACATTTACCTCTATGACTTACTACTTGACCACTCTGTCTTGGATACATTAATGTAATAGTGACATAGGTAAACCTATAGATCTATTTTTGAAGATCATTTACAATAATTCCTTCAGAAGTGGCCTGGCTCACTCTTATAAAATAGCTGCTTAAATATTTGCTATTGCAGCTTAGCTTTATCACCGCTCTCTTTTTTGTTTACCTGTCCTCTGTGGGCTGTGAAATGGAGAGATAAGGAAATTCCTATACTGATCTTTCAACTTGTTTATGCAGTTATATTGTCAGGAATGCTAAAATGGTTTGGTTTTAGTACAGGATAATCTCAACACTGTGCAAAAATAGGTGCAGAGATTAAGAAAGTCTGATGA
Organism: Liasis olivaceus; assembly: GCA_030867105.1. Lineage (NCBI taxonomy): Eukaryota > Metazoa > Chordata > Lepidosauria > Squamata > Pythonidae > Liasis > Liasis olivaceus. The sequence goes on along the minus strand of CM061350.1, from coordinate 136,694,933 downwards.
TTTTATAAATTCGGGGAGTATATTTATACTGTTAGACACAAGTTAAACTATAGTATTTAATTTAGGGCTACAATGTCTGGGCTGCAGAAATCTGGGAACTATTAGATAACATAGAAACTTACTCTCTGCTGCCATTTAGTGGTCATCTGGATTTATGTAACCTAGTCTAATCTGTAGGATAAGAAAGGCATAGGATAGATAGACATAAACCACCTAAAACCTTGCAGATATTTTAAGTTACAGTTTCCATAAGAGCTAACTATTGGACATGTTTGGTGGGGTTTAAAATTTAGGGAAGGGCATGATTGCTAATATTTAGCAAAGGATGCATTTATGGTGGAACAAGAGCAAGAACGTGCCACCACAGAGTGATTATTACTCTCTCTCAGCTCCCCCAATTGCTAAATGAATTTGATAATACAACAGAATGCCTAGTATCAGGTGTTCTTATACTAATCTAGTATCAGGGTAATGCCACAGAACTGCATTTCTTTTATACAGATGTTTAGTTAGTCCCTTAGTTAGTCAGATGAATGTTGATTACTGTACTTACATGCCTTCAAAGCAGGCCTCCATTATTAGCCTAGATTAAGACTCAGTTGGAACTTTTCAAAAATGCTGTTTGCTTTATATATTTTAGTTCTGCGGTATGCAAATAAAATATTGATTACAAGAACATGTCTGGCCATTAATAAAACATATTAGTTTCAGCATTGTAAAGAAAGCTCTGGTTTTTGAATGACCTTGTTCTGCAGCTGGTATTGAGAAGGAGGAGAATGAAACATCTTCATGGAAATTTAAAGAAAGAATGACAAAATAACAGGGAATTGTAATATAGTGATCACATTCAGCTGATGAGTAGCATTTTTATATGCCCATTTCTCTTTTTTCATTTTATAAAACTAAAACTGCATACAAGTTGATTTACTTGTGAATAGTGGCTGAATAAAATCCAGTTGGAGCTTACATGAACACTATTTTGATGTAAGATTCAAAGCGTCTGCAAATTTATTTTATCTTCTCCATTTGCTGATCTTCTGCTTGTAAATCTTGTTGAAGGAGAATAAAAATGACTGCTGCCTGATGGGAATTAAATGTCTGAAGTTCAAAGCGCTTTGCACATCAGAGCAAACGTCAATCAAATGAACATCTTGCAAGCTAGGCAGGGAGCGAATTTCTCCATGGGGAAGAGATCAAAGTGGGAGTCACAGTTCTGTTTTACCCCTCGGGATGCAGTTTCGACCAGTTGTTCATTAAAGTGAATCCAGAAGGAAGAGTTTTCATATACTGTAGTACAGAAAAAAGAAAAGGAGGAGAAAAGACTATTTGGGGTGGGGGTGGATGTTTTTTTCTCTAGAAGCCAACATTAAGCATCATTTCAGATTGCAGAAACTATTTAACACCAACTTCCCCCCCCATTGTTGTAAAAATTGTAATTAACAACTTTGTGCTTTAAATCTACATTGTATTAATTAGCAGAGAATAACTCCTCTGGATCTGTATAAATTCTATATTTAAATGCTGTAGATTGAAAATTCATTTTGTGTTTTGTATGTGATATGTATTTAGTTTTTACAAGTATTGTATGTTAATGCAACTGTGTACACTTTTTAGGACAAAAGATATACTTAATTATTCATTCAGGATTTAGTCAGCGGGATTAACTATGATAGCAGGTTTAGTGTTTAGAAAAGGTGTTGGAAGCAATAGCTGCGATGCAGCAGCTTCAGGGATTACATTCTCCATTCCTTTTTATAGAGGACAATTTTGGGGTGCACAGAAGGTCCCTATACTAATCTGTAGCACTTCACCCTAACTGGTAAGGGGAAATGTATATCCAGGCAAGATAAATTTGACTTAACTCTAAGTAAACTTGAGTAGGCTGAGGCATGCACTGCTCATTTTATTCAGTCAGTTCTTACATAAACGTAACTCTGAGCAAGAACACAACCAAAATACACATTGGGATGTGCAGATAGATAAATAATGGTCTTCATGACCTGTTAAGAGATATTGCAAAAGAGACTTATGCTTTTCCTTCCTTTTTTGCAATGTCATTTGGAAGAGGAATGAATCTATAAAAGGTTGGGAATGTTTTTGATTTTTTTAAAGTGAACTTGCATATCATTATAGTTCACATCCGAGAAATTCTGAATTTGTTTTCAACATTTTTTGTTTTGAAAATTCAGTAAAAACCTGTCTAAATTATCCTCCCATAATTTCATCCTTCTTTGATTCTGATCGTATATTACCATAGATAAATAATGGAAAACTAATCTTTCATAGTGCAGAACAAAATTTCATTGGCAAATTATTGAAGATTGGGTTGTATGGAATGTGTAAAACTGCAGTCTTGTTCCACCATCATACCATCTTGCTACTAATGTTGATTTGGGAAGAAATTACCGTATTTTTCCGACTATAAGACGATACTTTTTTCTAAAATCCTTACCCTAAAAATTGAAGGGCGTCTTATTTAAGGAAGTCAGCGAGGAGAGAACCGGGCGGTGGCAAAACTGCCTATACTTTGTCTCTGGGGCTTCCTCCAATCACGAGCCTCCAATCACGAGTGAAATAGCTTGTCTCCCAAACAGACTTCCTCCAATCACGAGCCTTATGTAACTGACATCAGCTGATGCTGAACAAACCAATTAGAGGAAGGCTTTTGCAGAGAGAAGCTAGTTTCACTCGTGCTTGAATGGAATCAGTTATGCAAAAGAGCATGGAATAGAGCTGCAGAGAGATGGTTTGGACCTCCTCCCACCGAGTGTATCAGGTCAATGTTAGCTAATTACTAAATAAAAATGTGTTCTGCACTATCTTTAAAGTATTGATTTCTTAATTTTGGGTTGGAAAAATGGGGGTCGTCTTGTATATGGGGGCGTCTTATTGTCGGAAAAATACGGTATGTGGTGGGATAGTCCATATTTTCTGGCTCTTGGCCGAGAACAGAGGCAACATCAAACCCTATTTTTGTGCCCTGAAGCCCAATTGATCTATTGAACTTTCATGTTTTATTTTATTGACAGCACATACATTCTCCATTCCCCATATGTATTCCTTGCCATCCCAAATATTCATCCATGCCATCTCTGCACATCCATCTCTGTATATGTCATTGTCATACATAAATTAAAGCCAACCCATGCTTTCCCATCCAGCCTCCTACACACACAAAGATTTTCAACTGCTATTTATATTGAAAGAATAAAATCGGTTCACTGCAATTAAGATTTTAGGCTTGATCTGGATCGGGCAAAATTTGAATGTGGCTCTTTTTGGATCAGGGATAAAATAATAAAGCCGCCCTCACTTTACCTATTTGCTTTTTTCTCCTATACCTGCAACTTGCAGTTGAAAGACACCTCCCAACAGAGACTTCCCCCCCAGTATAGATAGGAGTCTAGGGATCTTTGTAAGTATCAGAGGGTTAAAGTGCCTGTACTTCTCATACCATGATCCAAATCTGGATTTGGTGCTTTATTTGTAACTTGCTATACTTCTCTGCTAGTGAAAAAGAAATCCCTTCCTCTGAAGAAGAAAGTTTGGGTCAGAAAGATGATGTCCCCACAGACCAGATGAAAATTCCCTACGGTTGGAGTATCCCCATCTTTCCTGCAGAACATTTATTCCATTTAAAGGGAAATGATGTATTGTAGAATTTGCTACAAATCAATGCTTTTCTTCCTTCAAATGTGGCTGATATATCCCACTGTTAAACAGATCTTTTAGATAGATTTGGTGTTGTCTTCTACTTATTTGATGTCTGTTTCCAAGATGCCTCTGTATTTGTAAATCAAGTTGACCGGTCTTCTCTGTATTTAAGGCTATTGGCGGCAATGGAGGAAAAACTGTCTTTCCCTATAAAAATTTGAAACAAGCGTATATGCTTATTTGTCTAATTTATTCTTCTCTTGGGTTCATTTCAGGTTTGATGGAAATTTTAACACTAATGTGTCTAGAACCATTAGCTGTGATAGATTGTCTACCACCGTGAATAGCAGAGCATTCAATCCTGGGCGTGATTTAAACTCTGGTATGTAAAGCATCTGTTTTGCAGAAGTTGCTGTATTTTACTGCCAAACATTAGAATCAAGTGCCATAGCAACCCGATTTTACTCCCCTCTGAACCTGCTGCATTATTTTTCATTTAAGATATAATGATAGAAAGATGATTTCCTACAGTAATGGTTTTAGTTATAGATTTATTTCAATATTCTATATAAGATCTGCTGTTGATTATAGTGAATTCTTTTTTTTCCTGTTCCATCTTCTCTGACTGCTCTGCCATCAGTTATGTCAATTCCCAGTAGCAACAGTGCAAAATGCCTATGATCTCAGAAAATTCTGTTTAATGTGCTCTTCTGCAGTCATCACCTTTAATTTTGATGTTTGAAGATGCCTCAAATTTTTCACTTCTTTGATACACCATGAGGTTTCTGTCATGAGAACAGATCCATTTGTTTGCTACTTTTTAAAAGAGGGTGGTGTCCCTGTCTAAGGCTGTAAGACTTTCACAAGAGATTCAACCTTTGGCTAATGTAGACTTCACTTTTTGGCATCGCTTTCAAATGGAGATAATGAATGGTTTTAATGTATTGTGAAAAGGGGGTGGTCTTTTTCATCTAATACTATAGATGACAGTTGTACCATGTTATAATTTTTTTTTTTTTACTTTAAAATGTTCTTTTTCTCTTTTTCCATAAATGAAAATGAAGCAGAAGACAGGATAAGAGCCGTGCAGATCAAAGCTGAGGCTAAGATGTGTTAGGTTTGGGAGAATCCAATTTTTTACATTCTTCCTTTTACTGATACTGATAGGGATACTTATCCCTTATTTAAGATAAAAATAGACATTCTTGTGAAGATTAGGCCTATTAGCAAATCAAATGGTGTTTTGAAACGTCAATCTTGCTCTCTTTTCCTTTTCTGCTTCCTACTTCCTGGACTATCATCACTTCTTTCTCCAATGAAGGGAAATTAAGGTACTCTGCAGCAGAGTCTTTGATATGGAAACATCAAACTGCAGTAAAGTCACATCCTGGCTTTAAAGTGCTTTGTTACCTTTTTCCAGCTTCAGAAGTGGTAACACCAGCAGTAGTGACTGAACATGAGAAGGGGCAGAGCTGACTATTGGAAATGGTTTGCTGTCTGTCAGTTTCATTGCCTTTCATGACTCATTATTCATATTTCTATGTCTGTTTTATCCTTAGCAGCTTGGTGTAGATTGTCAATCTGTTTCGTGCCACCAAATTTTACAAGTCAGCTCTGACCATCTGCTGGTGAATGCATGCTTGTAATAGAGAGACAGGGCTTCTCTTGCTTCCATCTTTCCATTCTGGTCCTACTGGGTTAATATGAGCCTGGTTGAGGCATTCCCAAAATAGATGTACTCAACCACTGATTAGGCCCTACCCACTTGAATGATACCTTCATAAGAAAAGCCTTTGATAGTATAACTGCATGCATGTTAAGTTCCAAATGAGCCAGGGTTAAGTACATCCATTTTGCTCTAACTCCCCAGCCCCAAATGCCCCCCTCCCAAAGGCTGTAATATCTCATTCTAGGAGGAGTTTCCATGATATAAAAAGTTTGCCTCGGCTTCATCCTTTTGCACTCCTGGTTTAGGGAGTTGTACTTTAGCTTGTTTCAGTGAAGCTTCAAAAGAAGCATTATTTTCCTGTGAACCTTTTTTTAGAGATCAGGATGAAAAGATGTAAGAACTCACCTCTTTGTTGTTCTTGTTTGGAATTTATTCTTTTCTATATGTTTTGTCTTTGAGGAGGAAAGAGAGTAAGTGCCCCCTCCCCAATTGAGATAAAAGATTATAATATGAAATCTATAGGGAAACCATTGTTTACTTCCTGACTAATGTGGTCACTTTTCAAACAGATAGATTGTCCCTGAAAGTTAAACAGGTTTACACAGTTAATTGCTTTATTCCTTATCTTTGGAAAATTCTGAGCTTTTTACCCCTCCCTTCAGCTAGTTTAGTTCATTTTGCCTTCCCTTGGGAAAACTACCAATTTTGCCATAAACCTGTGCTTATTTTTTCTATGACCACAGTGTATAGTCTTTTGTGAGATAAGCGGGGACTATTTCAGCTGAAAAAATGTGCTTTCTTCCTCCCTCCAGGTGCACTTTTATTTTCCATCTCCTCATCTGCGAGAATTCCCCACAGAGATGCCTCACTTTCTTCCTTACTGCAAACCCTACGAGATGTGATTGAGGGCTCTTTTTTTCCTCATTCCACCCCCTTTAATCTCTAAAATGCATCTCTGCACTTTAATATCTTCCAATATCTATAACAAAACCAGTTTGGGAAGAAGTTCCATACTCACAAGAGACAAAGGTGTTGCAAGCTAACTGTGTTTTCAAGTTATAACAGTGTTTGTCAAGCTGCATTTTACTTCAAGAATCACTAGCTAACTGATGCCTGTATAAAAATCTGCTGTGATTTTCAGTTGTAATTTTATGCCAGATGCTGCATGAGCCTTGTAATCATTAATAAGCTAGCAGTTAAGCAAATCAGATTTATTTTCTGTTTCTAATGCTGGACACTGTATAGCAATATAGTATAGCAATATAGTTCTTGCATGTAATTGTTGCATATCCAACAATATCTAATGAATGTCTTGTAGTAAGATTATTTCAGGAAAAAACAACTTATATTGGAAGCCAAAAAATCATGCCATGTTGGAATTGGGTGTTATCTATGCTGTAGAGTTGCAGTGACTAGTTAAAAGAGTTTACAAAAATCCTGTGAAAATGATTTCTGGGAAATAGATGAACAGTTTTTCATGTCTAACATACGAATTCTTCAGTTTTTACTCCTTTGTTTATTTTGTTTTTCCTTACTTCAATATGTGTAAATATTTGCTGTCATGTGCATGCATATATCTATTGAATTATATGTTTAATTGATACTCTAGTGAAAAACAGTGCTTACCAATTTGGGTCTCTAGATTATCTGTATCTTCCATCTATAACAATTGGACATATTGGCTAGGGACAGAGTCCAGTAGCATCCGCAGTCTTTAGGTTCAAAACCGTCTAAGTTAATACTAGACCACACAACACTTCACTCTTTTTTTAGTAGTAAAAGAAAGACATTTAACTCATGTTCAGTAGTATCATTAATTTGAATCTTAATTCTTAGCATTCCAAAAGATAATGATACTAACTATACATTGCCACCCCTGTCCAGGCTAGAAATAATGTGGAAGCTTTGACCTGAGCTTGGAGGCCATTGGGATTTGGATGGGACAAACAGGCTGAAGTTGAACTCAAGTGAGATGGAGTTGCTGTTTGTCCAGCATGTTTTGGGTTTAAATCATTGGTGGCACTTCGCATGAAGGAGCAAGTCTGTAACCTGGAGTCCCTCTGGACTCATAATAAAGATTTACAAAATCTTGCATAAAATGATACCAGTTCTTGCTTGCTATAAATTTCAGTCAAAGTGTGGAATACAGAACCAAAGGTGAATCTTGTACAAAGACAGATTTATGAAAATAATAACATTCAGTACATAAGGATAACACTTCCAAGACACACAACATATTGAAACAATTAATGAATTCATTTTCAGTGCCAACATGTACTAAAAACAGAGCATAATTACTTATTACAGGACAGTTACTTTAACAAGTCATCATTGAGTATTAATGTTGGGTGCCATAGGCTGCAAAGAGAGCGGTGCCTGTTTCATATGTTTATATATGCATACTGTATATACATGTTATCAATGCTCTGTAGAAACAATCAAAAGGAGATAGTAATTTTAGGAGAAAATTTCTGTACTGGTAGCAGAAACAGAAAAATCTTAATTCAAAATGAAATAGTTTTTACATATGTATTTACATATGTATTTTTGTCTGAAATGAAATAATCTGCAGTTATGGTCAAATAGTGCTTTAGCAACCAGATTTAAATTTGAATCTGCTGCCAAAGACCACATAAACAGCTCTAGCTTAATGCTGATATCTTGAAATTAGCAAGCTTTGCAGTACAAGTGGATTTCATATTCTAACAAATATGAGTCTAGCAAAGATATAAAATCGTCAAGGTGGAAGATTTGTTCCTTGGGTAATCTTTTGCTAATGCTAACCCAAGGAACAGATCTATTGCAGAATGGAAATCTTCTATACTATTGGATCTGTAGCTTTTATATCTAACAGTGGCATAGGTTCTTTCCAGCTTTTAATTACAATGCCTCAACTATGCCCTTGTGTTATAAGATTGGGCCAGAGTTTTCATGTCTGATCTTCCATTGCTGGGGCTTTAATCTTATAGAAGGGACAAGCAAAAAAAAAAAGTGTGTAAATTCTTTCTGTGAGTGGCTATTTAATGTATAGGATTGTCATAATTTAGGCTTTACATACGTGCATATTTAAGGTTACATGTTTAATCCCCTGAGTATTTCTACTTATGCCAAGGATAAGTAGTCTTGCAAAACCAAAGCCAGTTAAATTATTATGAGAAATTCTCTCTTGCTTAATTTTGTTGTATTTATCTTAGAGGAAGCATCTGGTATTTTGGTATAATATTTTACATAGGTTCCTTCATGCAGAGATAATAGGTTACCAAGAATCAGGTCATGTAATACTTTGGTAACATCATAGTTTGGCCATGTAGGCATTTATATTTGGTTGCACAATATGGGTGTGACAAATCCATTTCAGACTGAGGATAATACTTCCTGCCTTTGTTATGAATGGGAAACTCTTTTATCTCTCAGAAGTCACTGAAAGGAAGTAGTTTTGGGTGTGTATATGTTTTTTAAAAGCCCCTCCCTTTCACTGGCTTTTTCTTAACAGTAACTGCTCTACTGCAAACTTTGCATTGATCTAGTGAATGGCTGGATTTTTAGCCAGGAGCCTATTGAGTTTAGCAATGAAACAGTTCAGGCAGCCCTGTCAGCAAGATAAAGCTGTAGTCAGGGTTCAGCAAAGCAATTACTCTAGCAGGCATATTTCTTGGAGAGCAAAGTCAAGCCTGAGCCAGTAGTTCTGTAAGGTCAGGAAGGCCCCAAGTGGCTTTCCATCTGATCCAGCTGGGCTGTGGAGTTGTCGTAGGCTTTCCAGCGATTATACAAGTGATGTTGCAAAGCAGTGAGGTGCAAGTCATTAGTTCCCTCATCCTGTGTGTTCTCTGATGGCATAAAGAGTAAGGTAGCTAAGCACTCTTGCCAGATACTTGAGGTTGAGCTGGCTGCGGCTTACTAGTAGCCGCAGCAGCAGTCGTAGTAACCTGCTGTAGAAACACAAAATAAACTATGTTCCGTTCATTAGTATGCTTGGCATAGGCAATGTGCAGAAGCATATAAACAGACAGTACACGTTCTAATGAAACAATCATTTAACTACAAAGCAAGTTCAGCTGTATGGGTGATGCTTTCTGCTGTAGTGATATAATCAAGAAGTGGCTATATATTCTTCTTCTTGGGCAACTGCAGCCTCTTTGCAGTCATTATCAGATCATATTGTCATCTTTGAGAGAATGCCCTGCTTCTGGGTAATTCCAAAGGGGAGTGTGAAGATGTGAAACTTTTAGAAGAACTATTAGCACAAAAAAACTGAGACTTTTAGAATGACGATCTCATGGATTTGAAAGATTACCAGGGTTGGGCAGGCTGATGGGAGGGAGGGAAGGTGCTGTGAAGATCGGTGGGTGTGGAAAAAGATCATGGGCTGATGGGAAGGTGCTGAGAAGATTGGTATATATGCAGGAAGATCAGCGATTTTGTGGTGGGAAGATTGTTGGCAGATCACTGGGAAGGTGGAAGGTGAAGGCCTGGTGAGTACTTTAATGCTTGTGCAAAATGGTGGATGGATTTAATGGACACTGAGGTGGGAGGTTTCTAAAAAAATCCAAAAGGGGCATGATACTGGACAGTTTTGAGAATCCTTGGTGTAATTACTGCTTTTAGACCTGCCAGAGTTCGGTGAATGCACATATGTGTGTATCTGGATCAAGGCCTTCATGGTTTTTTGTTTTAATGGCTGTATTTTAAATAACTAGGATTTTTTTTGGAAGTGAATTTATGGTTAAAGGCCATTTGGTATACTTGATTTTTTAAAATTAACATGTATTAAATAATATTAATATTGGGATCAATAATTTGTTTTACCCCTAGCCTTATTGGGCATACAGGAGTTCTGTTTCTTAACCTGATTTGCTTTTCTTTTATTATTATTTAGTCTAAGAAAGACTAAATAAATAAACACTAGTGAAGCTTGTGTTTAAGCAGCAAAATGTATCTAACAGCTGTTTCTTCTCCAGGCTAAAATATCAACTAAAATCATGTCTCACTCCATAAATTAAAAACCAATACTTGAAAAGGTTCTATTTGAATAATTAAGAAAGCACAGTCTACAAAAATGAGTGAGAATGAGCTAGTAACCTGAACTTGGAGTTAGGAGGAAATTCCCCAAAGCTTATATTACTTGCTCGGCTGCTTTGCTCACTTTGAGCTTCTGGATAAATTACTCTACATTTTTCTGTACCTAGCTCTATATTTGTAAGATGAGAATAATACTGTCCCATGTGTGCAATATGTGTTCATGAACATGCATTTACATGAAAGGAGAAGATCATATCTTCATATCTAACATTTACTTTTATCATTCTGTTTAAGAAAGATATTTAATAGGTGCAGTTAATTTGAAGCTAGAATGCAAATCTTAAAACATGCCACAGTCATTCCAGAAAGCCAATTTTTAGAACTACATTCGCCTTCATTTCAATGAAGGAAACCTGAATATTTTCCTTGTGGGAATTACTCTAGTGGAAAGTAGAAGGAAGTCATCTGTTTCTAATGGATTTTTGACACTTGGAGAAAGAGTTATACTTGGGGGAAAGAAGAAACATAACCATTTAAAATGGGAATGTGACAAAAGTGAGAAATGAAGAAGAAACTTGATATAATGTAAATATGTAGCTATCGTTTGAACATGGATTTGAATTATTACCTACTCTTTAATGTAAATTTAATGTTGTTTACAAAGGAGTCCCATTTTATCATTGGGTAAACTGGCATATATATGATCTGTGAGATGTATGAGTTGGAACAAGCAGGAGCTATGAGAATGTATCCCTACCATCTCAACTGGAATGTTCCTGTTCCTGCAGAAGTCAGGTCAGCTTCCTTAGATATGAATCGTTAGGGTCTCAGGCAAGATTGATGCCTTCATTCCTCCTCTGACAACTTATTTTCCAGCCAACATCAGCTCTTGAACATTCATTTGGAGCTATTGGGGAAGAGGTTGTATACTTTAGAGTGGACCGTTGGGATTTTAGGGTCTGCATTTCTGCTACCCATGAAGAATTTTACTTAAGCATGCTGATAATCAGCCAGTTGCTTATTAGATATCTTACTTTGCCTCTACTTATTTCAGTAGCAAGACACCAAGTATTGGAAAGGTAGACTGTCTATGAAAGGATCAGTATCTACATAGCCACAGGGAGGAAAATGTATAGCTGTCAGCATTGATGGATCAAGGGCTGTGTGAGCTGCACAGGTCACCAACATCTTATTGTTCCTCAGCCATTTCTAAACTAGTCTGGACTGGAGAGCCGCCTTGTTCCTTTTTAAATCAACCAAATCCATTCCTCTTACAACTGTCTGCTTGTTCGTATTCTAGCAAATTGAACTCTATAATAGCAGCATTGAAATATAGCAGATGATGTAACCTCTATTTGGATGAACATTTTCATTCTTGTTCAGAGTCAGGAATGCAAGCAGATTATTCTCAAATCCTAAAATTTGATTTCCTCAATGTGTTTTGTGTTTTTTTTTGGTCTTTTATCAGAAAGGTTTGTAAAGTTCCTTTGTTTCACATATTAGCATAACATAACCTCCCTGTTACTTTGCAAATATATGTTCTGTTGTAATGGTATAGAATCTGAGATACAGGATACCAAAAAGTTTCCTCCAAGGAAGTCCCCCTCATTCTTTATCCCATAGGATAATCTTGCAGATTTGTTGGTTTATCTCAGCATTGTGTCTTACAGATCTGGATGTAACCTCTGGACCTTAATATTTGCTGAAAAGAATAACAGTAGGAACTATGCACCGATTTTAATGAGGGCAACATCATGCATCATAGGTTATTAAATACATGAAAATAAAGTAGGTTTATGGTTAATGACAATTGAGCATGCACATATGTTCCTGCTGAAAATAATCTAGATGATGTATCATTATAGACAACCTGGTGCTGTACTAAGGAAACTTTTAATCAAACAGCATTTAAGATTTTTTCTCCTCTCCTTATAATACTGTTAATTTCGTCTTCTATTTTATTCTATTTTTTATAGTGCTTGCTGACAATTTGAAATCAAATCCTGGAATTAAATGGCAGTACTTTAGTTCAGAAGAAGGCATTTTTACTGTGTTTCCAGCTCACAAATTTCGATGTAAAGGCAATTATGAACACCGCAGCAGGTATGATTTTGGTGAATTCAGTACAAGCATTTTGTAGATATAAATAGCTTGTTTTAGTAACTTCATTCCAGTAGAGAATTTAGCTTCTAACCATGTCATATGACAAGAGTAACATGATGAACTCATGCAGAGTTTAGTCTACCACCATCTTCCAGTGTGCAAGATACAGATTGCCTTTTTAATTTCCTCCATTAACATTACGGGTAGTCCTTGCTTAATGACGTAATTGGGACTGGAACTTCTGTCGCTAAGCGATGCAGTTGTAAAGCACAATGTCATGTGACCACATCACTTAGCAATAGCAGTTCTGGCAGTCCCCAGTTTACCACTGTTAAGCAAGGACCATGTGGGTCGTTAAGTGAGGACCTCACGTGATCGCAACTTCCAACTTCCTGCCTCTTCCCCATTGACTTTGCTTGCGGGAAGCCAGCAGGAAAGATCACAAATCATGATCATGTGACTGTGGAACACTGCAATAGTCGGAAATCTGGGCCAGTTGCCAAGCACCTGGATCACAATTATGTGGCCGTGGGGGTGCTGCGACAGCTGGAACTTTGAGGACCGGTCATAACTATCACTTGTTCAGTGCTGTCACAAGTTTTGATTAGTCACTGAATAAGTGGTTGTTAAGCAAGGACGACCTGTAGTTTCTTTTAGCTTTCTCAATCCAGGAGAAAATAAATGGCAATTGTCCTCTCCTCCCTTATACCATTTTTAACATGGAAATATTCTATGCTCTTAAAAAATATAATAAACTTTAAAAAAGTAGTTTACATAGATAAAAGTGTTGCATGGTATGTCCTATATGGATTACATTCCATACTGCTAATAGAAAAGTTGGTCTTGACATCAGACTATTATTTGTGGTGAAAAAAAACCTTAATCCTAATGCAGTAATACAATTTTACACTCTTTGCACAGTCTTTCAACATGCCAGCAACTATATTACATTGTATTCATTTCTCTGCCTAATTTGGAATCAGTGCATGAGATGATACAGATATACATCTGGAATATCTTACAATTCTATTTTATGAAAATTATTATTTGTAAAAAATGTTTCTAATGATCTCAACACTATAATTAGTTGCACTATTACTAAAGTGGATAGCAAAGGCTGTATTAAGGAGATGAATCAGTATAACTCATCCCAGTATAGTTGGATTATTATTGGATTGTAGAAGGTATCAACTGATACTTATTTACATGGAAGTAAGTGGGCAGAATACAACAGAACTTCTGAGTGGAAATGTGAAGACTCAACATTTGGGGGGAAAATAAATTATGAAAAATTTCTTAATGCTTTCTTTTTTAAATGATAAAATAGTCGACTTATGATTGATCTATGTTCGGAAATGCACTAACTCTAGAAATAAACTAACACGTGGAAGGATGGAGAAACTTGTCTGAATATAGGCAAAACTTCAGTTTTCATAACTCCTATGAAAATTATAAAATCATAAAAATAAAGAAGTAAAAACTGGAAACTAGTGCTTGGGATTTAGAAAATTAGACTGGTTGGGATTTCATGGCAAAAACACATGCATTTTAAAATCGCCCCCCCCTCAGCTTTTTTCCAGTGATAATTAATGCATTCTGTATCTGAAGAAAATCATTTTTTGGGGTTGCTACAATGCCAATTGTTTCTTCTGTTTTCAGGGTTAAGTTTTTGCCTGCATCCCTTGAGCATGCAAAAGCGTAGACATGCTGCATTCCTTGGGTTCAGCAGGATGTAGCTTTGCTTGGAACAGAAACTGAAATCTTTTAAAAGTAAAATTAATAAAGGTTTAATTATCAAACATAATACATGCTGTGAAGTAACAAAGTTACTATTTGTAAAGGATGCTTTGAAAAATTACTGTCATATTTTATTCCCAACATTTCCAGCTTTGGGAGTGGGGAACAGGAAGAACATTTTTCTAGTTATTTAAAATGTCCAAAAATGTTATATTTTTACTTCTGAGTAAAGATTTTTAGGTTGCACTGTTGGCATGCCAGTCAATCTGCTGTTCAGCTAATTCTGGCCAGAACATTGCCCTTCTAATATTTGAATTCTTTACCATTTTTGCCCTCTCAAAAATCCTGGTATGTCACTATTATTGCAGTTTTTAGAAATGAGGTACTCTGGAAAGCAAGCAAGTCAATGGCTGATCTGTAATTTGCTAAAACCAAAATAAATTCATAAGCATAAGCTTAGCACACAGTTAATTCAATGAATGTCTTTGGACAATGTAAGAAACTTCTTGAGTCAATTCTGTTGTAATTCTCTTAATGAATTTAAAGTGCAGCATCCTGTAACCTTACTTTTAGGCCTGTCTACGTCTCTACAGTTAGACCTCAGTCTAAGCACGTAGCTGTTATTATAGATCATGGAGCTTCAGTTACAGAAACACAATTGCAGATTGCTAAAGATGCAGCCCAGGTTATTCTGAATTCAATAGATGAACATGATAAGGTGAGTTAACTCAGAATGGTAAGTCAAAATTTAGTTCTGATCCTTCAGATGTTCGCTTAAGTGGCAAAACTATTGGGAGAAAGAGCAACTTTGGGAATGGAATTGGAGTTGGGATGAATCATATATAATTGCCCACAGAAGGTTCTATGAATGTAAAGCCACACAGAAGGTTCTATGATGGTAAAGTCCCCTGTTGTCTGCTTGGACCCCAAATATTCAGAGGGGGAGGGACAGGAATTAGAATATCTCCATTGTCTTATGAAGCTGTAGGATAGTCCTCTTCTTTACCCCA
Organism: Liasis olivaceus; assembly: GCA_030867105.1. Taxonomy (NCBI): domain Eukaryota; kingdom Metazoa; phylum Chordata; class Lepidosauria; order Squamata; family Pythonidae; genus Liasis; species Liasis olivaceus. The sequence goes on along the minus strand of CM061350.1, from coordinate 136,679,741 downwards.
GCCAGTCTCAGTTTAGCATAAAGAATATCTATCCCTTTGATATAAATAGAAACCCAGTTAATGAGATCAAATAAGGAAAAGTAAGTCCATTCAACATACATACCACCTGTCTGGAACTGTCCTTAACCCGAGGAACTTTAGAAGTGGCAAGTGATTTGCTTCTTCACAGAACCTTAGGATTGCCCTGTCATTCATTAGTTTGCTATAGAAGTGCTCTGTGGCTGTTCAGGACCAGTACTAGTGGCTCCTCACTCTCTTTCACTCAAGCTTCAAATAAGGCAAGGCAAAATTGAAGGAGGAGGTTTGGATATAATCTGAATATCTGAAAGAAGAAGAGAAAAATAAATAAATAAAATGAGACAGCTTTAGTTCCTTTCATACTGAATTTTGGAAGTGACGTTGGAGGAGAGACTCTTAATATGGCATGTGTAGTTATAGCCTCTTGCTGATATATATTTTGGAGAAAAAGATGGACTTATTTGTCCATAAACAAACTTACTTCCATGATTCCTGAAAACAAGATGGTTTCTTTGAATTTCATTCAAGGGTCTCATAAAACCTAGGGTCCCCACTCCTTCTTGTTCCCTAAAACAATCTGTTTCTTAAAATAATATGCTATTGTGATCTATGTTTCCATTGCTAGGACCTGGAAGTTCAGTGACAGTCTAATTCAGTATTATTGCAAACATTTTATATAAGAAATGAATTAATACTTTGTTGACAAATCAAAGGCCGACACCAGATCTTTCATAAGTCTTAACTATACTCGAGTTTGATAGATTTATCCCTTAAGTATTTTTGATTCAACAATTGAATTTTAAAATCAAATACACTTTTCTATTGTCTTATTGTACTGTGTGCTGTAGCACAACATAAAAAAGAGTATTCTAAACAGGAGGTAATTTTCTTTTATTCTTCTTCAGATCTCTGTGTTAACTGTGGCAGACACAGTAAGAACTTGTTCCTTGGATCAGTGCTACAAGACATTTCTGTCTCCTGCCACCAGTGAGACAAAAAGGAAAATGTCCACCTTTGTTAGCAATATCAAATCATCTGACAGCCCTACCCAGCATGCAGCAGGATTTCAGAAAGCATTTCAGTTGATGCGAAATACAAATAATAGTACTAAACTTCAAGCAAGTAAGTGTATTGTTACACAATATTAATATCTTTGCACCTGATCTTTTATTCATTCTCCTTCCTTCTTTGAGTTGGATTTTTCTTTTTAACAGGGCAGAAGAGAACATTTTAAATACTAGAATTATTACTTACAAAATGCTTTGTTTTTAGCATAGTCTGTGTGGCAACTCAAAGAAACTCCATTTATTGTCACCGCCTACTAACTTCTCTTTATCATTTATCATCCCTTAATGATTATAAGATACTGTTAGTAATATAAAAGTACAGTATGGTTGATACAGTATGGAAGTTATTTGCTGTTCCATTTTTCTGGGGTGTTTTTTCAAACACACAGCCTTGTTATGTCCTAGTAGCCTCCCATCCAAGTACTAACTATGAACAATCTTGCCTAGCTTTTTGAGATCATCCAAGTTTAATTATGCCAATTAATATTTAAAGTTGTACAAAGACCACATGTAAAAGGGATTCCAAAGAATAATGTGGAGGAATGAAATGTAGTTCCAGCATGAAGTTAAGCAGGTGGGCCTCACCAATGTATCTGGAAGAATGCCAGTAGCAATCCTTTCCCTTTTCTTCTCTGGAATACACTAGTCTGGTTGCTCCTGGGGTGGCCTGGTAGGTTTCCAGAAGTCAGATTATTTTCTGGGAGACTCACTGATCAGCCCTGGAACAACCAGATTGGCATGATCTGAAGGACAAAATATATATATATATTCTGGAGTTCTGATTTATGAAACAGTTGGTTTTGCATATGTATAAAACTATGTCACTGAAAACAGGTAGTTTTGATGCTAAATTTTGGCAGTGCAATCTGAATTGCAGTTTTTTTTAAAAGCCTGCATAAAAACCCTGCAGGGAAGCCTTCCACATGTGTTGATGAATTATGATCATGCACACCTAAAAATGACTTGGAAGAAGGCCTTCAGACCTTGTGTAGGCACAATACTTTCTGCTATTTATTAAAGCAGCCCTTTCAGGCTTCCACATGAGCCTGAAAAATAATGCAGTTCATTTAATAGAATAATGAGTCAACTCCTTAAAGCAGCAGCAGCAGCAGCATTTTTCAGACTCACATGGAAATCTGAAAAATGTCAGTCTGCTTTAATAAATAGCAGAATGGTGCTGAACTCACACCTGCACAAAATCCAAACAACTTCCTCCAAATCATTTTTGAAACATGCGCAACTGTATGATAGACCACAGCCTTCTCAACCATTATAGTTATGTTGGAGGGTCAGATTGGCTTAGATACTGATTAAAGCTGTATAACAAAATTTTGTTTAATCAAGTCCAAGCAGGAGGAGGTGTTTGTATCCCTGAATATCTGTTCGATATTAAAGTACACCATTACAGCAATCTGTGTCATTTGCATTAATGATGATTACATTTTTTCACACATTTTGGGTGTGGAAAATTGATCCATTGCATACAAAGTCAGTTGCTTTGAGATCTGCTAAATTGAGGTTTCATTGCACTGTATTTTTAAAGTGCTTGGGGTTTAGAACTCTTCCTTGTTGAGCTCAAGATAAGAAGCATATTTCTCTTTTTTCCTCTTCTTAATATATATTTTTATTATTTTAAATAATACTTTATATTATAATCTATAATAATTTTTTTTCCTGCTTTTTAAAGTGCACTCTGGAAGTGTCTCCCCTTGTTTTACATCTGGGGTATTGCAGATTAGCATAGAGCAGGGTTTCGCAATCTTGGCAACTTTAAGCAGTGTGGACTTCAACTCCCAGAATTCCCCAGCCAGCATGGCTAGCTGGGAAATTCTGGGAGTTGAAGTCCACATACATTAAAGTTGCTAAGGCCGAGAAATACTGGCATAGACAATAGTCCTGAGGAGCTATACTGCTTGGTCCTTCCAGAAGAGGATGTGCAAAGTGCTTCCATTTCCTTATAAACAATCTTCTTGATTGTTGTCATTTCTAGTACAAAAATGGTTGTTCCCACATACTGTGAGATTTTTAACATCCTGCTTTCTCAGCAGGCTCAACGTGCACATTAACAAATCCACTGAATGGAGAGTTGCAATACAAAACATTGTTGAGGAATACCTGGCACAAGAGATAAGAAATGAGACTGAAAATAGGGCATTTTTTATACCTTTCAGCTATTAAAAACAGGGGCATCCTCTAATTAATTTAGCTCCTTAAATTCCTTTAATTCTAGGGACATCACGGAGCTTTCAAAAATTATAAATTAGAATGCAACTTTTACTGTAATTCAGTAAGTCAAAAGAAACAAAACAGCAAGCAATAGTTGGGTGGGATATAGTTGGCTGATGCTAGAAACTTAATGCTGAGAGACTGAAAACACTGGAGTACATCAAATTCTACTTTGGTACATGAGTAATTCAAATTAAGATGTATATAATTGCAATAAAGAACAATTTTTGAGAACTGGTTATCAGACCATAAAGAGACTACTGTTATGCAAATATTATGACCTGTTGTTTAGTAGTTGTGAGGAAGCCATAGGAATGCTGCTTACCAGTTTGATCTGGAGAGGTTGCCACACTCCAGGTTCCATCAATTAAACAATGCCACCTGTTGGGAACCTGGAAGCACGCCTTCTCTGTAGCAGCACCTGCCCTCTGGAATGAGGTTCCCCCCAAAATCTGAACAGCTCCCACCCAGCTGTTTTCAAAAGGCCTTAAAAGACCTGGCTCTTCACCAGGTCTTTGGAGAGGATGATTGATACTGCTTTCTTCCTTTCTGTTCCCCTCTCCCATTGTTGTCCCTTTGTCTCGTGCTGTTTTTGTGTTTTCTGTATCGTTTTCTGATTTTTAAATGTTTTAACAATTGTAAACACCCAGACTCTCTGGGAGTCAAGTGGGATATAAATGTCATTAATCCTCCTCCTCCTCCTCCTCCAATTTATCCAAAGTTAATTTGGTTGAAGTGTTTTCTCCCCAAAGGTATTGTATTGAAAAGGATGGTTTAAAAACACACACAGCTTTTTACTTTTTTACAAATATTGCAAATTTTTCCTGCTTTCTCAAAAGGCTATAGTAAATGCATGTATGTATAACAGTAAAATAGAAATGTCAAAAAGAGAAGATGAGAACACAATCTGCTTAATTGCCTCTGGCTTGCCTGCCTTATTGAGATCCTAAATCTTTATCCCCCAGCCTAAAAATGGAAAGTTAACACAAAGAAATTGTTAATAAAAGATGGTATATTTTTATTTTAGATGTTGTAATAATTTTCTGAGGAATATACATACATAGTAGTCTTTTGTAGGTAACCTTGGATAACTAGTTTATTTCTGTTTAATTTGGTGGTGAAATTAGGCCAGCATTGGCTTACTTAGGTTTCTTTTATTGGGTGCCAAAATTAGAGGCATTAGATTTTGGGTGGAATAGAACTTTATTTTTAAGACAAAGAGAAATCTAGTCAACTTATTATTACAACCATGATTTTAATATTGAGAATCTGTTATTGCAAATTCTTCATAGTATGTTAGATTATATGTGCATCAGGTCTCTTCTTATATTCCTTAGGCACCGATACAGTCATAATATACTTATCAGCTGGAGTAACATCAAGGGATTCATCTGAAGATAGTAAAAAGACAACACTTCGTGTCATCAATGAAGAAAATAGTTTGCTGAACAACTCTGTAATGATCCTTACTTATGCTCTCATGAATGGTAAGACATGTTTAGAATGTTAAGGCTCTTTCAGTTGTGTATTCAGTGTTTTTAGAAGGCATTGGCTATACTAATAAAATTATTTTTCATAAATGATTAGTTTATAATTTCCACATTTGAGCTCTCAGTACAATTTCATAAATTATGTGCTTTAATTTTCCTCTCCATTTATGTGCAATGTCTCTTTTTGCAGAGGGAGTGACAGGCTTAAAAGAACTAGCATTTCTTCGAGATCTAGCAGAACAAAACTCAGCAAAGTATGGAATGCCAGATCGAACAGCTTTTCCTGTAACTAAGGGCAGTATGATGGTCCTGAACCAGCTGAGCAATTTGGAAACAACAGTAGGACGGTTTTATACAAATCTCCCAAACCACATGATTGATGAAGCAGTCTTCAGTTTGCCCTTTTCTGATGAAATGGGAGATGGTAAGAGCTTCATCCTTTTTAAAAAAAAACAATGGAAAGGCACATGTAGTGTTTGTACATGCCTCATGAATTAAGAGCTTTCAGTATGAAGTCAGTATGAGACCTAGGCCAAATGAAGCTTTCTGTAGGCAGTAAGAGTAAGGAGTTGTTCGATTTTAGTGAGGCTAAGGAGGTGGAAATTCAACTGGGGGTTTGTCCTCCAAATGAGGGATGATAATAAAGTTATGTTCTCTGGACAGTTGTGAATGTGAAACACTTTTTTTTTGGCCCTGCAGAAATAGCTTGGACTATTTCTGTGCATTGAAAGTTACTAATGGTCATGATAGCGTGCTTCTTTTTTTGCTGTAAGGCTCACCTTTGTGGAATGTTAGACATAGATTTATGTGGATAAATGTATGAGAAACTTGTGTGGCAGAAACCTAGTTTATGGGAAGGGAGATCCAGGAGAGAAATGATGTCAGGAAATAAATTTAAGCAGCCACTGTGATTACTTGATCACAGAACATTGTCTCTCATTTTGTTAGAATACTCACTCAGCTGATCTACATCCATATCTTCCTATGTTTAAAACTTAACAAATTATTTTTGGGCCTCTCATTATACCAAAATAATGTAATTCTAATAATAGGACTTGGATATCTAACATTGGAGGTGGATCTGACAGCTATCTTACTCAAAATGCAGCCATGAAATTATGTGTAGTGCCGAGCTTGTATTCCTCTGGATTCCTCATTGATGTTTTTAATATGGTACTCAGAGGCTTATCTAGACTGTTGGTATTAGAGGTTATCAGTCAGCAACCTAAAAATAGCCACTTTGGTTCTTAATCAGTGTTAAATCTATTGAGTGGCTCAAACCAGATGAAGTTCAGCTCAGAAAGGATGGTGATAATATCCATTCCTAAAATTATGCAAGATACATTTTTTCCCGTGGTAAGCATATTATGAGGTTCAGGTTGCTACAAGTTCCTGCAAGTGACAATAGGGGGTGGAAGCTTCTTTTATTAACTTTAACTGATATGTAAACTATTCCCCCTTTTTTAAAAAATAAGCTGATCGTTATTATGAGCCATACTTTTATTACTTCTTGTACAGACTACTATAACTTCATATTTGATGACACCATGAGGATAACTTAAAGTCAAACTACATGGTGCATTAAATTTGCAGTATGTAGCTCTGTGTAGTTGTGCTTTATTCAAAAGTAAGTCGGGAGGATTCCTGATCCAGATCAGGGATGTATAGCACACAAGATGGGGAAATTAAATAATTTCTTCTTTTCCATCATTGCTTCTTGACTTTTAACAGATATTAGAATGTAGGAACATGCCCATAATATTCATCAGCAGTATTATGTGTTTTGATGTACTTGGACCTCAGATAGATGTGGTCCCTGTTCTATGTGCCATCATAACAGTGAAGTAACAGTGAAAATGTCAAGAGAGGAAGGCCTATATCTTAGTTATATCAAAGTTGTACAATAGTCTGTGTAATGATGGTGAGATTGCTTCAGATCTGTAGCTTAAAGAAAGGGTGTAAAACATCTCTCTTCTGGAACGCTTAATGTTTCTGGAGCTATTGATGTTTTTGTGTTGATTTTTCATGGCTGCTGTTTTTATACTGTTGAAAGCATCTTAAAACTTTGGAAATGCAGAATATACAGGTTTTAAATGGCAAGGCTTAACTTTCAAAGGCTGTATGTCTATGTTTCTCAAACTTTTTGTACTCCTGGATCCCTGAATAAACATTCAAAAAATGCAGGAACCTCCCTGTTAAACCTGGATGCTATTCAAAGTGCTGATTGTCACCATTAAAGCTCTTCATGGCTTGGGGCCTGGATACTTATGAGACTGCCTTCTCCGGATTGAATCTGACCACCCAGTGAGATGAGGAAGAGAGGGCTTGCTGAGGGTCCTTTCTTTCAAAGAATACCCTGAGGGCAAGCCATCTTGGCTGTCCTTTGGAACAGCTTACCTCCAGATATCCAGTCCTTTTCTGCTTTATTGGGTTTCCAAATACCTGTAAAGGCTTAGGTTTTTCAGAAGACATTTCAGGATGTGGTGATTTAGTCTGTCCCTGCAAGATGACACTGTCATGTGTTGTGAGGTGTTATGTGTTGGAGTTTTTTTATTTGTAGTTTCAGCCTTGTGGCATTCTGCAACCTTCTCAGAGCCTATGGGAATTTAGTGGCATTGAAGCCTTCATAAATAAATAAGCAAGCAAAGACCCCTTCCCTATGCGTTCAGTTTTAAGAACATGGGACTGTATGCTTTTCAGTGAATGAGATAATTACAGTTGCATTTGGTATTTTGTACAGTTGCACTTGGTAATTTTACACAGACATTTTAAATCTAAAACAATGTATTTACCATTTGAGTTATTTTATGTACCACATGGAATAATAGCCATATACTAATGATAGCTCTTAACACAAACTTGCTGGTCTATAATGTTCTTAGACTGAAATCCTTGAGTAATAGGTCTTTCATATCAGTGAGAGAGAGAGAGATCTCCAGAGAGAGGTGTCTTTTGACAGAGTGTAAGTTGTCTGATGTTGCTCTGGAGGAGCTGTATGACATCAGTGGAACTGAGTGGCAGTGAAAATGGCTTTGCTCTGGACACAGGGAGACAGGATCTGAGCTAGCAAGCAGGCTCTAGTTGGGAAATACAGATGGCTGTAGCACACAGCATGGACCACAAAGTCAGAATCACTGCTGTATATAATAGTGGAAGATAAGTTTGGTACAGTTTGTTTATTAACGTTACTGGATATGCATGCCTTGAGTGTGTGCACGAAAGAGGGTACGTAAAGGTAAGCAGGAATTTTGAAGTCACTTCTGGATATATGCAACTTCACTCAAACCTGTATGCTATTTATTGAGTATAATTAGTTTTTTTGCTATGAAGATTGAAGTACTATCAGAAATGGCAGCTTGCTTCTAGATATTTTTCTGATGTGGCAGCAGAACAGATTAGGGAGAATATTCTGGAAAACTCTTCTATGCCATCTGGACAGTGGCAATCTTAACTGGCAAAGGTTTAGAAGGTAGTAGATACTTTCCAGAGCTCTAAGCTCCAAGACCTTCCAAAATTTTTGTATGCTTCTATTTTACAGTTTCATATCAGTTGCTATACTGGGATTTACTTTGTCAAAAAGAATGTAATGAAGCAGCCTGTTTTCAAAAAACTGGAGATGTGATGCAATGATTTTATTGAAGCTAAACAGGTTTAGATGTGTTCAGGGAGTGCCTGGATTAGTCTGGGACTCCTGTGCATGCTGTCTTGGTCTATCTGAGATGAAGGTGGGGTGTGTGTGTAAATATATACATATAATTATTTATTATAGTTTCCTTTCTTATAATACCCTTATGTATAGTACAATATATTATTCAGAATTGTTGCTGTCATTTGGGAAGTGAAGTATCAGTTTCAGTGTTGTTTTGGAGGGGAATAGGGGAATATGCAGGGATACCCAGAGAAAGTGAATATTCATTTGCAATGCAAATCCTTATACAGTGTTTTTTTCCCAAATAATACTAATTCTTGGCTGTTTTGAACTTTCATTTGAATGCAGTGGCCATGATTCTTCAGCTTACTGTAAAATGAATTATGCCCATCTTTTAGTGGTTTGAAAATATTGCATTACTCCTTTCATCTAATTCTTTTGAGAAAATACAGCTTCCCTTTTGTTTAGAAATGTAAATGTTTAATTCTGTTATATGCGTAATTATGTTATGACAGAATGGATTGAACCAGTTTAGCCCATGACATGGCCAATTCTCCGCACCCACCCACCCCCACCATCCCAATTGGCATGAAAATTACAATCAAACTGATAACTAAAATGACTAAAATTATTTTAGAAAAAAACTATGGTATTTAAGCTGCAACCTTACGCTCACATTCTGAAGGCCTATTCCTAATGGTCAAGTTCACGCATAGTCTGTCAGTCCTTGAAGCAGCCAAAAAGTTTGCTCTTGGAAGCTGGGCACCCCTCATTGCCACTCCTGAAACAAGACTGACAAATGGTGCTGGATTGCGGGTCATGTTAATGAAAAGGATTGGTGGATTTCCCCAGCCATATAGGCTGAAATCTTACATGTAGTTATTTTGGAAGTCCTGCTGGATCATAAGCTGCTTGTTCTCAAGTGCTCTAGATTTCCTATTATTAATGTTTGATCTGTGCTTTTTTTTTTTTTTTTTTAAACAGGCCTGATAATGACTGTCAGCAAACCATGTTACTTTGGAAACCTACTGTTAGGAATTGTTGGAGTTGATGTTAATCTGGCCTATATTTTGGAAGATGTTACCTATTACCAAGATTCTTTGGCTTCATACACATTTCTGATTGATGATAAAGGTAAGGTTATAGTATAATTCTTATTGCATAGGAAGATAATGCAGTTTCATTGTAGGAGTAACTATTAACTTTTAATTTGACATTTTCTATCCTTCCAATATCACATAAATATAATGTATGCAAAACAACATGTATGACAATCTCTCTTTTTATTTTTAGGGTATACTCTTATGCATCCCTCTCTTACCAGACCCTACTTACTTTCTGAACCACCGCTTCACACAGATATAATACATTATGAGAATATTCCAAAATTTGAACTGGTTCGACAGAATATCCTCAGGTAAGTTTTTGAGTTGATGCTTTATACAAACTTAGTGTATGCTTACTTAAGAAACTATGTTCTTCGTAGTTTTTCTCAGCAGTTCATTGGGCTAATTTAAGTTGTCTCTAATGCTGAGGTGCCAAAAGCTGAAATGTTTCCTTCGCTGCAGTCACAAAAGATGAGGCGTAAGATTATTGAATTTAGTGCAGAAAACTAAAGTGAAGTCTTCTTTCTTCATAGCTCCTTGGCTTTAGATGTAGATTTATAAAAATAATGGTGTTTGGGCCTGGGAAAAAATAGTTCAACTTCTATCTGTACAATCACCGTATAAAATAAATATAAATAAAGCCTTTATCTCCTTTGGAGTTTTACATAAAAAGAAACAGTGGGCTATTCTATGATGTCTTACAATACCAAGTAGGTGTTTTTTATCCTGTCTTGGCCTCCCTGGTTTATTGCTGTTTGTCATCACAGTGAAAGTAATACTTTTCAGTTACAAAGCTGTAAACCTACCAACCATTTAACTTTACCAATAAGATTTACAGTAGAACAACTGTACTGCCGTGATAAGTCTTTTGGGAGAATGGGATAAATTATGTTTTAGAAAACTCTGTACGAATGATTGAAAGGTAGCCCCTCAGGTCTTAATATCTGGAAGAGTTCTAGAACCACATCAATAAATTCCTGGACCACTGAATGCTTATAATTTCCTCTGCATGGAATATTGTGGTGCTGTTCTTTAAAGGAGCCTTAAAAATGGTATAGCCTGTCAGGGTATAAACAAGCCCACGCTCATGTTGCTTCTTTGGCAGGAACTACATTTCTGTAGATAGTTTATAGGCTCAAGTCAAGCTACTTGTTTAGACCCATTTGTGGTGTGGGATCCTAAATGCCTAATGTGATGAGCAATTCATAATTTCCATAATTTCTATCTTTGCTGCTGTATAGCATCTTGCATTATTGGCTTTATCTTCTGCTTCACACATACAGAATAAAACCACAAGCCCAAAAATAACGTGGAAATGATTGGTTGTGTAAAAAAAAAAAAAAGCAAGGGCATCAAGATGTTTCAAGCTGTGTAGATCTAGATAATACTGTTGAGTCTTGCAAATTTTGGTCTTCTATTATTTCTTAATAATGCTGCTGCTCTTCCCTCCATCTCTGCTGAAAAAGACATCAGTACACCATCTGTCTTGGTCACGTATTGCAGATTGTGACTGCAAGTGTCTTTCCTGGCACTTGAAGCCTGAGGAAGGCAAGAACAATAAACTTCAATATTCTTTTGACTGTAGAGGGGACACTACACTCCTGCCTTGCATTTTAAGCATTAGTGGTAAAGTAATGCATGCAGGCGAGTGAAGTGATTGGTGGAGGAGAGGAGGAAGATTCCATCACCCCCCTGTATCCAGCAGAGAGAGACAGTGAACTGTTGCAGAATGAACAGTGGCCTCTGTCAGCCTTGTGTAGATTGCAGGCTCTAACGTTTGTGGACCTACTTCAGTCCCTTTAATGCGAATGGAGTTTGGCTGGTGGAAATGCCCTGCTTTTCAGCATGAAGAAGGGAGGCCCTACTTGTGCTTCGGTCTTTCTTTCCCTTGAAGGAGTTCATTATCTATCAGATGAGGTGAAGTATTGTCATTTGGCCACGTGAATAACTAGGGAACCAACTGTACCATTTCTGCTACAACCGGTGGCTTTGGTGGTTTCGTTCCCCTTATATTGGCATTGAAATTTTTCATCTGCAACCAATTCATATGATCAGAGCCAGCATTCTGGCTTTGGGTATGAACAGTAAATAGGGTGTAGCAAAGCAGTCTTTTTCTATTTTAATTAAAAATAAATTCCATGCAGCCCTTCCCTGAGTGATCTCACTTTAAAGTAAAAACCAGTACTGAGTTTGTTTCCGATTTTAAGTAGTTGATGGATATTATTTGTTGCCAACTTAGCCTCCCCCTCGGCAGTCAACTTATTACAGTCCCGGTGAATTCGTCACTGTCTTGGCATGTCAACAAATTGCGTGAAATTGGGAAAGATGCCTACAATGTGAGTTATGCCTGGAAAATGGTAAGTGACACTTGAAGATATGATAATATATTGAAGCTGAAGGCATTTTTTAATTGCAGCAAAACAGGCATTCTTTTTCTTAGATTTCCAAGCAATTGGAGTCTATTACATACCTCCAGGCCATTCAGCATCAGGATTTAAGTCTGGTGCTTGCTGTGTCTGAGAGTTGTATCTTGATAAATTCTTAAGTACCATGTACATTTTAAAAAATGAAAACTGCTTATAGTTATGCCTGTTTATAACTGCTGTGTCATCCAATCTTCAGAAATAAATGTGATCCATTCCTGTGAAGAAAGATTGCTGCAAGGATTGATCATGTTAATTTTGAAGATTTCAATTGATTCTCAGATAAAAGAATGTCAAGCCTGTATTAGTCATGATTTGATAGTCAACATGTTTTTAAATCCTTTATAAATTTAATAAGATGAATTAATTTGGAGAATTGATCCAGAATATTGTATAACTTACAATCTTATAATTGGAAAAGTCACAAATCTTAAAAAGCCTAAGAAAAAGGAATGTTTAAAGAAAGTGCGAGTCTTTTAAAATGTAATTCAGAAATGTTTACTTACTTAAAATGTTTATAAACCTTTCAGATTTGCTTCTTAATTTCAAATAGAATGCTTTCCTTATTAAATCATACTTGTTTATATTTTAGGTTCAAGATACATCCTTCATTTTGTGTATAGTTGTAATACAACCAGAAATACCTGTTAGACAACTTAAAAATCTCAACACCATACCCAGTAGTAAACTCCTTTATCATCGTCTGGATCTCTTAGGTCAGCCCAATGCTTGTCTGCATTTCAAACAACTGGCAACCTTAGGTAAAGCATTTTTTTCTTTAAAATCTATCCCATCCATTGTTATGTAAGTTCAAGTAGCTCCGATAAGTTATCAGAATCCCTGTTTATCCATTTTTGAAATCCTTTCAGGTATGTTTTCAATAATTTTAGGATAACAATTGTTCCAGGACCGTCTTTTAGATTACTTTCCAGGTAGCTTTTAAAAGTATAAACTATATTATAATTTTCACAAAGAGCCTTAAAGAAATGAAATACAACTTCATAATCCCAAACTTTTCTGAACTGAGCTCGTGTTACACACACTTAATACCCACTTTGTGTGAGATGGGTGGCTATATAAATGTGACAAATAAATAAATACAACCCTTGATCTTAGCCAAAAGACTATCATTTTGGCCTCTCTTTTAACAGTAAAGACCAATTGTTCCTTCTGTCTCTTTGGTCCTTGTGCAATATATAATAAGCATCTCCTTGCCTTTTAATCAAATCTTGAGCACTAATCCCAGGATTTTTGTCCCAGTCTTAGACATTAATCCTGTAGACCTCTGAAAGCTAACTATTAAAACATATTGAGGGAAGTATCCATCTCTTAGTTAATACTGGGGACAAGGAAGCCATCAATCCTATGAGCTTGTGTTACATAGTTTTGGAGAAATTGCCAGCTCAGTTGAGCTAATACTAAGCCAATAACCTTCTCGAAGGTCCCCAGACCATAGCACCCATCATTTCTGACATCCACTGGTTTGGATTGGTGGGAGTTGTATTTCAACAACATTTGGGGACCACATGTTGGAACTATTAGTTTATGCATTAGGGCAGAATTGTTACCAATCATAAGAGGCTGGTGGAAATTTATGGACAATGAAGAGAGCTTGTCAAAGTTTTAATTCAGTCTGGTTGGGAGAATTTCCACAATTTTACTCAGACAAACACAGAAATGGCATTGCTGAGCTTCCTAGCTAACTCAAAGATTACAGAGCTCAGGAGCCAGAGAATTAGGCTTTGGGAGATGTCAAGATGAAAGCATATAGAAAAGTGATTTTTTTCCCATCAGCAAGAAATGGAAATAAACAGATCAGACTTTAGTCCTGCACATTTTATCTTGATACATCTTTTTCTTCTAATCCTACTATTTGACTTTGTGCTCTGTTTTCAGTAGGATTGCCTTAGTCTGGCATATAATTAAATGTTCTTAATGGATAATAGAGTAACAGGGAGAATCATAACATTCTTTTGTATGCAGAAGACCTTAGGTTCAGTCCTTGGCATCTTCAGAGAGGGTTAGAAAAACTAGCTGGAAACATTGGGAAACTGCTGGCAATCAGTATCAACAACACTAAGCCAGAAGGCCAAAGGGTCTAATTCAGTATAAGGTTTGTCTTCCTTTCAGTCCCCATATTTTAGCGAATTCTAGCAACTATTGGTCAAATGGACCAGGCTGCAAATTGGTTAAATGTACAAGTGAAATGAAGTGTCTTGGGATTGTCTATTTCTTTGTTTTTAAGAAGCTGTAAAATAAATATACCTTGGAAACAGACAGCTGCATAACTTACCTTCCAGAAAACAGAATGTGTTGAGTATGAGAAGTGTTGTTACACTATTTCAAAGCTGAGCTTGATTCTCCTGGCTGTCAAATAAATCATTAGCAATAACATGAAAACGTTGAAGTCCATGCCAGTCATGGTGTATCCTAGTAATTTTGGAATTATGCAGATTTTATTCCTAGCTATAAATATTTAATACTGTCAATCCTTCTAAAAAGAAGCCAGAACTCTGGAGAGAATAGACTTTGAAATATTTTTAATTGGCAAGTTCAGAGACATTGAAAACTGTTTAAAACTTTTTAATTCAGTGGAGCATTGTCTCTCTCTTTTTTTTTTTTAAGAAATCAGAATAGATTTATACAGTAAAACCAGACACATTCAATTTAGAAGTTTGCTCCAGGTCATGCTGAAATAGGAAATTTAAACTTGTAGGAATAATACATTGTTTTTGAAACAAAGGTTTTTCACCATAGAATTTTACATTTTTCTTACATTTTAATTCCTTTTGTAAAGACTTTCTCAGCCTCTTTCCTGTTATCCCTTAAACATGCATAATCAAAATGCTTGTTTGAAAACTACTTGCAAAAATGGTTTCTTGTAATGATTATTTCTATGGAGTTCTTGGGGTTCTCTGAGCTTGGTTTTTTTCTTGCAAACGTTTCATTACCTGGCTAGGTAATGTCTTCAGTGCTAAAATTATTTCTATACATTTAAAGGACTGAGGAAGATTAATAAACAGTACGAAGATGAGGAAAAAACATTGTCAGCTTATTTTTTCCATTAAACATGTTGTCTTAAATACAGTGTGTACACCAGTACTTTCCTACTTGGTGGCTTCCAGATGCTAGCTGAGAATCATGGGAGCAGAATTCCAAGGCATCTGGATTTCACTAGATTGGGGAATGTTGATGCATACGCTGAAAAATCACAGTATCTGCCAGGCTACCATCTCTATTGTTCTTAGCTGATCAGCACTGACTTTCCTCTACATCAGTTGGCAATCAGAGACTGGTGAGAATTTGCTGGCATTTTCAGTATACCAGAACTAACATTCTACAGTGTAGATCCAGGCTTATTCCTGACCATCCAATTGGCTTTTGACAGCTGTTTTTCCATGAATGGATACATTGTAAATATTTACTACTACTATAAGGTGGACAGGTTGTGGAAGGGGCCTGAAATAAGCTGATCTTCTTATGTCTACACTAATACCACCTCAGCAAGTAGTAGTATCTGGGTGACCTTTTCTGGGTTTGTGTGCTAAGCATGATGTAGTTAATATTTGGGTGGGATACCCTCTGGGAATTCCAGGACTTGAGGCTGGCCAAGGAAATCAAAACTCATATTCCAAAAGAAATCAAAGGCGAACCGGTTTCACACTGTTATCAAGAAAATTGAATGGACAAGCTCCCTAAGTCAGCAGGAGCTGAGAATGACTTGAAGGGACTTCACATTATTACAGTCGAGGTAGCCTTCTGCCATCCTCCCCCCCCCGGCCCCTCCAGCTGCTCCATTTTCCTATAACATCCTGAAGCATGATAGGTGTTTCTTCTGTTTCAATCTTCTCCTTGTTGTGTAGAAATGGTAGGGAATTAAGAGAATATTAAACAGTACAGTACAGTATTGCTACAACAATGCACCCTGGTGGTGACTAGCACAATAGCATTCCATTTGAGAACTTTTTCTTAAATTGCAAGTGGTCATATATCGCAATTCTGCTGGGGGGCTCCAACTAGGTTCTGTAACAGAGGTTTGCTATGGCTGTGTTCTAGGGGACATTTTGTGATTTAAACCATTTATCTGTGCTGACTTTCCAGAAAGCCCTACAGTGATGTTGTCTGCAGGTGGTTTTTCTTCTCCATATGAACATCTAAGTCAGCCCGAGACCAAGAGGATGGTGGAACACTATACAGCATATCTCAGTGACAACACCCGCCTCATTGCCAACCCTGGGCTGAAAGTATGATTTTTTTGCCTATTTGCCTTCCATACTTTTATGATGCTTTCCTCCTTAGACATTTCATGCTACTCGTTGAGACTCTTTGATGTGAGAGTTGAAAGGAGCAACTTTGAGGACCTCTCATGAATATTTGGCTAGGTTTTTGGATTCTTGTTTGATCAGATAGCTGATTTTATTATAGTTCTTTGGGATCGTACCTCTTTTTTTGTTCTTTGTTCTGTTTTTTATTAATTTTTGAAGTCAGGAGTACTTCATTCTTGGCAACATGAAAAAATTAGTACATTTAAAGTTGGAATATTTCTTGCTTGAACTAGAAAGAACAATATTGACTAAGGCATTTTTAAAAAAAGAATCTAAGCCACTATATTTCAAAATGAATTTCCAAATTAATGATTTAGGATCATGCTCCCAAATTGTTTATCTAAGTAAAACAAACAGCAGGAGAAAAAAAGCTTTGACATAGCAGTGTGAACAATATGAAGATCGGGTTGGTGTTACAAACACTGAAAAAAGCCAAATGCTCTTCATTTCTAAATGTATAGAAAATTAAAAGTACAATAATGGTTTAGATTCACTCAAAGTGAAACATTAAATGTTGTGAATACTGGCAACAGTATTTCATTAGTGTTAGGATTTACTTTAAAAAAAATTAAAATTTGCTAGATCCATCTGGTGAGAGAAGATTTTAAAGTAGTA
This sequence comes from Liasis olivaceus, assembly GCA_030867105.1. Lineage (NCBI taxonomy): Eukaryota > Metazoa > Chordata > Lepidosauria > Squamata > Pythonidae > Liasis > Liasis olivaceus. The sequence goes on along the minus strand of CM061350.1, from coordinate 136,662,822 downwards.
ATTGGGTTTAGATTATCTCCGATGAATCTGTAAGAAACTCTGCAAGCGGCTTATTATCTTTTCAGTCAAGTTTTAAAGGAACCCTGCTAGGTCTGTCTTTGTTTTGCAGTTCTCTGTCAGAAATGAAGTAATGGCTACCAGTCACGTCACAGATGAATGGATGACACAAATGGAAATGAGTAGCTTGAACAGTTACATTGTCCGCCGTTACATAGCAACGCCCAATGGGGTGCTCAGAATTTATCCTGGTTCCCTCATGGACAAAGCATTTGATCCCACTAGGAGACAATGGTGAGTTTTAGGATCCCATTATGAAAGGTTTAAGAAAACCATTGAGGCTGATAATATTGAATGAGAGTGAATATTCCGTGATGGATTTGTAGAAAAAAAATCCCTGACGGGTGAAATATCTTCAAGTGAGATAATATAGTATGTGTTATTGTTTTAAATTTTGATTAGCTGCTTGCTTTTTAAAAGGCAAATTCTGTTTCTTTGCCTTTGGTGCAGCAGCAAATAAAGAAAAATACAGGTGGACATTAAAATCTGTTATTTACAAAATGCATTATCACTTATCTTATGTGGTTCTCTTTATGAATTTCAGATCCTCATGCTGTTGTTGCTTCTCATATTATTTTGAGAAACAGTTTTCTGTTAGTGTAGATTTCCTATGCTGTAATCCTTTAAGTTGTCTATTAATTATGCACAAGCTTGGCTTAAGAAAATGTTTTGTATACACTGTAAATGAGTTAATAACCATGAGGAAACTCCTAAATGTGTTCCATTCCACATGCTCTGTGAGAACTAATCCATTCTGCTAATGAAAGCAGAAGCCAATGAATTTAACCTAATGCAAAATTCTCATGTTCTCATGTTGTCAGTCACTTCTGCCAATCCTGTCAATCCACTTCTTCCTTGTTTTTATCCTCTGAAACAGCAAAGTATAGGAGAATTGAAATACCCATTTCTTTAGAGTTCAGGTATTTCAACATGCCCAGTTATAACAAGGTAGCTACAGCCACCCTGTTCAGAAGGGGATGGGGTGGGGGAGTGGAAAGGTTGTCCCAACAGTAGCAAGAAATATCAAGGCTCTAAATACTTCCAGAAATGATTCTTGAAACAGGAAAAATGCCATTCATATTTTCAGTGCAACTGTTTATTAGGATGATTCTCTAAAATGATCCTCACCAGTACCTTTCAGGAATTATGGATTCATCATAATATTATTGACATATACCAATCCTAAAAACATCTGGCATTTTTTTAAAAATCATGAAATGCAGGATACAGATTTGAAATGGAACATGGGGTTCCAAATGGATAAGTGATTTCAACTGATTTTAAACATTGCCGGCACATGTATGGATTTATGCAATTTTCTGTATTCCAGAGGTCTAGCTCATATATTGCAAGATTCTTTTTGTCATGTGAAATTATTCTATTACATTAAGGGTGATGATTTTGTTTTCTGATAGGTACCTCCATGCAGTGGCCAATCCAGGATTAATTACCTTCACTGGGCCATATTTAGATGTTGGAGGAGCAGGCTATGTGGTTACCATCAGTCATACCGTGCATTCCTCAAGGTAAAATTTGTACTTGGCAATGATGATCATATCTTGATCTCCAAATAAATTAGCCCACCTAGCCATTTATGTCAAGGTCGATTAGATCAGTGGTTCCCAACCTTTGGGAGGCAGCAGAAAGATTGGGAATGTTGAATTTCTTACGATCATTTTTCCCAAACTGCTCCCTTGCAGATTCTGACTTGATTGGCCAGGTTTTCTGGGAGCTGTAGTGCTAACACCTCTGGAGGGGACTAGGTACTAGAGGGTTGGCATATGATATCTTCAGAAAATATAGCATACAGTTGTAGCCTTCCAAATCTTTCAGACTATATACTTCTGTAGTCTCTGATCTTTGAGTATGATAGCTGAGAGCAACAGGAGTTGTAGTCCAAAACATCTGGAGGCTAGATTGGCTAATTGGGCCTGTTCCTGTGTGCCACCCTGAACTTCATTTGGATAAGTAAAATTAGTACCATGTTTAACTACTGTTGGCTCTTGTGGAAGGTGTGGAACTTGGTGTCCATCTGATGTGATTGCTGGTGAAGTGGAATCTGGAATGTTTAAGCAAATTTCAGTTTAGAGGGAGGGGGCTTTTGTCTGGGTATGAAAAAAGTCTGTATCTGGGCTTTGCATGCAAAAAAGGGCATGGTTCCAGTCTCCTGCATTTCAGTGCCAAAATGCCAAAATCAAAGGATTTCAAAGGGAGAGTTGCTCTTGCCCTAAATGGTTTATTGTGAAAATGTGATTATCTGCAAGCATATTGGAGAGAAGCCTTCAGCAGTGTACTCCTATATACTTTCATCAGAATTGTACAGGTACTGTAATAGTAGCAGATGACTGAGTGTGGATTTTCTTCCCTTCTGCACATTGTTGTAAATACATGCAAGTATAGGCTTTCGAAGATAGTCTTTTATGGCCCTTTCATGTGTCAGTTGCTAAGGCAACAATATGCAATCTTGAGCTATGGAGTAAAATATGGGTATCAACAGACCTCCACGTCTGGGCAAGATATTATCATTTATTCACAGCTGCTGTTGCTACTCTTGCATCTTTTAAGTTTCAGTATATAGAACGTATGCCCAGTATCTTTAAGGACCTGTGCCTCCAGTTTAAATTGTTGGGCTTGTGTATGGCTATGGCTTGATTAGATTGTCATGATGTGCCTAGTTTAATAGTTGGGTGGGTAGGGAGTCTTATTCACAATAATATAAAAATGTTAAGTGGGAATAATCAATCACATCTGGGGGTAGCAAAATGTAATGGTATGTGGGAATGATCTTGGAAGACGGGGAAGAGCTGCAGCCAAGGGAATGGTCGGATAAGCCCGCAGCAGGAATGTGGGTAAGGCAAATGTCTTAGAAGGGATCCTCCTTAGTTTCTTGGACTGTAAAGGTGAGGGCGGGGGGAGAGATGTACTTTCAGATTTGCAAGATTCTGTTAATATAACCTTACAATAAAGTAGAATTAGTTCATCTGGGCATGCTTCTTGTCTGTACTACGTCGTAAGACTGACACAAGTTGAGAAAGGCTGATTTGTTAGATACAGTTGAAATGGGATGAATCCTAAGAGCCTTCCACACATGGTATTTATGCCAATCACCATGGTTATTGTACTTCTGGGTTCCTATGATGCGTTCCTGGGGCATCTCCTTCTGGTAATACTAGCAGTGCTGGAGATTCATGGGGTTTGGAGGTGGGTCTCATGGGAATGGCCTCATCACTCCTCCCATTGCCTGAACTCTAGTAGCTTGCCTAGGCAATTTTATAGATGTCCAGGTTTTAATCTTCTGATTAGTTTCTACTCAGTTTCACATTATGAAAAAACTGTATGGTTGGAATTCCTAGCATTGTCACTAGGAATTCTGAATTTGTTTCAGTCGAAATTTATATGCAGGAAGAATGACATTTAGTGAGCAAGCAGCTTGTTCTGTGTAACAGCAACTCAGATTTCTTGCCAGGCAGTCAGACAAAGGCACACTGAATGCACTGAAAATGGAGACTAGCAATTTAATATTTATCCTTTCTGTTAGGGAATTTTTGTTACTTAGGGGCTGCTACAGCTCAGGGGATGGGATACTGATTGATGATGGTTTTTGCATTATTCTGTTAGTTGGCTGGAGGGGACTGTTTGGCTCAAAATTTCCCATGCCATCCTTGATCTTCTGAAGTTGGTGGGAATGAAGATAATCACAAGGGTGGCTTCAAAATGCTTGGAGGGATTGGGGAATGAAATGATGCCATATAAAAATGGCCTTAGGAAAGTGTTTGTTCCACTGCAGGGAATGTATTTATTTATCTAACATATTTCTGTGCCACTGTAATTAAACAATATGGCGGCTTATAGAGAAAAAATACAATGTAAAGCCTACCTAATTAAAAAAACAAAAACAAAATAGCACTATAATGATACAGAGAACCTAGAATAAAAGAATATATAAACTAGTCTTTAGTTCCTAGAATCTTTGGTTATTGTGCTTCTACTCTCTGCCTGGGCTCCAATTTGATAAATGTTATACCCTAGACTTTTGTCCGGGGGTGGGGCAGTGGGAAGGAGGAGAGGCTCAGAATGCACAACAAAGTGAAACTGTGTGTGGTATGCATGTCATCCAAGTTCAGAAACAGGCTAAATTGGTAGGAATCTATGCCACCGATGGTTGATGAGGAAAACACACACACACACACACACACAGAATATATGTTATAGGAGGAGAGCCTTGTTAGCCCATGTAGCTGAAAATCAGGAGGAGTCTAATAGCCCCTGTTGTGTCTCTTGTGTGTTATTTGTTTTATATTTCAGGTATGCCTTATATAAAGATTGTAAAGGTTTCCGCTTGGGATAACTATTTCCCACTGATTTAGGGATGCTTCTGTCTATATTGCTGTTTTATTTCCTTTAAGTTTCAATTACAACTTGTCCCCCCCACCCCACCCCAGGTAGCTTAGGAGAGAACATTTGATGCATAATACTGCATCAGATTTGTGTTACAGCATTCTGGGGTAACATATAAAAACTAGATCTTTTTGCCAGAAAAGGACCTACCTTTCACATTCCTGCATGGATCCTTAATCTCTACCGCAAAGTAAAAAAACCATTTGACAAGGCAATCCTGATACAATTATCTTTTCAGAAAAGATACTTTTATCCACCAGCCAAATTTTATCCCCTAAAGGAACATTTGAATATAAGCTGATTTCAGGTTTAAATCCAAATTTCCTGACCAATTTGATGGGCAATTAGGTGTCCATATTCATTCCTAAACCAAAGCTTTTGACCTTTCAGCTACTTGGAATTTTAGTATCTTTGCAGGGAATTCATATTCCCTTTCTCATGATGGGAGGAAGTGAAAAGCTGTGAAGAATTTTAATAGGCAGAAGGTCTGAAGGCCAGGCAGTTCCCCACAAGCTGAAAAGAATCTGATTCTTTAAACAGCATCTGCCCACATAAGGCGTCTATATTTCTGTAGCTGATGGAATGCTGTGGGGGACCTCAAGGCTGTGATGAGCCCAGGGACTCTACTTATGGCGCTGTTTTTTGTGTACATTTCAGCTCTTCTTTTTTTTAAGGTTTATCTAGCATCATTATTTTTTAATGAAGACCAGTACCAATTTCAGAAAAGCAAAAGTCAGTTGCCCATACAACTTTGACAGAGCAGTTGTGTTGTATTTTTATAAGGTTTGGCAAAGATGAGGTTTCAGATTAAAAAATGCTATAAACAGATTGTATTTTACTTCTCACGTGTCTAGTTATTTATACAAGAGTATAGGGGATGCTGAAAAACAAGATTTTCTGAGAGATGAGAGTTCTGGCATCGGCAGGGAATACTGGATAAAATGCGGTTTTTAAAAGAGTGTTATGGTACTGCTTTTCCTGTTGGATTCTGATAGTCCAGTAGATACAAATGTTGGGTTTGTCTTTTAACTTTAACCTCTTTTACCAGGGTTTTCCATTAAATTAAATGTGCTTTGCTTTTTCCCCTGCGTACCTCTTCACTTAGCTGTAGCAAACATTCTGGAAAGTACATGCTTATATAGTTTCCTGAGAATTCCTAGAACTATATCAGAACTTTCCTTGTCTTGTCCTGTCTTCCTTTTATTCACATTAGGTAATCTGTGAGTTGGACATTTCCTATCTGTGCTAGTAAGTTGGCCGGGAATTTGGTTCAGATTAAGAAATATAGTGCACAAATTAAAACAATTAAAAGATAAATTAAAACAATATTCTGCTCAATATGCTGATGTATTGTTAATGCATAAGGCTCAAGAGATTAGAGGGGTAAAATTCTAATTTGCATTAGGACAGGCCTCACTAATCCTAAAAGGGTTGCCTTGATTCACTTGAGAAAGATTTGGCCAAGTGAAACTTTAATTCAGTTTTAAAGAAAATTAGTGACATATCTCATGATTCTTTCATGTAGGTAATATTTTCTGATATGATTGGAAAGAAAGAAATAAAGGTGTAGACACCCTGCCAAATACTATTTCATATCAGTTGATTAATTCACTATTTTCCCATCCTGACACATCAGTTGAATCCTATGATAATTTCTAATGAAAAAAATATGCATTCACTAAGCTATTTGTTTGATTTTGGCTTAGCATAACATGGTTGGTAAACTACCACAATATGTTAAGGCTTACAGTCTAGTATGATGTATTAACCAGTTAATTGAAGATACATTTAAACAGATTGGTGGCTTAGATTGTCATGTGAAATTAGCTACTGCTTACCACTGCAGCCAAATTGATGAATTCTCTGCTTCAAAGGTTGGCACCATCCCTGGAGGCCTTTTATGGATTTCTTAAAAGCTTTCTATTTACTTACTGCTGATATAAGTTTGCTATCGATTGTAGGACTGTGCACTGTTTCAGATTTGATTTGGAAGAGGTGTTTCAGAATACAGTGCATGGGAAGGCAACTACAGCACCAGACCAAAACTCTTTAAAGCAGCTGCATCTTTTTTTGGCATCGTGCAGTTGCAGTGAAAGCCTCCCTGCAGCAGCCACATAATTCTGAAAAAAGACACAAAGGCTTTAATGAGCCACAGAAGCTGATTGTTCCTGCTGCTATATATTCTGAAGCACCTCTTCTACAGGAAATCCAAAGCATTGCAGGACTCTCATCTGTTGTATCGGCCTGCTTTTGACTATATTGCTTTTATGCAATTGCTTTTTCTTCTTGTTCTTGGTTTTCCCTTATTTTATTTTATTGTTTTGGCTTTGTATGGGTTGCCACTTGGAATGGTATGCAGCAGAAGGCAGGAAATACACGTGTACACATACGTAGACACATACAAAGCTGTTTCTGAAGTTTTGTTTGCTTTGTTTAGTTCCCTGAAGGAGAATCTGCTGAGATAAAGCTATGAATGCTTGCTCCTATTGTTTGTGAAAGTCCAAGGTTAATAGGCTATTGAAGTCAGGGAGCAGATTCCTTACTGATCTAAATTCATGATTCTGTGGACACAAAATAAGCAACATTTTGGCTATTGCTTAATTCTCAAAGATCTACTTGTGCTTCTTATGATTGTAGCTCACAGATGTCTTCTGGCCATTCTGTTGCTGTAATGGGCATTGATTTTACTTTGAGATATTTCTACAAAGTACTGATGGACCTGTTACCAGTTTGCAACCAAGATGGAGGCAATAAAATAAGGTAAGATTATATACTGTCTCTTTGCTTTAATGTTATACTTACTTTACAATTTCATACGCACACACTCACACACATACACTTTTTTCAGTTCACTACATTACAGTTTAAAGTCATTAAGTCTGACAGAAATTTTAGGTTAGAAGAAAAATTAAAATAGTAAACATCTAAACTCTGAAAGAAAGTATTTTAATTTGTGTCAAGAAGGCAATAGGTCGCAATGCAATTTAGAAATTAACTAGTTCACAATGGTATTTGCTTTCCTAATCCAAGAGGTTATTTGATTTATGAAATATATTAAGGTGTATATTTAATAGGTGTATAAAATTGGAAGACTAAATTGAATATTGCATGAGAATGAAAGCATGGGGAAACGCCTTAAGTACTGAAGAATTACATGCATAAATGAACAAAAACTGATGATGTCAGGATGACCTGTAATGCTTATTCAGATCTGAAGAATTGCTTGGTTTCCAGTCTGGCAACCCGAGATTGGCTCTTTTCCTCCTGCATCAGTGCATTAAATGATCAGCATTAGCCGCTGCCAGAGTTCCCTCTGCACCAGCCTATTGTCCATAGGCATATTACCTACGTTGCCTGCTCCTTGCTTCTGTCCGACAGTCATCTGATTCTTAAGCTTCAGAATGAGCTGGAGGAAAGGAAATCTGGTCTCCAGGAGCACAGCACTAGATTGAGCAATGAGAAGAAATAGTTGCTGAAGACAAGACAAATAGTAAAAAAAGGGAGAATGCAATATCTAGCAGAGAAAGCTAGAATGAAAGAACATGAAGCACTATATCTCTTGTGCTCCAGAAGCACCTATACTGTAAAAAGGGGTTGCCTGCAGGCTATTTGCTGTCTTCCTAAGCACAGCGCTTCAAGATTATGCTGTTGATCATGGCATGATTTTTTTGTTTTTTTTGTTTTGCAAAATAAGATTAGAAATTGGAACAAGAGACCTTTGAGAAGCAAACTGCTCCCCTTTCCCCCTTCAGCCCCAACCTCCGAAACACCCCAAAATTATGCTTACAGTGCAGCTCTACTTAGAAATACTAACCATTGGTTTCTGGGATAAGTGTATATAAGATTGCAGCTTTATTGATGAAACTGTGGAACATAAAAAGGAAACAAAGACCTTTTCTGTATCTTTCCCACAATTATATGAGTTATGGTTGCCAGGTAATTGATAGAAAAAAGAAAGAAGATTCCGCCCCTATATTTCATCCTCAATTAAAGATAATGAAAAGTTAACACATTTTAGGATGTAACTCATCTCACCACTGGTGTTTTTGGATAAAGTAAAACATTTCAGTACATTTCAGTATGGTTTTAGGCCTAGCTGTGGGACAGAGGCTACTTTGGTGATACCACACTCACTAGTAACTGGACAACAAGATGGGTTGATGTGATTACTGGACTTCTCAGCTACTTTCACCCCAACTGAAACTAATATCTTCCTAGGCTACTTGGAAACCTGGTCAATACGGTTTTATGGTAGCTTTAGTTCCTCTTGGAGGGTCAATCTTGGAAACTCATGCTGGAAAATTCCTTCTTTGCTTGGCACCAGATTCCATAATTTACATATGCTTTAGGAGTATTTTGCTTCAAGCTTAGTGAAAAGCAGCCCCATTCTGAACCTTCTGTCTGAATAAAATTTGAAAAACCTCAAGTGATGTATGTTCCAATAGAACAAGACCCCAAAATATCTTGAGTGTTTCCACTACAAGGAACTATTGGAATATGAAACAACACTTAATCCAGCTAAAATTAAGTTTAACATTGCCAATGAACAACAACAGCTCCCCTCCCTCAAATAATATTTCTGTATGGCTGTAGGGCTGGGAGAACTTTCTTCCAAATGCATGTGAGTGTAGTGTCTACTTTTTTCATGTTGAAACTGGCCTTGGCTGCAAGAGTAAAAAGAAAAGAAAAGCCCAGGCGTAGTTTGGCAGTGCGCTGCATTTTACAAATTGCCTTCTAAAAAAGCTTAAGTTCATAAGAAGCCAATCTTAGGACTCTTGAAATACACAAAGCTCTACTGCTTAAATTGGCCCTGTTTTGTTTCAGTTCAGAACAAAACAATATGTTTGTTTTAAATTTGGAACATTTGGAAAAGATGTTCTAAGCTTGAGAAGTTTAGAACTTGCAACCTTTTATGTATCCCTAATATCCCTAATGACTTTCTCTGGTTATTTTTTGTATTTTGTTGTTCCTATGTTATTCTACTGTTGTGAGCCATCCAGAGTTGGTTGGAGTTGGGTGGCATCCAAATGGAATGAATAAATAAGTAAACAAACACATATGTCCTTTTGCACACACACACTTGTTTGGCAAACTATAGACATACCCTGCCGCCTAAGAATACAGGTATTCTGACCTGTGATTTCTTTTACTGTTTGCTTTTTGATAGGTGCTTTATTATGGAAGATAGAGGATATCTTGTGGCACATCCAACTCTTATTGATCCTAAAGGCCATGCTCCAGTAGAACAACAACACATTACACACAAGGTTTGGCTGCATCATGATGTTTTGATGTACAGGTAGTCCTTGAGTTATGACCACTCGTTCAGGAATTGTTTAAAATTACAACGGCCCTGAATGAGGGGGACTTGTGACCAGTCTGCGAAGTTGCAGCTGTCGCAGCATCCCTGCAGCCATGTGATCACAATCCAGGTGCTCAGTGCCCAGCTTGCAATTATGACATTGCAACAAGCTGCAGTTACGTGATTGTGATTTCCGATGTACCGTACCAACTTCCCACAAGCAAAGTGAATGGGGAAGCCAGCAGGAAGTTGGCAGTTGCTCCTGACGCTTTTTCACCTGCCCACTCTCCATAGTGCCTGCCTGCAGTACGTCCCACCCCCCCCACAGCACCCACCCACACTCTGGAGCACTTGCCCACAGTGCCCCCTGTCCCCCGCGGCACCCAGGCATCCACCAGCCTGCTTGCCTGGGACACCTGCCTCCTCCCACTTGACTTGTGTGGTCCTGGGGTTATGACAGCAACCGGGACTACTGGGACTGCTGTCGCTAAGTGATGCAGTCACGTGATGTTGCACTTTCTGACCACATTGCTTAGCGACAGAAATTCTGGTCTCAATTTCCATTGTAACCCAATGACTACCTGCATACAGATATAACTGTTAATTTAACAAGAGACATACACTGTTGATACTTTGTAAAAGTATGAAACTGCTAACATTCTTATATGTTTTATTTATAGGAACCTCTGGTGGCAAATGATATCCTAAATCATCCAAACTTTGTGAAGAAAAATTTGTGTAACAGTTTCAGTGACAGAACTGTCCAGAGATTTTATAAATTTAATACTAGTCTGATGGTACGTTTGTTTTAATTTACTATAACCCAGTCATTAAACTGCTTATATCTGAATAGGATATTGTTTAGCTTGTATTAGACACAGTATACCAACCTATTTTGTAGCAGTGGTCTGGTAGATCATGGAGCAGTTTATGTAGATATCTTAAATGCTTAGGTGTTATGGGTGAACTTTTGGGCAGGCTGCTAAAATTTTGTGACCAAAATTTTAAAAAATGCAACCAGCAAATTACAGTGAATTTTTATTTGCATTGGCTCCGCAGCTTCAGTGCTGAAACACATGTTTTCTTCACTACAGGGATATTGCCAAAATAGCAGTTCTCAGTATAAGTTCCTGAGAATGTTATGCATCTGCATGCTTTCCATGCACCTTTGGGAACATGGAAACTGTATCTGATGATGTCATTCCATATAATAGCCTACCTGACTGGTAATATGAAACTCATGTAGAGGGCATTCAGTTGTGAAAGTGGCATTAAGTTGCTCTAAAGGTTACTACTTTAGCTGTGCAGAGCAAACCATAGATTTGATACTTTAGGTAGTATCCTGCGGCAAATGTGATATCATTAGCTATATGAATCTGTCATGGAACCGCTTTTAAAATATTGTGCACAGTTGTTCTGATTGCATTTCAAAGGCTGTTGCAAAACTAGAAAGTGAAAAGCATGGGAACTAAAAATAACAGAGGGCAGGTATGAGAAAAGGCACTGAGGACTTTCTAACTTGAAATGAAAAGAAGTGCTAGTTACTTATGATGATTACATGCAGACTTCTGGATCAGAGGCACCTTTTCCTAATAACCTGTTGCAAGCAAACAGCAGCAGGAGGGTGCTGTGGACCTTATGTAAACATCTCAAGAGGTTGACCAGTGTGGAGAACAGGGTGCTGGATCAGATGAGCCTTTGCAGGGATCCAACAGAGTGCTTGGATACATGTCTGAAATGGAGCATGGGACACTGTAATTATAGTATTATGATTTGAGTGCATTAATGAACAAGGTTAACATAAGTGAGTATTTGTGCTTCCATTTGAAATGAAGTGTATCCCAGCTACTGAATCTAATTCTTCCTTCTCTAATGACTGGGAGAGGTGGGAGGAACTATATAATAGATGATTGTTACTTCAGCATTATTCTTTGAATCAGAAGCTTGCTAGCCAGGTAATGATAGGGCCTCATGATTTTTTCTTGATTTACAAAGGTTGTTTTCAAAAGGTAAGATGTATATTCCATGCTTGCTCGCCCATAGAAAACTATATGGCATCCAGTGACTTTACATTGCTTTAGTCAGAACAATTTATTCCATACAGTTTATTTGTGTTTTTATCTGGTTGGGCTAATCTGTACGTTAAAATATTTGGATGTCCTGTTGATGAGAATTCATTTAGTGGGACACTCTAGGCCCATAGTCTAGCAGATAATATTTGTGGTAACAAGAACAATTCACTTCACTGGGAAGCATGTTTTCTGCCACATGTCTGATATGTTTTCCTTCCCCCCTAGGGTGATCTGACAAATCTTGTGCATGGTAGCCACTGTTCTAAATACAAGCTGACAAGAATACCTGGAACCAATGCCTTTGTTGGAATAGTAAATGAAACCTGTGACTCACTTGCCTTCTGTGCCTGTAGTATGGTAGACAGGCTCTGTCTGAACTGTCACAGGTAAGAGAACATTTGAAATGAGGCATGATGATTGGATTGTACTTGTTTAAAATGGAGGGATTGCAGGGCCTCAGATAATGTGCATTTGGTTTATAGTAGCTGAATGTGACAGCATGTGACTCCTAGGCACATTAAGTCTTATTACAAAATGCATAGGCACCCTGTTTATTTACTGTGTAGTGTACTTCTCAATATTCTGTGTAAGGAAGAGCCAAAACATTTCTAGCTATACCTGGTCATTTTGACATCCAAACATTTGATTTGCGATATCCAGCAGATTCTCCCGCTTTTTTCCAGACTATATGCTGTTGTATAGTTAACAAACTGGTTTCTTTTTTGCTGCAGCTGCCTTAGAAGACAGGGCTGTACTCCCTTTTATAATATTGAAGGAGCAGGTATATCATGTAACCTCACCTGCTTGTCAGGTAACTATTGGATCACCAAGCTAGAGCTGCACTTCTCTGGAGCAAGGCTCAGCTGTGTGTAGCAGAAGCCTTTACTACTGGTTTACATTTCTTACAATCTGGAGTACAGCCTGTCAGCCAGCACATGAGCTGTGGTCTTTTTGCAGGGTAGGACCAAAAGGACTGAATTAGAGATTGCTTGTTGAGTGAAGAGTTCCTGCCTACCTCTGCTAGAGATGCTTTCGGTCTATATATTATCTTTGAGTGAATAAACTAGTGGGTGAATTCAGTTAGTCTGGTTTAAATCTGTACAGGTTAAGTCTGGTTCAAGATGAAGCTTTATGCATTTCCCTCGGTATAGTGGAAATGCTTCATATACTATGGCTAGATGATCTATAATCTGTGGTACTAGCTATCTGTGTACTACTTCGGTGAGCCTTGGTCATCATGTGTCAAAAATGAATTGCAGAGAAAAAAGAATGGAAAAGACTTTACCTTTAGAGTTGCTTAATGTTAAAAAGTTAAAAAGCCCATGATGAAAACAGGCCTGGTGAGAAGAAACAGGATGCAGAGAATTTCCACCTTCTTTTATACCGAAACCCAGCAACATCCACTGAAGCTGAATGATGACTGATTGTGGATAATGCTAAGTTAAACTCTGGATTTTGCTGCCACCACCTGCTTGAGGTATTAAGGAGGATTTTCCACATTTGTTGAAAATGAGGCTACTAATGACTACTAATTGTAGTAGTTACATGCTACTTCGCATGAATTTACCGTATTACTGAGCTATAGAGGAGAGAGAGTTATAGTCTTTATGGCTTCTTTGTGTGTTTTGTGGTGATATCATTTTAGCTGCCATGGATTTTGAAATCTTTGTAAAATACGGAAAGGACTTTTTACATATATTTCCAGCAATTGCATTAGCTCAATATAACTTAAACAACACTGAAAAAAGGGAATCTATTATAAGGCATCTTTGTAAACTCATTAGAATAGAAAGTCCTCTTTGATGCTAAAGTTGTTTTGTAGCCCAGCATGCAAAGCATACAGGGAGTTAAAAAAGGCAGTGAGAGATAATAAATATTTATTATTTATTTTCTTCCTGAAGAATGGAACAGAATGAATGTGAATGCCCTTGTGAGTGTCCTTTAGAAGTCAATGAATGTACGGGCAACCTTACCAATGCAGAAAGCAGGTATGTATAGCTAACAACTTATTAATAATTTTACATTAACATATATTGTTTATGGCTGTTAGATGGACAATTACAATGTTTTAAGGGTAATCATTCAGATAATAAAGTAACATAACCATTTAATGCATTTCGGAAATCTAACTTTTGCATACTGTTTTCCAAATTTTAGGAACCCTAGTTGTGAAGTCCATCAGGAACCTCTAACTTTTACTGCTGTGGATCCCAGCCTACAGGATGCTCTTCCTCAGTGTATCAATACACAGTGTAATCAAAGAATGGAGAGTGGGTAAGTTACATTGTTTTTCCCCTTAAAGGAATCAACAAGGAAGATTTTTTAACTGCATATAGAATTTTTTAAAAAACTATCATAAAATCAGTTGAATTGATATTTATCTTTATTTAACCTAGTAAACTTACTGCACTCTTCATTGCAGCTTCAGATTCTACCCACTGAAAGTTACAAAGCATTTAAAATGATCTGTACAACAGTGAGGAAATTAAATTAGAGTGGCTTGCCCCAACCCAGAGCCTGAAGAGATCTAGACAATAATTCCTTTGGGGATTCTTGGATGGACAGTGTGGAAACTCGCTCGGGGTCTCAAATTTTAATCAGGATAGCGATGGTAGCAAGAATAGAAATCGTCTTGTTCCACTTCCAAGAAAAGAAGATCCTTAACCTGGGAAACTTTAAGACCGACTTCACAAATGTGTTTGTCTCAAGTTAGTTAATCTTGTAACAAGTAAATTTTCACTGCCTTTTCTTGCAGAGATTGTTTTGGTGTCTTAGACTGTGAGTGGTGCATGGTGGATAGTGATGGAAAGACTCACCTCGATAAAGCCTATTGTGCTCTTCAGAAAGACTGCTTTGGTGGTATTGTGGGTGCCAAAAGCCCCTATGCGGATGACTTGGGATCCATTGGTAAGGATGGCTTTGGATCTTTTTACACATTGAGATATGGTCTGGATAATTTATATAAACAACCCCAACCGTGTTTTTATGGGGATCAGGGAAGAAGCATGTGGTGTGAAGCTGTGGTCCAGCATCGTTGTATCAGAAGGGAATTTGGGCTGGGGAAGCAGAATATATTGGACTAATCCTGTATAAGAGATGTTTCTAGCCCATACAGTCTGTAAATGAAGTGCCATTATGGTGTTGATCAGGATAGGAATTTTGTATATTCATAACATTTTTTAATATATTCTTATATAAGAATACATGAGCGTGGAATGGACACACGGAGCAGTGGAAGGGACACATGTCTCGTTTTGAAAACTGGCGTGATTTCCTCTTAGAAGTGTTTTTGTCACCAAAATTAGGCTTTGGGCAGCATCTAGATTATTCTGATAGGATTTGAACTTCTTTAGGAGATTTTCACAGTCCTTTCATTTTTTTTTTCTCCCTCTGAAATGAAAGGAGATGAGGTGATAGCTTTGAACATGATAAAAAGTGCTCCAGTTGGTCCTGTAGCAGGAGGTATTATGGGATGCATAATGGTGTTGGTTCTCGCCGTCTATGCCTATCGTCACCAGATCCACCGCAGAAGTCACCAGCACATGTCTCCGCTTGCAGCACAAGGTAAGCTAAGTGAATGTTTTGCTTATAGAGTTTTCTGGTCCTGACTGTTTGATTTGGTGCACTCCTTCTGATAATCTCAAGTTGATTTATAAGCATGTGTCCTACAATATACATATGATTCACACTGGTCTGGTAATGTAGAATAGGCAGCACTGCCCTCTGCTGGATATAGAAGTTAAAGTTGCACTGACCTCATTAAGTCTCTCCTGGAATCTTGTAAATATTTATTCCTTCAGCTGATTCTAGAGTATATCAGATATGCATAGTTTTTAGTTTTTCAGGGTAGATGTGCATGCCTTATGCTGCCACTTTCTTCACTGTCACCTTTAGTGATTTTTAAAAAGTTCTGAATCCATTGTTTTACTCCAGTTGAACAGAAGACCAAATAACATTTTCTAGGCATATCCTTTTATATATAAACACATTGCGGTGTTCACTGTTTAGCATTTTGCCTTCTTAATAATAAAACTCAGAAGAGAGCACATTACTGCTGATTATAATTCTAACCATTTTCTAGCATTGATCTATGTAGTTCCATAAAAACATTAATTGATGTTGTACAAATAATTGGGAAATACAGACAGGAGTTATGAAAGTGTTGCCATAAGTGGAAGGAAAAATGTTTAATCATGGCCATCACTTTCCAACATTTCTAAAAGAGGTATTATTTCCCATAGAAGAGAATATATGTAGCTCAGGGTTGAACTGTGGAGTCCTTGGTGCTCTCTGAGCTTGGTTATTGCACTGGTTGTACACTGATTATTCACTGGTTGTTCACTAGTTGTTGCACTTGGTTGTGCACTGATGATGTTACCTGGTTGGCCAATGAAACATCTGCAAGCACCCAACCAGGCTCAGAGAGCATCAAGGACTCCAGAGCTATTATTTCACAGAATTTTATGAATATTGCCGAGTCATGTATATTTTACGGTTAAGTGGTACATTTATATTGCTGGCTCAAAAAAGGGAGACAGAGAGAGGTAGAGAAGCTAACAGCTTCATGCCATAGCCTCAGCCAAAATATTCAAATAGTTTGCTATATGGTTTCTAGGCTTCTGCTACCTTGTCTTTTGAAAAGGGGCAACCCAGGGCCATTTCCAAAACATTGCACTCTTACAGGCTAATGCAACTTCTTTCTCTTTAATAGTTGCATTTTTCTGTTTGTAACGGTGTGTAGAAATGTCAGTCCGCATGTCCAACCTGGAGAATGAGAGAGATGAAAGGGATGAGGACAGTCATGAAGACAGAGGAATCAGTGAGTATTTAGCAATCCCATTCTGGTTGGAGTTGGGCAGGAAAACGTGGGGAGAGGCTGCGTGCATTTTTTTTCCTGCAGCCTTTCCTACTACAAACATGTAGCGTTATTCACCTCTGTAATCATTTCAAGAGGGCAAAGTGCTTTACAGTTTTGGCCCCAGTCATTCTGACAGGAATTTTGAAGGGAAGCTATACATTGCTGCCTTTCTACAGACTGAACATAACTATAAAAAATTATTGACTTGCTCACACCCAATTCACTGAGTTCCTTCCTCAGTGATTTACGAGCAGGGCTTTATCCCTGTGTCCATTATTTTGCTCCACCACTTGCTATCTTAATATTTTCTTCTATAGACCAAATATGCTATAGAACATACACTTGCCTTTCAGGCTTAGACAATTCTTAGATGACAATTCATGAAATCTAGTTGCCCTTGAGTTGCTGATTTCCTCACTTTGCTTTCAAGAACCATGTAATGTCCTGTGTTAAGTAAATCCACCCACCCACCCCTTGCGAATAAACGACTGGTTTGAAAACTATATGAAAATGTAGCAGATGGAATCCACAGCTGTCATTCTATATATGTTCCTATGTTTTCCTTACCAGGTTTTAACTACAACTAACACGTCCTGCAGTTTTGCAAAAGTATTGTATTTTAATGCACTTTAAAGAGAGTTCTAGATGCAATTTGTTATCAGATTGATTCTAAATAATTTACAATGCAGTCTGGGAATCAAAACCAGTTATTATTCTTTAATACTATGGTTTAGAAGGTTGACCAGTTTTGGAATTTGACAACAATGTAATAAAAAGCTATTTTATAATGTCTTAAAAGTGAACTGCTTGATGAGTATATGGGGTTATCCTTTTTTTCTTTTTTTCTTTCTTCTGCTCACTGTAGTCAGTAACACTCGGTTTATAGCAGCAGTTATTGAACGGCACGCACACAGTCCTGAGCGTAGACGCCGTTATTGGGGACGATCAGGAACAGAAAGTGATCACGGTAAGATCACAGAGCTCACTCATCTTGCATGTGCTACTTGGCAATACAACACATTTTCTAAGAAAGCAATCCCAGTGCTGTTCTTCACTTAAAACAAATTTGATGCTTTCCATTCCAGAGCAAGGCACTTTGCCAGCTTTGAAGCTATTTTTGTTTCACTCTCCACTTAGCATCTTAGTCACTGATGCATCAACACTGTTATATGAATATGCACCCTTACAAAAAGTAAAGTATTACAGAAATTATATCCTCTCTTTTCCTCCTATGGTCAATTTGAAATGTATTTTAATACTTATACCATTAACTTTGGGTTATTCGATAAGAAATAACATGATTTCTTTCTTTTTTTAATATAAAACAGTGTTTACTTTTAAGCCAAGAGTACCAAGAGTTTATTTCTTGTTGCTAGGTTAAATCAAGCCTGGGTTAAATTTTAAAAGGTTGAATGTCTTCTTGGTTTACTGGTATGCATTATGATTCATAAGATTTGTGATGCACAGAATTACTACAAACACAGTTCTCCTTTGGTTAACATAAAAATAAAATGATTAAAGAAATAGGATTTGGGCTTTTGTGACATTTCCTCCGTCACTGACTATGATTTTTGCCACATAACTGAGCAATCACCAGTAAGGCTGGACAGTTGTTGCTAAACCTTCCATCTTGTATCAAGTTGATGAGTCCACTAAGAGGATTAATGTCAGGTTGGCATATTTTTTTTGTCAGGGCTGTCAGCTGTGTCTTCCTATCACTTTCACTATAAATACAGTATGATATACTAAATGTGCTGCAAGGGCAGGATGAGGACTTTGTATTTGATTTCTTGGAGTCCTTGAATGTTTCTAGATGTTCGCTCAGTATGTGACAGTAATCACTGACTGAAACATGCAGGCCCTTGTGTCTTTCATATGACTGCAAACCCTGTGATATTTCTAGTTAATACAAACACTACATCGAAAAGGCAGAAAGTAGAAAATCCTTGCAATGCATACATGTAAAAATCTTTGCAACATATACCCTGGTAAAAATAATGTATTTTTAAAGTACTCCATGACAAGTTTCATAATTTTAAAAAGAAAAATGGCAGCCCTCCCCAAGCCAGATTAGATGCTTTCATGTATTCTTCAGATACAGAATTGTGTTCTTTAGAACCATTAAAAATAAAAATTAAAAAAAAAATGTAAATGCTATGCTATATTTCTGTGGCAACATTAAGTACTGTTTATAAAAAATATCAAGCTTTAGGCTATATGAGTATATGAGAAAACTAAATTGCATGGCATGATTTAGTTGGACCCTAACAAGAGGTCAAACCTTGGTTTGTTTCCAACATACACTTCTGACAGGGAGCTTAGACAATAATACTTCCTTGACAAATTTTCCTGTACGCTACATGTGATTGTAAAATTAATATTTGAAATAGCCTAATGCATTGCATAATTTCCTTTCCTCGGTACTTCCCCAGAAGCAACATAGAGAGCAGTGAGTTTAAACAATAGCCAGTGATTCTGATTGTGCCACCATTGGAATGTCTCTTTGGATGCGTCTCGGGACAGTTGGATTGCAATTCTTTTCCTTTTGCTTACTTCCTTTTACTTTCAGAGGATGGCAGAAGATTAGAGGCTAACATGTTCATTAGCTGCTTTTACTAGAATTAAGGTCCCCCTCTCTGCTCTACCATAATTATTTTGCATTTAATAACCTGATAGGTATGAAATAGTTTCAAAAAATATGTTGAATTAACTTTGTGTATAATGAAGGATTTGTTTTCCTTCAATGCTATTTAAAATATTACCCATATGTGTTGGCATTGGAGGGGGAACAAAGAATTAAATCTAGAGGCAACAGCTGGAAAGAGTTTTATTGCATAAAAGTAAATATAGCTAATAATGGGAAAACAACACGCAGGCAGGGAAATTCTGGGAGTTGAAGTCCACACATCTTAAAATTGCCAATTATGAAAAACACTGCACTAGAACTTGCAGATGAAAAATAAATAAGGGTCATCATAAATCATGTAAAATCAGGAAAGCATAAATATAGAAGTAAGAAGGAGCTTCTCAGTTTTGCAAAAGTGACCCTCTATTAAAGGAAATCTGTTCCTAACTAGCCCTGCGCCCACTGGCTTCTCCTTTTCTGAATGGCCTGATCAGTAATATTAGCCTTCTTCAGATGTCCACCTGAACCTAGGAGGTCTTGAAAGCATGCAGAGGATAGTCCCAACTTTACTTTCTCCAATCTCCATGTCTGCATCTATGTATGAAGAGGACTGCTAGTTGCATTAACTGGACTGCAATTCCCTGTTAATTCTAAGCTCTGATAAAGCAGGGTTATGGGGAACCGTATTCATGTTTGACTACTAGTCTGAACACATGAAAGGCAGAAAAAATAGGGGCAGAGATGACATATTCATCCTGTCTTGCCACCTTCCACCCCTCACAGTACAGCAGACACATCTGAAGATAGCTAACATGGCTTCAAGAGCAAGAACCATTTGAACCAGTAGTATAGTAGTATCCCACTGTTACTGATATGTGGTTCTGTTCTTCAAGTCTAAGCAGGTAGCATTACCTGGCCAACCCTGTGTGGATCTGGAAACTAAAAAGGGTCAGGCTTGAGTAGTAGTTAGATGGATGATCACCAGAGGCTGATGCTGATGATTTATTAAGTTTATATGTCACCCGACTCCCAGTGACTCTGGGCAGTTTTCAAATTGTTTAAAACATTTAAAACAACAAGAAACAAAAAGAAGGGTAAAGATGGCAGGATGACAAAACCAGATGGGAACAAAGGAAAACAACCCTGGTTAAAAGGAGGATTCAGTCATCCTCACCAAAGGCCTGGGCGAACAGCCAAGTCTTCAAGGTCCTTTGAAACACCAGCAGGTTAGGGGCCATTTGGATCTCAGGGGGAACCTCATTCCAGATGTCAGGCACCGCTACAGAGAAGGCACACTTCCAGAGTCCTGAGAGATGGCATTGCTTAATTGAAGGAACTTGGAGTGTGCCAGCCTTGCCAGATCGATTGGCCAGGCAGATACTATGGGAGACAGGTAACCAGGCCCTGTGCTATGAAGGGCTTTATAGGTAACAACCAGCACCTTGAATCACACCCGGAAGCAAACTGGCAACCATTGCAGTTCACGAAGCATAGGTGTTACATGGGCAGACTGAGGCATGCCCATCTCTGCTCGCACTGCTACATGTTGGAACAGTTGAAGTTTCTGGGTGGTCTTCAAGGATAGCCACATGTAGAGCACATTGCAGTACTCAAGCTGTGAGGTGACCAGGGCATGAGTGACTGTCTGAAGGGCCCCCTGATCTAGGACTACCTGCTAGATGTGATGTTAAAAAACTTCCTGAAAGAAGGCAAAAGCAAACCATTTCTGTATTGTTGCCAAGAAAACTACATGGACATGTCTGTGAAATCTCCAGGAGTCTACTTTAGCTCAAACAAACCTTTTATATTAACTTACTCTTAAATAATCCTCAAAACTATTTCTAAAAATATGATGGAATCACAGTATTTTCATAGGTGAATTGCATATATTTAATAAAGGAGACTGTGTTTTCCTACACTTATAAATTTGCTGCACTAGTGCAATTCAGTTAATTCAATTAAATTTTCTAGACTTCTAAGTTGGCATTTGTAACATTTTTTTACAATGTGATTTATTTTTCTTACTTTACTTTGAAAATCTATTTACCCTTTGTTAATTTTACTAAATATGCAATTTTACTCATACATTTTAAGGTGGCAGTTCAGTATGACAGGAACTTTCTGAATTTTACATATTTGGGGCATTTATTTTTTGCACTCTTTGCAGGGGGACTTCAGAAGTTACAAAGTACAAGTAAATTGGCTGAAATGCACTCTAGAATTCTGGATCTTAATGGTGTTGTTTCCAGTCAATATTACCAATAACTAAAGACAGATGAAGCCTTTACAGTATCAGCTTAGATGAAAGGAAGCTCAGATGAGTTTTCCTAGGGGATTTAAATTGCTATTTATTTTGGTTTTGTTTTCTCTGTGATAACACTACTGTCTCAATTACAGTATTGAAGAAATTGTTCGGCATATGCAGAACAATTTCTCTTATCAAAGAGAAATTCTGTTCATTATATTGATTCAGATTGCTATATATTATAGTATGTTCCAATGTGGCTTCTTTATCATAGATTGTTAAGTTCAGAAGAGAAGCCCGGTTAGGATTGTTAATATGGTGCTACGTTGATGAGGATTACTGTTTGTCTATTTCTGGTTCTGATTTTGCTTGTTGCAACTCAATCATCTGTCTGATTTAGAGCAGCCCCACTCTGTACGACTATATCAAAACTACAGGTAGTCCTCGACTTATGATGACAATTGGGACTGGAATTTCCATCGCTAAGCATTGCGATCATAAATTGTGACCGTATCGCTTAGTGACAGCAATCCCTGCAGTCCTGGTTGCCATCATTAACTGAAATTCAGTCATTAGGTGAGGCAACTTCCTGCTGGCTTCCCACAACCAGACAGTAGAAAAGCCAGCAGGAAGTTGCAAGTCCCAGGCTGGCAGGCAGGTAAGTGGGTGCTGCCGGGTGGGGGAGGGAGTGAGGGGTGTGTGCAAGGGTGCACAAGAGGCGCTGTGTGGGTTGGGGAGGGTGCATGGGGGTGTGCAAGTGGCCAGTACGGCACAAGCACAGATGGGCTAGGGAGGGTGTGTGGGTGGGAGAGACTTACCCCAGCAACTTGCAACCTTCCCTGCTGGCTTCCCCACTGACTTTCTTATTTGTACTTTTCTGGCTTTCCCAGATGATCAGGCAGACTACAGGTAGTCCTCGACTTATGACCACAATAGGGACCAGAAAACTCATTGATAAGCGGTGCAGTCATTAAGTGAGGCATCACGTAACTGCACCTGATTTTACAACATTTTTGTGGTGGTTGTTAAGTGAATCACTGTGGTCATTAAGCGAATCACATGGTTAAGCAAATCAGGTGGTTGTTAAGTGAATCACATGGTTCCCCGTTGATTTTGCTTGTGGAAGCCAGCTGGGGAGGTCACAAATGCCAATCATGTGACCCCAGGATGCTGCAACCATCATAAATACATGCCGGTTGCCAAGCACCCAAATTCTGATCATGTGACTGTGGGGATGCTGCAACGGTTGTAAGTGCAAGGACTGGTCGTAAGTCACTTTTTTCAGTACCATCATAACTTGAATGGTCGCTAAATGAATGGTTGTAAGTCGACAGCTACCTGCAATCATTTCCTACTCTGTCATTGGTCTTCTGAGCATGTGAACTTCTAAGCCTGACTTCAGTGGTGGCATGTCTGATTTACTGCGGCATAACTTTCAAAGGAATTTTCCTGTATGATAGGTTATCTTTCATCATGCATTTGAAGTAAGATTTTTATTGTTTATTTCTTCGTTTTAGACCCTATCTTTGATTCAGAAGCTCCCACTCCTGTTTTTCTCTGCAACAATAAGGGGAGTTATTGGGCTGAGAGTGACTGGCCCAAAGTCACCCAGTGAGCTTCCATGGCTGATGATGGACTAAAACTTTGTACATGAAAGAAAGAAAAGTCCAAACTATAGTAGTAAACATGGACAACCCAATTTTGTGCATATTTCACTTGAAAGTGAATTTCACTAAGCAACAGGCTTTACTCCAAATTAACTATGGATAACTTTACAACTGAAACTTACTGTATACACTTTTAGTGTGGTTCTATTGCTTAAATACGTCTGCCATGATAGTGTTGAGTTTGAAATTCCTGCAGCTTTTTAGGACCAGGCAACTGTATATACCAAAGAATTCCTTTCATAATGGAAAAAAAATACCGTATTTTTCCGATTATAAGACAATACTTTTTTCTAAAATCCTTACCCTAAAAATTGAAGGGCGTCTTATTTAAGGAAGTCAGCGAGGAGAGAACCGCGCGGTGGCAAAACTGCCTATACTTTGTCTCTGGGGCTTCCTCCAATCACAAGCCTCCAATCACGAGTGAGATAGCTTGTCTCCCAAACAGACTTCCTCCAATCACGAGCCTTATGTAACTGGCATCAGCTGATGCTGAACAAACCAATTAGAGGAAGGCTTTTGCAGAGAGAAGCTAGTTTCACTCGTGCTTGAATGGAATCAGTTATGCAAAAGAGCCTGGAAATAGAGCTGCAGAGAGACGGTTTGGACCTCCTCCCACCGAGTGTAGCAGGTCAATGTTAACTAATTACTAAATAAAAATGTGTTCTGCACTATCTTTAAAATATTGATTTCTTAATTTTGGGTTGGAAAAATGGGGGTCGTCTTGTACATGGGGCGTCTTATTGTCGGAAAAATACGGTATATTTTTAGTGGTATGACACATGCTATAACATATTGGTTATTGTATTTCTAAACTCATTAACTTAAAACTAAAAAAATCTGACTAAAGCCATTGAAAATCTAAGTTGGTAGAGAAGATAAATACACTCTCATATCCTTCACTTCCAGACAAATACTAACAGTTTGAGGTACACTCGTCAGAGTATTGAAGCAGGAATTCATTTATGCATAAGGACTTTTTTGAATAAAGTAAATCCTCAGTTTTGTGAACTAATGAGATGATGGAATTTTCATTAGACCCAAATGCCTTTTAAATAGCAAATAGGATGTTATGCAGGTGTAAATGGTGTTATATAGAGATAAAATGGTGAACGGATTCTCTTCACTGTGGCTTGAAATCCGCCAAATTGAAATCCAGTAAATTGAGGATGTTACTCAAATAAATCTTACCTACATCATTTCTACAGTAAATGAAGCTGTTGAAGGTAACATATTTTTGCAGCCATATAGGAAGTTAATTGAAGCCTTTATTTAGCTAATCAAAACATGAAATATTAAACACTGTAGACAAGTATTCGGTATGTTTTATGTTGATCATTTTCAACATAGAGGAGGTTGACTGAATGTATATCTAGTTCAAAACTTAATGAGTTATGTTAGTTCAGTCAAATGATCACAGGCAAAGGAATTAATAAGTATATAACAGTGTTTGCCTTTTGAATCTTGCCCGAGTGCTCTGACATATTTTTTTTGTACAGAATCAGAAATTTCAAAGAAAAATATGAAGGAAAAGAAATTAAACTCTGTTATAATAACCTAACACTCCTGCATCAGTCAGCACTGCTGAGTGATGATTTTTCCCTCCTGCAGTGTGTTGAATTAGGAATGTGAATGATTATTTCTAAGCATTATGAACTTCTTTGTTCAAATGCATCCCTCCTGATCCATGTGGCTTTATTTTTCAGGCTACAGTACCATGAGTCCTCAGGAAGACAGTGAAAACCCTCCCTGCAATAATGACCCATTATCAGCTGGCGTAGATGTTGGAAATCATGACGAAGATTTAGACCTGGAGACGCCTCCTCAGACTGCTGCCCTTTTGAGTCACAAGTTCCATCACTACCGGTTGCACCATCCAGCCCCCCATCATAGTCACCACTTACAGGCTGCAGTGACGGTACACACAGTAGATGCAGAATGCTAATGACTTTGACCTTGGGGGGGGAAATGCAGCTAGTGAGACAAGCAACAAGGGGCCAACTCACGTTCATCCTTTATACCAGGCATGGTTTTGGTGAAAATCACAAGACTTGTTTCGGATGAAAATGTTCTCTTTCTAAAATGTAAAGCTGGCTCTGAAGTGGAGATGTTAATGTGATGAATGAACCTGCCATAACATTCAGTAAAATGGAATAGTAGGAATGTTCGCCCTCCAAACACAAGAAGAAAGGTTTACACAATAAGCTGAGCCTTTTGAACTCTGTTAATCTGAGCCAAGAAAAGAGTCTGCTCAGATGAAGGCGAGGAAGACGTTTGCTTTCCTTAATGGGAAGAATAGAAATTGCAGCCAGAGACAAGGAAGGTGCTGGATCCAAAAATAGCCATTGCCACAGGGTTTCCATTTGTTTGGGCTCCTTAAAAAAAAAGTTCATTGCTCTTACAAATTGCTGTATAGGATCTAGGACAATGCATCTGGAGATTTTTAAATAAAGGATTATTTTTGTACTATTTATTGAACTCAAAACACTCATGAACTCCGAGAGAAAGGAAAGGGAGGGAGTAAAGGCATCACAGACTTTCCGTGAATACAGCCTAAAGTTTTATTTGTGTTGGTGACGCTGTGGTTCTTAAGAGACTTGATATTCAACCCCCTCCATCACCATGCTATAAAGGGAAAATGAAGAAATTGTGTGCTGATTTGTTTACATAATTAAGGGTTCGTTTCCATGGTCATTTTGTACACTATAAACATGGCTTGTTCATGTTGTGTTTATATATATCACTCTTCTTCATATATATATATATAGAGAGAGAGAGAGAGCGCGATACCAATACTAAGACTCCTGGCTAAAGCACTGAAGAATCCCTCCATCTTACTTATCGTCCAGCTTGGGGGCAAGATTCCATTTAATATAGTAACACGGTGTTCAGTACCATTCATGAATGATAAACTGAAAATACTAATTGTTCCCTTTTCCCATGATGGAAAAATTAAAAAATATTGCGAGATTCATTGAATACATTTTAAACTTTTGGTCACTGAAAAGTTTATTATCAGGACGTAATGATAAAACTGCTCTCCCATTTATCTTGAATTTAACACTGTTTTAGTTCTTCATAGGAGATGAATAACATCTGACTTGATGACACATGGGCCATATAATTTTAAGCTAGGTTTAAATCACAGTGTATTGTTTAAAGTGACTAAAATATTATGAACACATTTTTGCACTGTGCATATGATAAACATTCATTTATATGTAGTTTTTAAAAAGATATCTGAATATTGCTTTAATAATAGGGTACTTAATAGTTATGTAAAATGGTTCTTTAACAGTATAGTAAAGTAAAGTATGTGTGTGCTATCATGATTCCCTTTATACTATGTATAAAATCACAATTTCTAGTGGAATAAAATTATGTAAAGTATGGATTTATGGATTACTTTTGACAGGTCTAAACATAATTTGGCATAAAATGTTTTATATTAACTTGGAACTCGGTTATATAAATTCTTCAGCATTAGGTATTCTTTCCCAGCTGTCATCTTTATTTCCAAATATTCAAACTCACAGATATTTTGAGAATAGCAGTGGGGAACTGCATGTGAATTCCACAGTTTTCTGATATGAGCAGAGACATAATCTGTGGTCACTGTAGGAATCTGTGTGTGAACAGGATATGGCCTTTATGGAATTGATTAGAAAGCTTCTCTTCCCATGTGGTTTTGATGTTGTCATTTGATTGTTAGTACTTAGAATTAAACAAAACACTCCAAGAGTCCAAACACAGCATGAGCATATTTTATAATAATTCCAGTTGCTGTGTTATGATACTTAAAAAATTGATAATTTTCAGTTTCAGTTCCTGCAGAAAACTATGTTAATCAGATACTGGGAAACTGTTAAAATTCCTAGGATTTAATAATGGCTGAAAGTAACCACAATGGAAAATGGACTGTATCTGTATAAATGGGAAGTGGATAATATGGATTTCAAAGATTTTAATTTGTAATTGTCATTTTAAAATGCATAAATGGAAATGCCTACATTAATAACACACTTTTACTGACCTTGAATTTTTTTTTTTTAATAATATACCCAATCTAGAAGTAACCCCTGGAACGTTTTCTGTTAAATGAAATAGTCGTAAAATTTTTGCATACTAAACATACTGTGTTACTATTTTCATTTGGATTTTAAAGGCATCTGCCCAAATGAATAGAACTCTAATATTCTGCCCCCTTGGTCTTTCTTGAGGGCTAGTTTTGTGTAGTGGTTAAAGGCACTGGAACTGGAAATCAGGAAACTCTCTTGCCTTAGACCTGGAAACCAGCTGGGTTTCTTTGGGCCAGTTTCTCTCAGCCCTAAAAAAAAAAAAAAGAAAGAAAGAAAGTATTGTGAAAATGTTACCAAGAAATCTGCATGCATTTGTCCAGACAATCGCCAGGAGTCAAGACGTGAAGGCACTCAAGGTTGGTCTTTCCTAAAAAGTTAACTACCATTTTCATATGCATGCCTAGCAAGAAGCAGTCCCAAGGAAGAAAGATCTAAGTTGCTCTGCCAATATTCACTCAAACATCTCAGTCTGTTATCAAAGGAAAAAAGAGGTTTTGAAAAAGAGAAACACTTCCACAAAGGATCTTAGGAATTTAACTCTCATTGCTCTCAAAAGAAAGTTGTTTCAAGTCAACTCCCTCCAAGAGCCAAAATGTCTGAATAAATGGCTATATTTCTCAAGGTTACTTGAGAAAAATAATGCTATTTAAAACAGCAAGCACTTAATTCACCATTTTTTTCTTTATCTAGATGCTCTTCCACTTGCCAGTAATGCTTAATGAATTATGTGTTTATCAATACTATCAACTACTTTGTGTATCATTCATTCTTTTTACTTACATTTAATGGGTTTTGTACTAAAAGCTCCAGCATTTTTTTTTTCTCTTCCTAGGGTTTTTCCCATGTGTGTAGGGTCCGCTTTTTTTGGATCAACCAAATGTTGATCCGTTGGTTGCAACAGGAATTGACTGAGTGGCTTGTCACTCAAGCCAGCCTTGGCTGAGAGAGAGTGACTGGCCCAAAGTCACCCAGCTGGCTTTCATGCCTAAGGTGGGACTAGGACTTGAAGCTCCAGCATGTCACATTTAAAAATGGAAAGGAATAGATTCTTAATTATATTTTGGATATTATACTTACAGTCTCTATGTGAAAGTCCAGGTCTTTGGTAGAGTGTTTTCTGGCTATTTACCCTACAGACCCTCTGTGATTGATAGATTTCTGACTTTCAAAGTGACAGCAGTGGTAAACCTTTGAATTTTCCAAAGTGTCTCTGATACTACATATCTTGTTCCAGATACCATTTTAATTCCCTGCTGTTCTCAAATGTTGCAACAGAGTGTAGCTCCAGGATTTTGTATGAAATGTTAATGGCTAGTTGCTGCTGTCACCCCCAGCTAAGCTGTTGAATGCTGATGCTGGACCTGCCAAGATTGGCAATGGACTGTATTTCCAAAATCTATCCTTTGTTGCTATTATTGTTGACATCCTGCCTGATTCTCTTCCTATTTCCTGTTGTAATGGAGAGTTAGGTCTTTTTAATTGTCCATGACAAATGGCCTTTAACTGATGATCTTTTACAGCTAGAAGGGATAGGCAACGTTTGAGTTAATACTGCTTTTGATGTGTTGGGTGGCCAGGATGAGTTATTCCAAAATTCTTGTGATGTAACGAGAGAGTTTGTTTGACACAGGTCTACTCTCCTTGTACCTAGCCTTGTACCTTGTAAACAGAACTATTTACAGAACTTTTGGAATAACAAGATGTACTAAAGGCTGAATTTTAAAAAAAAATGGTTTGAGCTCATGGACATAAGTTCCTATACATTCTGGATACTGGCCTGTTCTCTTGGTTGAGCATTATTTATTGTATCCAAAGGTAAATGCTATTTTCATATACATGGGTTGCTCATTGCTTCATGGTCAAAAGAAGAAATTTACTGTACAATAACACCTAAAGTAAAATAGTGGCCCTATTCATGCAACAGACTAACTATAACGTAGATTGTTGAGTGTTCACTTGAGTAGAATGGCAAGGTATAAATAAATAAAAATAGTTTTAGTACAGGACTCAGCATGTTTTCAGCTAAAATCTCAAACATTTGCCAAATGTTGACCTTATTAAAATTTTAAAGTAATTCATTTTAATTTGGTGGAGTTAGGGTTTAAAGTATCCATTGCCCCATCTGCCCCACGTGCCATCCTGTCGATTCCTATCAGCCTTTTCCAATTTAGCAAGAATAACAAATAGTGGCTTCATGTGATGAGTGACCCAAGCCAGCAATTGATTTTATACAGTTAAAAAATGTCTGTATGTGTATATTACTTTGGCTTATATGCTGTTCCATTTCCAAAGGCTTCAAGCAGCTTACAAACAACAATGTAAAATATAAACAATTACAAAGATATTAACAATTATTAATTAATAATTACCAAGACTTGTCAATAACTAACAATGGCAAAGTAATATAAACAGCAAGGCCCTGATGTGTCATGGTTCAGGCAGCAGGTCCTTCAAGCATCTCAAAATGCCTGTCTGAAGAGCTATGTTTCCTAGACTCTCTGAAAATATAATTGGGAGCTGGTAGTCCAAATATGTGGAGGTAAGTATTCTAGAAGCAGGGACCACAGTGGAAAGGCTTGAACAGGGGGTCACTGTATATGATGTTCTCAACATTGGGACCCTCAGAAAGCCACCTGTACTAGATCTCACTGGTTGGGCAGATTCAATTCAGAAAAAGAGGTCTCCAAGTTACTGAGAACCTAGCCATGTAACTAGAATTGCACCCTGAAGCTGTCAGCCAATGCGGCTCCCATAGTACTGGTGTAACATGGGTGAACTGAGGTACTTCCGTAACTATTTGGACTGCTGCGTGCTGAACCAGCTAAAGTTTCTGAATGGACTTCAAGTGCAGCCTAACGTAGAGCAAATTGCAAAGGGTACCAGTGACTGAGAACAACACTTCCTGTTATATAAATGGCCACAAATGGCACATAAGATGTAGTTTTATGGAGGCCTTCCGGGCCACAGCCTCCATCTGCTGTTCAAGCAAGAACTGTGAGTCCAAGAGAACCCATGTTAATTATTATAAAAAAGAAAATAACAACTAGGGCTATGTACTAAATGGAATATACATTCTGTTTCAAAGCAGAAGCTAATGGAAGTTATGCTGAACCATTTTGGAGCTTGGCAGAAGCAAAACCTGGAGCATTTTGTGTATTTGAAATTTTAGCTGAAACAAACTCCAGAAGAATCTGCTATTCTATGGAGAGAATAAGGCAAGTTACCCAGGAAACCCTTCAGACGTGGCTTTTTTCCACTCTTACCCCTCCTCAAATTGCTTCTGCCCCAAATAATGGTTCAGTCTTTACCAATTTTGTTCCTGATATGGACCAAACCATGTGAAATAGTTTGGGCATGGGGTGCCCAACACAAGCAATTCTGTGCGTGGGACATTTCTGTACGGAATGTTTTGGTCACCTGTAACAGTTGGTTCATGTTGGTCCTAATTATTTTTCCATCATGCTAGTTCTTATGATTGGGATATATAAGTTCTTGCTGATAATGAATAAATAATTAATTTTGCATTCCTGTATGTTGAAGCCCAACCTAGCAATAATGTGTCTGTATGTGGCACAGTAGTTAAGGTGTTGGACTTCCTCAGCCATGGAAGCTCTCTGGGTGAGTTTGGGCCTGTTTCTCAGCCCAACCTACCTCGCATTGGTGGGGAAGAGGAAAAAGGCGGGGAGACAGGGATCCTTCACCCTCCCTGCTCCTTAACCATTGCTGCATTTGCTATTTGCGCTGCATTTCCCCTATTGTGACCAACAACCACATTTTCAAAGCAGTGTACTTTCTTCCTATCTTGAGGGTGGTGGGAAAGCACATTGGATGTATTGGAAAAATTTCATAGTTGGTAGATAAGATTTTCTTCTGCTTTATCTGTCCTGTGTGACAGAATCTGCTTCAGCAGAAATCATACAGAAGTATTAACTAAACCCCAAACTCTTCAGCTCATTGACCCCTTCATGAAGTTTCAGATTCTGAACTAAACCATGGCAGACTTATGTCCTGGTTTAGCCAATCATGCTATGCGCAACATCTCATATTTCAGATGCTTCAGACTTGAATATTTGAAAACATACTCGTCTAAATTGAAGGAATACTATGCAGATCTATAAGAATACAGGCCATGTACAATTTGCAGCTGTGGTAAATAAACTAATTAGGTATGGAGGCTGTTTATTTAGGGATGTTATAGATTCTACTCTATTTGATCCCAGAATGGATCAATGCAATCAGGCTTATTACAGCAGTTCCAGTAGAAAGGATTCAGCAGCAGCCTTTAGCTGATGCAGCCACCCTCAGCCTCTGACTAATGACTTCCAAAAAAATACCAGCACCAATGGACAATCCCAAATATTGATGTTAGTTATCAACATGCATCTTGGTACATCAAAGGGATCCAATTTTATTTAACTCAATTTTAACTACAAAACTATGTTGAACAGTGCGATACAAATGGCTAAGTCATGGTTTGTTTTAATCACAGTTTCTTAAATAAGTGCCTGGGTTCACACAACATGCTAGACCAAAAGCCAGTCAACCAAATGTGCCTTATGACTCTTCCCCTTGCTGAGTTGAAATACTATACATTCAACTCTGAGTTGGCAGAAACTATACACTGCTGATCTCTCAAGTCACTGCAATCACCGTCTTCCTCCAAGGTGATGCTGACAAAGCACAACGGATTTTAAATAGTTTGAGGTTGCCTTTGGCTGTTGCTGAAACAAGGGAGAAAAATGCTATTTTACCACCTGTTAGGCTAAGGACAATTGAACTCTTTCACTCATGGACTAGGAATGAGACGAAGGCAGAGTCACAGGGACACAAAAGAAGAGAGATGCCAAGGCATATTTATCTCATGGCTAGAGGCAAGTGGTGAGAGGCCTGTTGGGCCATATGTGAATCCAGCCAGTGAAAATGCTTGTTTGCCTGCATCTCTTTTATTTCAATCCTCTCCTAGGAGAACTGTTGAAATACAAGAGGATTTCATTAGTTATTATGAATAATGGGATTATGTTTAAGGTCAGTTTTAATTCAGCCTGTCATCCGATACAGTATTATCTAGAAGTTCTAACATGTGTCTTTGTTGTTACAGTAGAACCTAACAACGCAAGCAGAGGGAACTCTAGAGAGTTAATATAAAATCCTACATTACTTTACAGTGAGGGTGGAGAAACGCCTTTTATCGCCAATCTTTTACGTGCTAAATGTGCATGTCTGGAAACCTATTTCGATCCCCCCAGAAACTTGATCTTTTTTTCCCACAGTAAAATAACAGAAAGGAGAGGGAAGGTCAAGGTCTGTAAGTGCGAGGAAGTTTGTTCGCTGTTTTTAACACTCCGCCCTTCTGAAGTGTTAAACAACAGTGCTTAAAAAAAAAACTTAAGAAGATCCTTGTGTAATATCCTAGTTCTGGTGAAACATTAATCCACTTTCGCTTCAAATTGCCAGCCTCCCTTTTTGGGCTCTACGCCATTCAACAGGCAACGTTTCCCTTATCGTGGCATCTCGATTGCCACTTCCCTTAATTGCTCTGACACGCAGCTCTTAACGATAGAAAGCCGGCAAGCTATTGCTCTGCCAATGGGTGCAGCTCTCTACTTATAACGTATCAAAAGCAACTGGATAACCGAAGAGTTGGCGAGCAGGATTTCCAAACAGACGCGGAAGGCGACTGCCTTTGTGCTTCATCCTTTCCGCAGGCGACCGAGCAAAAACCGCGGCGCGCTGGGTTCTTCGCCCTGCAGGCATCCTCTGGCGAGGAGCGAGCGCGAGCGCAGCGAGGAGCTTCGGCGCCCGGGGGCATCGGCTGCCGGGGAAAGAGGCGCGCGAGCCCGCCCGCCGCTTTCTTTGTGTCCCAGGCAGCCGCAGCGGACCACAGCCGGCTGCTGCGCTCTCCTCACCCCTCCCGCTCTCCAGCCCGCCCGCCCTGGCTCCCCTCCCGCCCACCGGCTTCCCCTGGCGTAGGGAGAGCGTGTTCGCATCTGGGCCGGCAAGATGGCGGCAGCTGCGGGGTCCGGCCCCGACTTGCTCGGGGCTCTGGGGGAGTCCGCCGTGGGGGCGGGCGGGTTGCCTCGTCCTCTGTCCCCGGAGGAGATCGCCCACAGGCTGCAGAGCACAAGGCGGGAACTGAGCAACAGGCGCAAGATTCTGCTGAGGAACCTGCCCGCCGAAAGCAGCAGCCAGGTGGGTGGCGAAGCGGGGCGGCAGAAGTCGGGGCAGGGCGGCGCAGGGCACAGACCCCCGGAGATGGGGAGAGATGAGGCTCGGGAGCCGGAGGGGTGGTGGGAACAGCGACGGGGACCTCTTAAGGCAAGCGGACACAACTTGGTGCCCTCCGAATGTTTTGCACTACAATTCCCTTAAGTTCCCGCTGTGGTAATTGACGTTTGGGGGTTATTGGACTGGTAGCCCAAAGATCGGGACCGTCCCAGTGTGGGGAAAAAAACTTTGAGGGCTTTCCATGCTCAGTCGGGAAGGGAGCGTTATCTGTGGAGATAGATGTCATCCAGCTTCCCATAGGTTAGCGAAGAGAGTTCTTTCAGCCCTGTTAAAACAAGATAGTCAGTTGGGCAACTGCCCCCCATAGAGGAAGGGGCATGAGTGCCCAAGTTCCTACAAGGAGAGGACTAAGTTTTTGAATCTCTAGAAGAAAAAATAAGGGGCAATCCCGTTTAGGTAGCTGTGTGAGTAGGAATCTCTCTTGGGGGAGAAGAGAACAGTTAGGAAAAGATACTAACCCTGAAAGTCATAGATACGGAAAAGTAGGTTGGCTGCACTTGCAGTTTTTGTTATAGGATGCAGTATGCCAGAGAAACTATCACTGGCTTTAGTGGCAGTGAAATATGCAAAGCTCTTTCCAGCTTTCTCAGTAACTATAGAGTTCTCTGGAAATAAAACAGCAAGTGTGAACCATTATTATTATTATTATGGTTGGTTGCACAGCCAGCCAGATGTTTAGACTGGATTTGGCATTTTTGTCCACTTATTGAGTCCTTCCCAAGGACCTGGGTTAGGCAAATGATATTGTTTAATAACATTAAAGGTATTGTGACAGGATATAAGCTGTTCCAAGTAAAGCTGCCTTTTGCAGTTGACTGATGGTGATTTTGTCAATGCCAATGGTATTCAAGTGGTGCTCCAGATGTTTTGGAATTGCACCCAAGGCACCGATTACTATTGGTACTATCTTTGCTTTCTTTTGCCACAGTCGTTCTACTTCTATTTGCAGGTCTTTATATTTTGTGATTTTCTCCAGTTCTTTCTCTTCTATTCTGCCATCTCCAGGTTATTATCATTATGGTTGGTTGCACAGTCAGCCAGTTGTTTAGACTGGATTTGGCATTTTTATCTACTTATCGAGTTCTTCCCAAGGACCTGGGTTAGGCAGATGTTGTTTGATAGTGTTATAGATACCGTGACAGGATATAAGCTGTTCCAAGTAAAGCTGCCTTTTGCAATTGACTGATAGTGATTTTGTCAATGCCGATGGTGTTCAAGAGGTGCTCCAAATGTTTTTTTATTACTATTACTATTACTATTACTATTACTATTATTATTATTATTTCTCTGTATTTGGGGGATTATGCTCTATATTTTGTTGAATAATACAAATATGAGTTTCCACTCTTTAGATTAAGACAGACATCCATAAATGGAAGCGCAGTCAAGATTTATGACTGCTAGAATAGTAAAAAAGAAACAAAGGAAAATACTTCTGTTCTCTTGCCTGGATAGCAGATGTATCCTCTTTTCAATATCTGGACTTTATCTTATTGAGTCTTTGGAAATGCATCTTGCATGTTCTCTTTCTCTCCAAATAAAGCATTATTTATACTGTCTCTGAGATAATATCCTCTTTTTTCTAATTCACGTTAGAAATACAAGTTCTCAAGAGTTTTATTTTATTTTACATGAGTGAATTTATAAACTTCCAATAACTTCCCATTGCTAACACTGATCATGTTTCTAGCTCCTAAATGTCATTTTACTTATATATGATTATAAAATATACTGGTAATAGAAAAATATTCAAACCTATGGGGCCCATCTATGTAAAAGAATTTTAGAGTTGACAGGTGCTATCATATTACAATTTGAAATACTGTAATTCTCTTCTAAGTCCTGTTATAACTAACAATTAAGATTGCAGAAAATCTTGGCATTAATATATTATTTGTCCCTATAAATTTCCTTAAATTACTGATGAACAAACATTCTGCTACCGTGTCCGTGTACCTAAACATATATTTGTAATTGCTGGTTCATCTTCTCAAATGTACAAAAAAATATTTGTCTTATGTTTAGGGAAGATTCATAGTCTCCATGAGCAACTGGGCAATTGGCTACTGGCAAATCTAATTTTGCTTTTGCTTTTAGAAATAGTGCATGTAGGTTATACTAAAAATCCACAATGTTTTCTTCATAATATGAAGTGCTTGTACAGCCAAAACCTCAAGAATGATATTTAATTTTTGCAGACTTTTGTCCCATATAACAAATGGCTTTTAAAAGTCTCTTGTTTTTGAAGAGACTGTGGGAGCATTACAGTTTAAGACACTTAAGCCTGAAGTGTGGAACTAGTTATGCAGGATATCCATGACAAAGGTAAAGAAAGAATTCTGGTTTTAATAAATAAGATGTAGGGTGAAGGCTAATTAAGGTAAAAGTTGCAGCTAATTCTCTTCATTTTTCCCAGACTCTTATGCTTCTATTCCTTGCATAATACTATGTTTTATTGTGAAGGAGACACTGCAAGCACCCAGGATGGAGATTGTGGATATAAGGCTGATGATCACTTAGTAATGTTCTATTCCATTAAGTGTCAGCTCCAGTATATCTGTAGAGTGGGAAATGCTCCACTAAGAGATATTTCCAATGCCCTTCATTTGTTGTGAACACTAGCTCATTAGGTCTTTTGCCTGACTTTTTAATATTAGTAAAAATAATTATAAAAGTATCTTATTTTGAATTTTAAAACTTCAGTTCAAAATTTTATATCACAATAAACACTTCTGTACTCCCTCATCTCATGGTCAGTATAGTTTAGTCATTATTTAGTAAAATGTAGATGCTGGTGCTACCGAAGTTGGTCAGTTAGATTTAGTTTACTTAGAAGAATTTGAATAAACTTCATTTTTAGCCTTATGTAGAATGGCAAACTTGCGTATTCTGAAGAGGAAGCACGCAATTCCCTGCTGATCTTGTGTGATTTGGCTCTATGAAGCAAACTGGGACATTAAAGCAATCTAGGTGTGACTTTAAAGTTGTACACTTTCTGCTTTATGACCGTTGACACTTACAGGAAAACAGTTTCAAATTACTAGTTCAGAGATGGAAACCAGTGAGAGAGCCAGTTTGGTGTTATGGTAAAGATACTGACCTAGAAACCAAAAGATTGTGAGTTCTTGGCCTCCCTTAGGCGTAAAACCTGGCTGGGTGACTTTGGGCCAGTCACTCTCTCTCAGCCCAACCCACCTCACAGGGTTGTTGTAGTGGGAAAAATAGGGGGCAGGAATATTAAGTATGTTCACCACTTTGCGTTGACCAAATTAAAAAAAAAGGCAGGATAAAAATCTAATAATAATAATAACAACCACCACCACCACCACCTATGGTCCTTTGGCTGCATAAAACCCCTAGCCACCGTTGATATGAACCAGAGTACACTGGTGCTTCCTCTCAAAGCCCAGCTGATCAGATACTTGATGATGAAAAATAATGGCAATTAAAAATCTGCACATTTTTAGAACAATCACTTGGAAAGAGGAGGGCAAGGCTTCCACTTCCAGAGAATCTGTTCAGCATCACTGCTTTCCTACTGTGATTAACAGTGAGAACCTAGTGAGCTTGAGAAGGGGAAGCAGTGAACCCATATTTCTTCCAAGGATCCTCCTTACGATCCTTGTTTTTCTTCTGCTAATGGTAGGGAGAAGGCAGAAATCCTCAGCAGAGCTGATGGGAAGGGAAATGATGTGGCTAAATCTCTGTGGCCCATGAAAAACATTTGTTGCATCCAGGGTTGAAGCAGAATTTCTTTATTAGGTGGGGCTACTTAGTAGATGTGCTAAAATATAATTTGACAGCATCAGTCTTCCTGTGGAATAGGATTTAGATTGTAGATTGTAAGAAGAGAAGGGTTAATTGCCAGATGTTTCCATTTTTATTAGCTGTGGGATCTGAAAACATTCATACAGTAGTGTATTCTTTATCACAGTTGTTTTCCTGAATATGGATAGAAATACTGGCTTACATAGGAATAAGATCAAATAATAGGTAGCAAAATAAGTTTTGCACTATTAATGCACCACTTCAGGTGATAATTACAACAAATACACAATACATCCCATGGCTTCCTGTTACTGTGATGGATGGATATTTTAGTCCATCATATTAAATCATTATATATATATATTTGTGTGTGTGTGTGTAAAGCTAGAGGAAGCCAGTCACAATTAAATATTGTGAGAATATGCTGCCCCAAAATAACTGATGGAGTTGTATGTGTAAAGAATGTACATATTAAGGCAAGATGGAAATGTGCTTCCTTTTGTGCATGTTGCAAGACTATGGGTTCATTTCCCTTTGGCAGTTTTTGATCTAGCAAGGAAATATATATTTCTTTACCAGATGGGGTGAAATCTAAAACTATAATCCCATTGCACACATACAAATAAGACAGTCCTACTGAAATGACAATTCAAGTAGGTGTGCATCGGATTAAACTGAATTCTGATGCAATCTTGTTTTAAGGAAATACTACAGATATGCTTTGTGGTGGTTTTGTATATGTTTTTGATTCAAGACTAGGATAACTAATAGGATATCCTTTAGTGAAAATGGTCCACTCATGCACAAGGGGGAGGCATTAGCAGACAAACCTCAAAATACAGATATACAGAAAAGAATCCCTGTGGAGAGAACTTTCCAGAAGCCCCTTAAGGACACAGTGGCACGGAATGTTAATAGATGGAAGGGCGCAGGGACATGACAGCTGTGTGGGAGAACTGGTGTGCTTAGTGCTTAAGATGTTGGGCTAGGATTGGGGGGACTCATCTCCATCTTCATCTCTCAAACACTCTGGGTGACTTTGGCCCAATCTTAGCTCAATCAGTCTTACAAGTTTATTAGGGTGAAAAAATGGAGGAAGAAATGATATCTATGCCAGGTTGAACTCCTGGAGGAAAAATGTCATGCAAGTCTAACAAATATATACAGGTGGGGAAGAGAGAGTGAAGCAACAGACATAATATAAAAAGGGTAGAAACAAACCCACCAACTCCATTGTTTTATTACTTTAATATCAGACTGAGACATAATTCCTGATTGATTATGGTCCCTTATTTGGAACTGTTGAAATAACAGTTGCAATCTGTAGTTCAAGAGTTGGAGACTCTGACAGCTGTATTTGTAAAAACATAATGACTACCAAGCTGTACAACATGGTTTAGCTACACTGTGAGTTGCTGGATAGCATAGCATATTTTCCATGATCTAAAAATAAACTTAGCAGATCAGCTAGTGTATTGCGTAAATCACTTTTTAAAATTTGATTTTATAGATGTCAGCTGGATATTATTTATTTGATGGACTATCCTCAGAAGAATGGTGCATGGTAACAAAAGTAGTTCGGTATGCAAGTTTGAGGCATGCTTTCTACAATGTCTTTAAATGGTAAATAGTTCATCTATAGCCAAAGAAGCTTTTCTGTAATGGCCATTAATGGAAAGCACTTTTCACTCATGTCCTTATGAATAAGATTTCCCTTTCTCTTTTACAATTCTGCTCTCTCACAGAAAATTGGGCAGGTCTGGTTGATTACTGAATAACAGCAGTAACACAATATCACTCTGTAGATCCTCCAGAAAGCAGCATCATGTTTTATTAATATAGCATTTGACAGCTGTTAACCGAGGAAATAAGAGACTAGTGTTCAATTTGACTAAAAAGAAGATACTTGATCCTGCCATTAAACTATATATATTGAATTAGCAGATTGGCAAAACAGGAGTGCATTGTCATCTTGGACTCAGGTACTTCATTTACTACAGCTGTATCTGGAGCACATGTATATGACCTTGAAGATGTACATATGTGTGTACCATACCACAGTTGGCATTAAAAGTGCTTTTAGCTAATATACATAAAACTGGCCATGCAGGATATAAGAGCCCAATCTTTACTAGGATGTGGTACATGAAAAGTAGATAAATTATTATCTTGGTTGCACAAACAAGTTTTCCTTTCAAATAACAACATAAAGCTATTATTTTCCTCCAAATTGTATACTGAGGTGTGAATACTAACTTTTGGATTGCTCTTTGACAGGCAATATACAGCTTGTCTCATTCCCATTTTGCCTGATGTGAACTCTGTATGGAGTCTGTGATATGCAGAAAAATGTGTCTTTTGCTTATGCTGGACTGAGCATAAGCAGCTCTTTTATAGTAAACAAAAAGAAAAGAAATATATAATATTTCTTTATGTACTTCTTTATATATGTTTTTATACCATAAACAGCTCTTTTGATTAGGGCTTCAGCTTTTCACTCTGCACTTGATCCGTAACAAGATACAAGCTAAATCACGCAACATACTCAGACATAATGTGTTTTATTTGGTATTGTTTTTAAGTGTTGTATAGACTAGTTAAATCTGTGTAAACCTAGTCAGTTGTGGCTTATTCAGTAACTCATGGGTAAACAAACCATTGGTTAATGCAGTGCATTAACCCAATCATAATTTGTTGATACTGCCAGACAGTCTCATAATGGGTTGAGAGCAGGGCAGGAAAAATATAGCTAGTCCAAGTGCTGATGTGATCTTTTTTTAGTTACCATCTGAGATTGAGCATTTTCCCAATGTCTTTTGGCCTTCCCTGCAGCATGTCTAAGTTTCTCCAACTCTCATAGGTGGACATTTGTATAATTCTGCCCATAGCTTGGATTGTTATTCAAATTAGAAACTGTATTCAGTATTTGGCTTATTTTTGCAGGCAAAGAATCTCAAAATATATGAACCTCTTTGCTTGTTTATTTAGTTGATTTATTTATTTTTTAAAATGACTTAGCACCTGATTACTTCTTGTTAGGGAC
This sequence comes from Liasis olivaceus, assembly GCA_030867105.1. Taxonomy (NCBI): domain Eukaryota; kingdom Metazoa; phylum Chordata; class Lepidosauria; order Squamata; family Pythonidae; genus Liasis; species Liasis olivaceus. The sequence goes on along the minus strand of CM061350.1, from coordinate 136,622,425 downwards.
CTGCCCAGTTACTTAGATTAGCAGGAGAGGCCCTCCTGAAGATGCCCCCATATCCGGAATCTCAGCTACTGGCTATACATATCCTCTATGGCTCCCAAGCTATAGAATGTTCTCTCCAGAGAGATGTGTTTAGCCCCTATACTCCCAGTATTTAGGGAAATGGTTAAATGGCAGAAATTTATCTCTTTCATCAACCTTTTGTTATCGATAGTATTGCTTTTAATTTGGATTGTATTGATTTCACTGACATATGTTGTTTAATTGTTGTAAAACTGCCTTGAGTGCTTATATAAGAAAAAAGGCAGGGTATAAAATTAATAATAAGTGGAATAAATAAGTAAATAAAACTATATATACATATAGTACAGACCATAAGGGGGACATTTTTTAAAAACATCCCATGTTAAAAAATCCTAACAATAGAAACCTAGCATAACACTTGCACTTGAGACAATTTAAAATGTGTTTCTTAATCTGCCCATTCTTTTACTTCAGTATTATATCAGTTTCCACACACACTCGTATATTTGCATGCAGAAACCTAATCTCAGCTCAGGTATCCTAATCTAATCTAATTCAGTCTAAATCCAATCTAACCCAAATTGTGTTAGATTTGCTAACACTGCTGAATAAGAAAGCAAATTAGTCTATTTGTATTCTGTGAACTGCCACTACTGTTGACCAGATATCTCCTAAGCTTTTTAATAGACAGTTCCTAATTGTCTATTAATTTATTTTCTGGAAATTGTTCCCCAACTTTTCCCCAGAAAGTTCCCCAGCTTTTCCAAATGACCTGTCTTAAGTGTAAGATGTGCAGCCCTTGTTTTCTCTAAACCTTAACATTACCACATACTTACTCAATCATTTATTACAGGTGCTTCTGTGCCACTTCAGTCAAGTGAATCTATGCAGTCTACAAAAGCAAATATGACCGAAATGACGTATAATATCAAGAAACCACAACTGCATAGCAACTTTGACTTTAGGGTTTCTAGCTGTTCAAACAAATCAAGAAAATGGAGTATCAAATAACTTACATTGTCTGTTAGCAGGAGACTCATCTGGGTAACAATAATTTTAATTTATTCTGACAGAATTTCATCAAATGAAGAACACTGAGTGGCTTAATATACTACTTTATAAAAATAAATAATCATTTATCAACTGGACCATTTGTGTGTTGACTTCTATAAAGGCAGAATACATAACATTAAATCTTCATTCAGTAAAGCCAACCTACAAGGTGTTTACAAGGAGGTGACAATCAGCAGACGCACAAGCAACATGAAATTCCCCAGCTCCCATTTTGCAGCACCCAGAATACCCACAGATTGCACTGTAAGCATTTAGTGGCAAATGCAACAGTTTTCAGCAGTGTAATTTAATAACATAAATAGAATAAGAAGCAAAATTTCCAATCCCCTACATCTCTGATGATATGTAATAAAATCTAAGCACGTGGCAGTTTATTGTAACTAAAGGATGAGATCCAGATTATTTAGATGATGGTGTAATTAACATATCAGATGAGGCCGCTCCACAGTTTACCATATTTTTTTTCCCTGGACTTTAGATATATGTTAAATCTGATCCAATTCATAATCATATAAGTTAACAATTGTCAGAAGGGTAAAGATTTTGAAATTACTGTAACATTTGAAATTTTGTATTCTTGTTGGAACAGAGAGTGCTCTTTCTTCCACTTTAGAGGAAGCTGAGGCGTAGAGTAGCAAAGTCAGATTTTTCTTCAGATAGGAGATCTGACTGTTCTCTACCTCTTATATTTGAGATTCACTGGATGGACTCGGTTACAGTGCCAGTGGGTACACTATTGGATAAAGTTGAAGAACCAGGTTAGGGACAGCTCATCATGGAGAAAATCTATGTGGTTGCTAAAAGTTGACACTGACTTGATGGCACATAATCTGTCAATCAAAGACTCCAGAGCTCTGGCCCACCCAGCATAGAAGAGCCAGATGATATAATGGTTAAGGTGTTAGATAAGGACTGAGGAGAAGCAAAACCACCCTAAACCATGGGAACTCACCCGGTGACTTTGTGCTGATCACTCTCTATCAGCCCAATCTTCAGAGGCTTGTTGTAATGGAGATAAAATGAAAGAGCATTCCCCAGCTGCCCCATAAAGCACGTTCAGTGTCTGGAGGAAAGGCAAAATATAACTCTAATAAAAATGCAATTTTTAAAAAATAATGTTCCTTCTAGAATTATCTTGATATTACCAACATGACTATGGTAATTACATGAATTGCAACAAGTACACTTTGTCTAGTTGTTTAAGACAAACATAAAATGCATAAATACCAGTGGGCCTGTATAAGAATAACAGTGCTAATTCATAACAGCATCAATGTGATTTATTTGAATTATGGACTCAGTAAGCATAGAATTAATATTTAGCTGGGAGCCCAGCCCTGTACGCCACAGCATTTAAATGTTTTTCTTTGCTGGTCTTTTTCTTATCAATACTCTAGAGGAACAGGATGCAGATGCTAGTCATTGTATTCCATGAGGATTTGCACAATACTACCTAATCATAGAAGATGAAAAATGCTTCATAGCAGAAGAGAAAGTTAATAGAAATGGGGGGAAATTTCTCTACTTCTGTGCAGTCTTGATTCACAATAATGAAAAGCGTGCTTTCAGAATTCAATGTTAATGTGTCATATAAGATGTAAAATTCTGGTAGCAGATGGGGTTGCCCTGTAACCATAGATATTGTTGCAGCTAATTGGCCTGGTGTTTAATTTCATGCATTTCATGAAAACATGACTGGTTAAGTTTAGATTCAAGACTGCATTTCTGGTATTCTCTTTCTACAAAGAACATGGTGATGTAGCTGAATAGAAAATGTCACTGTGAGGAAATGCCTTTCATCTTCAAAATTTTGCTTACAATCAAACCTCTGGCAAATTTTGACATTTTTAAAATAAGATATTGTGAACTCTGCTATTTAGAGAGTCCTGTTTGCTGTTGAACTGCATCATGCTCATATTGATACTTAACTAACATTTGCTTGGCAGCATGTTTTGAGAATAATTTTTTACTTGGACCAGTTTCAGATCTCTAAGCTGAAATAAAAAGAATAATTCCACTGAATTGGTATTTATTGATGCATTGTTTTTCTTTTAGGAAATCCATGATTTATTAAAAGACTTTGAACTGAAGTATTGTTATGTGGACAAACATAAAAGAACAGGTAAAAACTTGCAATATAATATTTATGATAATAGATTTGACTATTTTGATTAATTTTTTAAATCACAATTTAATAACAACATTAAATTGTTGCTTCAATGTGCTAATGTGTGTGTGTGTGTGTGTGTGTGTACGTGTATATGTATCAAGCTCATGTTTTTCTCATGTTTCTTTCCTGCACACTGATCCTTTTCTTAGGATGCTCAAATCATACTGTACTAGTTTATTTGAATAACAAACAAATGGCAAACCAAAAAAGAGGTGTATGGGAATTAAAGTACATGAAAAGAAAATATGTTCAAATATTTGTTTTCATGTCATCAGAACATGGTTTTTAAAAATTGTATTTGATTCAGCCTAATATGATTAAATCTGAAGTTATACTCTTACATATTAACATTAAAATAGTGAGATTTATAAATACCATTTTTTATTTTGGACTTGAAAGGCGTTAGGAAATCTTGGAAACGCTAGATTTTTGCATTTAGGAACAAATTTTCAGCCTATAGTATTTATTCTTCTAGGGATCAGTTTGGAAATGTTATATTCATAATTTAATTGTTCAATATTGATAGCTTGAATATGCAAGGTGGCCACTGAAGAGAAAACGCTACTGACAAATCTTTCCTTTAAAGTGATGTCACATTGAATTTTGTAATTACTAGGCTATTAGTATATACCATCAATCAATTATAATCTTTGTCTAAAAATTAATGAGTGACAATCCATTTTTAAATGCTTCTGCATTATTGATACATAGGAATAGAATTTATTTAATGATGGCAAAATTGTGTAGGCCTTTCATAGTTTGGAGGCAACAACTAGTTGAAATTTATTGAAGTTGTAGTTCAGAACTTCTGAAGTGCAACATACTGCCTATTCTTATTACAGTTGGACAATTACAGTGGGTAACTTAACCATCAAAATTAACTGATACTATTTTTGTAAATGGCCCTTGTGCATGTTTTCTGTATAATACTATGAGTAAAAAAAATAAGTATTTATTGGAATCTATTTCTATAGAGTGGTATCCAGTGTCAAGGTCAACTTCTGCACTGGGTGGTCCTCCTCCTCCTCCTCCTCCTCTCATCATCATATCATCACAGACCCTTTTACTCCTCTCCAGAGGACCTAATGGATATCAAGGGCTGTATTTTACAAGGATGTAATGGAAATGGAGAATAGTTTCACACTGAGAACTTGCCTACAATCCAAAGATATGCTGCCTGATTTGGAGTGATTCTTCAATCCCATTGCATTCCTGTTAGCTAGAGTTTCTCTTTATATCAAATAAATCAGGATTGTATATAAATAAAATTTTTCAGGATAAAGATTGTGTTTGGTATTTGACTGGCATATTGAGGATTGCATTCCAATAAGAGTGAGAATAGGATGAAAAAATTAAATTAGATTTATTAAGTACCATTAATATGATTGCTTGTTGGCTGATCTTGAAACATTAAGACCTGGTTATAACTTAGATAGGAAACCTCCAGGCATTCAAAGGCAGTAAACTTGACTAGGAAGCTGAATGAATCCTGTATTGCTGTCAAAAAAATTAAATGGATATGCCCATGTAGCTGTTATGAGTCTTTATTAAAAGAATTACTTCCTATGTTTTTGAAATGTTCTTATGCTATATTCAGAAGTCATTTCAGCTATAACTTTGAAAGGACTTAGAGGGGTTGGTTGCACACCCCTGATATAAGTAATTTGCCTTTCATTCAAACCAGTTTTTCTATGAGACTTGCATTTATATTTTATTTAGTAAACCTCTTGAGTAGACTCGAGGGTAGTATAACCTTTGATTATTCAGGCTTGAAAGAAGATGTTAACATTCCTGATTCTCAGCGGTATCGTCTTACCATTCTATTTCGTTTCCACTTAAGTTTTGGTGTTCAGTAAAAACAGATGATTAATAGGCGTACTGGAATAAAAGATGTTTTTGGTTTTAAACAGTAATCTTGCGACCAGAGCTTCCTGGAATTGAATTTCAGGAAAAGTCTATCGGAATATGATATATCGGCAATAACTTTAAAAGGTTATTTGTGCCAGGCAACACTTTCACCTGCCAATGACATCATGCCAATTTTTAACAAAACATAATGAGGAAAGAATAGCTGATGAGAATGAACAGACATTGATGTTAGATTAAAATTTGGTTTATTCCCAGAGTTTACCTGATAGTATTAAAACATATGAATATAATTTTATTTTATATATCAGCACTGCTTAGACTATGATCGTAAAATGTCATGTTATAAAACTGGAAATTGTATATTATTGGCTTAACAAGATGGCATCTTGGGATATATCCAGTGCAGCAGTCATATAAACAGATTTCCTTTCCTTCTTCCATACTGTGTTCCCCCAGCCTCCCATCCCATGTATACTGAATGAACTTGTTATTGAGGTGGATCCACAGGAAAAGATTGGTAGTATAGCAAATCCTGAAAAATCCAATGGGCAGAATCCATCTGAGCCAAATTTCCACTTTTTGGTGAGAGAAGATGGCTAAGACATGAATCTGTAATATTCATTTTAAATTAAGAAAAAAGATACACTATTTCAGATTTACATGTTATGCCTTCTGTATATATTCCTGTTGGAATATCACAAAAGTTAATCAACTATTTTGTAAGAATTTTTTGTGCTGTTCTTGGTCTAAGACTCATTGAGCAAACAAAAGATTTTGCTCAAGGTTCATTGTGGCAGCACAGCTGTGGGTAAAAAGCAGAACAAAATGACACCTCCCATCCTAGGTGATAATTGCTGAAATGGAGAAAGCAGCAGAATGGATTTTTGTGTGGAAGGATTGTGAAGTAATATCAGTTTCAGGACTCAAAGCATATCCCTGGGCTTAGAAATCACAGGATTTTAGTAGATCCCATGAGCTTAAAATCTGCCCAACCCTGTCACAGAGTTTACATAAACATTTTGCCTGATTTGCTGTCTTTCAGCTTTTGTTACTCTACTGAATGGGGAGCAAGCTCAGAATGCAATACAGCTGTTTCACCAACATTCCCTTCGAGGAAAAGAAATATCAGTACAGCTTCAGCCAACTGATGCCCTGCTCTGCATTACCAATTTGCCCCCTCTCTATACATTGCAAGAGTTTGAAGAGCTGGTGCGACCTTATGGGAATGTTGAGAGACACTTCTTGGTATACAGTGAAGTCACTGGCTATTCCAAGGGCTATGGTTTTGTGGAATACATGAAAAAGGATTCTGCAGCAAAGGCTAGGTTGGACCTTCTTGGGAAACAATTAGGTGGAAATGTCCTTTTTGCCCAGTGGATGGATGCTAATCAAATAACTCCAGAACTCGTACATTCAAAGTGCCTTTGTGTGGAAAACCTTCCTATAGACTATACTGTTGGAGATGATCTCTTGCAAACTTTCTCAACTAATTATAAACCTGTGTTCTACCAAGTAAGTAAAATGCTTTGTCTTTAAAAGTGAAAGCTCTCTTCGCAAATTTTATGGTTTAATGACACAGCATGGACTTTCCTTGATTTGATTTGCAGCTTAATATGTTCATATTAATGAGTGGTTATATATTTGTAGCTGTATGCAATATTTATTGGATTTGACAATGATTGCCATCTATAAGTCACCTGGAAATTACATAAATGTCTATCTCAGCCAACATGCTGTTGACATAATGGTAACTTATGTCAAAGTATATAAAATTGCTATTCAAGAGAAACTTTGGGAGTTTTTAAAAATTAAATCTAGGATCTCTAATGTTCTGGAGGATGGAGTAAGAAAAATAAAGCTCCTTCATTATAGCAAAATATTACATTTGCAGAATTTTCGTTTACATTTTGTTTCAAAAATGGTTTTTAAATTTTAATATTTGATTTTTTAAATTTATTTTTGGCACCCACAACATTGTACAAAATTGTGCAATGGTGCCTTCTGCCTGAAAAAGTTATCGACCCCTTTCTTAAGATGAAGTAACAGAGTATGCATCTCCATTAAAAAGCTACTGGGAATCATAGCTGGAAGTTTTTCCATCCAAAACCTGAGTGAAGCAAAATGCTAGATTAGAAAAACCAATGGTTTATCTCCCTTTAAGGCAGTTCCTACATATAGCCAGTTTTTTCCAATGTGTTTAAAGACATATCTAATATTTTCTCATTCTCACAATAGAATAATTTAGTATTGGGCCTGGTACTATTTGTTTTCTTCATAAATTATCTGGTTATGGGCAAACAATTTGAATTAGAGATACAGATATTAAACTGGTAATTGCAGTTCAGTATTAAGGCTTAACAAGTAAAGCAGCAAATCCAACTTACATTTATAAGCAGGTTGGATGTGAATTGGCCCTGATCGACCAGAAAAGAAATGCTATTATATACATTTACTGTATGACTGTGCTTGGAATACCACATACAGTTCTATCACCATGTCTCAGAAACTTTTCTTCAAAAACCTAAAAAGTTATAGAAAGAGGCCAAGTGTTAAGCATAAGAAATAAAGAGTGGGGTATGACAGAAATATATGAAATTATGTGCACTCTGGAGAAAAAAGGGTAAGGAGTTTTTGTCCCTTCATCATACAATAAACTAGTGTTGTCCAATGAAACTGAATGCTTCATTGAAAGCTGAAAGCTAGGAAATTCAGGACAAATATAGAGAAGTGTGGCTTGATCAGGGTAAGATTAAAACAGTGAAATTCACAATTACAAGGCATAGTGATAGAAATATTCATGGAAGAAAAGGTATTGATAGCTGCTAGTTTTGATGGTTATATATTGCCTCCAGAAGTGGAGGCAGTGTACCTCTTAGTGCCAATTGTTGGGGAACAAGTGTAGAAAAATGTCCCTGCACTCATGTTCTGCTTGTGTTCTCTCCAGAGACATCTACTTGGCAACTGTGGGAACAAAATACTGGACTAGATAGACTTTCATTTGATCCAGCTGTCTTTGCTCCTCTTTTGGCATGTTGGAAATATATCTATCATAACTGTCCTTTCAGCTGCAGGCTGTGTTAAGTCACAGTTGTTATTTTTCTAAACATTATCTTAATTTTGTTTATAAACTGTGTTTTGTTCTGTGGCAGAATGTTATTATCCGAGGATATATTTTGCATTTTTTCCATTAATATTTTGCTTATGGATCTATTTTGGAACGATCCTAGTGGCTGGCATTGTTTTCTGGGAACTTTCATCCACTTTGACAAGGTTTGCACAGGTGGATTATACCTATTTATGTTTTTATATTGTTCTAGAGAGAGTTTATAGGACAGAATGAACAGCTGCTGCTTGTTTATCAAAGGGCAAAAGTTCTCAGTTGGCATGAAATGAGTACTGCTGTGCTCCATATGTCCTGTGGGGGTTGAGCAGATGAAGACTCTTTAAGACCTTTTGAAAGTGATGGAGAAATAAATTGCTGTGGCATTATTAATTATGGACTGGCAATATCAATATAAATATTGACACTTTTCCATTTTTCTGGCTCTTTTTATTAAGCATGTTAAATCTGTTGCCAAATACTGAAACAGGAGGGGGAGCACACTTTGAACAATGTCTGCCTTTAATTAATTAATTACATAAAAACAGTGCCATTCATGCTTTTCTTATGGAATGGTATAGAAAAGTCCAAAAAAGGATTTGCACCTTCCCACAAGGAGAAATTAAGTATACTAATCTATATGCATGTTGCAAATGTATTTATATATTTACATATAAATACAAAACAGCCATTATAGCAGTGAAAAGTAACTGCTTGAGATACAGTCTGCTGTCAAGGTGCTATCTGACAATGATGGGCAATTTCTCAAGAACCATATTCTTTTTTATTATGATTCTTTATCCTAAATGAACCTCAAAGAGCTTTTTGGTTTGTCTTCTCTTGTTCATTTTTAGATTGATCTGACTTTCTTCCAAGTGGAAGATTATGGGGCTTCAAGAATTGAACTTCCAAAGCGAGCATATTTAAACATCAAAGAATAGAGAGGGAGAGGGAATTGGGAGGATAAATGTGCATGGCTTGTTTCTTTGGCATTTCCACTCTTTCCTGCACGTAGGGATGAGAGACAGACTTAATTTCTAACTATTTTCAAGTGTGGAGATTTCCAGTGAAAAAATGAAAGCATCAGCAAAGAGCAGTGAAGTGAATACGAAATGATGGGGAAAACGACAGAAGGGAAAAAGGGATGTGTGTACTACTCATGGCCACTTTTCTTAGATATTATTTAGTCTTTCTTTTTTCACTTTGAAAAAGATATGTGAAATACAGTATATTTTCTTTGACTACAGATATGTGTATGCATGTCTCGCACGCAGACATAGAGAAAATATGAAAGAGTTCAATAGTGCAGTGTCTAGTTCAGTGAGATTTACATCCAGAGAACAGAATGTACATTTGCAGTCTTACTGCAACTTGGTCTTTGACAAGGAGGGAAATTATCCTCAGTGCTGTGAGAGAACAGGAAGTGTGAGTATCCACCAGCCCTTGCTTTCTTAGTTTTCCCTCATGGCTCAGTAACAAAAGTGTACCAGTTTTTTTAATCAGTCTTACGTGTCTTATCAACACGGGCTGACTTTAGATGGGGTGGGGGGAGCAAGAGGAAGGACTGCAGCTATAGACTGCCAAGAAACTGACCACATAACCGCACAGAATTTGACTTGTTTTCACTATCTTGTTTCCGCCAAAAAGCTATACCTGCTACTTCCTTGCTTGTGCTCTACTTTACCTCTTCCGTGCACCTGCTGTAACCAATAGGTAGGACACTTGCTCATTCAGGCAGCTGTGATTCTGCTGCTTAACTAGCCATAGAACCAACAGGAATATCTATCAGACTTCTGACTCTAGTGGTATCTGCTGGTCCAATAAGATCTGGTAGCGTGCGGTCCCTCCAGTTCCCTTTATTCAGGGAATGACCCCTCCAGAGACCATAGAAGCAAGCTTTCTCAATTGCTGCTGACCTTCTGTGGAAGAGCGTTCCCCCAGGCATCTGAATGGTTTTTTCCCTATCAGTTTTTCTGGAGGCCGTTAAAATGTGGTTATTCCATTAGACCTTGGAGGTTCGAAAATTGTAAGCTTGTTGCTTCTGGCAGTGGAAGGTTTCTTTTTTGGCTGACTGAATTGATTAACTTGTTTAATGTTCTCAGTATGTATTGTTGGAAGAAAGGTTTATCTTACCAGGTTCGTTTCTGAGCCGGGAGTAAAGACACTGACGAATTGCATGAAGTTAGGATGTTTATTCTTCACCCAAGAGCAGAAACAACGACAGCATGCAGTTAGGTGGGCGGCCGTGCTGGACCCCCTCCATGCAGTACATTATATACCTTTCGTTACATTCACATCCACGTTAAAATGTCATGATCTTTCTGATCCAATCAAAGCCAGTTACCTTGATCCATACTCCTCCCCTTACCCAGGAACCCTTTCTCTGATGCTGATTAAGGTTCTTCCTTTCTGTATGTAAACTAATTTCTATCACCTTGAGTGTTAACAGCCATATGTAAACTATCCTTTATCACTCTGATTGTCCACCAGGGGCTGTCCTGATTTACGTCCCTAAGACCGCTTATCTTACTTTGTGAGGGGTCATTTGAACAGGAAAAGACTATCAGATCAAGATAGCTTATCTGCTTACATGAATTGTCTTCTAGTCAGGAAAAGACAAACCAGACAAGCCATGAGAGCAATTAACGCATCCTTGAGACATTAAGAAGTGTTGAGGGTCACATCCTCAAGAATGCAACCTTTTGATAATCTAAAATGAGGCCAGTCACTGTAAGGTCAACCATACAATTGGCATATTGCTGGGCCTGCATTTACTTCAGGTTATACAAGCAGGTAAAAATAAATCAGGTAAAAATAAATGTATAAATGTATAAAATGAGTACATGTCCCAATCTTCTAACAGTATGTACGTATTGACAGGCTTTGTTTTAACTACAGTGGTACCTCGGTTCACTAACGCATCTGTTCACGAACAATTCGGTTCATGAACAGCTCCGGCCGCAAAAATTTGCCTCCGTTCGCGAACGCCGGATCGGGTGACGAACAGGATCCGCGGCCATTTTCCCTCCCGTGACGTGGTCGTGGCTTCCTGTATGGAGGGGGACTCTCCCTCCAAGCAGTAACTGCGGCCATTTTTCCTCCCGTGACACGTGGTCGCGGCTTCCTGTAGGGAGGGGGACTCTCCCTCCAAGCAGTAACCGCCTCCCCACCCGCCTTCCTGTCCTCCACGCCGGGAGTCGCGTCGAGCAAGGTTAGCTTTCTCTCTCTTCGTACTGTACTTTGTGTCATATTTTTGCGGTTTTTAAAAAAGAAAACATATGGTTCAGAACGGATTAACCGTATTTACATTGAACCTTATGGGGAAATTTGACTCGGGTCGTGACCAGAAATCGGTTGGCGACCAAATTTCGGGTCAGAACGGATTAACCGTATTTACATTGAACCTTATGGGAAAATTTGATTCGGTTCATGACCATTTCGGGTCGCGACCAGAGTCGCGGAACGAATTAAGTTCGTGAACCGAGGTACCACTGTATATTGTTTTAGCCTCAGTAAGATAAATTGGAATATATGTAACTCAAAGTCATTTGTAATTGGAATAGTCTATAATCCCAGTAAAATAAATAAAAATAAAATGAGAACATAAACATCAAACTATTCAGTCATGCTGTGTTCATTTCAAAGTTCATAAAACAGATGCACATGAGGCTGATCTTAAAAAGCTGGCAGTTGGACATGATCACCTAGCAATGTATCCAGGCACCACCTCCAGTGAAACATTTGGTCTGTATAAAACTATTGTTCTCCGGCAAGATAAATTTCCTGCTGAATGCAAACAGTTTTTATAATGTGGGTATTTAGATTCTGGTATCTGTTGGGGAGATAGTTCTACTGTAATACTGTAAAAGAAACAAACAAAACTTGTATCTTGCATAAAAATGCATCTAGATATTAAAACTAATCAAGTAAAATGTAATTGCATTTCATGCTTTAAAATAAGAAAGTGTATCAATACTAAAAAATTGCAGTTAAAAGTCACTAGTATGTGTTTCATAGTAGGAATGAAATTTCTAGGAAAAATGTGCTCGTGATTAAAAATTATTTCCAAATGTGATTCTGTTTCTTAATGCTCTATAAGATAACTGCCAAAAAAATTTATAGCTCAGGTTCTTCATGAGATTGGGAGTATAGATCAGCAGCAGATATTGTGTATTAAATTAAGCTTGTATGAGGAATGATCTACAATTTAAATTATCTTGTATAAGATGTTCATATTACAGAGTTGGAATAATGCAATGCTTTTTGGAACAGTTGGAACAGGACAGACTTTTTTTTACTATGTTGTGAAATATTCTTACAGCTTGCTCAGGATGAAGACAGCTCTGTTGGTGGCTTTGGAGTAATTGAGTATGAAACAGCAGAACAAGCAGAGGAAGTACAGCAAGGCACAGATGGTTTGACTATCAAGGAAAAAAGAGTCCACGTGTCTTATTGTGCTCCTGGAGCTCCAGGCCGCAGTACTCTTGCTACACTTATAGCAGCACAACGAATGGTAAAAATGTTTCTACTGTTAAAAGAAAATACAGAACATTTATTACATTAATTACATATGAATATTACCACGTTTACGTAGAGCCCAAAGTTAATAGATCTACGATTCAGATTCATTTTCCATGTAGACTTGTGGCTATTCTCTGTTTCATGGTCTCTCTGAATGTAAGATTTGCTCAGTGTGTACATAACATTTTTTTTTTTTTTGCCCAGTTTTCTTCTGAGTCAAAACTATAAATTGCTTCTGAAAATTGAGTCAAAGGCACCTATCTGTGTCCTGACAATGTTTGCCTTTCTGGACTAAGTTTAGCTGCAGAGGTATCATCATATTTTGTCCATATGAGAGCCAGTTTGATGTAGTGGTGAAGGTGCTGGCCTAGAAACCAGGAGACTATGAGTTCTAGGCCTCCCTTAGGCATGAAAGCCGGCTGGGTGACTTTGGGCCAGTCACTCTCTCTCAGTCCAACCCACCTCACAGGGTTGTTGTGGGAAAAATAGGAGGTAGAGTATTAGGTATATTTGCTGCCTATAAAAAAGGTGAAATAACAACAACAACAACAGACAGCAAATGCCGCCTCTGTAAAGAAGCTGAAGAAACAGTGGACCACCTAGTTAGCTGCTGCGAGAAGATCAGACAGACTGACTACAAACAATGGCATGACAAAGTAGCAACAATGGTGCACTGTAATATCTGTGAGAAATAGCATTTGCCTGCAAGCAAGAACTGGAGGGACCACAAACAGACAAAGTAATAGAAAATGAAGAAGCTGATATGCTCTGGGACTTTAGAATTCAAACAGACAAGCACCTGCCACACAACAACCCAGACTTAACAATTGTTGATAGAAAGACAAAAAAGCCTGAATAGTGGACATTGCAATACCTGAGATAGCAGAATAGAAGAGAAAGAATTGGAGAAAATCACAAAATATAAAGACCTGCAAATAGAAATAGAACAACTATGGCGAAAGAAAGCAAAAATAGTACCAATAGTAATAGATGCCTTGGATGCAATCCCAAAATATCTAGAGCACCACGTAAACACCATCAGCATTGACAAAATCACCATCAGTCAATTACAAAAGGCAGCTTTACTTGGAACAGCTTATATCCTGCAACAATATCTTTAACATCATCAAACAACATCTGCCTGTCCCAAGTCCTTGGGAAGACTCGATAGGTGGATAAAAATGCCAAATCCAGTCTAAACATCTGGCTGACTGTGCAACCAACAATAATATAAAAATAGACCAGAAAAAAGGAAATAGACCAGAAAGAGTTGTAATTAACCAATTTTGACAGGTTTTTTTTAATAAGAAGAAGCTATGTCACTTTAAAAAAAAAATTGTGCTAATGGGCATATGTAGTAAATAAAATGAAGCCTTGATTTAGAGTACCTCAGTGCAGTGGACTTTGGATATCTATCATGTTTACATTATTTTATATATGCTGGTCTATGACCATAACAAAGATTTTATTTTATTTTATTTTATTTTATTTTATTTTATTTTATTTTATTTTATTTTATTTTATTTTATGTACTTTGTGTAAAGATGTCATTATATCATGTGTGTAATAGCATTCATGCAAATGAAGCACAGTATGTCATCCTGCATCAATTTCCATAATTTGCTTAATGACATCCTTGTTGTTGTTGTTTAGTCGTTAAGTCGTGTCCGACTCTTCGTGACCCCATGAACCATATTGCGCCAGGCCTTCCTATCTTTCACTGCCTCCCTGAGTTTGCTCAATTTCATGCTCATTGCTTCAGTGATGCTATCTAGCCATCTCATCCTCTGCCGTCCTCTTCTCCTTTTGCCTTCCATCTTTCCCAGCATCAGGGTCTTTTCCAGAGAGTCCTCTCTTCGCATTAGGTGACCAAAGTATCTGAGCTTGAGCTTCATTATCAATCCTTCCAATGAGCAATCAGAGTTGATTTCCTTTAAGATTGACTGGTTTGACCTCCTAGCAGTCCAGGGGACTCTTAAGAGTCTTCTCCAGCACCACAGTTCAAAGGCATCAATTCTTTGGCGTTCAGCCTTCTTTATGGTCCAGCTCTCACAGCCATACATTACTACTGGAAAAACCATAGCTTTGACTATGCGGATCTTTGTCGGCAAGGTGACGTCTCTGCTTTTTAATATGCTATCTAGGTTTGCCATAGCTTTCCTCCCAAGGAGCAAGCGTCTTTTAATTTCATGGCTGCAGTCTCCGTCTGCGGTGATCTTGGAATGACATCCTTATGTAATGACATAAAATGACACAATGTGTTATGCTCTATTTATGTAATGTCACCATGAATGTATACTGTGTTATTTAATGGACAGTCGGTCAATTCCACTCCCTGCATGCTGCAGGACTCACTACGGTATCCCTGATAAATGACTGTCCAGTCTCTATTTGAAAACCTCCAGTGAAGGAGAAGAAACCACTTGATGCGATAACCTATTCCACTGATTGACAACTCTTACTGTCAAAAAGTTATCCTGATGTCTAATCTGAATCAACATCCTTGAAGTTTCATCCCATTAGTTCTAGTCTTACTCTCTGGAGGAAGTGAGATTAAGTCCACTTCAGATACTGTATTTGAAGACAGCTATCGTGTCTCCTCTCACCCTCTTCTGCAAGCTAAACATACCTAGGTCTTTAACTGCTCCTTGTAGGACTTCATTTCCAGTCTTTCACCACCCTTCTCTAGGCTTGCTGCAGTTTATCAATGTCCTTTTTAAACTGGGGTGTGGAGAACCAAACAAATTATTCCAAGTGAGGCCAGACTAAGGCAGAGTAGAGCAGGAAAATTAGTTTCTGCAATCTGGACTCTTTGCTCTACTTGATGCTCTTCAAGATGTTGGCCTTCTTTGCAACTGTATTACGCTGTTGGGACATGTTGACCTTGTGAACCTCTAGTATGCCCAAGTCCTTTTCATGTGTACTACTCTTGAGCCAGATTTTCCCCATTATGTACATGTCTCTTTCCTATTTCTTACCTAGAGGCATGACTTTACATTTCTCCTTGTTAAATTTCATTGTATTTGTTTCTGCCCACTGTTCTAGCCTATCTTTTTTGAATTTTTTTCTCTCTCCACCCAAGTATTAGCCACTCCTCCTAGCTTTGCATCATTTGCAGATTTGGTAAGCATTCCCTCAACTCTCTCATCCATATCATTTATAAAAACATTGAACAGTGCTGGGCCCAAGACAGAGTCCTATGGAACCCCATTCAAGATATTCTTCAGGTAGATATGCCATTTATAACTTAGCATTTGAGTACTGTCATTGAGTCAATTGTGGATCCACCTAATGGCTGAATTGCCAAACCCATATTGGGCCATTTTGTTGGCAAGGATGCTATGAGAGACTTCGTTTAAAGCCTTGTTAAAGTCAAGATATATCCAGAGCATTTCCTTGATCAACCAGTCTAGTAACTCTATCATAAAAGGAGATCAAGTTAGTCTTGTGTGACTTATTTGGCATAAATCCATGTTGGTTCCTGTTAATTAATGATTCCCTATCTAAGAGCTCACAGATATGCTGTTTGATAATCTGCTAAGGACCTTGCCCAGTGCCTATGTCAAGCTCACAGGTCCAGGTCCTACTTCTTCCCCTTTTTGAAAATAGGAATGTTAGCCCTTCTCCAGTCTTCTGGAATCTTGCCTTTCTCCAGGACTTCACAAAGATTACAGAGAATGGTTCTGCATTTACCCCTGCTTGTTCCTTCAGTACTTTAGTGTGTAATTCATTCAGCTTAGCTAGGAATTCCTTCATTTGCTCTTTGCTTATCTTGAGCTTCAGTTCACTTCCCGCCCCAGTGGCAGAGTGAGAACCAGCCAAGGGTTTGTTCACCTTCTGAGAGAAAGCAGATGCAAAATAGGAGGTGAGAAGTGCTGCCTTTCTCTCTCTGCAGAAGACATCCTGTCACCTTGACTTTCCTTTTGCTTCTGACGTACCTGAAAAAATGAACATCTTTTCCTCCCAATTGATCTGTTAAATTGAGGTGTCACTATATCATATAAAGAAAAGAAGTAAATATCATACCAACAGTAAAATGGGGTTGGCTTAATTTCATGTCTAATTTAAGAATAGAGCTCTTATGATCTCCATAACATCCAGCTCCAGAGATTTTCCATCTTTAACTCTTCCTGAGAGTGCACTTCCCTAGTCAGAGCTGGTGTGGATCCTCCTGGACTCATATCTCCAACTCCTGGCTAGGGGGCCTTTGCACAGGTTTGTCTTGTGCACCAATTGTGCCCATTCCTGGATCGGGAGGGTTGCTTACGGTGACTCATGCTGTGGTCACCTCCTGCTTGGATAACTGTAACACGCTATACATGGGACTGCCCTTGAAGAGCATTTGAAAGCTGCAGCTGGTCCAGAATGCAGAAGGGAAGGCAGTTTTTGGCATCTCTTGATGCATTCATATAACACTGCTGCTCTGCAGGCTACACTGGTTTCCAATAGAATTCTGGGTCTAATTCAGGGTGTTAGTTACCACCAATAAAACCCTACATGGTGTAGGACCAGCCTATTTGCAAAACCACCTATTCCCGATTGTTCCTGTCTGTCCCACCAGTCTAGCAGGAAGGGCATGCTCTGGGTTCCTTCCATCAAACAATGCCATCTTGTTGGAGCTTGGAGTCATGCCTTTTCTGTGGCTGTGCCTGCCCTGTGGAACAGCATCTCACCGCCCCCCACCACCCCCGAGATCCAGATGGCCCTGACACTTTTGTAAGGCTCTGAAGATCTGGCTATTCCACATGTAATGCATTTGGCTCAGGAGATTAAGTGAGCTCTGCTACTGATATTGCTTTTTGTTTTGGGGTTTGTTGTTTTAACCCGGACAACATGGGTTACATGATGTTGCAGTGGTTTTAATCTTTGCACCTCACCCAGAATCACTGCTGTGAGATGGGTGACTCTATAAATTAAATCAAATCAAATCAAATCAGTCAATAAAGATATGAAGTTATCCTTGTTGGATAGAGCTTCATAATAAAGCTCTCTATATATTAAGAATGGAATGGAATGGAATGGAATGGAATGGAATGGAATGGAATAGAATAGAATAGAATAGAATAGAATAGAATAGAATAGAATAGAATAGAATAGAATAGAATAGAATAGAATAAAGCTATGTTTCCCCAAAGTGCTTTAGGATATACTTCTACTCATTTCTCTCCCAGTTTTGGTTTTATTTTCAATAGTTAAAATAGTAATGTGAAGAAATGCAAGAACCGAAATTGCCAGGTAAGGAGTAAGGAGTAAGAATATAGTGATTAGTTGAGCAGGAACAGGAACTGTGGGTTCTAATCTTAGTGAAGAAACCCTGTATTTCCTCCACAACCATGATAATGTTTAGGTACAGGTAGTCCTTGTTTAGCGATCACAATTGGGACTGGCAACTCAATCGTTAAGCAAAGTGGTCACTAAGTGAAACCATGACTCTGCTTCTGAACTTACTTCAGCTTCCCTTTGCTTTACAGACCTTCAAATGTCATAAATGCAAGGACTGGTCGTAAAGTTACTTTTTCATCACTGTTGTAACTGAATGATCACTAAATGAGGCTGTTGCTAAATGAGGACTACCTGTATTTGTTTTTGTTTTTTAAAAAAGAACCATATCAGATTGAACATAGAACCATAGAAGATAACTAACACAACCCCCCCCCCCCCCGGCAAACAGTTTAAAAATATTTGCCTCTTTCTTCTTCCCAACAATTTTGAAAGTGCCCAACCACAACTCCTAATGTGCTTTACATCCAATTTGTATGTCTAAAAGCTGCTACTTCATATAAAAAGAACTTAGTACAGGTATAGCTCCAAGATCAGTCGTATTTGTTTCCCTTTTTTTCTAACCAGTTTGCCTGATGAAATGTTGAAACTTGAAAGCTTCAATGATTCTCTAAAGCTTCAGCTATCCTAATGAAGATTTTGCCACTGCTGATTTTGGATTTTATCATTGCTAACACAGCTATTCTTGCTGTCTGTGCACAATGAAACCACTTGAAATGGATAGATATTTTATATCTTTATTTTACTGTGAAATTCAGTTTTCTTTTAATTTCTCCTTTATTCAAGATGAAAAACAACAGAAAAGGGTTACTTCCAGAACCAAATGCTGTGCAAATCATGAAAAGCTTAAATACTCCAGCCATGTTGCAGATATTGTTACAGCATCAGATGCATGGATGTGCTAATAAACTTGGTAAGGTTTGATATGCATACTCTGAAATTATGTGGAATTTCCATTGTATGTTGACTTAATAAAACAACAGCTTTGGGTGGGAAGGAGCCAGAGCAATTACACACATTTACTCTTTTTCCATTTTTTTTTAAATGTATATATTTAGCATTGACTTTAAATCACTTTTGGAGTTTCAGAGTGCATTCCCACTGACTAAGTGTGGAAAATTCAAACTCATCTCAGATGATATTGTAGGATTTACAGGGTTCTTCAGGTGAAGTATAGGCAGAGCTGAACCCTGATTCTTGCCCTAAAGAAGGAGTGAATATCCCTTGTCTCATTGGCACCCTACTGAAGCTTCCTCCAAAGGTTGTGTGAGGTTCTAAGTTGTTCCTGTATTCGAATAAGAAACTACATGGAAATAATACACTTTTATAAAGTTTGAAATTTAAAAATGAAGCTGTCAATTGGTCCTTAGAAATTAGCTATATAGGTGCAGAAGGCAAATTGTTACATATGTTGCTGAAGTTAAAAATATGAGCAAAGCTTGCAGAGTTCATGTTTTTTGTTTCAGTTTCATAAAGCCTTTTTGCCTCTTTGGGGAGGAAGGGAAGCAATAAAAAGTGCATATTGAAATCCATCTTTCTAGTTGTCAAGATGTGCACCCTTGCAGATTTGGGAATATATAAAAAGGCGATACTCATATTATCTCATTGGCAAAAGCTAATCCTAAGTGGTACAAAAGTTCTGTATAAAAGTTCATGTTAATTATTTTGGCATTGCTGCGTGCATCAATTTTGCATTGCCATAGAAGCAGTGAAGACTGAGAAGAGGGTTTCCATAAGAGAAATTATAATGGCTGCCAGTCTGCCTTCACAGGCAAAAACAGTCTCAAGCAACTGCGCTGATGCTCAGTTATTATACAGAAAAGATACGTCCTTTAAAATAATGTTTAGCTATTCATATGTTGTCTTAACATAGGCATTATAAGTAAATTTATGATAAATTTGGTAACATTTTTTCTCTGAAACAGTCCTAGGAGCTCCTATGAATGTGCCTCACCTTGTAAGTTCATCAGTCAGCCCAGCCTTTTTGCATTTGAATAAAGTTCATCAGGTATGTTTATAGATAATTTATAATGTATTAATGAAGCAGATGAACAATAAGAGTTCAGATTTTAGTGCATTATAATAATAATAGCAGTAAGATATAATTAGATGCTCCAGTATAAAATGCTATATTATTACAGCATTTATCTTGACTTCTTAATTGAAATATCTGTTCTATGTATTCTAAAATTTAGTTTCCAGAATTTGTTTTTCAGAGAGCAAGGAGGCAGAACATGATCTTGATTTCCTTATTAAATTAACAAATATAAGGAACATGTAAAAAGTTGTTTTCAGCTGAACTGGCTGGATCATTGGTTCATCTCTGGGTTCTGTTTGTGGTCTTTCTAGCTTGAAGGGAAATACTTTGTACACAACAGAAATCTTACTGCTAAAGTTATTATTTCAGCAGCTTACTTGGGCTTGACATGCCTTGTACCACAAACAAACTTTTTTTTTTCCTTTGCAGTAGAACAGTAAAAAGGAAGGTTTCTGGTGTTAAAGAGACCTAAAAACTGAAGTTAGCTATCATGTCATTGGCTATATTCTATCATAGCGCAATTGTGATATCTTCAAAGGAATATTTTGTTTTTATACTTAAATACTGGAAAATTGTTGCTGACATTTCCTTGGAACACAGTGACCCCCTGTAATTGGCCAAATAAGTGCTCTGCCCCAATGTTAGTTTGCTTTAAAATGTATTTCAACTGCGCATGGGAAACCTGCAGCCCCTTCAGATGGTGTTGGAATCCAACTCCTATCAGCCCCAGCCAGTGGCTCAAGTTTTCACACTCACTGTTTCACTGTTGTTTTGAAAAGAATAGACATAGAGGGAAAACAAATTTAAATGTTTTGAGGATCAAAATGGTTGATTTAGATGGTAAATATTGGAAAGGGTCATCAATTAATAATGGAGAAAATCGATTTTGTTAATCCTTATTAACAAAGATGTGGAATATTAAACCTTATTTTCAAGATTATATAGTGACATAGCACATAATGTACTTGTTTAGTAATGTAGAAGATATCTTTCCTTAAACTTGGAAAGAGCCATATGTAGGCTGCATGTAGGCACCAGCCCAAAGTTTGTCTTGCTGAAATTTGGCAGCAAAGTCGTTTTATCCTGGCACCATATTTTGGGTATTAAAAACTTCAAGAGAAAGAAAGAAAGAAAGAAAGAAAGAGAGAGAGAGAGAGAGAGAGAGAGAGAGAGAGAGAGAGAGGGGAGGGAGGGAGGGAGGGGAGGGAGGGAAAAGAAAAGAAAAGAAAAGAAAAGAAAAGAAAAGGAGAGAATGGGATCCCAAGGTCTCTGGGAAGTGAAATGTTCCCCATGCAATTCTTAAATTCTTCAAACCCTTAAATCCATTGAAAAGAATCAAAAACCTTTTGCCCTGCCCCTTCTGGTAATGTCATCACAGCACCAGAAAGCCACAAGGGGCCTACTAGCGGGTTGGAAGTTGCAGTTTCTGGCCCATAAGGAGTTGCCCTGTTTTAAACTTACATAATAGGGATTTCTGTGATGATTTTAAATAATGGCTTGAATCCTTTGTTTGTTAGTTGCATATATTTGGAAATACATGGTGCAGCTAGCTTAAAGAGTAGTTTCCCTCAAATTATGCCCATGTAATTTTCTTAACAATAATGCAGAAGTGGTTTGCCATGGCCACCTGGCCACCTTTGGGGGTGTTTTTTCAACTTCCCAGTCTAACCTAAAGACCTGGTATTTACTGGTGGTCTCCCATCCAGATAAAAACTAGGACTGATCCTACTTAACTTCTTACCCCAGACAAGGTTAGTTGCTGCCTCTTGTTGAAAAATAGCTAGTTTTAATTTTTAGTTATTTATATTTATATCCATTCTTTGAAATAGGAAGGTTATGATATTACTTCTTCCTAATGTAAAATAATCAAGACCAAATTTTCAGTGAAAAACAAAAACCCATTAGAGGTAAAAACCATTCTTTTCCTTAAGAGGAACATATTTACATTTTTTAATCTGTCACTTATAGGTTACACATTTACCATCTTTTAGAGAAGTAAATCGAAAAATAAGGGTATATTTACCAGTTCTCAATATGAAAATAATAGATAGCCCAAAGAGATATGCAGTGACCTATACCAGTAGTTGTCATTTCACAAATGTCTGACACATCCTTAATGATGAAAGGAACTCTGAATTTTGAAGACTGAATCATAGCTGGTGACAGATGTATGAAATAAATTTCTCTTTATGTCTTTCTCTTGCTTGGAATAATATTTGTTCCATATGTATGTAACTCATACATAATTCTTCCTTTTTCTTTCAATCTTACAGGGTTCTGTTTTTGGAAATGCATCTAATTTGTTGCTACAAAATTTATCACATCTACATCTGGCACAGCTAGCAAAGATTGAGAATATACAAGCTAATAGTGTGAGTTAAATAATTTAAAAAGTCCTGTACTTACAATTTAGGCCAGAGTCCTGGATAAAATAAAAAGTGAAATATATTCTAATCCATATTAGTACTAGTATTATTTCCTTTTTCTTTGTCTTCTGTGATCAGCTAATATGGTAAGAGAAAGTATATGCACTGAAAATCTTTGGATCAATTTTAATAAAATACAATTTAAAAAGTAATCTATAATACTTTTTCTTTGCAGAAACCAAGTTTGCTTGGAGAGCCTCCAGCTATGTTGCTTCAGACCATGTTAGGAATGGGGCCTTTACCACAAGTGGCCACAGACATAGGGAATCAAGGAGAACCATGCAATTGCAAGTGACATTTTGTTTCCTATTATAGTAGCAGAAATTCACTTTGAAAATACAGGTAGTCCTCGCTTACCGACTGTCTCACTTAGCAACCGTTCGAAGTTACAGTGGTGTAAAAAAAACAGCTTTGTGACCAATCCTTGCATTTACAACTAGTCTGCGGTCATTTGATCACTATTCGGGCACTTCGCAACCAGCACACATTTACAACCATTGCAGTGTCCCATGGACACATGATCACCATTTGTGTACTTCCCAACTGGCTTGCAACAAGCAGAGTTAACGGAGAAGCCGGCAGTAAACTCACACATTGTGGTCATTTGATGTTTTGCTTAAAAACTATGGTGACTTGCCTAACAACCAAATGGGATGTGATATTGTAAGTCCGTTGTGGTCATGTGATTTTCCACTTAGCAACCGTGGCGCTTAGTGATGGAGTTACCGGTCCCAATTGTGTTCACTAAGCGAGGGCTACCTGTATTCTTCAGATTCTGCATAAAATGTTTATATTTATGTACAATACTCTAGAATTGTTCAAGCAACCTTGTAAAGACTATCAAGGTCAACTATAGCTGTTTAAAATAATTAGTACTGAATTTATATTAGTTTAAATTCTGGCTCTGGATGGATCTTGATTCTAGCCAAGAGGCTTCACCTTTATCTTTTCTTTTGCCATAACCATCTACAACTTTGTCAGTATGTAATCTAGTCAATAATTTTGTAGATATACTTATCAAGATGCTGCATATTTAGTATGGTTGTGTACCATGTTCATTATCTTTATACTGCATTGTTAATTTAGAATACGTTGTACAGAATCAAGCAAGAAAAGAGCTAACAAGGAGCAAGAAGCAAAAAATAAGCATGGATTACATAGCTTAGGAAATAATAGAAGAACAAGGCAATTAAGTATCACAACGTTTTCCCATCATCAGTTGTGACGCTTAATTCTTGCTAAGACTTCTAAAACTGACATGGCTGTTGGTTCCAAGATTCAGCTCAGCTTCACTGCTGACCATGTTTAGAATCATAGAATCAGAGTTTTGGAAGGGACCTTGTAGGTTTTCTGGTCCAACCCCCTACCCAGAACTTCATATTATTCCAGACAAATGGCTTGAAAACAATTTCAACCTTTTTTGAAAACTTCCAGTGATGGAGTACTGATGACTCCGGGAGGCAGGCAGTTTAACTGCTTAATAGCATTCATAGTTGGGAAGTTCCTCTTTATTTTGCGTTTGGATTTCGCTCTGTAAACCTTCCACTCATTGATTCTCATCCTACCCTTACAAGCTGTGGAGAATAAATCCAACCCCTCCCTTCCCGTGACAGCCTTTCAGGTATTCAAAGACTGCCTCATGTCTTCCCTTAGTCTTCTGTTTTTAAAGCTAATCATACCTACTTCCTTTAACCATCTTCATAGTCCTCCAAGTCCATCATCCATCTTTATCCCTCTTCTCTGCACTCTTTCCAGTTCCTCTTTAATACCAGAAGTTTTGTCTCTACTATGATATAAACATATAGGAAACCAACTGAATGACCCTCAGTTGTCTGAATCATACAAAGGGCAATGTAAGTGCCTTGTTTTCAAATTAAGAATGTTGTCTGGCCAGTTAGTTTGAGAGGGCCTCTGCTTTGATAGAATGTACTGGGTAAATTCATTGAAACTAAGATAATTCTATGATTGTTTGCCTGATAGTTTTCTGTACTTTTATGGAATCATTAATTTAAAATCCTTAAGTTTACTGTAATAATGTACTGTCACAGTATGGTACTGTAGTAGTAGTGAATTCAGGTATAGAATTATAATGAGTGGTTTTGGGAGTTACCTCAGGATTCTTTCTCATCTCCTATATCTTTTTATATTTATATGAAACTACTACTATTGATACTTAAGTTTGAGTGCAAGTAGTATCTACATGTGAGTGATGTGCAGTTTTGCCTTTTCCATCTATGAATTCCAAGGAAGCTGTAAATACCCTAAACAGCGTTTTGAGGCAATTAGTGGTTGGTTGATGGCAGAGAAGCTGAAATTCACCTAGACAAGACAGAGGAATTATGGTGCTAATTATATCTGGATTGAAGTGTGCAACCACTTCTGGGCAGGTTTGTACCATCCTTGAGAGATCCACATTCACATCTTAGGAGTTCTCCTGGACTTGGCATCATCAGTGGAATTAAAAATGGCATCAGTGGCTGTCAATTATTGTAACCTTTAACAAATACACCAATGTGACCCCATATAAGGAAAGTGGATCTAGTTACATCCTGAGTAGCTGTTGTAGCGTGATGTAGTGTGTGGAGGATTTTATCACTGCAGTGAGACATTCTGGCAAGTGAACTTAAATGGGCCCTAGAAATTATTGTTAATAGTGAAGCTGAGTTGATGGAATACCAGCAGAACTGTTTAAAATCTTGTAAATAGTGCAATTAGTGCTCCATGTGATTTTTTTAGTAGGCATGAAAATCACAGCAGTGGCCAAGATCCATTTGTATTCCAATAGCCAAACCTCTAACTCTTCTAACAGAGTTAGAGTTAGTATTCCAATAACCATTTTTATTCCAATAACCAAAAGGGCAGTGTTAAACAGTGCTCAGACTATTGAGCAATTGCACATAGCTCACATGCTGGTAAGATAGTGCTAAAAAGTCTGTGTTCCAGACTTCAACAAAACATGGAATGAGAACTGTCAGAGGTACAGACTGAATTCAGAAGAGCAGAGGCACCTAATATCATATAGCTAATAATGAAAAAAACAAGGGAGTTTTTTGTTTATTGATTATACAAAGGCATTTTGCTGTGCAAAACATTGGTGTACTAGGTCACCTCATCTGTCTACTGAAGAATGTGTATGATGACCAGAACAGAATAGTTATTTTGTTCCAATTTATATGGCCTCCCATCTCAAATTCATGACTTTGAACAGCTAAAAGCAGTTAAATACACCATAAAAATATATAACAGCTTTTTAAAAAAGCAACACAGCCATAGAATGGGCTCTGTCACACATTCAGACCCCCAAGCTTGGTGACAAAACCATGTTTTTAAGGCCTTGTGAAAGGACAGCAGGATCAGGGCCAATCTAATCTCTATAGGAATGATGTTCCAAAGGGTGGGCACTACAACAGAAAAGGCTCTCTTTCTGGGCCTGCCAGATGACACTCTCTAGTAGATGGAACCTGGAGCATGCCTCTCCTGCCTGGCCTGATTGGATGTGAGTAGACATTAGTAGAATATGGAAAAAAATAAATGATTCAAAATTGAGAAAGTGCCAAGATTATATATTGTAAACTTGTTTATTTAACTTGTATGCAGAATTATCTCATGAGACCAACTGGACTAGAAGTAATAGAAATTGGAGTTAAAATTACTGAGAGAAATATCAACACTTTCAGATATGGGGGTAACTGGAAGCAAGGTATACTTAGGGAATCTCTTGAAGGTGAAAGAAAGTACAAAAGTCAGTCTGCTGCTCAGTAGTAAAACCCCTAAGATTACAGTATGTCCACAGGCAAAGCCAACACAATGCAGATAGGTGGAGAAAAAGTTGAAATAATAACAGACTTTTACCTTCCTTGAGTCGTGAAGTCAGAGGAATGATGACTGTAACCATGAGATAAAGAGATGTATGTAACTTGAAAGAAAGTCTGACAAATCTGGACAAAACAGTTAAGGCAAAGAAACCTCACATTCACAATAAAGGTACATATTGTTAAGATAACTGTTTTCCCAGTTATAACTTATGATTGTGAAAACTGGGCCTTAAAATAGTAAGTGAAGAAAAATTTATGCCTTTGAATTATGGTACTTGGTGAAATAATTAAGAATATCTTGGAATGCAAGAAGAACAAATCAGTACTAAAGTAAAAATAAACTGCTTAGTGTAATATCAGTAATAATAATGAAGTTTGGTCTTAAATATTTTGGACATGTAGTGCAAAGGCAAAAGTCATTACAGGATCCTGATCCTTGAGAAAACTGAAAGTGTTTTAAAAGGCCCAGCAAAAGACAAGGTGACTAGTTGGTATAACTGATGACAGAAGCATGAGATTAAACACTTGGAGAAATAGTTATTGACAGACAGTTTGGGTCAGTTTGATGTTCATTGGGTCATGAGTTGGAAGTGACTGCAGGATTGAACAACAACAAACTGGTCATCTGGATTTTTTAGTCCAGATCTAGTATCTGTAAGATAGATGAATCATGGTTGAAACAATTATTGTCAGAGTTTATTTAGGTTTCTGAGAATGAGCAAGGAAAAAGCAATCTTCATGTCAGACAGTCTTTGTATTTGCAAAAGGATGCTGATTGGGAAGGGAAGGGAGAAGAGGAAAGGCATGTCTATCACAGCTCACTCAGAAGACATTTTAAAAATGGAAGGCCAGCCAGAAGGGGTAGGTTACAGCTGCAAAAGTTATATATTGCTGTTTTATATGTGAATTGTTGGAAAAGGTCAGTTTACGTTCCAATTCCAAAGAAGGGCAATGCCAAAGAATGCTCAAACTACTGCACAATTGCTCTCATTTCACATGTTAGCAAGGGTGTGCTCAAAATCCTACAAGCTAGGCTTCAGCAGTACATGAACCAAGAACTACCGGATGCACAAGCTAGGTTTTGAAGAGGCAGAAGAACTAGAGATCAAATTGCCAACATTCGCTGGATCATGGAGAAAGCACAAGAGTTCCAGAAAAACATCTACTTCTGCTTCATTGACTATGCAAAAGCTTTTGATTGTGTGGATCACAACAAACTGTGGCAAATTCTTAAAGAAATGGGGGTACCAGACCACCTTACCTGTCTCCTGAGAAATCTGTATGCCGGCCAAGAAGCAACAGTTAGAACCGGTCATGGAACAACCGATTGGTTCAAAATAGGGAAAGGAGTACGGCAAGGCTGTATATTGTCACCCTGCTTATTTAACTTATATGCAGAGTACATCGTGAGAAATGCCGGGCTGGAAGAATCATAAGCCGGAATTAAGATTGCAGGGAGAAATATCAACAACCTCAGATATGCAGACGATACCACCCTAATGGCAGAAAGTGCAGAAGAATTAAAGAGCCTCTTGATGAGGGTGAAAGAGGAGAGTGCAAAAGCTGGCTTGAAACTCAACATTAAAAAAACTAAGATCATGGCATCTGGACCCATCAACTCCTGGCAAATAGGTGTAGAAATAAAAGTAGTAACAGACTTTATTTATTTGGGCTCCAAGATCACCGCAGATGGAGACTGCAGCCATGAAATTAAAAGATGCTTGCTCCTTGGGAGGAAAGCTATGGCAAACCTAGACAGCATATTAAAAAGCAGAGATATCACCTTACTGACAAAGATCCACATAGTCAAAGCTATGGTTTTTCCAGTAGTAATGTATGGCTGTGAGAGCTGGACCATAAGGAAGGCTGAGTGCTGAAGAATCTATGCCTTTGAATTGTGATGCTGGAGAAGACTCTTAGGAGTCCCTTGGACTGGTAGGAGGTCAAACCAGTCAATCCTAAAGGAAATCAACCCTGTCTGCTTATTGGAAGGATTGATACTGAAGCTCAAGCTCAGATACTTTGGCCACCTAATGCAAAGAGAGGACTCTTTGGAAAAGACCCTGATGCTGGGAAAGATTGAAGGCAAAAGGAGAAGGGGACAGCAGAGGATGAGATGGTTAGATAGCATTACTGAAGCAATGAACGTGAAACTGAGCAAACACTGGGAGGCAGTGAAGGACAGGAAGGCCTGGCGCGATATGGTTCATGGGGTCACGAAGAGTCAGATAGGACTTAATGACTGAACAACAACAAAATGTGAATTCTTATCATATTCAATTCAAATGTTACATATGGTGTTTTGGGCTTCACAGTAATTCTAATGAATTTTGCTTTTAATAAAATGTGCATTGGATTATGATATTAATGCTTGAAAAACATCCTATAATTATTTAAATATGTAAGGAAATAAGAGAAGGGAAGGTATCAGCATACTTTGGAAAGCCCCAAGGTTAACAAAAGTAACCCCCCCCCCCACCAAAATAGGGAGGAAAGAAAAGTCCCACTCAAAACCATGCAATAACGATTCTTTGTTTAGTGATTTACAATATTTACATGATGGCCAAAGGTCTCTGGGTGGGCTATTATAAAAAGAAGTAAAACACAAAGCAAGTCAAAAGATAAGCTGAAGGTTGAGATAGACGTTAATGTAGGAAAAAGGAAACAAAGTTATGGTAATTAAATGAATTGTGGTTAGCTGGTGGCACAGGAGTGTTTTGTTGATAGTCAGCTTATTTGTAGTAATAATAATTTTAAAATGCATTTGGTAAACGTGCTGATGAGTTTTCATAAGCTACAAAAATATTACAGAAAAAGAGGAAGAATATTACAGTGAAAAACTTTAGAGCAGTCAGTGTTTAAAAACACTGACTAATAGACACCCATCTATTGTGTAGACAGGTGAACAGCCGTTCTGCACTGTATACCATGATTTTGGACACTCTCTCTAATTAATTAAAGTTAAGGCCACTATTAAGGCCTACCTTGTGGCAGTAAGGGTGGTGAAGTGACAATACTCCTCCGCTCTTATTGCTTCCGCAGATTGCCACCCTGCAGCCCTGTTTCAGGTGATATGAGCCCTCTTGGGTAAAGGGAGCCTGGAAATCCTTTTGCAGGGCCATGCAGAGGAATTTGCTCAGCATCTGCTGGATAAAATCACTCGGATCCATTCACAGCTGGATGCTGGCTTTGCTGCAGGTCCAGGGGAGATGCCTAGGGTGGCGTCTTGCCCGGTTATCTGGGAACAGTTTGAACCTGTTGGATCTGAGGAAGCGGACAGGGTCCTTAGGACTGTGAGCTCGGCCACCTGCTCCTTAGATCCATGCCACTCCTGGCTTGTGAAAGTGGCTTGGAAGTGTCGTGTGGGTGGGTTCTAGATGTGGTGAATTCTTCTTTGAGTGAGGGGGTTGTTCCTTCGCCTCTTAAGGAGGCTTTGGTCTGCCCTCTCCTCAAAAAGCCATCACTGGACCCCACAATACTGGACAATTTGCATCCAGTATCTAATCTCCCCTTTTTGGGGAAGGTGATTGAGAAGGTGGTTGCACAGCAACTTCAGAGGACCTTGGATGAAGTGGATTATCTGGATCCTTTTCAGTCAGGGTTCAGACCTGGGTATGGTACAGACATGGTATTGGTTGTGCTTTTGAATGATCTCTGTTGTGGGAAGGATGGTGGTTGTGCATCCATCCTTGCCTTATTTGACCTCTTGGCGGTCTTTGATATCATCGACCATGGTATCCTTCTGGATCGACTCAGAGGATTGGGGTGGGTGGCACAGTGTTGTGCTGGTTCTCCTCCTTTCTATGGGGTTGGCTCCAGTCGGTGATTGGGCAGGAAAGATCTTGCCCTCGGCTCCTACTAGGTGAGGTGCCATAGGGATCAGTGCTCTCTCCTATTTAACATCTGCATGAGACCACTGGGTGAGCTCATCCATCACCATGGGGTGATGTATCATCAGTATGCTGATGACACTCAGTTGTATGGGTCCACCCCTGGCCAATTAGGAGATGCTGGTGTCTGGAGGCTGTGAGGATCTGAATGGGGAACAACAGGCTTCAACCGAACCCTGGCAAGATTGATTGGCCTTGGGTTTTGGGCCTCTCTGCTTCTAGGACTTTACAATCTTTGGTTCTGGATGGGGTCGCACTGTCCCAAACAGTCCCTGTGTGCAATATGGGGGTCTCACGGACTTGTGACTCCTGTTCAGTGAGCAGGTGGCAGTTGTGCTTAGGAGGGCCTTTGCACAACTTCGTATTGTGCACCAGTTGTGTCCATTCCTGGATCAGGGGGACTTTCTGATGGTCACTCATGCCCTGGTCACCTCCCAGTTAGACTACAGCAATGTATTCTACATGGGGCTAACCTTGAAGAGTATCTGGAAACTTCAGCTGGTGCAGAATGCAGTGGTGTGAGCAGTTATGTGTGCTTCTGGTAGAACACACATCACACCTCTGCTTCATGAGCTGCATTGGTTACCAGTTCGTTTCTGGGTCCAATTCAAGGTGCTGGTATTGACCTTTAAAGCCCTTCATGGCATGGGACTGGGTTACGTGAGGGACTGCCAATCTCTGATTTCATCTGCCCATCCTACCAGATCCAGCAGAGAGGGCATGTTATGGGTTCCAACGCCTTTGGCAGGCTCTAGGTGGAGGGCCTTTTCTGCTGTGGTGCCCATGCTGTGGAATCTTCTTCCCCTTGAGGTGAGGTTGGCCTTGTCATTGCTGAGCTTCTGGAGGTTCCTCAAGACTTGGTTGTGCCAGCAGGCTTGGGGACTCCAGGGGACAGGTGATCTAGTGAGATGGCTCCATTATTTTTAACATCCCTTTGCTTATTATTTTCTGTTTTAGTTTGGTTTTTTATATTTTTTATACTTTTTAATTTATTTATTGACTGTATTTTAACCCTGTATTACGCCACCCAGAGTCACTTGGAAAAGTGAGATGGGCAGCTAATAAATTGTGTAAATAAATACATAAATAGCTAATTGGTTCTGCAGTTCTCTGAATTGCCTGTTTAGAAATGTAGCTGACATCCTCAACCACAATTATCTTGAGATTAATTTCCTGGCGTCCTTAATGAAATAATACAACACTTATTACTGAGTTATTATGAGCCACTTATGCATATGCCTCTTCAGAGCTTCGTGATTACATAAGTTTGGTATCAAATAATATTATAAGGGAAATAATTTTAGGGACACAACTGAGTATTAAATCTTTTAAACTCTATATAGTGGTACCTCGGTTCACGAACACTTCTGTTCACGAACAATTCAGTTCACGAACAGCTCTGGTTGCAAAATTTTGCCTCCGTTCGCGAACTCCGCATCGGGTTACAAACAGGATCCGCAGCCATTTTCCCTCCCGTGACACGTGGTCGCGGCTTCCTGTAGGGAGGGGGACTCTCCCTCCAAGCAGTAACCGCCTCCCCACCCGCCTTCCTGTCCTCCACGCCAGAAGTCGCGTCGAGCAAGGTTAGCTTTCTCTCTCTTCGTACTGTACTTTGTGTCATATTTTTGCGGTTTAAAAAAAAACAACATATGGTTCAGAACGGATTAACCGTAATTACATTGAACCTTATAGGGAAATTTGATTCGGGACGCGATCAAAAATCGGTTGGTGACCAAATTCGTAGGGGTCAGAACGGATTAACCGTATTTACATTGAACCTTATGGGAAAATTTGATTCGGTTCACAACCAATTCGATTCGTGACCAGAGTCACGGAACGAATTAAGTTCGTGAACCGAGGTACCACTGTATTTTGAACTTTTCCTTCCAGTATATCCACTGAACCTATTGAACAAAGCCAGATGTATATCTGAGTTAATTATTTTTGTTCAGCAGCAGAAACAATGGCTTTAACTTTATACATTACACATTATATCATGTACACTACATTTACACCCTATATCATGCCCTCCTATTCATATTTATTTAGAAGTTTCAGTGTGTTTGGTAGACTTTCTCTCAGACAACTATGCTTCAGTGTTGAGCAATTTGCAACAGAAATTTTAGACTTAAAATAAAAGCTCATATTTTATATTTTTCCCCTATCAGAGATAACAGAAATTTAAAACTACTACTGTATAATTTAAAATATAATTATCCTTAACAGTATTTGAGGAAACAGGTGATATATAGAAGCTATTTATTAATTTGTAATCAAACTAAATATTATTGTATGTCTCAAAGAGACCAGCAATAGTTCTTTTGCACATAAAAAAATAGGATGACTGCTGTCACCCAGAATTCCATTCTTAGGGCAAATCACAAGCAGAAGTTACTTCAGAGATTAGTATATAAAATGAGAACAATACGGTATGAATATATATTGCTAAATAGGCTTGGTTCTGTACAGTGTTCAGTAATTAAGTTTATTTTAGTAGGTAAGTTTATTTTGATAATTCATTGCAATTATCAAAGTGATCCTTAGTGCTTTTCATGTAGTAAACCCAGTGTTCTGTTCCATAACACTTTTTTCTATTTATGGTTGGTTCTACAGTATCTCATCGGACTCCAGCTCAAACTGCGGTTGCAGCAGGGTTTGGTCTGCTGCCATTCTTTCCAAACCAGCATGTAACTGGGCAAGCAGTGCCAAGGCAAAATAACACCCAAGAGAAGTTGCCGTCATCCCTGGGACTGACAGAAGGCACTGGCCCAGCATCTCAACCATATCTACAGAGCTTAACAAATGTTGCTGCGGGAGGTCTACAGGGAGGACATCTCCAGCAACAGAGCCCGCCAAAGAGTGCTGACTCAAGCATGGGTGTAAGGAAACTGGATTTAGCTTTTCTTATTTCTCTCTTGTACTTACATTCGTTACAGTTGAGCCAGTGAGAAGCTTTGCAATTGCTTCATCAGCATTTCAGTCTTAATTGCAAAAAGTGTTTTAAAACAGATTATTATTCTGAACTATAGCAAAACACTAGTGGCTTTCATTAAAAAGCATAAATGTAATGAAAAATGCTTCCTGTCATTTGCAACGAATCGCTCTGTTTGCATTAGGATGTGGTATAGTTGAATACCACACAGATGAAATTTGCCTGTCATGCTAAGCCATAATGTGATTTATGGTTTGCAAACCATATTGCTTAGATGCCATTGAAAAAGTCAGTTAAGGTTTACTCAGTGTACCTTGGTGAAATAAACCATGACCTAGCATGACATATAATGCCATCAAGATTAATTGCAGTTAATCTGAGAATTCCTTCTTAACCAAAATTTGAAACCTGAATAGCTTTACTTATGGCAGGAATGATTTAAGATTACTTTTATAAGCCTAGAGGTTTCTATACATTTATCTTTAAACTGGTATAATCCCAGAATTCAGAGCTTGGAAATACATTTTAAATCATGGTTTATCATTGGTTAAATTATATACATAATTTGCATGTATGTGATTTAGAAGGCAACTGCTGAATAATATGTCTGTATTTCACTGATGTACAAGGTGCAAGCAGACCTGTGAAACTTTTCATTCTGCCTCTGTCTTCATTTTCAAGAAATATCACCTGCGATAAAAAGAAGGCGCACACAGTTTTCATCAATTTAGGATGTATTCAATCAAAGACACAAACTGTTTAAAATGTGGTTTTTGTTTTGTTTCATTCTAATAGCTTTTTATTGTTTATTGTTTCATACTAATAGCTTTTTATTCCCATTTTTCCTTCTCTCTCTGTCTTGTGTTCTGCCATACACAAACACAATATTTATTACCGTATTTTTCCGACTATAAAATGATACTTTTTTCTAAAATCCTTACCCTAAAAATTGAAGGGCGTCTTATTTAAGGAAGTCAGCCGAGGCAAAACTGCCCATACTTTGTCTCTGCAGGCAGCTTCCTCCTATTGCTAGCCTCCAATCACGAGTGAAATAGCTTGTCTCCCAAACAGACTTCCTCCAATCACGAGCCTTACGTAACTGATGTCAGCTGATGCTGAACAAACCAATTAGAGGAAGGCTTTTGCAGAGAGAAGCTATTTTGCAGTTTCACTGTGCTTGAATGTAATCAGTTATGCAAAAGAGCCTGGAAACAGAGCTGCAGAGAGACGGTTTGGACCTCCTCCCACCGAGTGTATCAGGTAAATGTTAACTAATTACTAAATAAAAATGTGTTCTGCACTCTCTTTAAAATATTGATTTCTTAATTTGGGGTTGGAAAAATGGGGGTCGTCTTGTACATGGGGGCGTCTTATTGTCGGAAAAATACGGTACATTCATCTGCACTGTTTTCTATCAGCAGTGTAATACGATGCATTTTGAGTTTGTCCCATTGAGTTGAATGGATCCTACTTCCAAATTAATATTTTCAATTGCGGTTTCTATCTCTAGCCTAGGTACCAAGAATCTATTTCCTTTTGTACATCAAATTGTCCAGTTGCTAAGTACACTCTGCTCAACTCGGTAGGAAGGAAATTGTAAATGAATAAGCAAGTCTTCTTTCTGCCTAAAGCTAGTTTTTTTCCTGTTCACATAATGTTTGGAAGTAGGCTCTTTGTTGAAAGGAAGGAAGGAAGGAATTCCATGGAAAGAAGGAAGATGAAATGAAGAAGAGAGCAGCCTGCTAATGCTTTGTTCCAAGCAAAGGCTCATCTTTGCTTTGTAATCATTTACAGACATTTTCCAAAGAGAAACATGATTTATACAACATCTCCAGTCTGTTTTCTGTTCATGTGTGGTGTCAGTTACCAGCACTTAATGAAGAGACTGTATTGATCTTCAGGTGGATAGAGTAGCAGAATTTAAGTCATCAGAGCAGTGTTTCAGCAGAAAGGATGATGTCTAAAACTTTAAGTAAATAATGTTTTAACCTCAAAAATCACATTAGTCGCTTTTGAAATACCTTTTATTGCAAAGGATGGTAACTTTCTCCAGGATTAAGAATCGTAGTGTATGACACTTATATCCCTATCCAGTTTTGCTTTTCCAATCCCTACTTCTGTCCAATTTCTTAGCCAAGATCAAAGCAGAATGGGCTAGGCATTGTTTTGGTACCTTTTTGCTGGCCAAGTTGTATGTAGCTGGCTTATCTTAGATCTCAGATTTGACTATTGTTGGGTCATACAGTTTATACAGACCCTTAGAAACACAGTCTCTTCCTTCACCCTAAGTGGACTCTGAAGAGGTTTTATCTCTAAAGCAGTCTCGTCAGTCCAGAAGAGTCCCTTTGTACCTTACCATTTTATTTTATCCAAGATGGAGCAGTTATCTCTGTTTACAGTCATCCTTGATTGTGGCTCATCTGGATTTGCTTAACAGTTTTGGGCAAGTTCTGAAATTTGACAGTCTTCTGACAAAATGGCAAATATGGAATCTTTAGGTTCTTACTTCCTCTTGAGCTACATTTTAAGGGCGATAAACTATCTCATTTGGGGTGTATCACTTCTTACTTGGCATTTCAATTGGATAATTTATGTGTTAACCAAGTCCATGTATGAGCAACGTCAGACTGAGGGTTTTCTTTCTTTCTTGGAATAGGTCATTTACTCATAGGTGATTGATGCTGACAGAACCATCACCACAGTTTTCTGTGTTTTCCATTGTAACATATGATTTTTTTTTATCCTGATCACTATTGTCTTTCAAAAAAAATTCTCCCTTTTCTCCAAATTCCTGACTTCTGAGAGAGAAGAAATTGCATTGTCTATACCTTAACAAACACATTTTTCTCTTGCTGCACTTAATACCAAGTATTATTTCTTCTTCATCTATATCTCAGGGCAGAGCTTTAGGCTTCTTCAGAGTTTTCAGTGGATTACAATCTCCAAGAAGCAGCCACACCTTGAGCTGTCTTTAAGATGTGTGAAGGGCATCAAGCTAATGCCTTGGCCACAGTGTTCAATTCAATCATGAGTTAGTTTGTATTCCATATGTATTCCATATTCCATATACATACCTACCATGCTGTTCCCTTTCAGAGTGAGCAACATTATGCAGCATACAAGAAAAAAGTAAGACTGTTCAGCAATGAAATTAAAGACAGAAGATAAGGGAAAAGAAAAAGATACGTAGCTAAATCTTGCTTATATCAACATCATTCACCATATCTCTCCATACTTTTCTATCCCTGCAAACTATTTTTGCTTCAACCACATCCATACACCACTTCATGCGTTATCATTTATTTGTTTACCCTAACAACTACTCTCTTTTTGAGAGGCTCATCTAATCCCATCACAGCTTTCTTGAGCTTCCCCTTCCCCTTCAACCCATTCACTCTTCCTTCATATATTTGTTTTGTGAATTGATCCACATTCATTCTCTCTAAATGGTCAAACCACATCTTCTTTCATACTTACCTTTGAATTCAGTCTATATTCATTTATCACCCATTCAGTCTCAACCCTATTTCTTCTTGTTTTACACACATGCTGCATTTACATTTCTTTTATATTTCTTCTGATGTATCCGTAGCTCACTTCCAAATAAACTTGTATGCTGCTCAACTCTCAGTGACTCTGGGTGTCTCACAACAATCAAAGAAATTACAATAAAATCAATAAAATGTAAAAAATAAAGATAAAATATGGCATACACACATACATACAAACACATATTTACATACGTGCTGCAATAAAAAGGGCAGACCATCCAACCATTTTTGCTTCTCTCAACAAATACTCATTCTTTACAACAGACCGCATGCTATCCATTATCTTCCTGCCAGCATTCGTATGCTTTAAAATGTCAATTTTGACTCAGCTGAACCTTGATTCATCCAGAACAGCTTGATCAAACTTCCAAGTCACAATACGTTTGTTTTGTGCACACCTCTATTTTACAGCATCTTCCTCTTATCACATTTTTGCTGCAGCAGCAGCTATTCTTTTATATATTCGTTTTCTTTTACTTAGCTTACTTTTTAATACTTTCTGTTATCATAATTTTGCAAACTTTTTGTAATGTAAGCCTTTTCACTGTTTCAGGCAGTTTCCATTTCCTTTTTCCTCTTCTGTCTCTTTACGTAGCATAACTTAACCTTAGTGCCATATCAAATTGGTGTATCTCCCTCTCCCTGTATATATAGACATTGCTTCGATATGGCCCCATAGACAGTATAGTTATTTTCCTTTTAGTAGTTCGGCAAATAAAAATCTAGTTCCCAGCCTATAAGTTAACTGACTAGTCTGGTTTTACCAGTCTGGTTTAAGGTTGCTTTAAGTAAAGAAAATTATTTAGTCATTAGTTTTGCTTTTAAGAAGGAACTAAGAGTCATATTCCATATTGGCTCCTAGGCTAGTCTTCAGCTGAAAATATCCCGCCTCCTATTCAGTAGAACAGAAAAGAATGCTACCTTTTTGTTGTCTAAAAGAAAGAGACATTCGTTGGTAAGGAGATTGTTGAATACCAACAATTCAGCTTAGAAAGAGAGTTTTTTACCCTTCGGGCTTTCAAGCTTTTATAGTTTGATGAAAACCCGGGGGAAAAAAGTCACAAAAATCCAACAGATGTTTGTATTGTAAGGTGAGAATAGCCAAAGCAGTATATTGTTTTTTCTACACATGCAGTGCTTTTATTTGTCTTTTATTTCCATTTCAGATAAATAAACAAGAGCTTGAAAAATAAAATATAATAACTTTATAGCATAGGTTCTTTTTCTTGTGCCTGGAGTGGTAATTACTCTGTTTTCCTTTAAAAATAGTGGAAATGCAGAAGATAAATTTATAGATAAATAAATAACAGTTAAAAAGCATAACAGCAGTTCTAGTTAGTAACATGAGAAGTTTTCTAATGGGAAATTACTTTGTACTTCAGTTGCACTTATGTGATAAAATATGTCTATTTTATAGAGTTCTTCCAAAAATCAAACCTCTCTACTCGGAGAACCTCCTAAGGAAATACACCTTAGCACAAATCCCTACTTGAACTTGGCAAGTGTACTGCCTTCTGTGTGTCTTTCAGGTAAGCAAGGGAGTGGCCAAAGGGATGATAATACTTGCAGATAATACACTTTAATTTGTTGGGTATTAATTAAATCTGGAAGTTGCCTTTAAATAAGAGTTTATAATACAGAGATCATCTGTTGCTGCTGCTGCTGATTATGATACAATCCACTGCAGGATGAAGGTCTCTTCAT
Organism: Liasis olivaceus; assembly: GCA_030867105.1. Taxonomy (NCBI): domain Eukaryota; kingdom Metazoa; phylum Chordata; class Lepidosauria; order Squamata; family Pythonidae; genus Liasis; species Liasis olivaceus. The sequence continues at coordinate 136,584,034 of CM061350.1, read as the reverse complement.
TGAAGGTTATGGACCATAATCTACCATGCATGTCTAGTGTGGGTTTGCAAGATAGGGCTGAGAGAGTGTGGCTGGCCCTAAGACCTTTAAATTATGCTAAATAGTGCATTATTTTATTTTGTTTAAAAAGAATAGCTCTATACCTTTCTTTTGTTGTAAATTTATTTAATATTGTACCATGTGCATGTAGAAATTGTGTATCCCTCTAAGGGCTCTTGGGGGCAGCAAAGGGATTTAAAAGTACTTATAATTTATTGTTGTTGTTGTTATTATTATTATATAATGAATAAATGTAAATGATAATGTCTTATTCTTTTAGGAGCCGTCACCAACAAAGCCAATAATACTAAGCCTCAACCTGTAGTTTCAAGTAACTCAGTCAACAGTGCAAGTGCTCAGGGAAACACATCACAGCAAGCAGTGGAAAACTCTTTTAACTATTCACGACAGTATAGTGATTACACACAGGTATGCGAGAGATATATAATGTCACTGCAGCTGATGACTGTGTACCCTTCTTATGAAAGCATTGCTGAGTTCTCTAGACTGCTGATAATTGAGAACCATAAATCAGCAAGATTTACAGAACAAGTCAGATTTCCAGTGGTAAGAACTGGAATGCAAATAAATAGTGATATCGCTGTCCTGGGAAAAAAAACTTAACCATATGATACTAATATTCAAAAGAGTACTGATAGTGAACTCATGTGAATAAGAAATTAAGTGATCTGCAAAATACAAGTCATACTTGGTATAGTGTGCATTTCTTTTAGTTGTCATTGTTAGTTCTTTTAGTTGTCAAAGTTTCTTTTAGTTGTTTCTTTTAGCAGTTTAGTTGTTCTAGCTGTTAACTTAACTGCACCTTTCTGTAGGTAATATACGGGAAGAAATAAAGTGTACAATTCATTTATACAGATTCAGAATCCCATTGCCAACAGCTATAAGAAACTCTGTTGTATGATGCAGAAGGCAGATGGTCCTCAACTGATGTGGGACTACTGTTAGCACCCTTGGAATCAGCTCCAGAGCTACAACCATCATTGCTTCTACAAGAACTTTCTGTCACTGATGTGTGGTATAGCTGTGGCATGCATAAGAACCATGAACAGCATTGGTGAAAGGAGCTGATTCAGCAGGATGATTATTTGAAATTATATTTTTCTAATTCCCAAGAGGAACCCAGGGAAGGCTCACCCTTATTTAATCTAGGCCACAGATTCCAGATTCTGAATATTTTAAATTTGTTGGGAAGCCTTCTCCTTTAGCCTATGAGCTATCCAACATTCCCAAATCAACTCTCAAATACAGAACAGGGATTTATGTGACATAATTAAAAAAAGCACCCAATACAGATTATGTAAAGTAAGTCACAACACGCTGCTTAAAAAAAAAACTTGGGTATAATAAATCAAATAGAACATTGTAGATTGCAAGCCCAATCTAATACAAGATGAAAATAGGCATAACATTAACCATAAAAATAGATCAAGTAAACTCTTCCTTAATGGAACCACATGGACCACTTGTACTATACTGTACTGTAAATTGAAGGTAGTACTCTCTATTTACGAAAGCACCTATAGGATAAAGGTGCTAGGCAAAAAACGGCCTACGTACAACTTCTGAGAAAAATAACCTGGCAGTCTTGAAAGTTATGTTGGAAGTTTGATACCATTCAGCAGAAAATACTTCTTTGTGGTTAGTGTTCGATTATGTATTAATTTATATGCAATGTAATGTAAATATTGCTGATTGTTTTAAATGAAATGAGATTGAAGTTACAGAAATTGGGGTTGCTGGTTTATGAACCTTGTACTCTTTTATTGCTGAATAATTGGCAAAATAATCATGAAAAATGACAGAAAATTTTAAAAAATGGCTTTGCCTTTTGTAGGATCCAGTCCCACCGTGGTATCAGCAGTACGCTCAGGCTTATCATACCATTCAAACTAAAGTTGGAGATGTAGAAAACAGTGGCTCAGATGTAAGTTAGTTTTATTTGTTTATTTATTTAGTTGTTGGGATTTATATCCTGCTTTTCATTCAGGGGCTGAAGATGGGGCTTCTTTTCATAACGAGTCGGGATGGTTATATTATTATTGTATGTGTTTTCTTGAGTGTGTTTGACTCCGAATTTATTTCTAGCACACAAAAGTAAATGACAGATCTTGAATACAACCCGGAAACATATTATTTATCATTTTGCATTGACTTCATTGTAAAATTCTTTCAGCATCCCAAGGGTATCTGTGTGCTGAGAAATGCCAGTTTGCAAATTTGATGACTTTTTGCTGACTCGAATGTTTAGAATAAAGAAAAAAAATGAGAGACTACTTCAACCATATGTCTCATGGAATCCTGAATTTCCCTATTAGTAGGATTTTGTGTGCAGATAATGTGTTAATGAAATGAATATAAGTAAGGATTTGTCAACGATAGGATTTTTCTTTTAAAAATTAGATATAGCTTTGTTATTTTCATTCTCTGATTTTACATAAGTTCAAAGAAACAGCCCAATGGGGTTTTTTCCTTCCCATTACAACTAAATTCACGTGAACTAAATGTTCCACAGGAGTGGGTAAATGGTAAAGCAGCAGGAGAAATTTGGATCTAGCAGATCCATGTCCCTTGCCTCACTTCCAACCTGCTTCTCTTTGGGTGTTAGGAAATAGTTCAGAGCTGGCTTCAGAATTCAGTGGGGAGGCAGGAGTAAAAACTGCTGGTGCACTGCTTCTCCAAACTTCATAATTTTCACTCTAGTCTTAGAGAAAGAAATTTAATTCAAGTGTTTCTAGAGGTACTTTTTCCCAGTGGGTAAGGTGGGAAGCAAAGCTGTGTACTGTTATAATTTGTGTATAGATAACACTCCAAGTTGCAAACTTGAGTTTCAGACTGGAGTCTTTCCCAACCCTGCCTACAGAATCAAGGAATTAAATCTCTGTCTTTCTTCTGTGAAGCAGCAGCAGCAGCTCAGCCCTGGGCAACATTTCCCATCATCTTGTAAGGGATTGTGTAGAGCAGGGTTTCTCAACCTTGACAGCTTTAAGACGTGTGGACTTCAACTCCCAGAACTCCACACGTCTTAAAGTTGTCAAGTTTAAAGTTGAGAAACCCTGGTGTAGAGAGTAGCAGTAGAGTCTCTGGGGAATGTCTTTTGCAGTGGGGATGGGATGAAATGGATTCGTCCAGAGTTTGAGCTAATTCTACTTCCACGATGTGGATCAGGGATCAGACATCAGGCACCAGTTAGCAGCTTATCTGCCAATTTTGTATGGCTTGCAGCTTCTAGAAATTCAGCACTAATCCTTTGCAGAGTGAATTGAAATACCAAAGTCAGGGTGTAATTAAGGCATGAACAGGAGATTCCTAGTGAAGCTTGTTGCAACAGATTCCTGGAGAAGCTTTGCTTTTAGAGATTACATCTATTTCTGTCACCTAGATTTTATTATTTTATATTGTGGTTTATCTAAGGGAATTTAAGGCAGTGCCTATGTAGCTATTTTATCTTCACAACAGTGCTGTAACATAAACTGGGCTATAGCAATGGGGGCAAAGTTATGTAGTGAGCTTTACGATCAAGAGTTCAGACTTCAACCTCCTCTGTCATTCTTTACTTCTCTCTCTGAAAATTACGTTATGACCATTAATTTCTTGCGATAATTTCTGAATTGGTTATCGGCTTCCAAACACATAACAATATATTTATTTTTTTATGTTTTGTTCTGTAGGAATCTAATAGAGGAGTTTATGGTGATTATAGTACCTATTTACAGGTTATGCCTTCATACTATGCTGCAGCCCAAGGATTCTTCCATCCAAGTGTATTGCCGTTTACACCTCAAAACCCCCTGAAGGTAAGAAATACTGATGTAGCCTAAAATTATTGAATGCATCAAAGATAGCCAACGTTGCAACGTTTAGGTAGCTACAATTTTTTCAAGTCCTTTAGCACTGCATCATGTTGAGATACATTGAAGGATAAGTAGGGCAGAGTTTAATAAAATCTGCTGTAATTCATTTTCTTCATTACTATAAAACATAAGATCCTACATTTTGAACAGTTGTGTATTCTCAGTTGAGACCTTGTGCTACCATCAAGAGTTCTGAGAAAATATACTGCTATTTAGAGTTGGTGTGAAAGCTATTTGTCTTCATTATTTTGGTAATGGAACATTTTCAAATTAACCATGAAATTGGAATCAACATAGGTCTCTGGTGGTCAGAAAAATCCTACATCAGTTTCACCTACCTCATCTAGTTCTGCTCTGAAGAACTGGCAGATCCTTCAGAGCTAATATAGTGGGAGGGCAGCATTGGAAGCTGCAGGTAGTGGGAAAATACTACAGTTAGATCCCATTTCCAGCAGCAGGAATTTAACGCAACTCCATTCAGGAATACATAACTCGGGATAAAGCTCCGGAACCAACCATTTATGTCTGTTTAGGTTACTTCCTTATGTAAATCATGGTTAAAGAGTTTATTGAATGCCAAATTCAACATTCTTTAAGTGCTGCACATTGTTATAATAACTGACATTTTATAATCCTTAGATGACTCCAGTAAAAAATGAGAAGAGGAGCTCTTCATACCTCATCACAAATCCAGAAGACAGCCCAGTGGAATATGTTGGCCCACATACTCAGGGCTCAGGAGTGCATTATACAGAATTGTATCTTAAAAGAAAACGTGTCTATTAAGATTTCTATCTAATTTGAAATCAAAGTCACTTTTTGTGGCATTCTTGTCACCATGATCTTTTAATATATATTGTAGATGATCAATGCAATAGTATTGCAGAAATTAGTTTTTATAAGGAAATATGGTATGGGAAAGAGCCTCTCTTCTTCCAGACTAATTTTTGTTTGTTTGTTTGAGATAACAGTAATATGTTTTAAAGGAATAGCAATGTTATGGTTTGACAAGTTCTTTCAAAGCAGTGAAATAATAGAACTTTCCTACTAGCTTGTTGAGAAGTTGCAATGATACCCTTGAAAAGCAATGATACTGGTCAGCAATATTACAAGAAACCTCTTTGAGGACTTAAGGTTCTTGATTGCAGAGTATTCATTATTGATTCTATCTTGTTTCACAGTAATAATAATACACCATTACTGAGATGATTGGGTTTAGACTGAGTACAACATTCAAATGTAAATAAAATTAGGCAACTCTTCTAGCAGCAGGCTAGGAAAATGTCAATATACACGTCTTGTTGATAACAACATTGCTGAAGTATAAAGCTGGTAATACAAGTACGTGTGACAAAGTTTCTGTGGAAATGAAGGACTGATACTAGTCTTGTGTTTGTAGATGGTGGCCTTTAAGTTCTAAATCTAGAGGCAATATTTAAACATATTTTCAACATTGGTGTGTGTGAATATATATTTAATATCCAGTTGGAGCTGAATTTATTACAGTCACTAGTATTTAACTTGAATGTGCTTTCCAGATTGTATTTGCAGACACCTGATTTATCTCACTTCCAACTTGGAAACTTTTTTGTCGCACTTTATTATTTTTGACAATTTGTAGAGACACTCACCACAAGTAATACTTTATACATACATGAAATGCTTCTGTTGATATCCTAGCTCTTTTTTCTAACCAGTCTACTTTTCTTGTGAGTGAAAGTGTGTTTGAAACAGACTATTTACCATTGTCTGCTCAGAGCATTGAGAATTGTAATATGGCTTTACCCTTAAAAAACAAAGTGTATTTAAGTCTGGTTGAAACGTTATCAGTGTTTTGTCACTGAGTTCAATGGCAGCTTAACTGCAACAGGCAGCTATTCTGTAGAATTAGACCTAAAAGTCATCTTTGACACTAAGCAATGGGTTTTGACCAATGTGCTTTTGGGTGGTCTGGGGGAAGGAAGCCACTTTTGGCAGCCTTTACAAGTAGTCCCAAGTTTAAGAACAAGTTCTGTTCCCAAGGTCTGTCCTTAAGTAAAATTTGTATGTAAACAGAACAGTATTATTGTATAATACTGTATAAGTAGTATCGTGTAATGAACTCAAACTATTGTGTATTTAACTCAAATTTTGCTACAGTAGGTTCTGTTCTTAACTATGAGTCGTCCTTAAACCGGGTGTTCTTAACCCAAAGACTACCTGTATAGTGCAATCTTAGTTGGACCCGCTGTGTTTATGTATTGGTCTCATTTCATTTCCATTACTTTTTGACCAGTCAAGCTCTTCATAAATAAACTGGCAAGTTAATGTTCTTACAAGCCTATATGGCTAGCTTAGTCCACCTTGCTAATATTGAAAGAGGTTAAATCAGCTGAAGAAGGAAAAGGGAGAGGCACAATGCACAAATTTGGCAACCAATCAAATCTTTTTTTCTGCAATAGTGTTATGTTTTTGGAAATTTAGGATATAAGCAATTACGATAAAGTCCTACTGCAGGATTGTATCTTTACCAAGTTACAGTTGTTTAGATGGTTTACAAACCACCTTTCCCTAATGTATGCCTATAGTAGGGAGTAGAAGAGAGCAACAACCTGGCTGGCTTAATATAAATCTGTATCTAGGCCTTTGTCCACAACCTTAATAATTAATATATCACAATAGCATGAATTCATAATTACCTCTGTCCATGCCCTAAAATTGCAACTTTCTACACATATGTAAAATGTGAATGGAAAAAAAGTAGAAATGCAATAAATTGTATTAGTGTCTTCTTCCTTTACCCATACCACCTCAAATGATGACTACTCTTCCTTGGTTTAACCCTGAGAAGCTGTATAAAAGGCTTCATTATATAGATTATGGGAGGTGATGGTCAGCGCAGAGGTCTTGTGGTGGAACTAGACCGAATTTCCAGTATATATCCAGTACTAGACCAAACATTTAATATCCAGCAGTTCTTTATGAAATAGTAGAAGGAACAGAGCAATAATCACCCCTACTTGTATATCCCTCTGTATCTACATATATTTACATGCAGATTTTGAACTGATTCACTATCATATGTGGAGGCAAAAATAATCTGAGTGAGATGGATTTATTAAATAAATGAAACACCATATAAATATGATGTCATATACAACTTCTCTATAGTGCCTCCAATGCTTTGGAACATACGTCCCCAAGTAGTACATGCAGCACCCTTTCCCCATGGCTTCTATGAAGGTTTTTTTTTTTAAAATCCTATGGTGGCTTTGGTATAATCATGTACAGGTGAAACTCGAAAAATTAGAATATTGTGCAAATGTTCATTTATGTCAGTATGGCAACTCAAAAGGTGAAACCAATATATGAGATAGACGCATTACATGCAAAGCGAGATATGTCAAGCCTTACTTTGGTATAATTGTGATGATTATGGCGTACAGCTTATGAAAACCCCAAATTCACAATCTCAGAAAATTAGAATATTACATGACATCAACAACACAAGGATTGGAAATTGAACAATATCGGACCTCTGCAAAGTATAAGCATGCATATGTACTCAGTACTTGGTTTGGGCCCCTTTTGCTGCAATGACTGCCACAATGCGGCGTGGCATGGATGCTATCAGCCTGTGGCACTGCTGAGGTGTTATGGAAGACCAGGATGCTTCAATAGCGGCCTTCAGCTCCTCTGCATTGTTCGGTCTCATGTCCCTCCTCTTTCTCTTGGCAATGCCCCATAGATTCTCTATGGGGTTCAGGTCAGGCGAGTTTGCTGGCCAATCAAGCACAGTAATCCCATGGTCATTGAACCAGGTTTTGGTACTTTTGGCAGTGTGGGCAGGTGCCAAGTCCTGCTGGAAAATGAAGTCAGCATCCCCATAAAGCTCGTCTGCGGAAGGAAGCATGAAGTGCTCCAAAATCTCCTGGTAGACGGCCACGTTGACCCTGGACTTAATGAAGCACAGTGGACCAACACCGGCAGATGACATGGCTCCTCAAATCAAGAGAGACTGTGGAAACTTCACACTGGACTTCAAGCATCGTGCATTGTGTGCCTCTCCATTCTTCCTCCAGACTCTGGGTCCTTGGTTCCCAAATGAGATGCAAAAGTTGCTCTCATCAGAAAAGAGGACTTTGGACTACTGGACAACAGACCAGTTTTTTTCTGTAGCCCAGGTAAGACGCTTCTGACGTTGTTTGTTGTTCAGGAGCAGCTTGACAAGAGGAATACGACATTTGAAGCCCATGTCCAGGATCTGTCTGTGTGTGGTGGTTCTTGATGCACTAACTCCAGCCTCAGTGCACTCCTTGTGAAAGTCCCCAACACTTTGGAATGGCCTTTTCCTGACAATCCTCTCCAGGCTACGGTCATCCCTGCTGCTTGTGCACCTTTTTCTACCACACTTTTCCCTTCCACATAACCTTCTATTGATGTGCTTTGATACAGCACTTTGGGAACATCCAACTTCTTTTGCAATTCCCTTTTGGGGCTTTCCCTCCTTATGGAGGGTGTCAATGATGGTTTTCTGCACAACTGTCAGGTCAGCAGTCTTTCCCATGCTTGTGATTCCTACTGAACCAGCCTGAGAGACCACTGAAAGGCTCAGGAACCCTTTGCAGGTGTTATGGATTCATTAGCTGATTAGAGGGGGACACTTTGAGCCTAGAATTTTGAACCTTTTCACACTATTCTAATTTTCTGAGATTGTGAATTTGGGGTTTTCATAAGCTGTACGCCATAATCATCACAATTATACCAAAGTAAGGCTTGACATATCTCGCTTCGCATGTAATGCGTCTATCTCATATATTGGTTTCACCTTTTGAGTTGCCATACTGACATAAATGAACATTTGCACGATATTCTAATTTTTCGAGTTTCACCTGTATTTAAGTCTGGTTGAAATGTTATCAGGGTTGTGTCATTGAGTTCAATGGCAGCTTAACTGCAACAGGCAGCTATTCTGTAGAATTAGACCTAAAAGTCATCTTTGACACTAAGCAATGGGTTTTGACCAATGTGCTTTTGGGTGGTCTGGGGGAAGGAAGCCACTTTTGGCAGCCTTTACAAGTAGTCCCAAGTTTAAGAACAAATTCTGTTCCCAAGGTCTGTCCTTAAGTCGAATTTGTATGTAAGCCAGAACATACAAATTCGACTTTCCAAGGCATTCAACTTGGTATATATAAATAGTTATACAGTAATGTTTTTGTACTGTACAGCAAATAAATCAATAAAATGGACAGCTATAGAGAAAATGGACATGAACACGACAGAACACAAAAATGGCCATCTGAAATGGATCAGACAATCACTTCAAAGCATGATAAGTACAGGCTTCAGCACATAGCCCTTTTTAGAACATTTAAAAAAAATGGATAGACATTCCTGGATAAAATCAGGGTTTTTTTTTTAATAAAGAATAACAAAGTGCATATAGAATATTTATAGATTACAGAAAAGAACAGGCAATTTGAAAGATGGGTTAGGGTTAAAATTACATTTTACATTATTGCAAATTCTGAATTATTTTGCAAATGCATTATTTTATTTTAGGAAAGAATAGCTTCCCTTTAAAGAAGAATGCCCCTTATTTTTTTAAGCTAAAAAGACTAGTGAATTGACATAGGAAAAGGACAATCTGGTAAATCAAGCAATATGGCTCCATTCCACATATATGCATATTGCCATTTTCCTCCAACTCAAAAAATAGAAGGGACAAGTATTATTTAGATTCAATGGATTAGGTCAAGTCTACTTAGAAATGACCAATGAAATCAAGAGGCATTCTTTAACTGTGATTAAACCTGGATCCGGCTCAAGGTCTTTCCTAACCTGTAAAGTTCTGACTACTATATCCTTTATAACTGCAGGTATAATACATACATTATTGTTGAAGTTATATTTTATCTCTGCCAACATCCTCAATGCAGTGAGGGCATTGCAGTTCAAAATAAAGATACACACAGATCACTTCTTGTGGCTAGCTGCTTAGTCTGTTGATCTGCTATATGATGTTTACTGAAAATATTATCAGGCATGTGTCACTTCAGTATTGACATAATGCTCTTCCATTTACCTATTTTCCTCACGTATAAAAAATGGGTGTATAAAAATCCTGCATTCCAGCATAAGAATCAGAACACCCACTGTATGAAAAAAAAATGGAGTTATTTGAGTATTTTATTTAGAAACTTCTCTTGATAATAAAAGGAGCAACCATTGGCATTTGGCCATGGCCCAAAAACCCTAATCCAACGTTCTCCCCCCAACCAAGAATGACAAATTTAGATGGACCATTTCAAGCGAATCCTTTCCTCAGCTTTCCATTTAAAGGGAAGTAAATAAATGAAAGCATCAACAATGTCCTAGGATGAATGACTAGAGGAAGCCTCTGCTCTATACATGTGATGTGGGCTGGGTGGCACCAAGCATACAGGAAACAAGTTTACAAATACACAATATACAAAAAGAAACAGGCTGGGATCTAAAGAACTGGTGATTTCCCCAACAGTATGCTTTATAGTGATTTCTTCCATTTTATTCTTATGAATAGCAAGTGCCCATAATACAATATAAACGTTTTCACTTTAAAATGATTTCAAAAATATCCTACTCAGTTACATGGGATAGCTGAGTTTGAGGAGTACAGATCCAATCCTCAATGAATAGGAATATTTGTGTGGCTCTTCTAGCAAAAAAAAGCATTAGCATTTTTGCATAATATACATTTTTAAAGGCTTTCATGAAGAAATAATGTAATAGGCTGCATACCTTAAGGCCTGAATCGTTATTCTGACAAAACTGCTGCTTCCTTTTAAAAATTCTGATAACATTCAAATGTTACGTAGATCAATTTTATTTTCACCAGTCAGAACCTACGTAGATGATTGAAATACAACAGTTCTGGCCATCCCACAGATGTTGATTGCCAAGTGCTCAATGCTTTTACTGCTTGGGGTGACTAAGTAGCAAAGTCTTGTTTCCAAGCAAAAAAGAATTAATAGGGCATTACTGAATTGCAAAATTACAAAATGTAGCAATAGGCCTTATCTTTTGAACTATTTAACAATAACAATATAAAAATGTTAGATTATAACTTCTTTATAAGTGCTTCAAAGCCTTGAATCAGATTGTGAAAAGTTGTCCTCTCACCAGGGTCCTGTTCCCAACACTTTCTCATCAGTTGGTTAACCTAGAAAATAAAAGGCACATGGGTCCTAACATGAAATTTGCTTTCTGATGCTGTGACAGCATATAAGACACGCTTTTACATCCTATACTAGCTCAAGAGGCAGGAAATCTCGTGACTGACATTTGCTTCTTTCCTTCCTAATGGAGTTTGTTTCTATAACTATCTCAAGGGAACCCATTTAAGAGACTCTTATGCTTAAGTGTGCTGTAATTCGTAAGGATATTGGAATATGCTAAAATTGATATGATACAGTACTACATGCTTCATTCCAGTAGTCCATGCTAGATGAAGAAACTGAAAAAAAATGAAGAGACCACCTGAAGGAAGACATGGAGCAGATGAATGTTTGGACTGCTGGCAATACCTAGTTTGTAACAAGGAGGTAGGGAGAAAGGGAAAGTAAAACATAGGGTCTGGGCAAAGAATTATTCCATCATTGTGAAAAATGCAAGTATATTTACTGGCTGAGAGAGCATTAATTTTTGAGACTAGATGTAAAGAATATGGCAGCTAAGAAGCTACCTAAGGTAGTACAATTCTGGGATATAGTCTTTGGTAGCTCAAATGGAGTCCTTTGCAGGGCTCACAGGACCACATGGAACCCACAGCTTGTCAGGCTAAGTCTACGTACAGTTGGTGAAGTGACAAGAATGATGAATCTTTTAAGATGAGATGTTATCTACTAGAAGGATGCCAATTTACACAAGACTGTATATAAAGCTTTGTCATCTATTAAGCATGTTAGGTTTTAGAACTATTAATACATCTTCTCAAAGGAGGACAATTTCTTTGCAATCTTTTGTGGGAAGATTTACTTTCTTTCACAGCATCAGGCAAAGGCATTTCAAGTAGCCTTAGAAGCACTGGTTGATGCTTTCCTGAGGGCAGACCATTTCTAGCTTTCAGGATGAGATTTGATTCTTCCTTGTTTATGAAGGCCTTTGGTGTAGAGATGTTCTGGTCAACACATGATCTTGTGAAATGAGATGAATCATGGATTCTAAGCTAAATTGGACTACAAAATTTGAGTGGTGCTATGTTAAGTTTCCTTTGAATTCCAATCACATAGCCTCACACTGTATCACAGTCCCCTTTGAATGTCCTATCTGGTGTGGGTTCAGCCACCAACATCTGAAGTACTGCTTGAGATTCCAGTTCAAAGATAGCATGACATTTTTTTTTTGTTACCTTTTTTTAAAAATGAGGTAGGAGAAACCACTGTAGGTCAGTGGAACAGAGACCAGGAAACAATACCTACGCTAAAATCATCAAGCCTGGGGCTATCAGACTCCTTTCTTGTGAGACACTTCTGGCCTTGGGGCCTCTCTAATTCTTTGAGGTTGCTCTTTTGAAACAAGCCCCATATAACTATCTATAGTTGCTTCTAGATGTTGGATGTGGGGAGATGGTTAGTGGTTGTTCTTTCAACAGACACTTAAGTGTTTCATGTAAACTTTGCTGAGCCTTATCTGTTGAAGTTGAGCTAAGGAGGAGGTTATCAAGATAAAGATAAATTACATCCATAAAAAGCCAAATATGTTAACAATAAGGTTGTAATCTTGAGAAAGACCTTTGGGATAGAAGAGAGGCCAGAAGAGAGAATGGGGTACCAAAAACGTTGGTATTTGTAGTAATAGGAGATCCCCATTCTAAAGAGCTTCTTTGAGAAAAATTATGGTTGCCATTCTGAGCTTCAGATATATTACAAATCAAGCCCACTGTTGCTCTCCACTGTCTTTTCTTCTTTGGAATGGCAAAGACAGAGTAAACACCAAAGAAATTTTGAGCAAGCGGAACATCATCTCTGCTTTATGGCTTGGCTGATTGTGTGCTGCTTTGAGTACACTTTGCAGCTGGTAACAGATTGGATTTGCAGCTTGATACTGTTTTTTTTTTTAATCAATTGTCTGATGAGGAGGTTTCCCAAGTGGAAAAAGAATTGGAGAAGACTCCTACCTACCAAAGAAATCATAGCATCAAAAGTTCTGCCTGCCTCCTCTACAGTTAAGGGTGTCTAGCTCTATTGTGAGAAGGCCTGTTTTTCTGAAATGAAAAAGAAATCACTAGGGAAGAAAGAACTCTAAGGTGTTTAAATATTTTCATTGTTTTTTTTTTCCTGAGATGTAACAAAACTTTAAAGTTGCCCTCAGATTCTGCAAAGGTATCTTTTAAGCCTTCTCATCCAAATAGAAGCCAACCACAAAAAGAAATGGAATGCTAATTTGACTTGAACCTACATCTGTACCTGAGCCATATTCTGTGATTGCAAAATTTTATGTGTCCTTTCGCAGTTGAAGGGGAGATGTTCCTCTGACTTCATTGGGTTGTGAAAGGATAATCCAAATCATCCCTGAAGAAACTGAAGGCTTAGAGCAGTGTTGTCCAAACTTGGCCACTTTACGATGAGTGGACTTCAACTCCAGAATTCTTGGGAGCATGGCTGGCTGGGGAATTCTGGGAGTTGAAGTCCATTCATCTTAAAGTGGCCAAGTTTGGACAACATTGGCTTAGAGGAAAGCTGGATGAAGTGAACAAAGTGGAGAGAAGTGTCTCTCCTTTAGGAGCTTTTTCTTCCCCCTTTTGGATAGTTATTTAGATATGAAACCTCCAGAATTATCTTTACCTTGTGCAAGAAGCAAAAGCGTGGCTCTAAGTGAACTGCTCTGTGGAGGCTATCACTGTACTCTGCTGACACAGGGTGGCATAAAATGGCATTGCCACAGGAATGTGTAGCATTAAGCTCCTGGGGTCTGAGAGACCCAAGAGGCAGAGGCTGGCTTCTAGCTCTGAAGAGCTGAGGAAAAAGCGGCAGCTGAGTCTGCAAAACATGGAAGGCAGCTAATACCGATGGGATGGATGCAGGCAGGCATTGCCTTCGTTGGGAGCCTGGGCAGGGCTGGGAAGGAGGATCGCTTTCTTGGGGCTTTCAACTGCTCCAACCCAGGCGACATGCGGCTCTTTGGGTCAATAACTTCCATGCTCACCGCTGGTAAAACTTGCCCCCTGCCTGGTTTCTAATTGCTACAATCCACAAGCAAATCAGAGGCAGGGGACAAAAAGCCACAGGAACATGAAGAGCTGAGGGTTTGGTTGGATACAGTTCTTTGTAACAATAACAGGCACAGAATTACAGCTGGAAGGAGGAATATGGAAGAAAAGTTTAAGCAAGTAAGGAATAGGGTAGTTCGTTTTTTTGTTTGTTTGTTTGTTTAGGAAGGAAACTAAACTGCTGAACTTCATTAGGAGGGAGAAGAAAAAAAGTCTGCACGATTTCCTGCCTCTTGAATCTGGGAAGAAAGATGAAGCTCACCCGATATGCTTTCTACACCAACTGAGGCCAGTGGTCTTAAGCTGGAGAGTGGAATGAGGAACCACTGCCTTCCCCTCAGAGGGCCCCCGGCAGTCACAAAAGGGACTCATCTCAACCCATGCTTAGAAAAGTGTGCGTTTTTTGACTTATGCAGGACTTCTTTCAAATGTAATGTTTCGACTTTCAGGTTTGGATGAAGCTGTTCCAAAGCAATCAGATTCTTCAGTCTAATCTTTTACATATCTTGCATGTGATTTCTTACAGTGATAACATGATTTGCAGAAGCTGACTGTTGCCATCCTATTTGAGCACTGATGTACTTTTCTAACTAAAAACACAAAAATGGAAGGCAGCTCAAGACAGCTAATACACACACACACAAAGGTCAGCAGACCAGTGGAATGGAAGTTTATGTTCCGTACCGAAATGTTTGGGGAAAAATTATCAAGTCTGGAATGCTCAAATATATTATAAAGAGGATATTATTTTCCTCTGAATGTGTTGCCTAAAAAGTAATGAGATGCTGCGCATTTGTGATCAATGGATTTAAAAACTGCATTTCATTCCCCACACTCCAAGCCCTGGAGGCTAATCACAACTCAGCCAAAGTTCTGCAGAAGTTCCTGTATTTCTGGTACCAAACAGGGAACAAGGAGTAGATCATTTGTATGATTAATCTGGAAAAGGGGAGGGTTACAGTGAGTTGAACCAATACTTCAATTACAGTGAGTGGAGTTGATCTGTCCTCACCTTGTGACTATAATTAGAATTTGGGGCAGGTGAGGGGTTTTCTTATGGCCTAAGGAAGGAACTTTCAGAGAGCATATAACAAGGGATGTCCTCATTGAATTTGAATCTGTGAATTTGAATTCCTTCACTGATCTGTGCCTGAGGGAACCTTACCAATTAGCCTGAGATTTGCACAAATCTGCCAAGGTTAGTGCTCAAACATTCTAACGTGCAGTTAAAAATGCTTTAAAATCAGAGGTTCTTTTATAAAAGAAACAAAGATGAAAACATTCTTACCTCTTCAGGACAATTTTTAGGACAAGGCAACCGTTTCCCATCTGCTAATATGCGTACTAGCCGTGTGACTGTCATCTGGCCTTGAGTTGGGCCAATCATATTCAAGAATTCCTGTAAGTTACAAAAACATGTGCTAAATATCCTTCCTCCTGATGAGAGGTCCAATTTACTGATAAGATGGGCATTAATCAAGCTGGTGATGATGATCTTAAGAAATGTAGCAAGACTTTATGTTGACAACCTCTTGGATGCTGTTCCTTCCCCCCAATAAATTGAAAAATATAATACAATCACAAATATCAGCTGGGCTTAAAATGTCTAGAACAGCAAAGGGTTATTTGGACAATTCAAACATTAAAATATTTGCTGGATAAAGAAAGATTTCCAGAAAAATGCCCAGCATGTTAATGCCCTTTTTTAATCCAGCATTTCTTTTTAAGAAGTTATGGGCAATGCAACAGCTCAGAAACTGCCAGTGGGCAAGAACCTCCTGTGGGATCATGAGCATTACATTAGGAAAAACATTTTTTTTTACTGCTACTTACTGCCATTGGACTACACTCAGAATCACAATAAGTCAAAAGTTCATAGAGGGTCACTCCAAAAGACCAAACGTCTGACGCAATATAGAATTTGCTCTGTAACAAGCATTCAGGAGCATACCTGTAAAGGTAGGAGGTTTATTATTTATTATTATTGTAAATGACATTATTTAAAACTGTTGCCCAATATTGGTAGCCAATTTATACTGGGAAATATTTCAATTCTGGGCTGTGGTGATAATGTCATCCCAACATGCACTATTAATTAACCCCAGAACAAAGGGCTGAAGGACAAATGCAAGTGTTATGCATCAATTGAAGAAAAAGCAAAAAGGAAACAAAATATAAGCAATAGATTATTGAAAATAAGCAATTGTTACAGCAGAAAAGAAAAAAAATGTTTTTAGGAGATGACACTAAAGGCCAATTCACAGGTTTCTATAAACAATTTCTATGCTTACAGTAGGGTAGGCAATTTGATGCTGTTCCAACAGCTCTGGCACCATTATCACTTTCAAAGTTGATTTTGTAGTCCAAAGCATTTTGAAGGCCCTAGTTGCTTACTTCCATCTAAACATTAATGGAAGCAAATGCTATGCCCATATTTGTACTGATGTCCATGTAAGCAATTTCCTATCAGAGTGAGACTGAAATAGATGATATCATAATCTATTTTTAGGCCCAACCCACCTAATTCATTCAACTGATTCTAGCCAATCACACCTTCCAATGAAAAGGGAGGATACTTTTCCTGCCTACTCTACTCCATTCTCAGGAACTTTTCAATGACTGACTACAGAATAGCATGGAGGTATGACTAGACCAGGAAGCCTAGGATTATACATCAGAATAGTCCACAGTGACTCACAGGGGGTTCATTCACTTTAAGCCAATACATTCCTTGAAGGAAAAAAATTGCTTAGGTTCCTAATGGCCATATCTTACCAGAATACAGGGCTGTCTCGATCATCATTCACTTTGTAGTATTCCTTATCCGTTTCAATGGTTTTAGTCAGCCCAAAGTCCCCAATCTTTACCCTCTGCTCATTTTCAACTAGAACGTTCCTTGCTGCTAAGTCTCGATGAACATACTGTCGAGATCCCAGATAATCCATTCCCTGAATGAAAAAAACAAACATTTGAAGTCAATTTTTTATTTTCCACTGACTACAGACTTTGGTTTCCACCGACCACTTAGAACATTTTCTTTAAAGAGTTTTCTTTAAAGGCTTATGCCAAATCCCTTTGTTTCATTAGTTGGACTGCCTGAAGAATAAAAAGCTGAGAGCTGAGAAAAGGTAAAGGGCCAGGTCACAAAATCAGTATTCTGTATTTACCCTATCATTAACATTAAGCATCTTGGAAGGAATCAGAAGCAGACTCTTTTCTGTGATAGCCACCTACTTACACAAATACTTCTCTCCATAACTTTACAGCCTCTTACTCTTGTGGGCTTTTGACAGTCCCTACAACTGGTTTCCCTCTAACCCAGCCTTTTATTAATCTTACTGTTGCCTACATATATGGTTTAATGTAATATTGTCTTCATGGTTCTTTGATTTATTTTTTAAAAGATTACACTGTAATCTCATGGGGGCTTACCCTAAACAAAGAAATACACTAAATATACATTCTTCAAGAAACTAAGGTGTTATTTATGAATAATTATTTCAAACACCTACTGAATATGCTAACTGAAATTAAAATGTCTTGGTGTCTGCTATTAAACACACTAAAGTATACATGTACCTTGCAGATTTGTACAGCGTATTTCAGTTGTTGTTTCAGGAAGATCTTAGTTTTGTTTCGAGGGAGATAGTCTTTCAGGCTCCCAGAAGGAAGAAACTCCATGATAAGCTTAATTCCGTTACCACCTTGTATTTAAAACACACACACACACACAAATTATCTCAACCGAGTATAGGAATTAATACCTCTGCCTAGTTTAAATGTTCTTCTTGATGTTCTGTCATGCAATCTTTCATATTTCTTTTATTTAATTTAGTTAATCTATTAGACATCTCAGTTGCCAAAGCAACTCCAGGTGGCGTACAAGATAATAAATAATTAAAATAGGACAGAAGTATCCATTAGGATTTCAGGTAAAGGAACGTATAACACATTCACTAGACAGAAGAAAATGCTTGTTTACCACATTTTCCAATCGCCACTTTAAACAATTGAAGGGATGATGCCCATGAAAATATGTGACGAATAGGTCCTGAATCAAATGTTGCATATTTGTTATGTTTTCAATCATGAAGCTCTCTTCTACATATTGTGGAGGGATGGGTAATGGAACTTAATTTTCTGTGAAACTTGAAGTAGCCCTGAGACAACAATTAATAATTTCCTGAATAATCTAGTACATGAAATTTCAGGTACAATTAGTATTTCTGGGCACTATTAAAAGAGAATTCTTGAGCATAACAGAAACTTGGTACTAGTATTCAGTATAATCACAGTTGTAGCTTAAATTACAGAAGTAACAACAATGATAGGGATTCTCGTCATTGCAACAGAATATGAATTTTGTAGTGAAACAGGTATCATTTACTGAAAATAATATATTTTAACTGAGCGACTGGCTAAACTGAAATGGAAGGAGAATTTCTCTCATCAATAGTTAGGTCATCCTTTAATTTGGGAAAGGAACATCATATAAAAAAACAATTAATTTAAAAGCCTGGAAGAAGGAAATAAATAATTTCCAGATATTACCATCTTCAGTGCAGATTCCTTTGTATTTCACAATGTTTTCATGATAAAGATTCCTTAGAATTTCAATTTCCTTCTTAAGGTCAGCAATGTGATTCCCACCGCAATCAGGTTTCAGTGACTTTACAGCTACTTGTTCTCCTGTATTATCACCTTCAGGGTCATACCTGCAGAGTTCAACTTTGCCAAAATGGCCCTGATTTCAAAAGGGAAAATAAGTATTGATCTGAAATATATTTTATGTCCTTCTATTCAAGACAATGTGCAAGTTAACATATCAATAGTGCATAAATAGCCTTTAAAATAGTCATGTAGAAACTACCCCCCCCCCACCATCTTTATTCCATGTGGATGTAGCAACCTTAAAAAGCCCTATTCTTTCTGGTTTTCCACTTAATAAATCCTCCTGGCTATTTCATACCATGGTTTATAGTCACAAAACTGCTTTGCAAAGTAACTGTTTCCTTACTTACCAATATGAGATGGCAGTACATTCAGAGAGTTTTGAGCCCTGCACACCTCTCTCTAATAGACCGGTTGTGCCCTTTCCTGGATCGGCAGGCTCTGCTCACAGTCGCCCATGCCCTAGTCATCTCCAGATCGGATTACAGCAATGCACTTTACATGGGACTGCTCCTGAAGAGTATCCAGAAGCTTCAACTGGCGCAGAATGCAGCGTCACAGGCAGTTATGTGTGCTCCCAGAAGAGCACATATTACACTTCTGCTTCGTGAGCTGCACTGGCTGCCAGTCTGCTTCTGGGTCCAATTCAAGGTGCTGGTTTTAAACTTTAAAGCCTTCATGGCATGGGACCAGGTTATCTGAGGGACTGCCCCTCCCCAATTACCTCAGCCTGTCTCGTTAGATCTGGCAGAGAAGGCATGTTGTGGGTACCGTCTGCCAGGGACCTACATTTGGAGGGTCCCAGGAGGCAGGTCTTCTTTGCTGTGGCACCTGCCCTATGGAACATTCTCCCCCCACCCTCCGAAGTCAGGTTAGCTCCATCCCTGCTATCATTTTGGAAGTTCCTCAAGACCTGGTTATGTCACCAGGCCTGGGGATCCCAGGGAACCAGAGATATTCTTAGATGGCTCCGCTGTGGTTGATCTTTTTACTCTCTCCACATGGTTTGTATATTTAAATTTTTATAGTGTTTTTTTTTTCATTTTTAATGCAACTTTTTATATTTTTATAACGATTGTTTTTTATATATTGTTTTATTGATTGTTGTATGCCACTCAGAGTTGCTTCTTGTGAGATGGGCGGCCATATAAATGTGATCGATCAATCAATAATAATACTCTTCTTTGGCCCTCACAAGCCTTCACAAGAACTACTGATATTATTTATAATCACATTTGTCAGACGGAATGTTCCATACTTGGCCCACTCATAAAGATGTAGACAAGTTTACTTCATTTCCACACAAGACTGATTATAGCATATTCCCCTTTCAGGAAAGACCTTTTGGAAATAGAAGGAGCAAACTGTAGTGGAATAATCACAGTAAAAACAAAACATAGCTACGTTTTGTCGAACTACTCTTACAAGCCTAAAGGAAGAATATTAACATCCTTGCTGTTTGTAATAATACTGTAATAATACCTCGCCTAAATCACGGATCCGCTTCAAGAAACGCTTTTCAAATATTGTAGGATCAATCTCTGCATTAGGCTTCTTCTCTGAGACAATATCAGGATCTGACAGAGACAGAAATTTCAGCACAACGTAAATAAGCACTCAGACTTTGGATTACAGGTATTAGACATCCTTACCATACCTCATATGCTGCTAGCCTTGCAGATGTACCACGCTTAGTTTACTGACCCCGCTCTATACTCCCAGCCAACTACAGCTGCCATTTTCTCTCATGTGACATAAAATCATTTTCAGAAGGAAGGCGACTTCAAGGGGCAATGGAAACAAGGAGTATGAGGCTAGCAATCAGAAGCCGCCAGTTCCTACCTGGCCTGGCAGATTAAACTGTGTGTTCTTTTTCCAGAACCGATTAACAGTCTAATTTGTTGCAGCGAGTCAGCAGAATCACAACAAAACTAATAGATAAGACCCACTGTGTATTGAGTGTTAGTTTGGTAGGTGCATTTCAATGTTTCAAGCACTGGCAAAAGATACAATAAAGGGGAACAAATGGGGATACCGTACAGTATTCAGGGAAGGATTCTTGGACATCTTTATTTTTAATTTCTGCAAGTTGCTTCCAGAACTGTTGAAATGCATATTTTTACTCCATGGCAGATGGAATGCAAGTTATGATATTACCAATCCTTAATATATGGGCCTATTATACTTATACTTGCTGACCCGCAGTACTTTCTCTGCCTCCTAAGAACTTTACAGTAAGGATTTGTTTGTTTGTTTGAATCCTGCTGAGATGGTATTTGCACATTTAGTTATGCAGAGGTATTATTTACCAATCATTAAAGGGAAGGGAAGGGAAGGGAGGGGAGGGGAGGGGGAGGAGTCATCCTTACTCTGCTCCTCTAGCTTGTTGATATCCCGCATAATTGCTCTAAAGAATGGCCTCTGACTGGAGTCATAGTGCATGCACTGCTTCATCAGGTCAGCCAGCTCTTTGCACGATGGGGCTGGAAGTGTGAAATGACCTTCATAAAATCTCTCCTTCTGCAAAATGAAATGGAAACAATGGCATTATTCATAGAACTAGGAAATAAACCACTCAATAAAAATTCCACAAAAGAAATCTACAAGTAATGTCTTCTGAAGCTTAACTCCTATCAGAGAACTGAAGATTTTTCAAACCCCCATTGTGATTCAGATTCAGATTCCCCAGAAAGCACCGAGTAAAGTCCCCTTCTAAAGTTGCCAGCAAATACTAATTTTTAATGAGATGGAAATTGGACATATTAACTAAATGCCAGTATTGTAAAATCTATTGCACTTGTGGAAAAGTTCACTCAATTCCACTTGTCCTACCAATTTTCTGTGGGAGAACTAAAAGGAGTTTCCAGACTAAAGACAACCAAGAAAATAGTTTTTTTCTTACTTTGCTAACAAGTCGCCAAGAAAAGAATGCCTGCTTGGCATTCCCAGAACCTTACCTCTGCTAAGGTCTTGTCTTTAAGTGGTACTTCTCCATTGTAGCAAATTTCCCATAAAGTGGTCCCAAAACTCCACTTATCTGCTGCCACACTTAAATTTTTGGAATCTTCCACACATTCTGGAGCCAGCCAAGGAATACGTTCAACACATTCTTAAAGGAAAGAGTGGAAGAAATTTTGGAATGAATTGTAATCTAGTGGTACTCTGACTCTCTGATGGCATACTTCACTCAAAGTCCCTAAACACTGGAGGGCCTCTACTATGGCAAGATTTCACGCCCTCCCCTCAGCTGTCCTTGAAGGCCGATACAGGAAGATTCCTTACCTGGAGAGACAATGCCCATGACTCTGGACACGCAGAAACAACAGAGCACGTGCTTCTCCAGTGCCTGTATTATAGAGACATTCATACTAGCCTCATCTCACCATTAGCACATAAATACCCAGGGCTCGCAGGACAATTCTACACCTCCCTGCTGCTTTCAGATACCAACCCTGCTACAACATGCAATGTTGCCAGGTTCAGTGCAGCAGTACTTAAAATTCATCATATGATGACCTGTACCATAAACTAGACTTAATGAGCATCTAGTTCGCCATACTAGAGTGCTCTGTAATTTGATACAGTCTTCCACATACTAACCTTTATGCTCCCCTACACCCATCTAATGCTCCTAGCCCTCCTTTTAGATTCTTTTAGACTCTTGTTTTTTATATATACTTTCTGTTTTAACACATATATTTCTTTATATCTTCTTGCTTTTCATAATTTTTTTTTATTCTGATGTATCTTCTATGCTTTTTAATTGACTATACCCCACCCTTCTTATACTAGTCTACAACTGTAATAAAGAATTGATTTGGTTATCTAGTGGGGATTAATTAGTGTTTTTTAGAAGGAAGAATCTCAAACTCTATAAATATACAACCACAAAGCTATCATAGACATACTTATTTCAGAAGAGAAGATGCATAAAACAAAAAGCTCTGTATTTTCACAGTCCTGGCATGTGGGGAGACAAGGCGAAATAGTGCTACAAACAAGGATGGTGAGATGTAAGAAAACTGAAGACGTCAAAGAGGACCTCTTGGACTGTAGCGAAATCTTGGATTGTGATAGTACATTGAAAGTACCAACTCCAGAATATCCAATGGCCAACTTGGTGTTAAGAATGACTTTACAGGAGTTGAAAATAAAATGACACACGTCATTGTACTAAATTTGTCTACGAAGCAGATATATTTGAGGAAACTGTGCAGCATTTATTATCTTTTTATCCCAGTTCTGTCACAGAATTTTTTTGAGAGAGAACAGAAAGAATCCAGCAATTGGAACATCTTGGCATGAGGACAAATTATAGATCTGGACTGTTTTAGTCTATCACACACAGAGAAAGAGAGTAGGGTGGGTGAAAGGATGGCGATTATTTACAACTATCAGCAAATGAAGTTTGCATACTACAAGACATTCCTACTTTTCTAATGAACATGGTCTCTTGATCACATGTCAAATACATCCCAGGGCAGTTGTTGTTATGTCCAAATGAGCTCTCTAAGCTGTGCTGTTTTTCACCACACTCCTCAGTTCTTAATATTCTAACAGGTTTAATACCCATATGGGTGAATCCCAAGTATCTTACATTATTTGAAATAAAAGAGCATCACTGAAAAAATGTGAGGGAACTTTCTTCTCCTGCCTCTTACTAGACCCTGGAGCGCAGCAATATCTGATGAAGTTTATTAGCGATCAGCTCAGAACTGACAAAAAGAGTCACTGAATGTGGAAGCAATACCAGTTCTTCTATTTGGTTACATCAAACATGTTGTAGTCTGGGATGAAGTATGGCCCCATATTTAGAGCAGGTTGCTAGAAATTTTTACCCACCTTCCTGAGTTGGAACATCTCTAAGGTACTGGATTCAACTAATGTCAGCGAGGAATAATAGAGTTAGTTAAGGGTAAAGACTGAATGAGACAGTACTGACATACAGAAGAAATGCGGTGTTAGTATTTTAGTAAAATTAGAGGTTTTCTTCTTCAGTATCTTGGTATATACAAGTAGTTTTACCTTGTCTAGATAGCACCGTAACTGGAATTCCTGGGTCACTCAGTTTTATGAAAGGTCCATATTCATTTCCGATTCCTTCTCTTGCTAATAGTATATTTTTTGTGCACACATTTCCATGTACTAAGTTTTTGTCCTCCTGCATTTCAGAGAGATTAATCAGTGTTTCTACTATGTGTTGAATACTATGAGACAGCATGAAAAGGTGCTTAAAGAAACAAGTTCACAAAACACATGGCTTGGATCCTAAGAGAAGTTACCTAATCAAAATTCAGAGAAGAAATGTTTCCTGTTTCCTTCTCTCTTCTCCTGATGATTCCAATGTTCAAGTCTCTATTGAAAAACTTTGAGGGAATCAAAAGGGCCTGTACGGAGTGGGGAAGAGATACATATAGAAAGCTTTTTCTCACAACTTTCTTAACTTATCTTAGGATCCAAGTAAACAATTGCTGCTCTCTAGAAACTGTCTTTTTCAACATGATACAACACTGAAGACAGCATATTACATCATTAGTGCAAAAAATGGGTTTTGCAAAAGATACTAAAGATTTATATTCCAACTTAGAACTCAAGCGTCTAAGTGCCATTCCTTCTGCAGCCAAAATTCCCCCATTCATGCAATGTCTCCAACATTTGCAGATGTATTAAAAATTCCATCTCAACATTTCTAGATAAGAACTGAGCATGCTCAGTGAACACAGAATGTTGGTTAAATATTGGAGGGGAAGAACAAGAAAGGAAGGGAATGGAATGCCTAGAAATCTGAAAAAACATCATATGCTGCAATATTTGGCCATTTGGTCCTTCTTATACCTACATTAGACAGTGCAGAAAATTCAGTTACAAAAGTGAAGGAATTTGGCCAATTTAAACCAAAGGCAAAGATCATAAATATACAATTTACTGTCTTTTCACAGGACATACTAAATGTAAGTTAATAAAACCTGAAAAGACTTGTTTAACAGCTATAAATGGGCAATCTGTGATACAAAAACAGGAAAGACAGAATTGCTATTGGTAGATGATATATATGCCTTACCAGGTAGCTCAAGGCACTTGCCAACTGTTTTGCTACTTTGAATTTCCAAGGTGTTGTAAGAACATCACTCCTGCGGTGCATAAAAAGATCCAGAGGCCCAAACTCAACTAATTCTTCCACCATAATGTCTACAGCCACAAGAAAAACAATATAGATTAATTGGATTAAAAAATAGATAAAAATAAAGTTCATGTCATTCAGTCTTCAGAACATTTTGGTTAGGAAGAGAAATCACACAAAAGTGAACTTTCAAGAAAGCTTCATTCTAAAATATGTGTCTTGGTATGTAAAAATTTATTTAAATTTTGGGAAAGATGAATACATAGGGAAATTTCAAGACAGGGATAGGACCATTGTCAATAGGCTGATCTGATCCTTCTGGATCTGATGTCCTTTTTGGAGGCTCCATTCTCTCCCAAACCCCAGTGGACTATCAGATAAGAAACAGATCACTCCAAAAATGAATCATTGGGAGGGAGTGAAATTAAACTGAAGACCCCTTGCAGTCATGGGCTATCACTATTCTATACACCTAATTAAGTCATCATTTCTGCTTGAAAGGTTGTATTCAGAGAGATTACTTACTTTCTACATCACGTACACAAACTCCATGAAGGAGGACAATGTGCTTATGGGATATTTGCCTCATCATGCTTGCTGTCTCAAAAAATGCCTGTTAAAATACACACATTTCAGAGGTGACATCAACAAAATTGAAAGAATGATACAGAAGATTTACCATCTCCCCAATAAGTATATCAGCCCCTACTAAGAATCTGGGAAGGTTCATACCTAACTGTAGTACCAGGAGACAGCCCCTTCTAATACTAAGAGGTGGGGTTCCTAGCACAAATATATCTAACGAAAGAGCATTTTGTTCTATACTGAGATATCTTCAAAAGCATTTAAATGACATCCTCACAAATTATGAATAGGGCTCTGCAGCCCTTCATATACTTCATAGAAAAACGCTCTGCAATTCACATGGGCAGAGCACATACAGCATCTGTCATCAGTGGCTTGGAAGAACGCATCTCTCCCAGGACTGTATTGCAACTGTGGAGGGCTGTCACAGGGCAAGTCACAGCTTCTTTACGCAGTTGCCAACAGGTGCCTCATGCCTGACCCCCTGCCTTCGGAGTCACCTTTTCCTCTTCAGATCTGGATAGCTGCACAACCCGAATGAATATATGGTTACACACTTCAAGGACAAAATGACCGAAACTGTTCTCAGTTTATATTTATAGCTTTGTGTTCCAACATCAACATTAAAGGTGGCATACAAAAGAAAACCAGCATCAGCGATATCAGACTTTTAAATAGCAAACTTAGAGAAACCTACCAGAGAAATGTCTCTGTGGCTTGGATCTAAGACTTTCAGGATAACTTTAATCTGCATTTCCCCCTGATAACTTTCATCGTCCTTATAGCTAAGAATCCCAGAGTAAATCTGTGTTCTTGTTCCTCTGCCAAGATGTTCACCCTAAAATACAAGATAAACCCAGCAATTGCAAACTATATCAAATATGCATGTTTGGGGAGTTTTTTTTAGGAATGTACATATGTGACTGCTAGTCCTGCAAGGGGGAAAAAAGACTTAAATGAACGTTTTGAACTTTCATTATAAGAGGCAATGAATGTACAGTACTCTTTGGTAAACAGAATGTTAGAAATGGCCAACTGGTATTCATTTTAAATGAACTGACTGTGCTAGATAAAATTAGACACTATATTTAATGAATAGCTACATCCATATTATATTCATGGGACTTTAAAACTAATCGTTATTGTCTTTTTTTTCTTGCTGCCAATTACTTTGGTTGAAAAATTTATGCTAATCATTACACCAAATCTGGGAAATTTCTGAAGGATTGGTGGACCACAAGCCAGCATCCTGACCTCTTAAAGGGCTGTAGAAGACCATTCAGTGTTGCTGCAATATCACCAGAAGGGACATGACAACATTTCTCAGGCTAGTTTTGGCCTGGGGGGTGGGAGAGGCAAACCACTCCCACTGCCACCCATATATCCCCCCCCAACAATAAAACGGTCTGTAGTTGCACTGCCACTGAATGTTGATAGTATGATCTCAGAAGAGGAGTGTCTATGTGCAGAGTGCTGCCCAACTCTGGTTTATATTCAAGGCTATGACTGGATTGTAACAAGAATGGCCTGGCAATTTCAGGAAGATTGTTTTATCTGTCTCCGTTTGGATCAATGTTTATGTTCTTAGAACACGCCAAAACAAACACTGATCTCCTGTGCCTCCTGCTTTCCTTTCCTCTCTGACATAGCTGCAAGAAAACTGTAGGACACACACACACACACACCAGTTCAATCCATCTTTTCTACAACCTAGCTGCCCTTCAAGTGTGTGGACTTCAATGCCCATAATTCTCAATCAATGTGGCCACTGCTGAGAATTTCAGGACTTGAAATCCATACAGCTATTGGGTACCCAGTTTGAGGAAAGTGGTTTAGTTTTTGTCTGAGCATTAAACTATGATTAATCTTAACTATTAGCAGTTAAAAGAAGTTAACTTCACGACTCATGGTTTGAAGTTAGGCTGTTCAAACAAGCCAAAGAGAAAATTAATGACAGATTGTCATGACCAAGACATAAATAGTTCGTTTAAACAGAAATTGAAAGCTACAAACTCCTCCTCAGGATAGTGCTAGAAAAGGAAATTGGGAGGACTGATCTTATAATAACATTGAATGATGGTTTAACACACAGGTAGTCCTCGCTATATGACCACAATAGAATTTAGAATTCTAAATTTAGGTTGGGACTAAATTTAGGACTAGAATTTAGGTTGCTAAGCGATTTGGTTGCTAAGCGAATTGGAGTGGCTTTTACAACCTTTTTATGATGGTCATTAAGCAAATCACTGTGGTCATTAAGTGAATCACATGGTCATTAAGCAAATCCAGCTCCCCAATGGACGTTTTGCTGGAATTTGCTTAATGACCACATGATTTTCTTAACAACTGTCGTAAAAAAGGCCACAAATCATGATCACATGACCGCAGGGGTTGTAAAGCACTTTTCCCAAGGCCATCGTAACTCCGGACCATTGTTAAACAAATGGTCATTAAGCAAGGACTGCCTGTATGTCCAGATCATCCCTATGTATCTGTATTTAGCAAGATCTTGAATATTACATACATTTTGATATGAATGCAATATTTTCCTTTTTGTTTTCTGGCAAGTAATTCCCTACTTCAAGTAATTCTTTATAACACTTTCAAAACAGAAACATTAACCTGTAAGT
Organism: Liasis olivaceus; assembly: GCA_030867105.1. Classification (NCBI taxonomy): domain Eukaryota; kingdom Metazoa; phylum Chordata; class Lepidosauria; order Squamata; family Pythonidae; genus Liasis; species Liasis olivaceus. The sequence goes on along the minus strand of CM061350.1, from coordinate 136,555,888 downwards.
GTAGTGCATAAAAATTCTTGCAAGAGTTCAGGGAATATTTCTATCACTTAAAAAATACACAGAAGCACAATTGTCTAAACTTTCATAATTATTTAGTATGAATACATAGATTATGTAAAGAGTTTTGCTGCATTTTCTTCGACATTACTGCAAGTCTTAATGAAATAATACATTTGTGAAATTTTAAAAGATTTAAAAGATTAAGAGTAATTACTTACTTGCTTTATTTCTTCTTTAAGTATTCGATGAAAGCTCAGTTGACCTAAAGGACAGACTGGCTGCCACTCTTGGGATTTCTTTGTAGCTACTAGCAAATTGGAGATTTCTAGAAAGAAAAAGGAAACCTCTCAAATATATTTGAAACAGATTGTCATCCAGATCTATTACAGGAATGCAGAACAAAATCAGTTGTTAAGAATCCTTCGAATGACTGCCGGCACTGGATATTTTCCAAGTAAATAAATATCAATAAATCTTCAGATCAAATCTATTCCACAAACGGTAGATGCTAAATTTGATTTTCATTATGAAAATCAACTTTCACTTACAAATTTTACTGAATAGCTTGCTATAAGCCACTGTCTCTTTCTATGCAACTTATCTCAAGGTGGCTGCATTAAATGAAATGCCCGATCCAACATCAACATAAATTTAAAGGAACAGTTGCTAACCAGAGTACTTCTACCACAGAACAGATGGTTTCTACTGAAATATTTCATACAGAATATTCACCTCCTTCAATTGCACCAATATAAGCCATTATTACTTTGCTGAATGTATAGACTATTTTTCTCTAGATAATATCAGAATGGCTGCTTAGCCTCACTGGAAACAATTGTAAGATATATTCAGCTGAACTAAGAATATCCCATTGAATCTGTGATGCCTATCAGGATCTGAATTGCACTATAATCATTATTCTGGCCATTAACATCAAATTAGCATGCTAATTAATATCTCTAAGAATGTTTTAATAGAAGCTCCTCATATATTAAATTAGGAAGAGGCTTCATGTGTTTTAAAAATGACGGAGTAATATAAGGTTGCAATTAATTACACCATAAGACTATTCTTGTCCTCTTAGTAAATGAAGCTGATACTCATAATTGCTTTCAAAACTTGATGGAAATCCACATTTCCTTACAGGCACTCAGAACAGCTAACAGGCTGTTTAGGCAATCTTCTGTCTCTGAATCTTGCGCAGCTTTTATAAATGAAAAGCATCGTGTATCATTGGGATAGTGACGCACTGGCTCCATTAAAGTGCAAAAAGTCCACCCTCACAGATCTTCCTATAAGCAGCACCTACAGTACTGTGCAAAAGTTTTAGGCAGATGTGAAAAATGTTGTAAAGTAAGAATGCTTTCAAAAAATGTATATTGTAATGGTTTATGTTTATCAATTTACAAAATGCAAAGTGAGCAAACAGAAGAAAAATCTAAATCAAACCAAATATTTGGTGTGCCTACTCTTTCGCTTCAAACCAGGATCAATTCTTACACTTGCATGCTTTGTACACTTGCACAAAGTTGGGAATCTTGTAGGATTAGAATCAGGTGTATGATTAACCGATTATACCAAGCAGGTGCTAATGAACATCAATTTCATATGTAGGTTGAAACACAGTCATTAACTGAAACAGAAACAGCTGTGTAGGAGGCTTAAAACTGGGTGAGGAACAGCCAAACTCTACTACTAAGGTGAGGTTGTGGAAGACAGTTTCATGTCACAGGTCATACACCACGGCAAGACCGAGCACAGCAACAAGACACAAGGGAGTTATACTGCATCAGCAAGGTCTCTCCCAGGCAAAAATTTCAAAGCAGACTGGGGTTTCAAGATGTGCTGTTCAAGCTCTTTTGAAGAAGCACAAAGAAACGGGAAACGTTGAGGACTGTAGACGCAGTGGTCGGCCAAGGAAACTTAATACAGCAGATGAAAGACACATCATGCTTGCTTCCCTTTGACACTGGAAGATGTCCAGCAGTGCCATCAGCACAGAATTGGTGGAAACCAGTGGGACCCAGGTACACCCATCTATTGTCCAGAGAACTCTGGCCAGAAGTGGTCTTCATGGAAGAATTGTGGCCAAAAAGCCATCCCTCTGACGTGGAAACAAGGCTAAGCGACTCAACTACGCACGAAAACATAGGAACTGGGGTGCAGAAAAATGGCAGCAGGTGCTCTGGACTGATGAGTCCAAATTTGAAATATCTGGCTGTAGCAGGAGGCAGTTTGTTTGCCGAAGGGCTGCAGAGCAGTACAATAATGAGTGTCTGCAGGCAACAGTGAAGCATGGTGGAGGTTCCTTGCAAGTTTGGGGCTGCATTTCTGCAAATGGAGTTGGAGATTTGGTCAGGATCAATGGTGTCCTCAATGCTGAGAAATACAGGCAGATACTTATCCATCATGCCATACCATCAGGGAGGTGTGTGATTGTCCCCAAATTTATTCTACAGCAGGATGACGACCCCAAACATACAGCCAATGTCATTAAGAACTATCTTCAGCATAAAGAACAACAAGGAGTCCTGGAAGTGATGGTTTGGCCCCCACAGAGCCCTGATCTCAACATCATTGAGTCTGTCTGGGATTACATGAAGAGACAGAAGGATTTGAGGCAGCCTACATCTACAGGAGATCTGTGCTTAGTTCTCCAAGATGTTTGGAACAACCTACCTGCCGAGCTCCTTCAAAAACTGTGTGCAAGTGTACCTAGAAGAATTGATGCTGTTTTGAAGGCAAAGGGTGGTCACACCAAATTTTGATTTGATTTGGATTTCTCTTCTGTTTGCTCACTTTGCATTTTGCAAATTGATAAACATAAACAATTACTATATATATATATATATATATATATATATATATATATATATATATTTATATTTGAAAGCATTCTTATTTTACAGCATTTTTTCACACCTGCCTAAAACTTTTGCACAGTACTGTACATGATACCCTGAAAGTACATGATACCCTCTTTACCCATCAAGGATAGCAAGTAACCGTGGGATCTCTTTCCTCCCTTTCCTTTCTTTTCTGAAAGTCAGATGATAGCTGGAAAAGACAAGTCCCTTTTCTTCCAGAATTCCTCTGAATCTGGTGCTTTCTTTTCCACATGCTCAGCTACAGCCTGAGGCAAAACACTCAACAAAACCACCAGGGGTGGAATCTGGAGGCACAGAGGGAGCCAAGATATCTCCCCTGGAGTCCTTTGCTTATATCTTCAAGCACAGCTTTCGAAGAGGAAGTCTGCACATTTCAATATTCATTGTGCACCACTCCCATTCTTTTGTTCTCCTTGGAATGGAATGTAAAAATGAAATATCAAGCACACATTTGAATATTTAATTATTTATAACTTTAAACAACCTGTAGGTATTAAATAACCTCATTGACACCATCATTCAGAGATGAGAACTTAAAACATGTACCAGCCTTTTCAATGTAATTTAAAGGCTGTGTCAACTCTCCAACTGCAGGCAGCTCCTGTGTATCTCCAGAGCAACCACAGAAATTTGAGAACCATCAATTTCCACCATTTGAGTTCAGAATGGACACACAAAGTCATGAGGCTTCACATACCGATTCTGACCCTGAAAATTCAAAACCTTACAAAAGGGTCAAAAACGTTAAGTCCTGCCCACCTGATGACATCATTGCATTTACATGACATCCTCTGCGGCCTTCCAAGGTCAAAAAGGATCATATTTTGATGTGATGCCCAGTCACTTTCAGACTACCTGCCTCTGCTTCTTAATCACAAGTACCTTTAATGAATTAAAACTAATCCAATGTTTCTATAAGCTTTTAGATTGTTTTTATTGTTCATGATTGCCCAATTTTAAGAAGAAGGACATAAAACAAGCTGGAAACATCCAGAAAGATTCATTTCCTTGGTCCTCACTGGCTGCTCAAGAAAAAGAAGCATGACTGGACTGGACTGGAAGACCTCAGCAGCGCCAGCTCTCTCTTTCCCAGGACCAGAGGCATGGGTGTTTAGGCACTTGTTGCAGCTCTTGAGATCATTAGCTACAACTGAAGGACAGACATTTATAATGTACTCCCTCTTTTCTACATTAAATACACCCTTACCATCCAGCCCTGACCTTTAGCTCTGAACAAATTACTTTAAAAAGGACTGATATGTTTGGGACTAGGCAATCTCACTTCAAGAATACAAAACCATATATCATTCAGAATATGTATATATTTGCAAATAATAGGATCATGATGAAATCAATATATAATTATCCATGAAAAAAATGTTAAGATGAATACATAAAGTTAACTTGAAAACACTACCTCTTGGTTTTGGCTGACAGCATCGCTTGAGAGTGAAGACTATGTTATCTGTTCTTAGGATCTGCCCTTTTAAATGGTCCATCAACTCTTTAAGTGATGGAAAGAATTTATCAGATCCATGCAAGAGACATCCATCCTTCTTCATTTCTATCTGGAAGTTCTTATACTGTTTGGGATGATTCATCGAGTGCTTTGGAGAATGAAGGAAAAGAAAGATAAAAGAAATCACTAAGTGAATTCAAGTAAAATGTAGATCTATGTTCATGCCTGAAGAGAGTGCATAGAATGAAATGAAATCCCACTTGACACTGATCCAGCCAGCATTTCAGTTCCATCTGGTGGCACCATACTGGAAACCTTGAAAAGACTAAAAAAATGTGTTAAGGCAGCTGTCTGGGTCGAAAAAGACATAGTTGCTTTAATGTGTTCCCAACAGGTACTATGTGCATGTCTATGTTTGCCTCAAATCCAGATAGTTACACAACTGTAACATTTTCTATAATCAAAAATCAAGTCCATCAATAGTTTTAATATACACCATAAATTAAGAATCACATGGATGTCAGGGAATTTATGATTTATTAGTGGCCTGAATCTTCAGTTGGTTCAAAACAGAGCAGCTGCACTGTTCACTGGGACTTGCTGATACAAACATATTATGTCGGTTCTTTGCTATTACACTGGTTGCTAGTTTTGACTTTTAAAGCCTTAAATGGCTTAGGTAACTAGGTTTCCTAAAGGAGTACTCTCTCCTTTATGTACCTATCTGGATCTTACAATCGTCGAATGAGGCCCTCACCAAAAGAGGTGAGGTGGGCCTCTACAGGGAGAGAGCTTCTTCTGTGCTCTCCCGCCCATTTATGGCATTCCCTGCCTGGAGAAGCCTCTCTGATGCCTCCATTAGCATCATTTCAGCACCAGGTGAAGACCTTTCTATTTTCCCAGGCTTTTAAACTGGCTTTTAATTGCATCTTAATTCCTATTATTTTAGTTTTTGAATGACTGCCTTGCAGCTCCTTAATTTGTATGGTATTTCTATTTTGCATTTTATTTAATTTTATTGTATGTTTTTCCCAAACTGTATTTTTAGTGCGTTTTATTGCAACCTGACCAGAGAGCTTTATTCAAATAAATAAATAAATAGTTACCAAACCTGCAATTAATATATTGGTAACATATGCTTGCACTCCAGTAAGAACCTATTAGATCCAAAACAAGACTAGGATTGGCAATCCCTGTCACTATTTATATCCAAAGAGAAAAATAGGTAACAGAGCTTAGAATCTGCTTACATTTTCCAGTTACAGCCCTAGAAACTTACAGGAAGCTCAGTAACTCCATGTTTGGTAAGAAGGAAATTTCACACTCATTCTGGATATCCATAGACACAATTTTTGGAATCATTAATGGTGAGATTATCACTTCTCAACCCAATTCCTCAAAAGTTATATTCCCCAGATCAAAGGTCTTTAAAGAGAAAATTACTGGACCTCCATCATACCTGTGAGTATTCAATACATATCACAGTCAAGAGAATGTTGTTGAAGTCTGTACAGCTCCATCTCAATACGTATGTCCCTTCTTCATTGCCTTCCTGTTTCAGCTTATTAATAGCATATTCTGTGCTAAAAGAGGTTTGAGAAAAATAAGTGATTAAAGCTTAGTAACTGTGGACAACTGACCATTCCCTCGAAAGCATGCTTGTTTTTAAACTGTTCTTTGTTGTTAGATATATAATGGTAGGAGACATAATATATTTGGAATTCTGAGAACTCGTTACAAGTTACAAAAAGGCTTTTCTCTGGCCAAGTGAGAACAGAGAAGTTCAGTTTTCATGAACCCAAAAGTTGGGAGTGTCAAAAGAGGGAAGCTAAAATAAAAATAAAATATATTTTTAAAAAAGGCAAATATTTTACAATCTATAATGACTGTTCACAAAAAAATACTGTTTTAAGGTCAGTTTCTGAAGGGAAATAGCTGTTTCACAAAAAGACAATTTGGGCCTTAGTTTCTAATTGAACACAATTGTGCTTCTTAAAAAAAGACATAATGCCTGTTTCAGAAGCTTCATAACATTGTTATACTAACCAGTTGAATTGATTAGACACAGGGTATCATACTGTATCAGAAGATCTAGATTTTAGAAATTATTTCATTGTTGAAGCTTATCAGCTTCTTTTAATTATACTTCCAGTCATATTCCTTAATGAAGTTCAACAGTTCAGTTTAAATTAATCTGCAACATTTGTTAAAGAAAGCATACAGGTTTATATCAAGATGACTTTCTTTAAAAAGTAGAGCATACAAAAGATATTAACTAACCAGATTGGACCATGGCAGCCATTTTTAATGTTATGTTCTATCAGAGGTGGTGCAATATCTGTGCAAAGAAAGTGGTGGGCATCTGCAGTCAACCTGAAGTATCCATCTACCAAAGCAGAAAACGACAAAGCTTCTTCATGTGAAGACAGTTTAAATTCCTGGAGTATAAAAATAATGTTTTAAAGAATTATTCCAGTTCAGGTTCACAATAGTCACAACAGACCTACAGGGATGGTCAAAAACATTTGGCTGCTGAAGCAAAGAGGAAAGTGTGCTCTTTCCCAGTACACAGATTAACCAGAATAGCACTTAAATCTACACCAGGCTTGACAATGAGATATTCTAAAGACAATAGACTAGGTTTTCTGACATAAAAAATGTTCTAAAAAATGGGAATGGCTGGGGGCATTCTGTCTCAGGGGCTTGGAAATGCTGCTTCTTACTGTCTGCTGTCTGACATTTGCCTACTTTGCCTAGCTCTGTCCACTTCCTAAAAGTTTACCAAGGACTTAAATTCAATTCAGTAAAATGTACATCTTTTATCTTCTAAATGTTTGAAGAAAATAGTATTATAAAAACAAGAAAACAGGAATAACGTCTTATCTATATTGTGCTGAACTGATAGCTGCACCCTCTCTTCTAAATTTGATCTGTTTCTAAGTATGTTGGCCTTCTCTTGATCTAGATATGGAACCTCGGTTCACGAACGCATCTGTTCACGAACAATTCGGGTCACGACCAGCTCCGGCCGCAAAAATTTACCTCCGGTCGCGAACGCCGGATCGGGTGACGAACAGAATCCGCGGCCATTTTCCCTCCCGTGTCACGTGGTCGCAGCTTCCTGTAGGGAGGAGACTCTTCCTCCAAGCAGGAACCGCGCCCATTTTCCCTCCCGTGTCACGTGGTCGCGACTTCCTGTAGGGAGGGGACTCTCCCTCCAAGCAGGAACCGTGGCCATTTTCCCTCCCGTGTCACGAGGTCGCGACTTCCTGTAGGGAGGGGACTCTCCCTCCAAGCAGGAAGCACGGCCATTTTCCCTCCCGAGCAAGGTTAGCTTTCTCTCTCTTCGTACTGTACTTTGTGTGATATCTTTGCGGTTTTTTTTAAAAAAAACATGGTTCAGAATGGATTAACCGTATTTACATTGAACCTTATGGGGAAATTTGACTTAGGTCGTGACCAGAAATCGGTTGGCGACCAAATTTGGGGTCGGAACGGATTAACTGTATTTACATTGAACCTTATGGGAAAATTTGATTCCGGTCGCGACCATTTCGAGTCGCGACCAGAGTCGCAGAACGAATTAAATTCGTGAACTGAGGTTCCACTGTACTAAATGTCAAGTACAGGTTACCAATGCAGGTTCTTCCTGAAATGACTGCTCATGGATTACAGTCTGAATCCGACTTGTGGGACACCTACCCAAATCTTAATGGGACTTTCTGTTGACATCAAACATGCATGAGAATGCAGCTTTCAACACAGAAAGCCTAACTTTCAGCATACTGGGAACCTCTCACTTCAGCACTAAAAATGACAATCTACACAGTTATGTATGGGAGAGATTAATTCCTTATATTTCCAACGTCGCTCCTGGAAAATGACAAAGTGATCAAGGATCTAGACATAAATTATATGAGACAGCATGTGTTAAATTTGAATTACAACTTTTATAATATACATTTTCTACTTTATATACAATTTGGAAAGATGTATATCCTTATAATAATGACATTTTTCTCAGAGTTCATATGTAAGTTACAGCAAAAGATATAGGTGCTACCTCTTCCCTAATCACACAAATACTCACTAAACCATCAAACCTTGCTTGCAAAATTTTAGTATTTTTGCCTGGAATCTCATGAGACCCATAACAAGTACACTGAAATCTCATGAGAAATTCCATTTATTTTATACACACTTTTTGCTTCAGGGACCACCTTAGGTGCCAGGGAAACCTCAGCACCCATGACCACAAGTCAACCTTTTTGTTATCAAATAGAAGTTGGTAACAGGTTTAGACCACATATACACATAAACAAAATGCTGATGTATAAAGAGGACTGATCAACACACAGTATATTAACATAGTAGGTTGCGTCTGTGTTAGTGATTGAGGCTACAGAATCAAGGGGATACTACTTTGGGATCATTAACTCTGATAGCATGTAGGTGGCTTTATCAGATACTTACCAACCTCTTGTTATCTTGTTTGTAGATGCAAACTGTAGATTCCTTGATCACAAGATGAGTTATTTCAGGAAAGTAAGAAAAACTGTTCCATTCCTCCCTTTTGTTTTTTTCTTCATTTTTCTCCACTTTGTTGTCAGATTTTTTTTTCTTAATTTTTTGTTTTTCCTCTTCACTTTGTATAATCTGGTGAATATTACCATGCACACTCTGAATAATTTGATTTATCGCATGTCCAGTATCTTCTCAAATCTCCCTCCCAATCTCTTTCTCTCTCTCACACACTCAGACAGACAGATATCACAAGCTTGGATTCAGTTCTTTGTAGTAGCTGTTAGATTCATTATTCATTATCAAAATGCACCTTTCACCACATCAGTAGTATTCAACCTACACAAAGCATTATGAAAAATCCTTCAGTGAAGGATAAAGTTGTACCACCATATAAGGAATACTAATAATATTTTTCCGAATAAATTACCCTTGGCTGCACAAATGTCATTTTGGACTGACAAATTCAATAAGGATGACTAAAATATTTTTATTCCTCCTCAAGATCATATATGTATTCATGTATGTGTGTTCCCAATTAATATATATGTATGTGTACATTTACGTTAGATTTATCTCCTGCCTTTCCTTCAAGAGCTCAAGACAGCATACGTAGTGTTCTCTTCTCCCATTTTTCCCTACTATAACATTCCTATCAAGTCGGTTAGACCAAAAAAGTGGCTCAAAAACACCCAGTGATATTTTGTGGATGAAGGTGAACTAGAATATGCATCTCTTAGGTTTTAATCCAATACCTTATCCACTACATCACATTGGTGCGCTCCTTCTTTCTCTCTCTCTCTCTCCACACACACACACACATTTCTTTTATATATCTTTGTAACTCTGCATACTCCTTTTTTAAACTTCTGTATTGCAAAAAAATAATATTTCTGTTACTAAACAATGCATAAATCACCTATCCTGGATATTTTATCGGTCACTACCTTCCCCTCATCTTAATTTGTTTTGATAACCAGGTATGATTCCCAAGCAGATTACCACTGAAGGTCAGTTGCAAAAGACAAGTCAGCTCCAGGAACCACACCATGTTCTCAGGGATGCCAGGTATGCTCCCACCCTTGCTCTAAGAGTTTCTTTCATTCCGCAATATTTTCACAACACTTTCAGCCCGAAATATATCTTCCCTCAAGTAGTTTGCTGTATTCCTGCTCCCAACGTACATTTTGCTGAATTTGAAAGTACCAGATTAAGTAGCTACACCCAAGTTGAAACTTCTAGCCTTGACTCCTGCTGACTTCATGGATGTGTCCATGTAGGTTTTTTGGCAACAATATGGAACTGGTTTCCTGTTGCCGTTTTCCAGGATGTTGTTTACACTGTACCTCTGGAGAGTTCCCTGTCTTTCATATTCTGACCATATAAAAACTTTTAAAAAACCAAAATACTACTCTGTTCATTTGACTCTAACTAACCTTGTTAGTAGTCAAAGGACTTGTGATACTCACAAGCGGTTTACGTCGCCATTGGATTCCAAGATTGCCTGTCACCATCACTTCATAACAGGGAATTATTGTTTCAGAAGCATCCAAGTTAAAGTTCTCATTTTCTGATGAAATCAGCAGTGAGGATGTCTCAAATCTTTCAGCTCCATAATGCTTTGTCAATGTCTCCATTGTGGCTAAATATTTCACTTTCAGATCATGAGGAGAAACACTGCTGTCAGAAATGGTCTTGTTGTTAAATTCCTTGAGGAAATTCTTGAAAACATTTTTAATTCGTATTCTCGTTAAGAAGTTTCTTTGTCTAATTTTCTTGTTCAGTGTTTCCGGAATATACTGTCTATAGCTGAAATGAGATAGCACAAAAAAAGTACATACTCATTTTCAATAGCCTGTTATAAATTGCAAGAAGGGATATTTCATTTAATAAATACACATACACATAGAGACAAAATACATGAAAACAAAAAAACATATTTGAAAACTTAGACTGCGGTGAATATTTGACTCATCTATTATGATTTCTTTCTCTGGCCTACATACAACTTCTCTTACAATATGACTTAAAAGTGAGTATTTAATGTCTAGAATTCTAAAACTGATCAGGGAACATTTTTACAGCCAAAAGGCAGTACTTAATGAACTGGATAACAACATGGTGAAGAACTACAGGCTACATTATTATCTTACTTGCAGCTCCAGCAAAACCAGTATTTACTTTTCAGAAACAGCATCACTTAGCTATCAATTGCAGTTAAAAGTTATTCTGGACAACATTTTGAATTGCCAACATACTTCTTCCTCTTTTTTTCTCCATAAAGGCACCAAGGCTGAATGAATGCTAGACAAGTCATAGCAATGTGCTGGTGAAATAGGTTAGAAATGCCATGTTTATGTTGTGAGGGGCTGAAGAAAGTTTGGGGGAATCTTTGGATTCCCCTTTGAGTTGTAGGTTGGTACTGCAGGAGTCTGTGGTGGTTGCAGGACAGACTGACAATCAGAGTCTCCAGACTGATCTCCTGGGCTTGGTGCCCTGTGATATATTGAGAGTCAGATGGGATTACACAACTAAAGAGGTCATTTGGAGAGACAGTGGAAGAGTGGTAGCAATGCTTGTGTTAGGCTAAGGGCTGGAAATACTGCTAATCAGCTGCTGAAGATCCAGCAGCAGTGGCAACAGAGTTGGTAACATTTCTTAACTAGGTTGTAGCAACAGCTGTGTGTTCAGCAAATGTTGATCTCCCAGCAGAGCAGTAACAGTGATGGGTGATCCAGAGATGCCTGACCTTGGTGTTTTGGAAGGTATTAGCATCAAGATGATAGCACTTAGTGTTTGCAGGAATGGGATCACTCATCCTTGAGTGAAGAGGTGGACCTGCCAGCAATTAAGGAGGTAGCAGTCAAATTCAACTCAAGAAGCGATCACTGAATCTGACGGTGCTGGACAATTTTCATCCTGCCCTCTAACCTTCCTTTTCCTACCTGGTCAGGTTGCAACTTCAAAGAGCTCTGGAAGAAACAGATTATCTGGACATTTTCATTCAGGTTTCAGACCTAGTTGTAGTACCACAACAGCAATGACTGCACTTGTTGATAAACTCTAGTAGGTGAGGTGGTACATCCATTCTGGCCCTCCTTGATCTTTCAGTGGCCTTTGATACCATTTATCAAGATATCCTTCTGGATGACTTAGGGGATTTGGAGTGGGGGGCATAGTATTGCAGTGATTCTCTTTCTTCCTCCAGGACTGGTTGCAATGGTGGTGGTAGGTATCTAGCCCTAAGCCCCTGCTATATGAAATTCCTCAGAGCTTTACTCATTCCCCACTCCTGTTTAACATATACATGAAGCTGCTGAGTGAGGTCAGCATGGGTCAATATGCTGATGATATTCAGCTACACATTTTTACTCATGGCCAACCAAGTTATGCTGTCCAGGTTTTCTCGCAGTGTCTGGAGGCTGTGAGAATCTAGATGGGAAAGAACATGTTTCACTTTAACCCTAGCTGATTGGATGTGGATGTGGGCTTTAGCAGTCCTCAGATCTAGAGACTTTCCATCATTAATTCTGGATGGGGTAGCACTCCTTCAGGCAGAATTTGGAGGTCTTCTTTACTCCTACTCAAAGGTGCCAGCCCTGGCCAAGAAGGCTTTCACATAAATCCATCTTGTGTACCAGTTGCACCCCTTGCTGGATTTGGGAGCCTCTGCTCACAGTTATTCATACCTTGATCACCTCTCAATTGTCTATTACAATACACTCTATATGTGGCTTCCCTTGAAGACTATTTGGAAGATATAACTGTTCCAAAATGCAGTGGTCCAGGTAGTTACAGGTGCACCATGGTACACACATAACATCATTGCTTAGTAAACTGCACTGGCTCCCAGTTGGCTTCCAGGTGCAATACAAGGTACTGGTTACCACTTATGGCACAGGGCCAGGCTACTTATGGGACAGCCTATCTCTGATTATTTTTTCTCATCTCATAAGAATGGGAATGCTCCTGGTCCCTTCTATTAAAAAAGGTAATCTAATAGGACCTAGAAGAAGCACATTCTCTGTTGCAGCACCTGCCCTGTGGAATAGCCTACTCCCAGAGATTAGGATGGCCCCAATTCTGTTGTAAGGTATTGAAAATTTTCCCCTCCCACCTCAGGCATTGGGCCAGGGTGCTAGGTGAGCTAATTTCTAGGAATTATTGGTTTAAATCAGATTGGTCTTGAATGCACTATGTTTTTATTTCAGTTGTTTTTGGTGCTTTTTAAATTTAGTATTAGCTACCAAGAGTTAAATTGTATGAGCCGGGCAACCATACAAGATAATTGATTAATTAACTGCAGGGAAAAGTGAAAGGGAAATAAAGTCCACCATTATAATAAAACATATATGGAAATTGTTCATCAACACTTGAAGCTTTATGGTCATATACCATGACCATCAAACCATTTATAACGCCAGGGCAAGTTTCATGATTGTTAATAGTGGCATTTCAGCATCTTCTATGTAGAACTAGTTAAGATAATTCTTGTTTGATATGCTAAAGCTTGTGCATGGCATATATAAATACTAAGAATGGGCATGTGCTTTTCAGCCACAGTTTATATGTCTCTATAGGACAGGGATCTGGACTGGATATGGTCACTTCCTCACTAGCTTGAGCAATCCCAGATGCCAAGACATCATTTTTCTGTGCTGAGAGCAAACATTCTCCGTATTGCCTTGCACATAATTTTTTTATCCACAAACAAGGCCATTTGTGCATAACAAAGTGTGGAATCAATCAGTTCAGCCTCACGTTGAACACAGTTCGGCCTCATGTTTCCTACACCAACTGGTCAAAAGAAATAAGCTTATTTGGAACAACACTCAAGTAGTTCAGACTCACCTGATATCTTGGGGAAGTTCTTTTAACCCCAGTTTTTTTTTAATTAAATAGTGAGATATTGCAAGTACAGCCATACCCAAACATTCATTTTCAATTTCATGTGATTCTTGATCATTTTTAGCTTCCCGAAGAGGCGCAAGACCTTTTACCAAGTCATTCTGACCCTATATTGGACAGTGAGATAAATCTATTTTAGCAATAAACACAGTTATTTCACTTCATTCACCAAATACCCAAGAAACAGAGCCTTCCATATAAAAGTCAGTTGATATATTAAACAACAGAAGAGTATTGCTTCTTCCTTCCCCAAACGCATAACATAAATTGAGACAGTGAAGTCACATATGTACCACAGAATAATATCTCAGTGAAGAGATATTATTCAAAAGAGTTTTAAACCCTAATGCATTTTTGCTTTCTATCTTGTTATGGACTGCCTTTCTGCAAATATGCACTGTTTACTAAAATAAAGCAACAGAAAAACAACTTTGCTAAACATCTGGGGCAACATTCAACATGTCTTTCTTTCATAAATATAGATCTTCGGTTAGAGTTTATGCATATATTCAGTTAGAGTTTATACATATCAATAATCATGATCATACCTATTCCATCTCAGAGAAATAACAGTGCTTTCTAAAGATAATGAAATGAAAGTACTACTATAATACTGTACATAAAATGAGTTAGAATTCCCTTACAAATTACTTGCCTGGGCAAAGAGATACTCTAATGAATTTGCATCAAGGAGTGGTGTTCCATCTGGTACTGATCTGGTTTCATAAGAATTCTTCTTCTTTGGAGAATGCCTCCAGACAGATGGCTCATTTTCATTTGTTCCATGCCAATTAGTAAAGTAAAACCTTGAGCAAATAATTATAAGGATTTAAATTAAACTCTTAGGTGTTATATGCATAATTGAACTTTATATAACTAGATAATAGGAAACCAGGAATACCAGCAATTTTTCAAACATGTAATTTATAAAGAGCTGATAACTTTTTTCAGGCTTATCCAGTCATATCCGCTAATAATAACAAGCCCAAGGACAATGGGCCCTTACAGGGTCCTTTCAGGCCTCACAACCATAGCATTCTTGTCTAGTTAACAAAATGCGATGCACAGCCTTTCTAATGCAGGATTTCCCATTTGATACTAGTCCTTTCCAGCAACGGCTTCCCTGAGATATTTCTGATCAGAATAAAAGCCACACGAGGATTAATTTGACAGTCAGTCAGTCAGTCAAAATATATATATATTCAAAAATATATCTTGTTCAGCACATATTTAGTCTTTCAAACTCAATGGGATTTGAAAGTTTTAACATTTTGTCTGGACTGTACTAAAGTACCACTTCTTATCACATTTCTTTCCAGGTACCTGCCAATTCTGCAAAGAAAAGCAGTTAAAAAAAAAAACTGAACAGGTTAGGATTTCATTGGCGATGTACTGCTGGAGGAAGAAAATCTACCCAGACCTATTATTTTCAAAGGTTTAAACCATCTAACACCTATCAGTGGGCATAACCTGATATTGAATTAATTTGAAAACAATGGCAAGGTATCCTTCAGTTAATCTTCCTGCCTGATGTATGGGATCTATTTAAACTCAGTTGTCCAAATGTTTTTGTAAATGACTCTTATTTTGGGAGCTTTCTGAGCAGACACCCTAAGTATATTATAATAACTCTCAACTCTGCTTCTTTATAGGCTTTAAAGGCTTAAGTATATTTACTTTTTCCTTTCAAAAATCTATGCTTGATTGAATACTTATGATAGTTTGAATGACTAATTGATCCAATAATTATAAGGTTCACTTGCTGTAGATATATACTGAAACTCAAATTGCTTATGTTTTTCAAGGACAGTTTAATTAATAGCCAATATAGCGTAGCTGAGCTTGGCTCAGAATATTAAATACAGATTATTCAGGAAGTCCTCATATCTTTTACTGGAACAATATTTCTACAAATGCAATAAAATGCTATTAGGAAAGTAATAAAAGCCTATTTAAATAAACAAGTGCTATCGTTCTTTCTGCATGGAGTTAAACAGAGCAACTGCAGCATAATGAGAGAGATGTGAACACACATATATACATACCAATCATGCTGTTTCCTTTTGGGTTAAGTAACATTATACAGAACAAAGGAAAGGAGTAAGAAACAATAAACCAAAGAAATTAAAGGCACACAAAAAAAATTAAGTCTATACCAACACCATTTCCTATATTTCTCCTTATCTTTCTATTCTTGCAAACCCTCCTTAGTTCTCTCATGTCCATGTACTACTTCATACATTGCTTTTTGTTCTTTAAGCTTTTCACCTCCGAGGACCTCATCAGCTCCATTCAACAAGGACCTTCTTGGTCTTCCCCTTCTCCTTGACTCTTCCATCATGTGCTTTGCAATTTGATCATTAATTTTCTCCCTATGACCAACCCTTTAGCGTACTTCTTTTGTACTCACCCCTCACTTTTGCATTATACTTACATCCATTCAGTACTCGTTCATTCTTGGTCCTCTTTCTTCTTGTTTTACCTTACCATCTGTCCTGGAAGTCATGTAAAACCCTGCATATGTGGCTGTGACATAATGTAACACCTATATTTCTCTGCTTTGAGAGCTTAAAGGTAGACTGTATATTTGAATAGCTTCTATGTATCCCTTCCTGCAACTGCTGAGGGCCAGGGCCCAGATAGCTCCTAAAGCTAATTAACTGTATATAGTTATCTAAAGTGCAAAGATGAGTTAAATTCTTGGTAGAGAGTTTGAGCCCCATAGAATAACATCTAGCTATGTATTTCTGAAGACTCTAAGGATGAAAGTGATCATGTACTGTCTCCTGGTGGTTTTCTGTAAGTAACCCATTCCCACTGCAGTCAATTTACTTTTGTTTCTCCTGTATAAGTGGGCAAAAGCACATTTTTATATACAACCATTTTTTATTCTTCCAACACTCATTCTTCATAAGACACCACATTATTATTCACTACCTTTCTATCAGCATTAGCACATCTAAAACTTCTCTATCCATCTTCCTACCTTCAGTAAATATCCTCTACTTGCTCTTGCTGTATAACACTTATCGTAATTTGTAATTCTTCATTCCATTTTTCCTGTCTAACATGAGTACCTCACAAGAAGGAAAGATGGACTATGAAAAGATCTCAGTCCCAACAGAAACACCATAGTAAACACCAAACATAATAAAGGTATCTGTTGAAGTTGTTGTTTCATATGTCAACACTAACTGGATGAATAAAACAATAAAGTGAAACTAGGTTATGAGTATCTTAGTCTTTGATTTATTCATTTTCAGTTCTATACTCCTTATTGCATTTTACAACCTAAGGGCAGCTGCAAATGATTTGGATTCTTAGCCAATACTACAGCATCACTGCATAAAACGTACATGTATATTCATGTATCAACCAACATTCCTCTACCATCACCAAAAGCATTTTATATACATTTATCAATAAATATACAAAATAACCAAGATGATCAATGTCTTACTCCCTATCCAACGTTAAACCATTTATTAAACATTCCATTCTCATGCATGTTTTTCTTCTATCATATACTGCTCTTACTGCATTGAGCAACCAACCCTCAACTCCAAAGCATTCCATAATTTAAACTGATCGACTTTATCATACATTTTCTATAAGTTAACATATGTATGAATGCGAGGAAGACAAATTATTTCACATTTCTCAAGGACCTGGTAAAGAGCAAAAATCTGGCCTGCACTTCCCCTGCCCAGTATCACTGCACTTTTCAAATTTCATTCATGGCATTTCTTAAATTTCACCCACTGTCACCTCTTGTACACTTTCTATTAGAATTCTTCCAAACCCATTTTCCCAGGCACACTTAAGTAAGTGTGCCTGTAGCTTTTCTTGCTATCTTTCTCTTTATACAAGGGAACAATGGCATTCTTCCAATCATCAGGCATAGATGCAGTCTTCAAAAACATTAAACAAGTCACATAGCCCTTCTGAAAACAAACCACACCCATATTTTTATATTCCTCCAGTCGCTCCATCTATACTGACAGTTTTACTGGTTTTCAATATTCTCACAGGATTTATTATTTCTTTTTCATCCTTTTTTCTTTGGAAACAATTGTAATATTTATTTCAATCCTACTCTTCAACATACCACTATCAGTCCCATACAAATTGTGATATATTCCTTCCAGCATTTTTTGACTTCAATTTAATCCCAAATCATTTAATCACTTCCATTTTTAATTCCATTTACTCTACTAGAGGCTCCTGGCTTAACCCTCTTCAACCAGTTTCCCAACTCACCCGCGTCTTCTCTTTTTTATTCTTTACAACCCAAGGGCTTTTATGTTTTCTCTAACGTTTTAATCTTAACCGTTCCTTGCTCTCTTTGATTGTATTCTTTGCTGTTATATTTTTCTCACCATATCATACCTTTTTCTCCCTCTCATTTTTTGCAACACTCTTTTATTCTATTCATGCAAGCTACCAACTCTAATCTAGAGATTACCTGTGAGCCAACATGTTGCCCACATCTCACCAAACATATGTTCAGTATTCAAAGTAGTTTTAAGCAACCTTCTTAATATTTCAAAAATTCCCTTTAAATTCTCCTGTATAGACAGTGATTGTAAAGAATTAGTCATATACTTAGCTATTATTTCTATATTAATTTAATTATTCTAGAATTGTCCAGTTTATTTATTTATATGTATTTATTTAGTAGATTTATATGGCTGCCCATCACAAACACATGACTCTGGGCAGCTAACAATATTAAAAATGATAAAAAACACATACAGAAAACATAAAACCCACAGTAGCCAAAAACATTTATAAAAACCACAATCAAATATTTAACACAACCAAGAAGGAATCTCCATACCACACCTGGGGCCCCAGGCTTGAGCACAGAGCCATGTCTATGGAAGGCCAACAGGGGTGTGGCCAGTCTAATCTCTGGAGGGATGACATTCCAGAGGATGGGTGCCATGACAGAAAGGGTTCTCCTCCTGAGCCCCACCAGCCCACACTCCCTAGCTGATGGTACCTGGAGCATGCCCCTCCTGCTGGATTGGACCTGCTGTTCCTCTAATCTGTGTCAAGAAGAAGAAAACTGCAAGTCTTTCAAAGCCACTTTAATATGATATGCTTTTTAGCAGTGGTTTCTTGGCAACAATGTGAAGGCTGGAAGTACTTTAAAATCAAGTGAATTAAATACTAAATGCAGAAGCAGGCCACACTTCTTCACAAAGTTACTATCACACCAATTGTATTAGAGACGATCATAGTTACCTCATGCGATAATAAACACGAAGTGAAGTTTTGTCATCAATACAGAAGACATGATTTGGTGCGTACCAAAGCTTTCTACTTTCATCAAAGAGGGCAAACAAATTGTGGCACAAAGGAGAAATAGCTGGCAAAAGAAATAAATAAAAAAAGAAGCCATTAGCTCAGTGAATATTTTAAAGAATATAAAATATGCATTTATGCAAGTCTTACAATAACAATATACTGTTAAAATTATTTTGTGCCTTCAATTATACAGTAGCTACATTTTAATATAAAAATGTTCAATAAAGATTATAGCTGTTATTGTTTGTCTTTATTCAATTAGACCATAAAGCAGAAACACAGTTTTGGCAATATTTGTCATAAGATTATATGTGATAAAATGGTGGCTTATTTGTTTGTGTCTACTACAGCAACTACAGGGTTAACTGGGGACTTCCTTATAAGGAATGTGGGACACAGGTCAGAAGAATCTGGAGAGAGGGAAGAGGCAACTGGCACAGTGAACAGAGATGAAAAGGAGCCAATACAGCAGAAAAGGAAAAAAGAAACATTGGTGGAGCTTATGACATAATACAATAATCCCTCCCCTCAATGGCTAACATACTGCACTACCCATAAAAAAATGGATAAGAGAGAAAATACCCTGAGTATAAGAACTCTAAAGCTAAACACTTTGGATGGGGCAGTGGGATTTTGAGTATATATATATTCAATCTCTCCCCGCCCCCCAAATTAATTATTGCATTTCTGCCTCAATAAATGCACGTTTGCCACAAAGCATCAGAACAACTTTTGCATGTGAGTTACAGTCAGTACTGCAGTTTGGCAACAATCCACAGTACACATACAATACTGTGCAAAAGTTTTAGGCACGTGTGAAAAAATGTTGTAAAGTAAGAATGCTTTCAAAAATATATATTGTAATTGTTTATGTTTATCAATTTACAAAATGCAAAGTGAGCGAACAGAAGAAAAACCCAAATCAAATCAATATTTGGTGTGACCACCCTTTGCCTTCAAAACAGCATCAATTCTTCTAGGTACACTTGCACACAGTTTTGAAGGAACTTGGCAGGTAGGTTGTTCCAAACATCTTTGAGAACTAACCACATCTTCTGTGGATGTAGGCTGCCTCAAATCCTTCGGTCTCTTCATGTAATCCCAGACAGACTCGATGATGTTGAGAGCAGAGTTCTGTGGGGACCAAACCATCACTTCCAGAACTCCTTGTTGTTCTTTACACTGAAGATAGTTCTTAATGACATTGGCTGTATGTTTGGGGTCATTGTCCTGCTGCAGAATAAATTTGGGGACAATCACACCCCTTCCTGATGGTATGGCATGATGGATAAGTATCTGCCTGTATTTCTCAGCATTGAGAACACCATTGATCCTGACCAAATCTCCAACTCCATTTGCAGAAATGCAGCCCCAAACTTGCAAGGAACCTCCACCATGCTTCACTGTCGCCTGCAGACGCTCATTATTGTACCACTCTCCAGCCCTTCAGCGAACAAACTGCCTCCTGCTACAGCCAGATATTTCAAATTTGGACTCATCAGTCCAGAGCACCTGCTGCCATTTTTCTAAACCCCAGTTCCTATGTTTTCGTGCGTAGTTGAGTCGCTTAGCCTTGTTTCCACGTCAGAGGGATGGCTTTTTGGCCACAATTCTTCCATGAAGACCACTTCTGGCCAGACTTCTCTGGACAGTTGATGGGTATACCTAGGTCCCACTGGTTTCTGCCAGTTCTATGCTGATGGCACTGCTGGACATCTTCCAATGTCAAAAGGAAGCAAGCATGATGTGTCTTTCATCTGCTGCATTAAGTTTCCTTGGCCGACCACTGTGTCTACGGTCCTCAATGTTGCCCGTTTCTTTGTGCTTCTTCAAAAGAGCTTGAACAGCACATCTTGAAACCCCAGTCTGCTTTGAAATTTTTGCCTGGGAGAGACCTTGCTGATGCAGTATAACTCCCTTGTGTCTTGTTGCTGTGCTCGGTCTTGCCGTGGTGTATGACCTGTGACATGAAACTGTCTTCCATAACCGCACCTTAGTAGCAGAGTCTGGCTATTCCTCACCCAGTTTTAAGCCTCCTACACAGCTGTTTCTGTTTCAGTTAATGACTGTGTTTCAACCTACATATGAAATTGATGATCATTAGCACCTGTTTGGTATAATTGGTAAATCATACACCTGACTCTAATCCTACAAGATCCTTGACTTTGTGCAAGTGTACAAAGTGTGCAAGTGTAAGAACTGATGCTGGTTTGAAGCGAAAGGGTAGGCACACCAAATATTGATTTGATTTAGATTTTTCTTCTGTTCGCTCACTTTGCATTTTGTAAATTGATAAACATAAACCATTACAATATATATTTTTGAAAGCATTCTTACTTTACAGCATTTTTTCTCACCTGCCTAAAACTTTTGCACAGTACTATACATACAGCAACAAGTTTAGAAAAGATAATATCCAGAAGCTAAGGACTGTTTCCAAATATTCCTGCAGCAAGATTCAGGCAGGTTCTGTGTGTTTTTCCACAGTTTCTCCTCTCAAGCACACACAGAGAGGAATACTAAGGTTGGTGGATCTTTCATTTGTTTGAGCACGTGATGCCCTTTGGTTCTAAGGACAAACTGAGAGAATCCTCTTTAAATAAGCCAAAACTTATTCACAATTTACTGCATCTAAGATTCACTTGAGATCTTAAATAAGTTTTAAAAACCAGAAAACTAATGTATAATTTCAGTAAAATATAGCCAGACTGCAATCTGTACACACTAGCAAGAAATACAATAAAAAGGGGTCATTTTTCACAGCAGTACGACGCCATCGTACTTTTAAGTTTTTAAACAATTTGGAAGCAGGCACTTTATATGTTTGCATTATTGGCTACTGTGCTACACACAACCTTTAAACTCAATTAGCATGAATAATACATGGGCTTTTAAAATGTTCACTGCAATTTATAATAAAAGTTATTCAGAATAAGTAGATGAATTCTTCTTGAAGTCCGTCCAAGTGATTTTTACTATCCAGAAACAAGAAGCAAAAAGCAGGAGAACTTCCTGGAGAGATGGGCCACACGAACGGATAGGGCTCACAGAAAAGCAACGATAACTCATTAATTGCAGTTGTAATTACAGTAAGGAAAGAAAGGATACATATATAGACCAAAGAGACATATGAAATATTAAAACAGGATAATTAATTACAGGAAGAAAGTACCTTAAAGGGATTAATCTTGATTCTGGAAAACAATGATGTAGTAAAGATGTTTGGGTCAAAGTTGTAAGAATTTTAAGAGAGTACATATAGCATTTTAAACTCTGAAAGAAACCAGCAACTTCCACACGTGCTTTGCCTTTTCCATAACTCACACGTACGCTTTCAGGCACTTTTTCAAAGATTACCCTATGGTGCACTTTCTCATCCAACATTCTACTCACACAACAGTTAATGAGAGGCCTGTGGGAAAAGCACCATCTTGACCCTCTCAGGTTGGAGCTAGCAATTGCAAATATTTAAGAACACAGGTAAAGGCAGAGTGATAAATTGAGTCAAAAGTCAAAGGCAACATAGTTCCTGTTAGGACCAGAGTTCACAGGGCAAGGCCATATTTGCAGTCCATAGTAGTGCAATCTTCTTTACTAATGAAGGGTATTCAGAGGGATCCAACTTTTGAAAAGTAAAGATCCTCAAGACAAGCTTAAGTCTTGATGACTTTATGGATACGTTCATGTAGTTTTCTTAGCAACAGCATGGGAATGGTTTGCTATTACTTTATTCCATGATGTTCTGTTGACTTCCTCATCTAGCTGTGTGACTTCATAGCAATCTTCCATTCAACTACTAACCTCACCCTGCATAGGATTTTTGTTCTGGGATTTTATCTTTTTTAAAAAAAAATTAGATCATTCAAAGTTAGGCTCTGATACTGGAGGTAATTTAATTTTTAAGTGCTAGAATATATTTTATTCTAATTTTATCTTTTCAATGCAAACTGCTGTGAAAATATAGTATAACATGGCAATTATAAATAACATAACTTGACAATTAGAAGCCACTGAAGCCCTTATTCAAGAATTTCTCTAACTTCCCTTTAAATGGATGAGTCCAAAAATCATTCCTGTTTATTTTAAACAAGCTAAATAATAAGAGAGGTTACTACTGAAACTCACAGCATTTTTGCGCAGCTTCAATGCAAAGTTCTTCTGCTGTGTACTTGCCACGTGTATAACAAAAGGAAGGCTTTTCTTGTAAGTAGAAGGTTACTTCCAGTCCTTGCTCCTGAACTTCTGTGCTGACTTCATTTTTCTTTAAACTTCTCATTTTTGCACAGAAAGCCATAGCTTTGCAGTCTTCTTTTACATACATATACTACATACATAGAAAGGAAAACTATCACAACGAAGTAGACAAACTATCAAATATTATCCATTAACAATATTCTCTTATTGCAGCTGAAAGCAAGGGATACCTATAATGTTTCTTGAGGCATCTTAAAGAACTAGAAAATTGATTATGACATAAATTCAACAATGAAAGAAAAAAAACACAGAAAGCAATAAATTAAGAGTAAAATTAATTCTTATCCCTACTTTACAACAAAAATATGGACAAGTTTAAGTAATAGAGTGTAGCCTTCTATCAGTATTTATTACGCATCTCTCTGCAAAGTACTTTAATTTAGTATAATTTTAATTCCAAAGCTTGAGAAGGTAAGTTCACTGCCATCAGCTTCTATGAGCAATTCTAGAACCTGGTGCAGTGGCAGAAGACTACGTATGTGTGTCATGATCTATGACTAGTATAAGGATCTTGTTAAAGGGATAAACACCTATTTCATTTTCTTGATAAGACAAAGTATAGTACGAGCTTCTTTTCTGCTTTGCTGTTCCACACCCCAATTCTGGTTGCCACTTACTAAACCATCTATGTAGATGTTCTATAACATGGCACACAGATGGTTTGTAAAAGGACACATTTCCATATTGACATATGTAGCAAAATAATGCAAGAATAGTCAAATGCAAAGATACAGTTTTACACTTACTGTATTGATTACCAAAAAAATGCTTCAGCAGTA
The DNA here is from genome assembly GCA_030867105.1 of Liasis olivaceus. Classification (NCBI taxonomy): domain Eukaryota; kingdom Metazoa; phylum Chordata; class Lepidosauria; order Squamata; family Pythonidae; genus Liasis; species Liasis olivaceus. The sequence continues at coordinate 136,531,766 of CM061350.1, read as the reverse complement.
ATTTCTACGGAAAAAAACTTACCTGCATTTATATGGATATGTGATTTCCCAGCAAGAAAATGGGTGTCTTTTCAAAATATAAGAGAACCTGATTAAAAGCAAAGAAAAATAGAATCAATTCATAAAAGAATGAGCTACAGAAGCTATAGGACTAGAGGGTAATCCTTTGAATGAATATCTAGGAAAAGTTAAGATGAGATCTATCACAGTTCTTGTTTCACAGTCAAGTATCAACAAAACAAAAGAACTAAAAGACTTCCTTTCAGCCTGTAGTAGGTGTAAATAGAATGGATAAATCTCAAGACTCAGAGCTGACGGTTATAAACACAGAACCTGGTTTCATACATTTTGGTTTTTACTTAGCATATTGTATAAACATAGCCACTAAAATGTGTAACACGTTGTTTATGTCTTCACAGCATGCGTGAACCTTACTAAGTGTGGCTTGTTCAACCAACTGTGATTAAGTGAAGCATGGCTTAGTATAAGTGAACTAGGTATGCATAGCAGCAAAAATGTTGCTTAGGCATTTTCTAACAATTAATTAATTTATATAAGGATGGACAAGATAACCTCAAAAGATCTATTAAATTTCAGAATTCTGTGATTCCATGTGTTCCCTCTCATTTCTCCTCCTAAATAATGTTTCAGAACACCTACTGCCAGGACAAGATTCTCATTTTTAGACAAAGAAAAGAACATTTAAACATGAAATAATAAAAGTCAGGATTTAGGTTCGGCAATATGTTGCTATATATCTGCTGAAGGTTATGAGAACTCATTATAATTTAAACAATACTTACCAGCTTGGCTCTGGGAGAAAGGAATATCCTGTAAATGCAGAAAGGGTCCTAATTAAAGAAGCTTACATCAGATTTTCCCGATGTCCATCCATTCACATCTTGTTTCTATTGATTCTAAGCCATCTGGAAACAAAGGAGATAGGCAATTTCACAATGTAAAATGGAGAACAGATTACAGAATTATTACATTTTCCCATGATTACTACTCAAAGCACAGGTATATCACAATATGTCATTCTACAGTATTTCACAGCAAAACGAGTTCTTCTTTCCAGAAATTGCAAAAATCAACTTTTTGGAAATTGTCACTTTTTAGTAGCACCTTAATAAGGAATGTATCTAAAATTAGAAAAACAGAAGAGGACAACCAGCATCAAGGTGGATGGATGCAATTATAGCACCACTGGTGCGCGTTGGAAGACCTGAAGAACCAGGTTAGGGGTAGACTGTAATCTATGTGGTCTCTACAAGTCAACATCCACTTGACACAATCAGTCAATCAATCTAAAAATAAATGTATGCTACACATAATATGTAAGCAGTAGTATTAAAAAAAGACTTCTGCTTTAAACACAGATAATGAAACATCCAGCTTCCGCATAAACCTTAGCATAAGCCAAAACTATTGTTTCCCAGTACTGTCTTTATACTATGATTCACCCTTTCATCTTATTTTCAAATAGAGCTTCCATTCTAGAAATATAAAATTAACCAGTGCCAGCATTTTACTATAGCTTACATGGGATACAACAATATCCAGTCAATAAGTAATGTTTGATTAAATATTCCTGGGCACTGTGTCAGTATAATGCAGCAGTTCTATTATTTGAGAATCTTCTGCAACCCTTCATCGCCATCACAACACAAGCTCTGCTCTTTTCTTACATGAGTGACATAACTCACACTGGGGATTTACATTGGTTCTCCTCCTTTCTCTGGGGCTGGTTCCAGTCGGTGTTGGTTGAGGGGAGAGATTACTCCTTAGGCCCCTTCTGCGAGGGGTGCTGCAGGGTTTTACTCTCTCTTTCCCAGTCATCTGGTGGTGAGGCCATCCACCAGTTTGGGATTTGGTACCATCAGTATGCTGATGATGCCGAGTTACATATTTTAACCCTGGGTCAGCCAAGTGAGGCCATCAAGGTTCTGTCTCAGTGCCTGGAGGCTATGTGGGTTTGGATGGGGAAGAACTATCTCCAACTCAATCTTACCAAGACCAAGTGGCTGTGGGTGTTTAGGGCTACCAAGATCGGGGGATATTCCATCTCTGGTCTTGGATGGGGTAGCATGTCCTCCTTTAAGCTTGGTATGCAATTTGGGGGTCTTCCTGGACTCACAGTTCCTGCTTGACAAGCAGGTGTCAGCTGTGGCCAGGAAGGCCTTTGCACAATTCCATCTGGTGCACCAGCTGTGCCCTTTTCTAGACTGGGAGACCTTTTAGTCACTCATGCCCTAGTCACCTCACAGCTTGATTATGGCAGCACATTCTACGTGGGGCTGCCCTTGAAGACCACTCAGAAGCTTCAACTGATCCAGAATATGGCAGCACAAGCAATAATGGGCATGCCCATGTAACACCTCATTTTGTGAGCTGCACTGGTTGCCAGTTTGTTTCCAGGTGTGATTCACGGTGCTGCTTGATACCTACAAAGCCCTACATGGCATACGGCCTAGGGACTGCCTGTCTCCCATAACATCTGCTGGGCCAATTCAGTCCTGTGGGGTTGGTATACTCCATGTTTCTTCGATTAAACAATGCCATCTATCGGGACCACAGAAGTGTGGCTTCTCTGTAGCAGTACTTGCCCTCTGGAACAAGGTTCCCTCCAAGATCCAGATGGCCCCCACTCTGCTGTTGCTTAGAAGAGCTATGAAGACCTGGCTTTGTGACCCAGGCCTTTGGCGAGGAGAGTGAGATGCTTTGTTTCATCACACTTGCCATCTTTTATGTTTGTCTTGTATGTTTGATTTGATTGTAATTTTTTATTGTTGTGAGCTGCCCAGAGTCACTGAGTCTGGCGGCATACAAGTTTAATAAGTTAATATTATAATAATGGATGTTCAAACGGAGCTGAACTTGCATTGTGACAGTGCAACACAGCTTTGTAATTTGCCTTTCCTTGTCCCATCCTGAAGATTCCTCTATTGTACAAATTACTTTATTTTGAATTATATTTTGTTGGAACTATAAGATGAAAATGTGCGACAGAATGAGTTTATAGGTGGCAAATAGTATATAAATTTATAACAGAATTCAGATAGCACTGAAGAATATAAGCAATGTGTAAAGTTCTCCAAATCATATTACTGCATTTTGTTTAGGATAAATATTTAAAGATATGGGGGGGGGGGGGATAATAAAATGCTGAAAAAAATAATTCAACTTAGAATATCTCCATTAGGAAGTATTGCTTCCATTCTACTCAGAGAGAAATTTGGTTTGCCTTCAGAGAAACATGAATGGAATGAGACTTCTCTTGGTTATGCCCCCCAATTACCTTTGTTGTGGGGTGCACATCCTGTGGAGTCAGGATAAGATGTGAGAAAGGGTTGGGAAGTGACAGTATACAGCATATACAGTATGCTTCTGCTTATGTATGGGATACTTGGGATCAGAGACAATATAATTACAGCATGTTTGGCAACTTTTTCATTGGATAGTGTAAATACAATAATTATCATTAAATATTATCAGAATAAACCTGATAATTTCAAATTCTTAGTAAAAATGTGGAGATGGCATTATAAGTAATTCATATTTAATATGAATGTGCCAGAATAAACAAAAGATCAGTTGAGAGCTGGCTTTCCTGAACAAGATTGAAAACTATTAACATTACAGCCCAGGTAAAACTTGACATTGTTATAGAACAAATCTTCTTGAAGCAGTTAATTTTGTAGGGAGCATTTGAATTCACTTTATTCAGGCAAACAGCCTATTACAGAACTTTATGTTATAAAGACAACTATTTCCCACCAAGCAAAATCTTAAAGAATATGGCATTAATCTGAAATATAATCCTAATTTTAAATATTAATATAGGAAGGAAATTTTAGAGCACTGATATGATTTCTAAAAATCTATGGCCAACATGAAAAATGTATAGTCTTGCCCAAAATACCTACTTTATGTTAATGGTGCTGAATAATATTTTATTACTAGAAAGAAATCTGCAAGGGCAGTCACTAAAATCATGAATTTATAAGGATTAGGGGGTGGAAAAATAACATTTTTAGACCGAAAGATATCATTCTTCTTCCAGTCTTTTCAGAGTCTCTATCCCTATTCAGTTGTATAAATAAATCATTAGTTACCAAGATCATTTGTCTTCTTGCAGTTTTTTTAAGGAAACCCTGTATTTTGTTTCTGGAAACTTCTAAATTTAAGGATAGGTAAGAATGACAAGCTCATTGGAAGGATTGATAATGAAGCTCAAGCTCAGATACTTTGGTCACCTAATGCGAAGAGAGGACTCTTTGGAAAAGACCCTGATGCTGGGAAAGATGGAAGGCCAAAGGAGAAGAGGACGGCAGAGGATTAGATGGCTGGATAGCATCACTGAAGCAATGAGCATGAAATTGAGCAAACTCAGGGAGGCAGTGAAAGATAGGAAGGCCTGGCGCAATATGGTTCATGGGGTCACGAAGAGTCGGACACGACTTAACGACTAAACAACAACAACAACAAGAATGACAATATCAATCACGCATATATTAGGGCATACAGAGCAGCAGCAATTGTGGCCTCGCAATTATTAATTATACAGCCCAAATTCTTAGAATACACATGCACACAAATAGTAACAATAAAGCATAGGCTCATGGAGTAACAAAAAGACACTTCATAACTCTCATGGCTTCCACAAAGTTTCCATGCAACAGAATGACAGCACTAGTCTAATTAGTTCTATGCATCAATCTTTGAGAACACAGATAGGATTTCTTTGATGGGACAAAAAAGAGACAAAAATAAAAATAACAAAAAAGATCTCTGAGCTGGGTATAAGCAAACATGCTTTGTTCTGCCCCACTAAAGTTGCTAGCCAAGGAGCTTGATGGATTTTCTGTGAATAGCTCTGTGGAAGGCAGCCAAAGTAAATGACAGTTTACTCTAGGAATCAAAATGGCCCATTGTAACACTGGAAAAATCAAGTGGGCTAGGCCACATTAATATTACTTTTCTTCAAAAACACCCTGGTTTAAGATTTTAAGAAAGCTGTTGACAAAGGTAACCCATCTGCAATCCAGCCAAAGGAAAAAACAGGACCTGATCATTATACATCACTTTTATAGGATTAATTTCTAATCTCTATTCAAAAGAGCAATCTTAAGCAGTATTTAGAAATACTTTTCCACTTGTTTAGAAAGCCAGGATTTCAAATCAATTTTCCAATGATTTCACGTTGTACAAGCATCTTCACATGTCCTTAAAACAACCTAGGACAGTTAAAATTTCAATTAAAACTGTGAACTCAAATTTATAAATTCAATACCTGCACCACGATAAAAAGTTATTCATTTTACTGTACTCTGTCCAGTTACCTATCTGGAAGTGATCCCTTGAAGGGATTAAAAAAGAAAACAATCTATGCCTTTTTTTTAAAGTCAACAGCAATGCAAGCAGTTTTTTACAGACACATTGCAATATAGAACGCAATTTTAAAAAAGCGTTTGAATTTAGCTGTTTTGTGCTGGAAACATTTTCAGCTATGTACCCAATCAGAATATATCTCAAAAGCCTCATTCCTCCCTCCTTTTAGGGTACTAAGTAGGAACTCATAGTCAAGATCCTAAATATACTAAAGCTCCTGCTGCATAGGAAGCTTCAACTGCTTAAGTGGAATGTTCCCTATTTTCACTTTTCAACTTATAACAATTCCATTACACCATCTTTTAAAATATCACTCATTTAACTGCCTGTCTTACAGCCTTTTGGGCACAGGGGCTTTATTACAAAAATCCCATTATCATGCACGGGGGACAGCAAAACAAATTACTCTTCAGCCTTTGAAAAACAACGCAACCTCAGATTTACAGTCCTGAATCATGGATAAGCGTTTGCTTTCCCTTTATGAGCTGTTTATCAGTGTAATGGAAAACCCATCAATATTATTTCATGTGACCAAATTTTAATGATGTGTTTAAAAATTAGACAGAATGCTCTGCACGATGGAAGCATAGAGGTACCAAACTTCCTCTCCCAGAAGTTTTCTGGGTCTTCATGCCCTGCTCCCACCTCCTGCTTTGGGGTAGTGGCCTAGTAGTTCCTGCTGCTATTACCTCTCTCCTAAAGGGCATTCCACTGGCATCTATCCCTAACTCCAATGTGTGACACACACCATGTGCTGGCTTTCTGGCTATTAAAATGTAAACACCAAGATAACTTCAAAAACGCTACCTCCTAACTGTACAGTTCAGAGTCACTTGAGGATTCAATCCTTTATTCTCCCCTTTGGGAGATAAAATAATCTCATTGGAGACAAACAAAATCAAACTTTATTTTAAAAGTTCTTAAAATAAAAAAAAGAACTAAAAAAGTTCTTATTTTAAGAAAAGAAAGAACAACACATAAGGAGCCTTTTTAACTTTAAAATATTTTCTTTACTGTAATTTTAAATATTAAAACTCAAATATTCAGTGCTGAAAAAGATAAATTATAGAGCTATTATATTCAACCCTCCCAACTTGTTAAAAAAAGAAAAACCCCAAAGGAGATCCAGTGCTCCAGACAGATCACAGCATGGTACTGGTCTGCTACAAATGCTTAACTCACTGCCTCAAATACTACAGAAAGGCAGAGATCAAAATACTACAGATCTCAAGAAAATTCTAAAGAAAATATTGTATCTTCAAGGACCACCTGAGATATGCATGAAGGTTGATATTAAACATTCAGTTTAACTTATTCAGAGAGATGGAGGACATGAAACTTAACACAGCATAGAAAACAGAAATCAAGAACTGAGCACAATTCCCAGCCAGACAGAAATTACATAGTTCTAGAGCATAGAAACCTAGACTATTTCTAGAAATCCCCCAGCTTCTTGGAGATTCCATCTGTTACTCAGAGGCTAAAGAGGAAACCCTGAAATTAATCACCCTCTCTTCAAAGATTTATCTGGAGTTCTGCCTAAGCCTTTTGTATCACCAGCAGAGGGAGGGACTATGATAGCTGACTGTATGTGACAAAGAACCAAGTCTCACTCAAGAGAATGTGTCTTGTATATCTGACAATGTAGGCAAGCAGCCTACATTCAAAACTGTAACGTAATACATTTGTGGTGTGGTGTTTTTTTTCTATTTTTGTGGGATTCCCCCCCCCCTTTTTTTTTCTTCCTCTTTTTTACATATCTGGGTAAAAATAAAAATAATTAATAAATGTTCTCCATTTTCCTGTTGTTTTTTTTAACTATGCAGGACAACTATATATATTAACCTTATTTTCTGGGAGAATCAGCGGATCTCCTTCGATCCAAGGTCAACTCCTAGCGACCTCACTGATTTACTGCCCTTAAATTCAAGCCAGGGCAGCTAATGGGAAAGCAGGCACTGGGAAAAAGCTGGAGGGCAGGTTAGTTGGGTATGCTATAGTGAATACAAGTGTGGCAGCAGTAAGGGCAAGGATGGTGACTGAGAAGATTAATAGGTGGCTGGTGCATAGGTCACACAAAGGAGGAGAGGAGAGAATGACATGGTACACCAACTTTGCCTTATTCATGCCAGTCTTCTCTTGACTGAAACCCAAGATGTTCCAGAAATAGCACGTGTTCCATGCAGAATGGATATATGCATGCATAGATTTCTTCATCTATTCATTTTCTTTCTCACTCAGAAATTATAAGAGTTTAATTTAATAGCAAAAGCTCTTCTTATATACAGTAAGCTCAGAAAAACTACAAAATATAAAAACAAAATACAAAACTAAATCAGTTAAAACCCAGGATGAATAATAAGATCAATGACCTTTAAAGGTCAGGTAAAAAGATGGAACATGGAACACTGAAAATTCCATAGGTTTATCAGTTTGCAATTGTTAAGATCAACTCCTCAGAGATAACACTTGCAGCAATTAGGTTACACAGCGTCAGTTAGCAATATACAATCTCTCTCTCTCTCCCCAAGAATGTCTATCTATTAATAGAATGGATACAGCTTGAGGAAACTACTTCCTTTCTATTGTGCAGTATTCTTCAGAACTGGAGGATTCTCAAGAACAGATTTAGGAAAATGCAGAAAGGGGAAGAGTAAAGGAAGAAACCTGATCCTGTTTTGTTGGATGTTTACTTCTTTAAAAATAAAGCCCAAAATTTCATTACCTATATTTTAACCACATTTTATAGTACCAATCCCTTTTTTTCTCAAAGCTTAAATTAATAATCAATACCCAGATTATGGCTTCTGGCCTTTCAAAGACTGCAAACAGCAGTCTTAAGTTCTGATGCAATTGCATGTTAACAGCAAGGCCCACAAAAAATCAAGGAGAACTTTATTCTAAATAATATTATGTAGTAATCTCAAATTATGCAATCAATGCCATACCAATTGGTTAATTCAATTGTTTTTCAAAATCCCTATTTTAACAATCAAAACTGGAAAATTCAAGAGCAAATAACAAAAGTAACCTTAACTTTTCTGGAAAACATGAAACTGAAATTTGACCATTTTCTGTCCATAAAAACAACCCCCAAGCATGTAGTTGCTACACAATGTTGTACCAACCTAGTAGATAACTTTTTAGATGTTTTTTATCCTGCCTTCATTATTTTTATAAATAACTCAAGATGGCAAACATACCTAATACTCCTCCTTCCTATTTTCCCCACAACAACAACCCTGTGAGGTGAGTTGGGCTGAGAGTGACTGGCCCAAAGTCACTCAGCCAGCTTTCATGCCTAAAGCAGGACTAGAACTCACAGTCTCCTGATTTCTAGCCTGGAGCCTTCACTACCAGACCAAACTGGCTCTATTGTATTATGACTTGTAGTATAATTGTATTATAGAATTGTAGTAGCATTTGTGCTAGAGCAGCATAAAAATATTGACCTAGGAAAGTTAAATCACTTTTAAGGACAATCTCTCCTGGGACAGAATGTAATCTGCTAGAAACAAAAATGTATCTCCAACTCTATATAGAAGAAGCCCCTGACAATTATTCAATAAGAAAATGGAATGGAAAGATAGATAGCATTCAATCTGCTTAATAGTGCCAGACCTGTAGACTGTAGTATTTCCCATAATTGTACCTCCCTGGGCTGAAATCAGAAAGATATGTGAAATTGTCTTTATCTATCTGGACATTTTATTCAAAGAGTATACTTGGGTTTTGTTTGACAAATGGCCCCTATGTCATTACAATGGCATATGAAGAAAGCAGCAGTGAGTTTATGAGGCAGCAGAACATTATTCTCTTAAAATCTAGGACAATTATATGCATCCTACACTGTTGTTTAAGAAAGGATAACAGGATTATGAGTATCTAGATCTGAAAGCTTCTGAATAGTTTTGATACACGAGAAAGCATCTTCTCTTAATATTTTGATTAGGGCTCATTTAATAAAATAGAAGTTACATTACATTGATAAACAATTGTTTAAAGATAATACTAAACTAGTTATACGAAGCAGCTGGATTATGAAATAGATATTATAGTAATTTCCAATTTCACTGAATCCCCAAAGTCAAATCAATTTCATTCCCCTAGTCACCTCTAAATTTACAACTAATCTAACCTACTTTTGAGATATCTTCCCCGATTCCTTAATTTGGCCATTTATTTACTAGCACAATGAGTCACTAAGTTCAATTGTAAATCTCGACAGCTTTCCCATGGTACATTTTCAGATTGCTAATGATATAAGCAAAATATTTATAATGATCAATATGCCCTCTCAAACCTCAGCAGATGACATCACCCAGCTGGCACTGACCTTTGAAGCTAAAAGGGTTATTCCTGATGAGTACTTGTTGTTGGAAAACCTAGGACTCCCCGGGTTGCAGGCTGGACTGTGAAGTCAAAAAATCATCCTCCCACATTGGGGGGAGATGGGTGGGGATAAGTCTACTTACTTACTAAATAAATAAATAAATAAATCCTGCAACAATGCAGTGGCAAACCAATTCTGTAACACTTCCAAGCAAACTTCATAAATGCAGTAACTAGGAGTTGAGCTCAACTTGAGATTGTCCTTGAATTTTATATATTTCAGAATGTATATAACAAAACTTTTATTGGATATTGATCAAATCTATTAAAGCTAATTTACATTTTGAGACCTTAATTCTGGTCCATCACTGCTATGAACATAATATTTTACCACAATTAAATCAAGTGAGACTGGGAACAGGTTATGCAGATAAGAGAACAAGAACCTGGAACGTTACATCTGCACTGAGTTCATCACAGAGGTAGACAAATCATTACTTGAAAAAGCAAACGTACTGATATTTAGTGACAAGATACTGTACTGAAATCAATTATGAGGATAAGAGAAGAGCTTGGTGGCTAGAATTAATCTGTGATTAGTAGTAACCAAGTATTATAGGGCAGAAATAATCCTGCATAACAGGCAAACAACTAGATAACATGGCAAGCTGTCTTTCTCCTGTCAGTATTCCTTGCACTATAGAAATGAGAGAAGTCAAGACAATTTAATTTGACACTGGACAGAGAAATATTTCTCTTCAAGCAAGAACACTTACAAATAAAGTTAACTTTGGCCCCCAAATGGCCAAATATGATTCATACTTACCACTCACCTCTTTGTTCTAGAATTGTCAAACTGACTGCTGTCTTCTACATTTGAGTTCATAATCCTTTTCTTTTTTTTTTGTAAATTTGAAATAACTTTAATCCAATGGCCCCCAAATGGCCAAATATGATTCATACTTACCACTCACCTCTTTGTTCTAGAATTGTCAAACTGATTGCTGTCTTCTACATTTGAGTACATAATCCTTTTCTTTTTTTTTGTAAATTTGGAATAATTTTAATCCAATTTTCATGTATTTTTTTACCAATGGCTTATTAACTGATACAAACCATGTTGAAGCAGAACTTTGACCTGAGTCCAGACTGACTAATTCAAAAAAATGTTGTTTTCATTGCAAATATTTCCTTCTGAATCAGTGCAGCTCGGATATAGGTAGTCCCCAGTTTAAGAATGAGTTCCGTTCCGAAGGTCTGTTCTTAAGTTGAATCTGTATGTAAGCCAGAACAGTATTATTGTATAATACCGTATAGAGATAGTCCTCGACCTACGACCACAATTGGGACCGGCACTGCCATCACTAAGTGATGCAGTCGTTAAGTGAGTGGTACCCAATTTTATAACCTTTTTTGCCACGGTTAAGTCATTAAGCAAATCCAGCTTCCACCACTGACTTTGCTGGTCAGAAGCCCCCTGGGAAGGTTGCAAATGGCAATCATGTGATCCCAGGATGCTGCAACCATTGAAAATACATGCCAGTTGCCAAGCACCTGAATTTTGATCATGTGACCGTGGGAACAAAGCAATAGTCATAAGTGTGAGGGCTGGTCATAAGTAATTTTTTTCAGCACTATTGTAGCTCTGAACAGTTGTTAAACAAATGGTCGTAATTTGAGAACTATCTGTTAGTATTGTGTAATTAACTTGAACCATTGTGTATTTAACTCGAATTTTGCTACAATAGGCTCCGTTCTTAACTATGGGTCATCCTTAAATCAGGCATTCTTAACCTGGGGACTACCTGTATAACAAAAATGACTACATTAACATGTAACAATAAACAGAGTTGCTAGTAATTCTGATTTATCATTCATAAGTGGGTGCATAAGCAGGAACAACTAAACAATCTTGGCATTCAGTGGATACACAAAATTACAAAGTTGTCTCATTTCTAATCAGCATACCAAAAAATGATAGTCTGGATAGGATGAGCAGGAAGGATGAACAAAACTAATGAGGAAGTTGAACATTCAATTATGTCTAGATCTACATTTCTAATTTGTCACCTGCCTAAAACCCATTTGCAGCTGGTTACCTATTCCTGGTTTACACAGGGAACAATATGCCAAGATTTGTTATCATATGAGCTAGAAAACTCTCCTTCCTTCATAACCTGGAAGAGACATCCTTTGGGTGGCCAGGAGCTGTAGCCAATGATATAATGACAGGGGAGGGGATCAATTTTTTATTTTATGTTACTTTTAGGGCTGCAGGTCACTTCATAAGATCCACAGAATCACTAAATTGATGTAGGATTTAAACTGGAATGAGGCGGGGTAAGGGAAGGAAAAACAAGTTGATTATGCAGATGCAGGTTACATATAAGATAGATTACGAATACCTTATAAATTAAAAATTGCAGTGTGTTAAAAACCAATTGCATTTGAGACCGTTTTAGATTGCCTAAAACCAAAGGTCTCAACAAACCTTTTAATAAAATGTGTTGGTTAGAAAAGATGCTATCAGATTCCTTCCGATTTTTTCCTTAGCAGAGAAACTGCTATCACTCCTGATCAATTTGATTACCTTTTTCTGTACTTCTGATAGTTTGCAATATAATTTCTGAGCTAAGGTGACCAGAATTGTACATAGTAAATTATAACTGCAGCCAGAGTATGTATGTATATATACGCGCATTTAAACAAAAACAGTTCTCTGCCCTTCACTTAATTGTTTCTATCACAGAATTTTTCACAGCTGCAATATTACTGATGCAATTACATCAATAATTGCATCAATAATTGGCTGTCAAAGCCATATGGGTAAATCTCACCTATCATCTTACTTTGTTGGATGAAGGCTCCTCTGGTACAAATCATGTGGAGTTTGTACTTTTGGGGGAGGGCAAGAAATGTGCATATCAGTCTTGTCCCAGAATCATTATTTTACTTTGGGGATACACCTGTTACTTAATAACATGCATACATTATGAAATCTGCTGCATAGTCATCACAGTAGACTCATATACCTTCTTTCAGTAGCCAAACATTTATTTTGCAGCATCATGTTGACCACACTCTTCCTGTTTGCGTTTGCTTATTATTACAGTCCTCAGAATACAAACTTAAAGACTGGTCAGTCTACAGAAAAATCTTTGAAAGAGAACTTTGAACACTATTTTCAGTCTTCGAGCCTAGAGCGGGAAGGAGAGGGGGAACAAGCATGATCAGTTCAGCTGAGACTCCAGCGATTTGAGGCTCTTCTCTTTATAACCAAATTAAAAATATCAAGAGCTTCCAGCAACACATTACACTGATTTTGCTGTAACATTAATGAGATAACATTAAAACTGGTTTTCTTGTTTTACTTTTATTTTTCTCTTGTAGCTTTTAGATGTGATTTATAAACAACATAGTTATACTTGGGAATACTCAGCTTTTTCTAAGAATACAGGAAAAAATTAACTTATAATAGCCCTCAAGATATTTGAATAAATCCACCGAGGATACAGCTTTACTTCTAGTGTGCATGCAGATCATCTGGCTTATTAATCTACAATATGATTAAGCCTTTCTGTCTATTAAGAAATTATTCCTAATTTCTTAATAAATCCTCACTAAACTTAGAAGAATAACAGCTACGTCTCAATTGTAAACAATGTTTCTCAAACGGATATTTCAAAGCTAGGTACCACCATAGAAAAGACCCTATAGTTTGTAGATGCATAGCACATTTCTCTTTTGGAACTGAAAAGAGACCACTAACAGAGAAGGAAATATTTCTTAAAATAGGCCCCTACCTATTTAGAATTTTAAAAGTAAGCACAAGCACAACTGAACTGGCTCAGTGAATATATAGCTAATATAAAGCAATTTAAATAACATCATTTAGACTGGAGAAATCAGAAAAATACTAGTACTAATTTAAGGGCATCCTCTTATATAATAATAGAGAGCCAGTTTGGTGTAGTGGTTAAGGTAGTAGACTAGAAACCAGGAAACTGTGAGCTCTATTCCTCCCTTAGGCACAGAAGCCAGCTGGGTAATTTTGAGCCAGTTACCTTCTCTCAGCCCAACCTACCTTACAGGGTTGTTGTTATGGAAAAAATAGAGGAGGATGGAGCATTATACATACCATCTTAAGAATAAAAAAAGTGGGATATAAATCAAACAAATATAGGGCATTTAAGTATTATAACACAAAAATTCTTGGATCACAGTAAACAAAAAGGCTGCAGCTGACAAAATAAATGTAATTGGCAAGGTGCTCTGAATACTGATGCCACTTAGGCCACTAAGGACCACTTTAAGGAGAAGTGCAACCCCACCCAAATCAGGTAACTTACTTCCTGGATCTTGGAACAGGCAATTTACAGAGTCTCAGTCTTCTAAAAAAAATCAGTTACATTGGTCTTTATCTAGTCCATTACGAAACCTGGACAATGATCCAGTATGTCCTAATCAGCATCACCTAATACTAATAAGGCAGAAGTAAAGAGCAGGCTTAGTAAAATTCCTGAATAATCTTATAAGTAAGCATGACTAATGGGTATCACAAATCAAAGACAAAAATCATTCAATTTTTTCATTATAACAGACTCAGTAAAGTCTCCAAAAAGCAGTGAGGATATTTACAACTGAGTGATTATTGTAAGAAATCTCCAGGTCCAATAAAGCTCTAATAACCCCATAAAAAACCATTAGAAAGTGCTTTGAACATCTTCCCTAGAATTTTGTCAAAGATGGCATGTTTATCATAGTAAATACAAGAACCATTACCCTCAAAACACTGGCATATTTGTTACAACAGGTCTTTGAGGGTTCCAGTATATCCTTTCCAGAGTGTAGGAGAAATAATTTCATAATAATTTAAAAGAACTCTGCTGAACAATTACTCAAAGATGCTATAGATGCAGAAAAATAAAATTACTTCACTGCCCCACCAGCACAGCAGGAATGATTATATGTTCCCATTTATGCCTGATATAGAAATGATGGGGCTAACACCATCCTCATTCTATCAATTTATCTAGCTTTATCACAGTACTACCCAATTCTCTACCTTTTTCATGTTGACATTTCACAGTGAAACCAAGTTTCTAAAGGGAAAAAAGTCATAATAATAACAGGAAAATCTACTAGAACATTCAGAAAGCATGACCCCCCTCATCAACATACATTTATCAGGAAGTGGTCTGATTATAACAAACAGCTTACAAAATTAAAAGACATCACCATTAAAAGATACTTACATTAGGCTGCCACTAGTAAGGCTGAATTTCCTGACTCCACCTATCCAGCTGGTAGTTATTAGCTCTTCTACCAAGGACTCCTCCCTTCAGCTCAGCCCTAAGAAACAGCAGAAAGGAAGTGCTTTGAATCTTCCTGACCAAAGCCAAAAATACAGAACTTAACAAGCCTTATACTATCCTGACCAAAAAGGGCATTTCTTTCATTTATATCCCTCCTTTCTTCCAACAGCTGAATACGGCTAACTCAGATATCTATCTACGTTTTATCTCCACAAGAGCAACTCCACAGGAACAAAATAGGTTCAGCTAAGAGAGTAACTGATTTAAAGCCATCCACTGAATGTCAATGACTAAGGAAAACTTGAACAGGATCTCGCTCTCATAATCCAACATTTAAAATGGTTCTGGCTTCATTAACATAAGCACCATGAGTTATAGAAATACGAAATAAAATTACTTTCAGGTGTTGTGAAAGAATGCAGACCTCACCTTGGGAATGAGGGAAAAAAAGAGCAAAGCATTAAGGAAGAATTTCAGAAAAGATTGCATAGTCCTTCCTGGTGACTTCCATGGATACACCCATGCAGTTTTCTTGGCATAATACTGGAAGTGACTTGCTACTGTTTTTTCAATTTTCCATTCTAACCAACAGACCCTGAATTCCCAGGCTTTCTCCCATCCAATTAGGAGACAAGGTTGACCCCACTTTGCTTCTGAGATAAGCAAGTGAGACCACGAAAGTAATTATTCTGCTCTATTCCACATTAGGAGTGCTGGGTATGAGTACCCATTTTAAGGAAGCCAATGACATAGTGGAGTATATTAAGAGAACAGAGACTAGAATGACTAAGAAAGCTGAAAAACAATTCACAGTCTGGCGATAACTAAAGAGACATGCTAGTGGTCATCAAGTATTTGAAAAGTTCTCATGCAAAAGGCAGAGCAGAACTATTCTCTGTTTCAGCACATGTTCAAAGTTTACTACAGATGATAATCGTTGAAGAGAAATTAACTGAGCCTCCTAGGTTGTTGTCAGGCAGCCCCCTTTGCTGTTCATTTTGAACATAATCTTCATTTTATAAAAAGCAGAGGATAACTGAAAGCCAGACTGTTTGCAGAGACGGACTGTTGCTTTGCCAAATCAAGAAAAATGTTCTATCCCTGGTTCTAGTGAGCAAATCTGTATTATCCAGTGGCTAAACTTTATAATGACCTTGGCATTAAGACAAAAATGCAGATGAAGTTTTCAGCATTTATATCAGTGTATAAATGGGATTACATGAAAAAGGCATTTTTGGAAACAATTAAATTCCATTTACTCAGGTTTATTAGTGTGGGGATCACCTTACCAGATGTCTTAGGAGACAATGTTGTGCCACAGAAAAGGCCAGAGGTTGGTCAGATAATGAAACTCAATTTTAGCTCTCATCTCATAGCCATAATCACCACAATTATACCAAAGTAAGGCTTGACATATCTCGCTTTGCATGTAATGCGTCTATCTCATATATTGGTTTTACCTTTTGAGTTGCCATACTGACATAAATGAACATTTGCACGATATCCTAAATTTTTTGAGTTTCACCTGTATCTGCCTGTAGACCAGTTGTCATGCCAATGAAAGCTATTTCTACTTTGCCTGGACTAAATCTCAATTAATTAAAGGTGGCTAAAATTCATTATGTTTCTGCAGACTGCTTTAGAAGTTCCAGACATGAAAAAAATAAACTTAGTTGTCATCACTATTAGCAATGTATTGCAGGACTCTGCATAATGTTTCTCGGCAATTTCGAGGAGATATTAAAAGGCTCAAGACAGAACCCTGAAAACCTTTCTAAGCTAAAGGTGATGGAGTTAAACAGTAATCCCAAGTTATTACATCCTGAGACCTGACCTTTAACAAAGTTTAGAACCCTCATAAAATGATGCCTTAAATCAACCTGGTGAGAAACTGAGAAGGATAAAGTAGCTGACAGCATCCAAAGTCACTGACAATTCCAGTAGAATATGGAATTCTACTATGGATATGAAACATTTTTCTTTACCTCATTACTCACTGTCAGCTTGAGGTTTCCAGGCATCTTCCGTATCTACTTTATGTCCATGCTTTTACAAGACTAAATTACTGGAATAGTCTGCCTCCCTACTCTTCTTCAACTTGTTTCAAGAACTGGCCTTCCAGAGTCCCATGTTACTGGATCTTCTCTCTCTCTCTCTCTCTCCCTTCACCACCATGGCAATACACATCCAAGCATCAGCATTGCAATTTCAGTTGAAAGAATTTCAAATGCAATTTACTAATCTCTAATTCATGAAAACTATGGAAGTAGCAATTTAGGTTTGTGACTCAAGACCCATGTTTTACCTCAAAAACTTTCTTTTTTGCCAGCTATTTAACATGATTCTCATCTTGAATAAATTGCCGTAAATGCCCAATCGGTAAAAACAATCTAGTGTTAATATATAGAACTGAGAATGTGTGTGAGAAATTATTTTTCTGTATCTCATTCCACCAAAGTATGTGAAGTTATTAGGAAGGAAAATACGAAACTTAATCTCACATCTCTTTCAACCAGACATCACACAGTTTACACAAAATGTATGCCTTTTTAATTATTCCTTATATCGCTGTGACTACGAACACATACAACCTACATATCGTACAGCATGTTCTCCTTTCAGTCCTCAATTCGCATAGCATTTTAAGTTTCCTATTTACCCTTTCCTTGGTTTCTTGCTACTTTCTTTTATTTTTTTATTTATTTAGCATATTCATATAGCCATCCATCTTACAAAACTGTGACTCTGGGCAGTGTACAATGTAACTATTAAAAACTCCATAACAATCTAAAAACAGTCAAACATAAATAAAATAAACATATGAAACCCAAGAATGTGAGAGAAGAAACATCACATGATTTCATACAACCACCTGGGATCTCTGAGGCTGATGAAAAAAACATGTTTTAAGGGCCTTCCAGATGGTTAGTACAGATAGGGCTAACCTCACCTCAGGGGAATGATGTTCCAGAGGGTGGAAAGGCACATCTAGGTCCCACCAGATAGAGCTCCTTTGGAGACAGGACTCACAGGATACCCCTCCTGCCTGACCTGGTGGGATGGGTAGAGATAATTGGGAAGAGGTGGTCCCTCAAGTAACATGGTCCCATGCCATGTAGGGTTTAAAGGTCAAAACAGCACTTTGAATTGTATCTAGAAGCAAACTGGCAACCAACGCAGCTCATTGGAGCAGAAGTATAACGTGTGCCTTCCTAAGGGCACACATAACTCTCTGAGCAGCCGCATTCTGCACCCGCTGAAGCTTCCAGATGGTCTTCGTGGGGAGCCCCATGTACAGCGCATTACAGCAGTCCATTCTGGAGGTGACCAGGGCATGACTGACTGTGAGTATAGACTCACAGTTCAGGAAGAGGCACAACTGGCATACAATATGAAGTGCAAAGCCCTCCTAGCCACAACTGCCACCTGCTCCTCCAGCAGGAGTCCTGAGTCTAGAAGGACCCCCAGATTGTGCACCGGGTCTGTTTGGGGCAGTGCCACCCCATCCAGTACCAAAGATGGTAAAATCCCAGAACCAGAAGGCCCAAAAACCAAGAGCCACTCTGTCTTACCAAGGTTCAGCTGAAGCCTGTTGCTCCCCATCCAGACCCCTACAGTCTCCAGGCACTGGGACAAGACTTCAACCATATCACTTAGTTTGTTATTTGCTCATTTCTATGTTTTTCCTCACATCTACGAGGTCTTTTTTTTAATCACACCCTTTTTTAGGCTTCTATCACTTAGGAAATTTAATCAGTTTTTCTAAATTAGCAGTCTTGTTTATAGAACTGCCCATAACATATATCCTTCTTGCTTTTAAATCAATATCTTATAGACAAATTCTCATCATGTTTAATTTTTTCATCAGATATTCTCTAAAACAGAAAACAGAACTTCAATTAGAACACTACGTTGCATATAATGAAATCTCAGCCCTCATAACAGGATATAATTCATAGATGTTACCTGCTTTTCCTGCCTTACTGCTACAAAATATTTCAGATCCATACTCAACTAATTTCTCATTTATTAGTATTTTTTCTTCTTCATACTGTTGGAAGATTGTTTAGTACTACTAGTTCCAATGTATAAAACCTAAATGACCCAGATTAGAAATACAAGAATGATTTACAGGTAGTCCCCAGTTCAAGAACGAGTTCCCTTCCCAAGGTCTGTCCTTAAGTCGAATTTGTATGTAAGCTGGAACAATATTATTCTATTTTTTTTTTTTTTTGGTCTGCGCTCAGTCATTACTGACCCTGCAGTGACTGCCTGGACGAATTCTTGCAGTTTTCAAGGCAATTGTTTTCGGAAGTGGTTTGCCAGAGCCTCCTTCCTAGAGCAGAGCCCAGCTGGCGAGCGCAGGAGGCGGGATTTCCGTTGCTTCGCGCCCTTTTCGGGCGAGCGCGGTTTCGCGCTTACCGGCAACTGGTCCCGTCTCTCTGTGCAAGGCGCTGCCAGCATTTTTCATAATACTGTATAAATAGTATTGTGTAATGAACTCAAACCATTATGTATTTAAGTCAACTATTGCTACAACAGACTCTGTTCTTAACTATGGGCTGTCTGTAACCCAGGCATTCTTAACCCAGGGGCTATCTGTATTTTAGTATCCTACGGGTAACAAAGCTGAACAAAAACGATTAGTATATACTAGAAATAAATATTAGCATATGACATAAAATGGGAAACTCAAACTTATCCTTTGAAAAAGGACTGAGCAGTTATGTAAAATTACATGAAAACTTCTTATTTATAGTAACATTATTCATCAACATAGATTATTATGAACCCTTTTAACATGGCCTAATTCATTATCTTAAGACAGAATTGTTTACAGAAAGCCTTTCCACAGAAACCCATATACTGTAGCATAATTCAAGGTCCAGCAAAAGCACAGCAATCAAGCAAGTCTCCTGTTTTATAATAACATTTAAATGGCTTCAACCTGAAGTCTGATTTCCTATATTTCTCCTTAAAAAGAAGAAACATCTATTTTTCACAGAAAGGCAGCTGTAATACAGCGACACATACCGTATTTTTCCGACTATAAGACGATACTTTTTTCTAAAATCCTTACCCTAAAAATTGAAGGGCGTCTTATTCAAGGAAGTCAGCCGAAAATCGCGCGGTTGCAAAACTGCCCAGACTTTGTTTCTGCGAATGGGCTTCCTCCTATTGCTAGCCTCCAATTGCGAGTGAAATAGCTTGTCTCCCAAACAGACTTCCTCCAATTACGAGCCTTACATAACTGAGGTCAGCTGATGCTGAACAAACCAATTAGAGGAAGTCTGCAGAGACGAGCTATCGGCAGTTTCACTTGTGCTTGAATGTAATCAGGTATGCAAAAGAGCCTGGAAATAGAGCTGCAGAGAGATGGTTTGGACCTCCTCCCACCGAGTGTATCAGGTAAATGTTAACTAATTACTAAATAAAAATGTGTTCTGCACTCTCTTTAAAATATTGATTTCTTAATTTGGGGTTGGAAAAATGGGGGTTGTCTTGTACATGGGGGCGTCTTATTGTCGGAAAAATACAGTATATAAAAATAAGCAGCATTCTTCATATGGGTATAAATTACACATATATACCTGAATAGATAGGAAGCTTGCAGGATGTGTGTTACAGCCATTATTCACAGCATTAACCCAATACAGTAGCATTTTATGATAAAAGGTACCTTTGGTGTGGCGGTTAAGGAACCAAGCTAGAAACCAGGAGACTCTGGGTTCTAGTTCCACTTTCAGCAAAGCCACCTTGGGTTAGTCACTCTTGCTCAGCCCTAGGCAACAGCAAAACACTTCCAAGAAAACTGCAGGGATTTGTCCAGGCAGTCACCAGGAGTCAACACTGACTTGAAGGCATGCACAAAGTACATATGCAGGGAAAGTAGCCCCATATAATTCAAGATAACTGGTATAGAAACAGTCTAAACTTTATTTTCAGTAGAGGTCTACAAGAAGAGTTCCTGAATTCTATGTTCAATCATTTAAATTTGCTAACAATTTATACTAGAAAAATTTAAAAAGATAGAAAACAGCATTTTTTACTATACAGTACACTAATAAAGTTACCCAATTCTGCCATTTTCTAGCAATTAACAATATCATTTTAACATTTTCTATTTTTAACACAAGTGTTCAGAGATAGCCATGACAACACCAAAATGATGAAATGTGTATTGTGATATGTCATGACACAAGCCCCATACTTTTTTATTTGCATCATGGCATTGCATGCAAGTACAGATGGAGTAGGAGTTTGTGTCATTAGGTAGCAACATGCATTTTTTTACATGCCCACCTCTGGTACACTTCAATAACAGCCAGGATGAACAACCCCTTTCCCCAAACTAAGTTTTACAGACTGAAAAATACATCCTAGAGTTGAATGTACTATCTGTATATCATTTTCTACATGAGAGGAATGGTGCCTTTTATCTTTTGGCTTAGCATTGCATAGCCTTTTTTCTATGATATAATTCCTATTATGCAAGGCTGAAAAGGTACTGGTTCCTTTTTCTTATTATCCTCCCCCCATTCGTCCTGGATTATTTCTTCCCTTCCTCCCATTATACATAAGGAATTTCCTAGTGGGATTTTTAAAAAAATATTTTTATTAAACCTACTTTGCACATAATTCAGGACAGTGTATACCATCAATAACAGTAAAAATCAATACAGACCACATAATAAAACAAAATGTAAAAAAAAATGCAAGATAACAACATAGATACACAAGTGCTGGAAGGAAAAAAAACTTTAAAAAACCCTCACCTAGCAGGTCATCTACTTTCACACTCAATACTTGGGGGGGAAAACACAGACCTTTAAAGGCAGGCAGACTAACTGATCATGGGGTGGGGGATGCTCCTGCAAAAGGTGGGAACATTTGACCTACCCTATTTGCTATTTTTAATTTATCTTAGTTTAATTTAAGTCTTAATTTATCTTATCATAGTTAGGTTATCTTATATGACAACCTAACTATGGTTAACTTCTGAGAACGTAAAGCTGACTGATGTTCAGGAAACGAAACCCTATAAAGATAAGTAAGGAGAGAGAAAGTGACTGCAAAAGCTAAATAAATTTCCTACATAAATCATGTTGTCAATTAGTGAAGACCACCCTCCTCACCATTATGAACATCATCATGATCACGAGAAGAGGAACAGCAACCCACAGGAGACAAAGTGACAACCTGCAACAGCGGTGAGAACTGATCCTCTTTGGGCAAGAAACTGAGTTTGAGGAGGGGAGAGAGACGAGGCAGTCAGAAGAACGGCTATTATAAACAGGATGTCGGTCATACCCACTGGCGGGGCTGTTTATAGCCACAGTAAGCGAACTTGCATGAGCAGAGATGTAAAAGGGAAGGAAGCGGGTTCGCTTCCTTTTTTTTTTTCTTTTTTCTTCTTCTTCTTTCCTTTTCGCTACTTCTTATCTCACCAACCTCCCCAGCCCACGGAGTCCGCCAATCACCTGGCTCTTCCTACCTCGGATCAAGCGACCGCCTTCTGAGAAGAGCCCTGCCCCCCAGGGAAGAGAAGGTGGGGAAGCAAAATGGAGCGGAAGGAAGGGAGGGAGAGCGAGCGAGCGAGCAGGCGAACGCCTGCGCCGCGGAGGGAAGGCGAGGAGTCTGATCCGCGCCGCTCCTGCCCAGGGTCGTGAGGAGGCAACTCCGCCCTTTGCCCCGCGGGAGGAGGGAAGGGGGCTGCCCGCCCCGCCGCCCCGCTTTCTCCTGGGGGTCCCTGCCCGCCCTTCCCCTTTGCAGGCCACCAGCCGACGCGAGGGCAAAGTCCCGCTTCCCCTCCGCCCCCGCACTCACCACCGCGGGCGCCCCCCCGAAGAAAACAGGGTGCAGGCCACCCCGCTCTCACTCCCTGCCTGGCATGCCCTCTTCTCCCGCTTGGGCGGCGGAGAGACGGCGGGGGTTTCCAGTCGCTGGTCGCAGCCCCGGACCGCGCTACATCCGAAATCCAAGACGACGCCCCCGCTGGATGCCGACTGACCCACCAAGCACAAGCGTTGCTCCGTCTAGAGGAAGACGCCAGCGCTGTTAGCCTCTGCGCATGCGCCGGGGATTGCCCAGAGCAGGCGCACTAAAGGCCACGAAGCAAAGCTTACGGGCTTCTGGTTTTTCATCCTATTTCTTAAAGGGCTGTCTGCGTTCCAAGATTTAAACCGAAGGACCTAACCCGACGTCAGCCTCTCTCCTGTACCGGATCACCACGCAGTGGTGCATTAAAGCATAAGAATTGCAAGACGCCTGTCAGCTTATAAGACCTCCTGCAAACTGTTGCCACTCCCGCTTCTATCGAATCAAATTCAGGATAGCAAAAGTACCAGGCAGACCCCCGCGCTCAGGCTGACTCCGTAATATGCACCTTGCAATGAATAGACCCTTGGGATGATATAAACCAAGAAAGGGAGGAGGCAGACAAGACACGCATCGCCTAATCTCTTATACCAGTGTTTCTTAACGTGTGGTCCTAAATCAAAATTATTTGCCAGTCTATGTTAAAAAATAATACAATGTTAAAATCCCATCAAACATCATGAGAAGCGGTAGCGGCAGTGAATGGGTCAATTTTGTGAGCCGTCCAGAGTTGTGTTTAAGATGGGTGGCCATACCAACGTTTTAAATACATAAATACATTTAATTCTAATACAGTAAATATCAATAAATATAAGCCATGCAAACAAAGGCTGTTTTGGGGCCCTCCATAATTTTTAAAAGTGAGAAGAGGTCCTGAGAGAAAAAAGTTTTAAGAAACGCTGCCTTATAAAATAATTCAGAAAAAAAAACTCCAAGTGAAATCAGTGTGATTGCAGTATATGTACAGTACTGTACAGCAAGGTTCCTCAACTTTTGACCGCTTGAAGATGTGTGGACTTCAACTCCCAGAATTCCCCAGCCAGCATGGTTGCAGTCCAAGGTTGAGGAACCCTGCTGTACAGTGTTTGTAATGATGAGAACCATGGGTAACCATGAGGATTATGGGAGTTGCAAGCCAGTATCTGGAGGACTGTATGTTGGCCATCCTATACAGTTGTAGCTATCAGCTAACTTGCGGCTGTAATATACTTGCTAACGGCACCTCCATCCCCATACCACTGGACTGATAATTAAATCTTATTTCAACGGTGAGGTACAATTGTATCTATTACCACTCCTGAGAGAGCAGGGTAATTTACGGGGGTCTGGAGGTGAGGCATAGCTGGGAGCTGTCGTTTCTGTTCTTCGACGTCCTGCATTTCACTCTGCCTAATGCTAGGGCTGATTTCCAACCTACCCATCCTAAAGCAAATCAAATTTATTCAACACGCCAAGTAAGTGTTTATGGACTAAAGTATACTTATAATTCAAGATAGCCCTTTCAAACTTTCAGAGGACCTAGCTAATGGTTCTCAGGAGGAGGAGGAGAAGCAGCAGCAGCAGCAGCAGCCAACTAGATGTTGTGAAAAGTGACAAAGGGTTAGCCTTAGGTAGACTCCAAGAAACATGTACAAAACTAACAGAAAATTTTAAAAACAACAACAACACATACACCAACCTTCAGAGGATGCATTTATTAAAATGTGAAGAATGAATGTAATATGGGCATATAATTCCTCTATAAATTAATTACTAAGAGTTATAGGGAATGTGCTCCTTCTTTTATTAAATCTTGTTGAACTTACCATGTAAATAATTTTGTTTTAAAAACAATAGAAGATCAGGAGCAATGGTTTGTATGATGTATGCACAGTAATATCCCATTCCATGGTTTTACTGAAAACCATCTCATTCATTCCCCCCCCCCCCTCGTTCTTATCAATATCTATTAGATGCCGAGTTTCTAGTATTGCAAGCTTTAGATTACTGAAAGCATGTCAGTTTTGATGTCCAAATCCTATAATTCTTTACCTGGTGTGTACTTATAGAGTCTTTGGAGCTTTTGCTGCTTCAGATTGCAGAACCCCCTCTGTGAAGTGTTAATTCTAAGAAGTTACTATCTTTGCCTGCATAGCCGATGCCCTTCTCAATGTATGAATCCAAATTAAACATCCTCAACAGAAAGCTATCTAGACTCTGCATTCCTTGGCGCTTGGTTCCACTGTTAAACTTTTCCTACTGCTAAAAAGTTTTTCTTAACATTCAAATCAGCCTCCCTTTAACTTAATTTATATGATTTATTTAATAGCAATATTCAATAGATCATTCCAATCTAAAATTCTGGGCAGTTCACAATGGAAAAAAAAAAATCTCAAAACACTCCCTACAGTCTACCTAAACATATTGTATTCAGTTAGAAAAGAGACAGAGTAGCACAACTCTCAAAATTAAGCCCAGAATATTGAGTGGAACCATTCAGTTTGGACAGCCTTTCACAAGATGTCCATCATGGATGTAACCTGAAATTTAGGGCAGGGGCAGCCATTTGAAAGGCCTGGACCATCTCCCCTCTAACTTCTTAAGCAACTTTTCTTGACTAGATCACAGGGCAGGCAGATTCAGTTCAAAGGAGATAGTTGTGCAAATATCCAGGGATCAAGCCATCAAAGGCTTTGAACAGCAGCAGCCAGTGCAAAATCTTGTTCTGTACTACCTGCAGTTTCCCACTAGTCTTCAAGGGCAGCCCCAAGTAAAGAGTGTTACACACATAATTTGTGACACTCTTTCAGAAATTTGAAGAGTACTATCATGTTCATCCTTCTGTTGTCTGAATCAGTGTTTCTCAACCTCAGCAACTTTAAGATGCGTGGACTTCAATTCCCAGAATTCCATTCTCTCCTGATATGACTTATTGTAGTTTCCAGTCCTCTGATCATCCCCACTGTTCTCCTTTACACCTGTTCCTGTTTCTCTTCACCTTTATTAAAATGTAATAGCCCACATTTTTCCTTACTACATTTAATTCTTCTATTTTCAGAGTACTGGATTCAGAACTGAGCCTTCTGTTACTGCTTGTTTGTAGATTTCAAAAGTCTGTTCTAGATTGATATCAGCCTTCTCCACCCTTGATGCTTTCTGAATTGTCCAGGAATTCAGTCTTGCAATTCTAGAACTTGCCCAGCATAGCTGGAAAATGTACTGTAATTGTAATGGCTCATTCTGGGTGTGGACAGACTTGACTTGTGTCTTGACAGTAATAGCAGGTGGCTGCCATGCAAAATCATGAGAATTCATGCCATGGATCCATTTTGGAGTGTGTCATTTTTCTGCCACAGACCTGCCAGAAACCATCAGATCATAATTTTAACTGCTCACTCTGCGCAAGCAGATGTGATCCGAGTTTTGAATGTGGTTTCAGATTGATTCCACAGAAAATCGTGAAGATCTATACCTAGGATCCATGTACCATGGCAGCACCAAAAATAAATCTATAAATAATAACGATCATATTCCATAACTTTGCAAACAAATATGGTCTGTCTTTGATAGTAACTGCCATTGGATCCCACATAAAATGCAAAAAGGTTGCATCAAAATCCGTGCCCTGATTCTGGTGCTACTTTTTATCTCAGAGCGGCTTCCAGAAGTGTTAGAACTATGATTGTAAAGATTCGTTGGGTGAGTCTTTGCAGATTGGATGTGATTTGCAAATTGATGACGTCTTTAGGCAGCTCCCATATAAAAATCATGGGAGATACGTGCATTTTTTAAACCCTAACATTTGCTTTCTGCCAATCGTTTGCCGCAACCGCGCATTCGTCCTCACAAAATGCTGCTGTTTTAACGTCCGTCGCAGTCGGAACGAAAAGATTTGGAAAACAGGGCACGTGCTAGGACCCAGCGGCCACAGCAGTTTGCAAGGGAACGGGGTGGAGCCTTACAGCTCCCAGCGCTGCGTGTGCAATTGCGTCATTGCCAGAAAATGGAAAGTAGGCGGGAGTATCTGCTAGGGAGAGAAGGGGCTTTACCGAAAGTGGAATCCTTTTGGCTGGGTTCGAATCTGATATCCTGGAATTCCCATCAGGTATCGATTTGGTTTTGAGATGAGCAGATCAGGTTTCATGCATGTCAATGCCATTCTCGCCCTGCGATTCTTTTCCCAGGTTTCAGCAGGGAGGAGATCAATCCGGGGCTGCTAACCTTTCGCCAAGATCTATTCCTGCAACCGTCTGGGGCGAGCGGAGGAGGAAAATTACTCACGGCTCTTCCAGGAAAGTAAAAGTTATAGGAATAATGATGCAAAAGAAAACTTCAGCGAATGAACTCTACATCGACGAGAAATCCCAGTACTGCTTGTTAGTCATTCTTAAGTAGAAATCAAAAAGGGAATTGTAATCAAAGTTGAAGGTAAACTGAAGTGGTGATTGGAAAACATGTTTTAAAATCAATAAATATGCCCAATTGAACAATTGGGACTGGACAGTGATTTAGATGAAAGAGCTTGTGTTTTCGTTCTCTGCAATTTATGAAAAATCTTTCATTGATTGCTTATAAAGTGGGCTTCTCATTCTCCTGCCCCCCCCCCTTACAATCACATTTTATGGACAATTGCATACATGCTTACTGAAAATAGATTCAGAGAATGTATGAGTTGGAAAAGGCCCTAAAGGTCACTTCGTCCAATCCCCCAGTCACTGCAAAAATTTACTACACTATCTGCCACATCCAGCCCAAGTTTGACAACCACAAAGAGAGAAGTCCACCATTGTTCCACACAGACTTTTCCACTCTTTAATGGCACGTACCATCCTCCCAATACTCAAACTGAATCTCCTTCCTTTTAATACCAACCCACTGATTCTTATCCTGTCCTCAGTTTCAAGAGGAACAAGTCTGCTCCTCTCGTGCATGACAGCTTCTTAGACTAGGCTTCTGTTTTGTAAGTTAAACACGCCAAACTTCTCTGTGCCTTATGGTTTCCAGTATCTTTGTCATCACTGTATCTGAACCCACTTCAGTTTTTCCATGTATCTTTCAATGTGTAGAATAGGGTAGTCTAATTTTTTTATATATATATATTTCAGATTTGTCACTGCCCATCTCACTGTGGAGTGACTCTGGGCGGTCTACAGTAAAAGTAGAATAAACATTAATTAAAATAGATAAATATTAATTAAAGCATGCTAAAAATAAACTTCCTTTATAATACTTCCAAGAGGCTGATGTTAATTAGGTGTTAATAAACTCAGGGAGTGTCGTCAAGGCGCCAGCCACCCCCAGGGTAGATTGTATCTTTCTTCGCCCCACACCAGTTGGCAGAGCCAAGTCTTCAATTGCCTCTGCAAAATTGGGAGGGTAGGGGCCCGCCTCACCTCTGGGGGGAGAGTATTCCATAGAAATATACAATATTCCATAGTATATCTAATCAATACAGAGTAGATGGAATGATTGCCTCTTGTGACATTGATGCAGTTAATGTAACCTAAGGTGTCACTGGCCTTTTTAGCTGCTGCATCACACTGCCTGTTCATGTTTAGCTAATTCTTCTAGTACTGCATTGTTGACAAGCTGGGAATCCCTAGTTCTCAACCTGAATATCTGGCGTTACTATCCAGACACTAGACCATATGCATATCACAGTTGAACATCAATGTTCAACTTGGTAAGGATCAGTTTGAATTGTCTTTTGTCCTTTGAAGTTAGCCAATCACTATAGTATGGTGTCATTGGCAAATTTGATAAGCATCTTTTTCATTTGATAGGTCATTTATAAAGCTGTTGAATAACATTGGGACAAGAATAGAACCCTGCATCAAGACTTCCTTCCAGGTTGATTCAGAACTATAAATAATCTTCATTGAACAGGATGGGACTGAATTTGGCATAAAATCAACGTCTAGAATCACACTGCATTGCAATTAATATTTTGCATCATTGATTTGCAAATTATTGTATTTCAGTTTTCATTTCACTTTTATCCTACCTTTTCTTTATAGAACTGAAGCAGCATGTGTGCCAGATATTGCAGTCTTCATAGATTACTAGATTACTATTGTGTCATGTGCTTTGAAGCTCTAGCCAAGGATATACCAATGAATATATGAGGATAGAAAGGATAGGACAATTTCAACAAAAGAAACCTACCACTCCATCATTTTCCAAGTATCATCTGTAGACAGTATTCCACATTAAAGTTCTTAAGATTTTGTATTTCATTAAACCACAGTATAAGAATTTAAAAATAATTAGACATCCATGCCTATGATGAGTATAGAACTTTTATAGGTCTAGAATTTATTGGAATTGTTTGCTTAAAATCTTTCCACATTTTCCTCCTGAATGATGGATTTAATTAATTGCTATATGAGATCCATTGTAATATAAGTAAAATTGGAAACATTAGCTACCTGAAAATTTGAAAAACAGAAGATCTGTATCTTAAAATCAGTGATGGCAAGACTTAGCCAACATTAGTTAATCTCAAAAAGCTAAGTAAGGTTGGATCTATTTAGTTCTTGAAAGGAAAATGCTGTAGGATACACTGAGAAGTAAATGACCAAAAAAAAAAAAAAAACCCCAGGAGGAAGGCAATAACCATTTCTACATGGATGTGTCCATGAAGACATCAAGAGTCATGCTCAATTAGAAGAAGACTCAGTATTCTCTAGACTCAGCCTTTTTAGTCTATTATGGTTTAAGATTGGAGGCACTTTCAAACTTGGCCCCTCGATAGATTCCCAGGTTTTTTTTGGCTCTTGGGGATGGCATTCTATCATTCTGATTTAAGTGCAAGTGCCAAAAGGCTTGTTCAAATCCAGATTAATATTGGTGCCCCCATTTTAGGGGAATCTTCCTGAATCTGATGCTCTCCAGTTATATAACACTATAATCTCCAGCATCCCGATCCAGCATCCTGTATGTGGCATAGATCCTATCTCCTTCCAGCAAAAGGAAAAAAGTTCTTATAATGGAACATATACAGGTGAAACTCAAAAAATTAGAATATCGTGCAAATGTTCATTTATGTCAGTATGGCAACTCAAAAGGTGAAACCAATATATGAGATAGACACATTACATGCAAAGCGAGATATGTCAAGCCTTACTTTGGTATAATTGTGATGATTATGGCGTACAGCTTATGAAAACCCCAAATTCACAATCTCAGAAAAATAGAATAGTGTGAAAAGGTTCAATATTCTAGGCTCAAAATGTCCCACTCTAATCAGCTAATGAATCCATAACACCTGAAAAGGGTTCCTGAGCCTTTAAATGGTCTCTCAGGCTGGTTCAGTAGGAATCACAAGCATGGGAAAGACTGCTGACCTGACGGTTGTGCAGAAAACCATCACTGACACCCTCCATAAGGAGGGAAAGCCCCAAAAGGTAATTGCAAAAGAAGTTGGATGTTCCCAAAGTGCTGTATCAAAGCACATCAATAGAAGGTTATGTGGAAGGGAAAAGTGTGGTAGAAAAAGGTGCACAAGCAGCAGGGATGACCGCAGCCTGGAGAGGATTGTCAGGAAAAGGCCATTCCAAAGTGTTGGGGACTTTCACAAGGAGTGGACTGAGGCTGGAGTTAGTGCATCAAGAACCACCACACACAGACGGATCCTGGAAATGGGCTTCAAATGTCGTATTCCTCTTGTCAAGCCGCTCCTGAACAACAAACAACGTCAGAAGCGTCTTACCTGGGCTACAGAAAAAAAGAACTGGTCTGTTGCCCAGTGGTCCAAAGTCCTCTTTTCTGATGAGAGCAACTTTTGCATCTCATTTGGGAACCAAGGACCCAGAGTCTGGAGGAAGAATGGAGAGGCACACAATGCACGATGCTTGAAGTCCAGTGTGAAGTTTCCACAGTCTGTGTTGATTTGGGGAGCCATGTCATCTGCTGGTGTTGGTCCACTGTGCTTCATTAAGTCCAGGGTCAACACAGCCGTCTACCAGGAGATTTTGGAGCAGTTCGTGCCTCCTTCCGCAGATGAGCTTTATGGGGATGCTGACTTCATTTTCCAGCAGGACTTGGCACCTGCCCACACTGCCAAAAGTACCAAAACCTGGTTCAGTGACCATGGGATTACTGTACTTGATTGGCCAGCAAACTCGCCTGACCTGAACCCCATAGAGAATCTATGGGGCATTGCCAAGAGAAAGAGGAGGGACATGAGACCGAACAATGCAGCGGAGCTGAAGGCCGCTATTGAAGCATCCTGGTCTTCCGTAACACCTCAGCAGTCCCACAGGCTGATAGCATCCATGCCACACCGCATTGCGGCAGTCATTGCTGCAAAAGGGGCCCAAACCAAGTACTGAGTACATATGCATGCTTATACTTTGCAGAGGTCCGATATTGTTCAATTTCCAATCCTTGTGTAATTGATGTCATGTAATATTCTAATTTTCTGAGATTGTGAATTTGGGGTTTTCATAAGCTGTACGCCATAATCATCACAATTATACCAAAGTAAGGCTTGACATATCTTGCTTTGCATGTAATGCGTCTATCTCATATATTGGTTTCACCTTTTGAGTTGCCATACTGACATAAATGAACATTTGCACGATATTCTAATTTTTCGAGTTTCACCTGTATGTTGGTATTATTTTGTTTTTCCAGAAGCCTTTTTTCTCATCCTCAAATGTTATATGTTCATTTGCCAAATATAATTATATCCTGGCTTTTGGGGTTTCAATTTTGGTCTGCCTAACCATCTAATTTCTCTGACAAGGTTCTTTTTATGATAGAATTTCAACCATTTTTTCAAAGGCCTATTGAAATAAATCGAACGGTGGCGGTCTGTTGCAAATCTCTGTATATTTTGATCCTTTGGATTAAGGAGATGGAGAGCTACATAGGAAAATTAAGAATTGTCTCACTAATCCTAACCCTAAGAGGTGACAACTTTTAATGAAAATGTTAAGGAAGAAATGGACATACATTCTCTCTTTCTGGCTAATAAACATAATATCTAGGACTGTACAAGTATGTAGTGGTTCAGCCAGAACTTGTGGCACACTGCAAACTATCATAATTTGGATTTCTCTGT
The DNA here is from genome assembly GCA_030867105.1 of Liasis olivaceus. Classification (NCBI taxonomy): domain Eukaryota; kingdom Metazoa; phylum Chordata; class Lepidosauria; order Squamata; family Pythonidae; genus Liasis; species Liasis olivaceus. The sequence continues at coordinate 136,499,804 of CM061350.1, read as the reverse complement.
GATGTGAAGGAGTTTAATGTTTTTCCTATCTCTGTGAGCAGTAAGTGGGTACCGATATCTCTTCACAACTATCTGCGTGTTCATTACAATGATGCGCATTTTCTGGGAAGACCTATATAATTCAGGGCGCTTCCGATAAGAACACTGCAAGAGACAGTTGCTGGTTAAAATAATCTTTCCCTCTTATCAATGCTGCTGCTACTTGTTTCCTATTCACAATGCTGTTCTCTAGTGAAGATCTGTTTTCCTCCACTTTGGTAAATAATACATGCATTATTTTGATGTTTTGCACAGTCCCTGGTTATTAAATGTTCACTAGAATTAGTAATCCAGTAATTTCATTTTACTAAGCAAGGAGTTATTCAGAAAGTCACATTCATCTTGAATCTTTGTCTTATAAAAAATGGGGCTGGACAGGGAAAAACAGTTTAATGGCTCAGTAAGCACAGCAGGAGCATCAGGCCATTTCTTATACGTAAGTTAACAGGATCAGGAGATAATTTTCCTGCAGAAAATGTTCCTTCCCACACATAAGCAATGCAGTTATTACTGGAATACAGCAAGGAAATACATCAAGTTGCAGTATACATAATTTTACAGAAAATGTACTTTCTGGTAACAACAGCTTATAGTTCTCTGTTCCTTGAGGAACATGAAGCTTTTAAAGAACGAAGAATGCAGGAGCTCTACTCCTGAGGGAATGGAAGTTGCTTGCAATTTGTAAGCCTCTAAGGACAATGTTTGTTCTCTCCCTGCCCGAATTATGTGGTGTTGAAGTAGTTTGTTCATCTAAAGGTCAATGAAAGTCATTCAATCTAAAGGTCATTTTTTTCAAAGGCACAAGAATTTACTTCTGTTCTCTTGAAAAATGTCATTACTTGAAAACAGAAAAAAGGATGTGGGAAGTATCATTTTTAAAAGTTTATTTCAGCCATAAACCAGCATGGAAGTAGACTTTCAAAGAGGAGCAGCAGACTCATATAAGAATGGCCCTGCACGAATTCCTCAAAAGAGTGGCAGTCAGTTCTGCACTCATAGCCTTCTGCTCAGAGGACACTACCATGCCATCATTCTTTGAAGGAGAGAATGAAGAAGTCATCTAAGGCACAAAGCCAAAGCCAAACAAACCACATTATGGCTTAACGCAACATGAGCCTAGATTACATCTCTTGTTTCATAGAAACCTGAAACTGGGAAATCAGATGAGAGGTAGCTTCTGTAGATGATTGGTAGCTCCTGTAGAGATGATGGCTACCAAATAATTCAGCTGACCAGTAAGACATCTTCCAGTTCTTTGGGAGAAAGAACTTCAGCTAGTAAAACTCACTTGGTGTAATCCTTGATATTAATATCTTATTGCCCATGGTGTTTAGTCTCTCAGATGGATATTTTTTAGCCTTTCTACCCTGGATTTTTCTAACTGGAAATGTTAAATAATAATTCTGAAGTATTTATGTGCCTAACATCCACAGTGCCACAAGTTTTTGCTTCTGTCTTTATCATCTTGTTTAGCTCTTCATACTTTACAGAAATGCTTAAGGAAGTGAATGATGAGTGAATATATGACACCCTTAATGTGGTGCCTGGGAGTGCTGCGTTCCCATGGACAACTGCTTTGTTCAAGTTCCTTAGTTCACCTGGCCTTTATTTATAAAATTGCTCTATCACTATCATCTTTATTGCAAGAATGCTGATAGGCCCAGAACTTTGTCTGAAAGTTTGTTCACCTGCTCAGAAAAAAAGGACAGAAGGAAGCAAGGGTAGTAGAGGACCTTCTGCACAAGGTAGGAGCTGAGGAAGTGGAATTCTGCTAAACCATTATACTGTAACTTGTTTATGTCCCCAACAGCCATTTGGTGAATGAGCAATTACACAGGCAGCCATTTTGCACAAGAATTTAAGACTCTAGAATATAAAAATTAGCTTTTACCATATAAAATCTTAGCATTTAATAATATAAATCATTTAAAACCTTATGATATGATATAAAACCTTGGCATTTATCAACAGTGTTTTGCAGGCAAGTTTTATGTACAAAATTCTTAACCACTGAAATGGATAATTATTTAGTAACTTAAGGGAAAAAGTTAACAGTAGTTAATTCACTTTTTATTGGGTATGTCTGGCTAACGTAAAGCATAATGGTCTGATATTTGTTATTAATGTAAAGATGACATTGAAAATGAAGAAAAAATTGCATATTTATTTATACTAGAGTTGTTCATCATGCTTAATTCAAATGCAATGCTGGAGGGAATTCTGGGAATTTTAGTCAAAACATCAAAAACTGAGGCAAACTCCAGGGAAGAATTGTTCCTATTGTGTTAAAATGGTTGAAACTGTTTCTACACAACAATGTAGTGTTGCACTTGTGAAAACCATTTGCTATAACAGTGAAGAAGCACTTCCTATGCCATTCAGTTTGTCACTGTAATGTCAGAATTGGTTCTAATTCAGCTGAGTAGTGTGGAATAAATAGCTATTTAATTTTCACTAGAAATTGGAAAGATGGGTGAAGTTAAAGCTACCACAGTAATTCTAATGAGCATACCTTGAAGGATAGTTTAAACCTTGTTGCTCTCCCTCCATGAGATCCTATGTGTAAGAGAAGAGAATTGGTCTATGTATATCCTGGCCTTACCTACTGGTCCTATCCATGTTGGGTGACCACTAAAAAGTACCAGAGAGATCAATGGGTGTGTCCCCCAAAGGTTGTTACCCATCACTGGTCTAAATGAATGCACATATTCATGCCGGATTTGAAGCATAAAAGATGATACAAAGTACCTCTTTCCACTCCTTAAAGAAGCTACATGTTTTGCTGGGTTCTGCAATCCCAGGAAAAGATGCATTTGATTTAAGGAGGCACCAACAGATGAGTATGTTCCAAATAGTTTTTTTCCCCTTTGACCCCTCTAGATCAACAGCCCTAATATAATCAGGAGTAGTTTACATGTATTAGAATTTTGTATTGATTTACAGTGCAACATGGTGACCAAGTGGAGTTCCTTCAGCTTCCATCCTTTTGAAATGTTTGGATAGGGCCTTAGCTAATCCCAAAGGTCTGTAGTTTTTAAAGATCACTGGTGATCAAACTTGGATGAGTAGGACATTTCCTACCCTTTGTTTGGTTATTTTAGTCTGTGTGCTATTTCATTGTTTTGTTCTGAATAACAGATTGAAAGAAACAAAATCTCATTCCCTATATTGTACCATAAATATCTGCAGTCCAGAAGTTCACTATTTTGTTCTCCTAACACAGAATTGGCCAAGGTATTGCAGCTCTGTCAGAAATGTTGATCAACCCATCTAACCCCATAACATTCGTTAGATACCTTAGTATCCATGCAAGAAAGATTGCAAATTGACTAAGTCTATAGGAAAAGAAAGGGGTGCCCAGGCCAACCAGGTTAATATAGATCCAACAAAATCCTTCCATTCATGTTTGTCACCAGCTCATTAGCATATTTACTCTGAATGTTTATAAGAAATCCATGATCTCCTTTTTTTTCTTAAAAAAAAGCTTCCAGGTGAGGATCTATGGTAGACTAGATATCCCTGAAGGAGTGGGGACAACATTGCAGTGAAGATTGGTGGCTGTCAGGTCCAGCCCAAGAACAGCAACGAGGCAATCCAGAACAGTTCATACCTAATAGACAAAATCTCGCCAGACTAAACCTATGCTAAAGCAACTAGTGGCTATAACCTGTGAGACTCTAGGGAGAAGCCAGCCTCATCCTCTTCGTCTTCCCATGCTCTTGCTGCAGGCTGAGGAGGCGCTTGCCCTGGAATGTCTCTCCCTCCTCCTGACAACTTGAAGTTCCATTCCAGAATCTTCCCCGCTCATGCCATCCATTACAGTGGCTGCCTTTCTGGATAAAGGAGACATCATGAGACCGCCCACTTGCCCTCTGCACAGCTACTCCTTGTGAGTAGACTGTAGGAACTGAGGGTTTTGCAGTTGAAAGGGGAGGGGGGTAAAGATTTAAAAACTTTTGGCAAAAAGCTTAACAAGGAGTGGATGTAAGATAGTTTAAAACTAATAAAAAGGATAATTTTTTGAAATATTATGTTTTTGTTGAAAGTGCTTTTGAATAAATTGGAATTAAAACAGACAAACAAACCAGACCTTTGTGGGTTTTTTGTTTACTATTAAAAAATGTAGATGGTTGGTGGGTTTTACAAAACAAAAGTAAAGGCAATATGAACCAGACTGTGTTGCTGGCTGTAACGGAGTGCCATTTGAGATTAAAGTATTAAGGGCACAGGAAGATAAAACAGAAAAAAAAGGTGAGGGGGAATTTGCCTTTTACTCTTTCCCTTGCAATTAAGGCACTTTTACTTTCAGATTACAATATTACAATGGCAACCACCAGAAAAGTGGCAAAAATAGCAGAGGAGAGGATCACTAGAGCAACCTGCAGAGAGGAATTACACCAGATTTACTTCAGAAAATGTTTGAGGAATTGGGCAATAAATTAGCTGAATCACTTGATACAAATTGACTAAATCACTGAATACTAAATTGACAGCTTTTGAAAAAAGAATGGATCAAAGACTTGTAAAGATGAAAGAGGAGCTGGAAGAAGCCAAGCAGATGGAAAGCTTTGTAAAACAAGTGTCTGGAGATGTAAAGCAAATTAATGACAAAATGGAAATTCTGGAGGGTAAGACAGAAGTTATGGACAGAGAGCTGGAAAGAGAATTAGATAATTTGGCCCTACTGGAACTGAGAGAAAAGGAATTTCATTTGAGATTTAGAGCAATTTCAGAGGATTCTGCTGAAAATATTAGAGAAAAGGTTATTAAAGGTTTAGCAATTTTTTTTTTTTTGATTGGATGAGAAGGATATAGAGGGAGAAATTGATAAGGTATATAGAATAAATACAAGTTTTATGAGAATAAGAAATGTTCCAAGGGATGTCTTGGTGTACTTTGTCAGGAAAAAGACAAGAGATCAAGTTTTGCAGCAGCATTTTAATACAAGACTGAAATTTGATAATACAGATGTAATCGTTCTTAAAGAAATTCCTATTAGAAGAGCATTCTTATTTCACTAATAGATTAAAACAGAAAGGATTCCATTTCGATGGGATAAATTGGAAGATGTGTTTTTACTTTTAAACAGCAGAGGTTTTGACTAAATTCTGTCCAGAAGGCAAAGGAATTTCTAGAAAAATTTAAAGAGGAATTGGAGGAGTTTGAAATGGAAGTGTCAGATAAGATTACACAAAAAATTGCAACAAGTGCAACAGGAAACTGAACAGTGACTTTTCTAAATTTTTGATTTGATTATGGATTATAAATCCATAATGTGGAATATAAATGGAGCAAATGCTCCTCAAAAGAGAAAAAAAATCATTATTTAAAACAATTAAAACATAATTTGTCTACAAGAGACACATATTAGAAAAAAGGACATAAAATATTTGATTTATAAAAATTTGGATTAAGAATTTATTTCAGAACGAACTAAAAAAATAATGGAGTTGTTTTGTATATAAATCCCCAACTAAAACCAGAACTTGTATTGAGTAATGACCATCGGACTGATGCATGGGACTAAGACTGTGAAGGAATGGTTGGATGAAGGCCACGCTCGAGGAGATAAGCATTCTGTTTGGGCTGAACCTGACATCAATTTCTCTAGACTCAATCTAACCTCCCAAGCCAGCAAGCCACAACACCATGAATTCCTTAGGGTGGTGCCAGTCTCATCTTCTTAAACTTCCCATGCTCCTGTTGAGGGCTAAGGGAATGCTTATCTCCTCGAGCGCGGCCTTCATCCAACCATTCCTTCACAAAGACTCTGATATTGGGAATTTATGCCCCAAATGAGGATAAAGTATAAGTACTTTATAATGTTCTATAAAGGACTTATGGAGAGAGTAATAGGTTTCTCTTATGAAAATTGGTGTTTGATGGGGGATTGAAATGGAATGAATTCACCGCAACTGGATAGAACTTCTGAGAAAAGTATTAAAATCACTCAAGGCAAATTACCAAAAGTTTTCTTTGATTTGATGGACAATTTAGGGCTTGTGAACACATGGAGACAGAAAAATGGCAATTCAAGACAGTACACTTACTTTTCTGAAACACATCAATCCTTTTTAAGAATAGATACAGATTTCGAAGAATTTGGCTACTAAGTTTTCTAAAGTAGAGATATTACCAAAGACTTTTAGGGATCATAATCCTATGAGTTTGGTTTATAAAAGGAAATCCAGTTCTTTTGGATGGAGACTAAATGAAATGTTGTTACAGAAGGAAGCAATAGTGGAGGATTGTAAAAAGAAATTAAAAGAATTTTATGAAAATAATTTAAACAAAAGTACTGATTTAAGAATGGTTTGGGACACAAGTTAAGCTTTTATCAGAATTTATTTCATACAACATAATAGTGAACTCAAAAAGAAGAGTCAAGAGAAAACACAAGCTATTTGGATGAGATAAAGAGAAAAGAAGACAAAGAAATTTCCAGAGAAGATAAGTATTTCTCAACAAATTAAGCTTTTACAATGACAGTTATCTATGTTAACAGTAAGAGAAATGGAAATAAAAATGAACTATGTAAAGCAAAAAAACTTTGAATTTGCAAACAAACCAGGGAAATGGTTGGTATATACATTACAAAAAGAGAAAAGAAAATGATGTTGAAACTACAAGAGGGAGATACTTTATTAACGGATAGCGTGGCCATGCGAAAAGGATTTCATAAGTATTATTCTAACTTGTATACAGCAAGTGACTTCTCTTTGGAGAAAATAGATGAATACCTAAAGAAACACAATTTATTGAGGAGTACAGAGGAACAGAAATAGATTATGAATGGGCCTATAACAATAAGGGAAGTTTCTGAAGTTATAAAAACGATTAAACCAGGAAAGGTGCCTGGACCAGATGGATTATCAGGTTCTTATAAATGGTTTGAGGATGAACTTCTACAAGCTTTACAAAATACGATGAACTCTGTCTTACAGGGAGAAAGATGCCAGAGAGTTGGAAAGAGGCTAATATAGCACTAACACCTAAAGAGGGACAAGATTTGACTTTAACAAAAAACTATAGGCTGATATCATTATTTGAATAATGATTACAAGTTGTTTACAATGTTCTGGCTGATAGACTGCAAATAATTTTTCAATAATTTATTCATGAGGATCAATATGGACTTTTACCTAAAAAACAGTTAAAGGACAAACTTAGAAATGTGTTGGACATTTTGGAATATTAGGATCAACATAATGAAAAACAAGCCACATTGATTTTCTTAGATGCAGAGAAGGCCTTTGACAATTTGAACTGGGCTTTCTTGTTCAAAGTTTTGGAAGATATGAATTTTGGAGAGAACTTCATAAAATGGATAAGATCGATTTGCACTTCACAGAAAGCACAAATAATTGTTAATGGAGATCTAACGAAGCCTTGTGAGATACAAAAAGGAACAAGACAGGGATGCCCACTGTCTCCTCTCTTGTTTATTTTGGTTCTTGAAATACTGAATAGAGATATAAGACAAGATGAGAGAATTGTGGAAGTAAAGATTTAAAAGAAACGTAAGGGTGTTGGTTTAGGAAGATCTTTAAAGGGAATCGAAACATTAATGGGAAAACCAAAAGAATTTGGTGCATTAGCAGGTTTTAAGATAAACAGAAGATGAAGATGCTAACAAAAAATATGAAAATAGATTGAACAGAGTTGATAAATAAAATGGGTTTTAAGACTGAGAAGAAAGTAAAATATCTGGGTATCACTATGACAAATATGAATTGTATGTTATTTCAAAATACCTATGTTAAGACATGGAATAAAGTTAAAAAAGATATGTTAAGATGGGATAAACTACAATTGTCATTGCTGGGGAAATTTTCTGTGATAAAAATGAATGTCCTGCCTAGAATGATGTTTTTGTTTCAGACAATACCTGTTTTGACAACTGATGCATCATTTAAACAGAGGCAAAAAGGATATAAAAGGAGACGTATGGCATGGGAAAAAAACCATGAGTTAAATATAAGTTGTTACAAGATGCAAAGGAAAGAGGAGGATTGGGTTTACCTGATTTGAAATTGTATTTTGCAGCTTGCTGTTTGGTTTGGATGAAAGAGTGGGTGCTGCTGAGAAATAGAAGGCTTTTGGAGTTAGAAGAACATGACCTGAAATTTGGGTGGCATGGGTTTCTGTGGTATGACAAAGTCAAGGTTAATGTGGATTTTAAAAATCACTGTTAGATGTGCCATACTGAGAAAATGGAATAGATATAAATCCAGGTTGTGCCTGAAAACACCTTTGTGGCTCTCAGCACAAGAAGCATTTTCTAGGCGAGAAATAATAGGCAAACACAAATGGCTAACTTATCATGAGATACTAGAATTTTGTCAAGGGGAATGCAAAATAAAATCAAGAGAGGAACTGGTGGCAGAGGGTCATAGTTCCCAATGGTTTTCTTATTTACAGTTATTAGAAATATTTAAAGTAGACAAAAAAAGTTTATAGTTTTGAACACTGTAAAACTGAGTTTGGAATGGAATTGTGTACAAATGATGAACATGTAATTGCTAAAATGTATAAACTTCTATTGAAATTTGAAACAGCGGAAGAACAAATGAAAGAATGTATGATAAAGTGAGTTAAAATTTTTGGTTACAATATACCGATTGAAAAATGGGAAAATATGTGGTTTATGATATAATCTTAAAGAGAACTTTTATAAAATGATGTACCACTGGTATATGTCACCAGAGAAATTGTCTAGAATGTATGAAGGCACTTCAAATTCATGTTGGAAATGTGAACAAGAAGGGACATTTTATCATGCTTGGTGGACGTGTAAAAAGAGCTTGAAAATTTTGGATTCAAATACATACAATGATTCAGAGGATTTTAAAAATTAATAAACAATTGAAACCAGAGGTCTTTCTTTTGAGACTGATGGCCAACAGTTGGAAAAAAGTCATGAAACTTTGTTTTTCTATATGATAACTGCAGCAAGATTATTGTATGCACAAAGATGGAAAGATTCAGCAATACCTACAATGGAGGAATGGTTGGTGACAATGATGGAACTTGCTGAGATTGCCAGATTGACGTCTTTGAATTAGAAGAAAAACAATATCTACGTTTATTGCTGACTGGAAAACCCTTATGGACTTTTTGCGGAAAACAGAAAAAAATGAATTTATGATGTATGGTTTGATGATTGGACAGGACAGATTATAAAAAGAAGAGAGATGTGTTGTAACTTTAAAGAAAGAGGTAAAATTATAATCATATATAGCTGTTGTAAAGAAGGTTGGAAGCCACTTCTATCTTTTTTCTTTCTTTTCTATTTTTCTTTTCCTTTTTTCCCCTTTTTTGCACTTTTAGCTTTCTCTTTGATTTTTCTTTTTTCTTTCTTACTTTATATTAGCTTGTATTCGTTTTTATCTTCCTTTGTAAAACTTTTAATAAAATTATTTTTAAAAATTTAAAAGGGAAACCTAAGGCATGTAAAATGCAGTCTGTTCTGGACATTGACTTTTTGTGCTTAAATAAAATCTAAATGGATCTGGCTGTTGTATAATTGTTTATGTCACTCCATTCCCTCTGTCCATTTTGAATTATTTAACCTCTCCCACGTACTTACAGACTTAGTTAAGGCAGAAGAGTAGTCAGTAAGGAACAAAGCAAGATGATCACCCTGGGAAGAAAACAATTAGAAACCAACTTTTACTTTGTCCATCTAGATGTGCTTGAAATGAGATACACTGTAACTGACAGGCTCCTTCAGGGGTACTGACAAGCACTTACCAAACATAGCAAGCATGTCTTAATGCAAAGAGTTGCATGAGCACAGTGATGCAATCTGAATATAATATATTGCACATAGTTAACCAGGGTCTCCTTCAAAAAAGTCTCTTTTTGTCTTTTGTACCTTGAAGGGCTCTTCAAGGTAGATCAGATCAGGAATCCAATGTCATGTAGGTCAGCACTACTTTTATTGTAAAGCTATAGTAACAGAACCTTGCACGTCTGAATGTGCTTCTCCCCTCCCTTCATCTTCATGAGAACCAGAGATGGTCTTGTCTGAGATGTTTACTCAGGTTACATTCCTGCCCCATACTCAGTCCTTTGTTATCTGACCATTGTCTTGGTAGTGGCTCTTCCTCCTGTCCCTCAAGACCATTTTCTCTTCCCTCTACACTTTTCCTTCTAAGAAATAAAAATATTGAATGGCTTAAAAAAATAAATCCAATGGGACAGTCACGTTAGGATTTCTAATCCCCCTCTCCAACACAAGAGGGTTTATTTACTCCTGTATTTTTCAGTTGAGCTGCAAAAAAATCATTTTTATAGCATGGTTGTAAACAAAATTGTTGGCAGACTAAACTCAAATGAAGAGCTATAGGAGTGACTGGCCAAACAAAAAATAAAATCACAGTAAATAGAAGAAAATGCTTAATATTGTTTATAGCAAAAATGCCCTGTATCTTTGTGGCATGTGCTTTTTATTTATTCTGAATATTTACAATAAATAGAAGAAGCAAGGACTGTTTGCAAGGATAGAAAGATATGGAGACGTATCCATATACGGATAGGTTTGGTGTAGACTAGATTTAGCTGTATTTACTTCTGTTGTTTTTGGTCTTATCTCAAACTTTTAATTTCTCTGGCTTAATATTTCATACTCCTTTTTTGTATTTTAAATAACATTGCTTACTCTGAAAGGGAATAGCATGATATGTATATATTTATGTATTCTTTAAATGCATGAAATGACCAATGGGAAAAATATTTTCTGTAGTCATGCTCTGGGCCCAACTTGGTGAAAAATATTCATGTAGTGCATTAACATTCTACATGTCTTCCATGCATACAAATGGGAGTCCCAGACAATCTTCCAACCACTGTCCAGGGCCATTTCTAATCTATAATACAGTAACAGTAGAATAACTACAAGGCAATTAAAACATAAAAAACAGTATGTATGTATGTATGTATTTATTTATGCAATTTCTATAGCCACCCATCTCAATCCAAGTGTCTCTGGATGGTGAACAATTTCAATAATTAAAACAAAACAATTACAAAGGCATGGAGTATCATGGATTCAATCAAAAGCCTGGGTAAATAAATGTATCTTCGGGTGGCACTGAAATCTGGAAAAAGAAGTCAGGGCTATCCACAGAGAAGGAGTCTCATCAATGGGGCACCAACATCAAGGAAGTGCTATCTTTAGAGTCATATTACAAAGACCACAAGCAGGGCCTTCCAGGCTTCTTAAAGCAGAGTTTGACTAGCACTGGCAAGTATGCTTTTAAATATGTGACCCTAACCTACAGAATATATACTAGAATCAGCCCTTGTATTGAACCTGGTAGCCACTGTTGTGCTTTCAAAAATAGTGCTAGATAATCCCAGCCCTGGATTAACCATTAAGCAAATTAAACACGTGTTTAGGGCACCAAGGGGGTGGGGCACCACAGAGTTTTTTCCTCTAGTGATGACGCCCTTAATTCTTTCACTACCACACTCGACTTTGTTTTCAGCACTTATTGAGACTCAGTGTCTACTCAGCTAGCAATGGAAGGGCCAAGGGTTGTTGGCCTGTGTTTAGGGCATCAGTTGGCCTTAATCCAGCCCTGGGTAATCCCATTTCCACACTTCACTGACAGTAGGCATTCTGCACAAGCTATATATGTACATGAAGAACATATTGGGATAATGTAGGGCATGGGTTAGCAAAGCTACCAGGAGTAAATCATAGCTGGGCACAAACACATTTCACTACTGAAATCACTTGAACACATGATGACAATCTTGCTTCCCCATGTCCCTTAGAGGGAGTACTACCTGTTGCTAAACAGGTTGTCTCCCTGGTTCCTGAAAGCTACTAATTTACAGCTCCTCCATTTTATCAGGATCCAGCTTTAGTTTATTAGCCTTCATCTAGCTTAGCACTGTCCAATCTTGGTTTTCAACAGCAATAAGAACGTATTTTGAAGGTTTAGCTTTAAGAAGTGTTGATAATATGCTTAAAAGCAACTATAAAAGAAAAGGATTCCAACTTCTGTTGAAGCTATCTGAGGCACAGAGTTTTTCTAGCAAAAAAATAAGGGCAATCATTTCATGATACAGTACATAGCCTTAATTTAGTACAGAAACGAACTTACTCTTATCATGTTATTTGTTTTACAGGAAGTGTAGCAGGAAGGAAGTGCTTCATTGCAAAAAAGAAACATGAGACAGTATCTCAGTAAAGTTGCACAAGACATAGTCAATTGATTCTTTGTATTTTCATTTTTATTATGATTTATGTAAAAATGGGAAGAGGAGCATTTTAGAATTTGAAACTAGATTTTGTCTTCAGTTCAGAGGATTACAAAATTGGAAGAGGACAATCTTATGGTAACTGAAGATTGAAAAGGAATTTTCTTTTTTTTTTCTTTTGCAAGTCTTTTCTTGCAAGGGCTAAATGTTCCTAGGTTCTTCATAGGTCTGTCTTGATGGCTTACCTTTTTGTACCCTGATAGCTGCTTTTACCTTTGGAAAGATGTATATGTTTTCATTTGTCTAAACCCTTCTTAAAGTGTAATACATACACTTTACCTCATACATACTTGAGGTAGGGTCTGACTAGCGCTAAATACAATAAAGTGAAATTGTTATTTCCTCTTATCCAGAAATAGTACTTTGGTTGAGGTAGTCTAAAATGCCACTTGCCAACTTTGTATTAACTTTTTTTTTTTTTTACAAAAGTACTAATGACAAGCCATGCAATTTTGCATTTATTTCTGTTAAATTTCATTCTGCTATTTCTGTCTTCCAAAGTACTAGCTGTTCCATCCAATTTTGTGTTATCTACAAATTAGCTAAGCATTCCTTCCATCTCCTCATTCATGTCATTAAAAAAATAGTGAAGAATACTGGGATTGTACAAGGGTTGATCTTAGGGGCACTCCACTTGGCAACTTTCTTCAATGTGATGAACTGTTAATGAGCACTCTTTTTGTGCCAGTTATATATCCACTTATTTTTTCTGCCGTCCAATTCATACTTAATGAGCTAACGAAACTATCATGGGAATATCTAAAATGGTTCATCGTACTGGATGTTCAGATTTTTAGGATAGGCAGTTTCCGCAAGAACTGCTTTGAAAATGTCTCAAAAAGCTTATGTGTTAATGAAGCCATTAGTTTTAAGGTGCTACAAAACTAATATTTTTATTTATTGTATTTGTTTACTGCATACTCCGAGAAAGATTAGCCCTCGTTAGTGCAAAGACTAGCCTACACTGCCTTTTGGAATAACTTATTTTTGTATTTCTCTTTTAGTTGGAACCAGAAGCAGCTGTTTATAAAATTCATTTGACCAAATCAGTCATGTTTATGACATATTTTATGATATGTAAAATCAGCACTCTACATGAAAACCTAGTTCTGAGTTTTGGTTTCCTTTGATAAAACATTTTTAAATGGAATACAACTTTATCTACTGCAGCATAACAAAAAGGGAGAGACTTAAAAAAAAACTATAGTAGCTACATTGATACAAAAATTGATGAGAAACAACCAATCAAGAACTGTAGTCTGCAAAAATCATCTAAAGAAAAAAAAAAGGAAAATAAGTAAACACAATTTTAGTGGTTTCTTAAAACTGATAGACCAAGAGCAGAATGCAGATGATACATTAGTGAAATAAGTTATGCTTCAGAGAAATATTAATGGGGCACTTTGAGTAGGCTCATATGTATTTCAAGTCCAATTTTACTAAGTGCAGCATCTCTCTCAACATCTTGTTTTGTTGCTAACATCATCTTTCCAAAGGTAAAAGGAAAAATCTCCTTGACGTTTCCTTAAGTAGTTGTAAAAAGCTAATCAAGGGGGTTAAAGTAAAATGCAAAGGTAGAAGATAGCAGAGCCAGGTATGGGCTTTGGATTTCAAGATTTGTAAGTTCAGAGACATGCTAGGTAGGATTCTATGATTAGAGCCTTCTTTAAAAATAGAGAATGCTAAAGTGTAGCAGTGGAGGTGGTATTATTCACAGGTGTATGTACAGGAAATGTTGGTGAATAACAACATGTTATGTGGTATGATATGTCAATACCTTTGGGGTGGTGGAGCGTTTAAGGCTTGAGTTCAACACAAGAGTGAAGAAAGAGGTCCAAGATTGGTCGGAATTGCTGCTGGAATTGTTAAAACATAATCCTATTTTCAATGAGAAGACAAAAATTGTTTAAAATGTACATAACATTGTGGCTGTACAAAAACCTTATTGGAAATTAAAAAATACAGATAAGAAATAAAAGAAATAGTAGGACCCAGGGTGGAAAAAGTGATGTGGAGCAGGCGTGGGCACAATGGCTGCAGGTGTCCACGCCTCCTTAAAGTGGCACCTTTTCTTAGGCCTCTGCAGTGGTTGCCTGGTCCCAGGAATCTTCACATTTGAGTTGAGGAGGCCCCTGGGGCAAGATCACTGAATCCTAACAGTACCCTCAATGCCATCACTTGTTTTCCTGTGTTTGGCTCCCATGTGAGCCCGCCCAAAAGACAGGGCTTCTTTGAGAAGGCACTAAGAGGAGTTAGGCTTGCAGCTCTCTTTATGAGGAACTAATCAGGAAGTACTTCTGGTAAAGACGTTAAAAGATTTCAGAGGCAGATGAACTGCTGTCTAGCAATGGCAGCACGTAGCTGACCCTGGCTGATCTCACCAAGCTAAGCCGAATTAGACTTGATTAGCTCTTAGATGAGAAAATGTCAGGTAATCCCAGGGCTGTAAACAAAGCTGGGAAATAGGAAATTAAAAAATCTGGAAGACCTAAGGAACCACTTCTGTATTCTATGCAGACAATTTTACTAAGTCATCATGGGTTGAGCTAAACTCAAAGATGTTTACATAACATAGAAAAGTCAGAAAATAAAGCCCCACCACCACCACAGAAAAGGCCCGAATGACGTGGTGTAGGACAGGAGATAGGCAAATGTTTCTCCAGTCTTTCCCAAAAACAAAGACCTGGGAAAACTATAGATCAATCCGTTTGATCTGGACGCCTGAGAACATTATAGAACTATTTATAAAGAATCCCTTCGTAAACATCTTAGCAGGAAGACAAGAATAAGTACACCAACATTACTGTACGGCTTCTTTCAACTGGTATGCTAGCTTAGTGGTGAGTGTAGTTTATATTTAGTTTCATCAAAGCAACTGACCAAATTCCCTATCTCATTAATAGACTAACTATATATAGAATGAATAACAATATATTCAGGAGGATGTAAAGCTGGCTGAAAATCAAATGCAAACAGTGCTCTTTCTCAAACTGGAGGGGGTTTAGAGCAGAGTGCCACAATGTTTTGGCCAATCCAAAAGTTGACCAGAAGCATCTGTGAGGGACAGATGGTTAAAAAAAGAAGTCATTTTCATCTGCAGATTATGACTAACGTGCCTGTAGTTTTCACCAAGTTCCTTGCCCCACTAGACTTTTTTCTAGAGTCATTTAGCTGAATTACAAGAACGCCTCTTAGGCTGCAGAAAGCAATTATTTTTTCTATGATGTGTATGCCCCTTTATAAAAGATGCATTGAATGGAAATGCTGTTATATCTGTTTTGAATTTTTATTTGTGCCTGGAATGCATTGGTGGCTCCTCTGAAGAGCCAAACATTCTTCAGATTCTTCCCAGTAAAATGTAGATTTGTCAGCATCAGGAACTGCAAAACACAGATGCTCTGCCCCCCTCTTGTGTTCCATTTTGAACACTGCAGGTTTGGATGGCCAAAAAAAAAAGGTTATTTTTGTGGACTTCTTTCAACATGACTTATTTTAGAAAGTTCATATATAAGTTTGACAGGAGTTTTGGACTTTCCAAAAAAAAAACCCCTAAACAGGGAATCTGATCGAAAAGTGCTGTCTTTTCATGTTTCTTCTGAAATACACGAAGGTAACTCTAGCAGGCAGGATAAACATACACTAGATTTTTCTTTACCCTTTTGGTCATTCTCACTAGTGACTTAGAAAATGGCTGTGCAAATCCTTCCAAGGTGGGGCTTTGGAACATGCAGGGTCCAAAGTATCCCGAGTCTCATTTAACAATGCAAAAAGGGGTGCTTTGTATGTGCTCCTGTGTGTCCAAACACTCCTCCAAAGGATTTGCATAGCTTTAATTTATAGTATTGTACAGCGTCAGTCAACCATTGTTACGGCAATATAAAACTTGTGTTTGTTACTGTTACGTTGGCACAGCGTTAATTGGACGATACCATAAATCACTAATGAGAAAATGGCAACAGAATAGACAAACATATGGAACTAAAAACACAAACGCCATCTTCAAAAAGAAATCACAACAGGAACAGGAGTAAATTTCACTTGTTCACACTGTTTCAGTGACTACAGTGGGTATACAAATGGCACACTTAGTAGATTTACCCATCCAGGATTATTTTGTGGGACTTCTCTCCAGTTCATCCAACTCAAAAAATCTGAGAGTGCTCTCTGCCTTATTTGTGAACTGGCTCTTGCTGCCTATCAGTCCTCCCAAATTAGTATACCCAGATGGTTTGGATTACAAATTCCATCATCCCCAGCCAGCATAGGTGATATTGGGCTCTACGTCAGCAGGGCTGTAACACTGCAACATTTCTGTTATTAGCACTGAAACAAATTGTTTGGCCTTTTCCCAATATGCATTTTCAGAACATGGCAAATGTGCATATTCTACAAGTAAGTAAAAAGGAATATTCACTGTTATTTGCTAACTACTGTTGTGAAGGTTCCAACTTTTATTAAATTGCTATTTTATACACACAGAATGGTTACTTAACCTGCACATTTTCTCTGGAAATGTATGGCATTGTATTATTACCCACTTGGCCACAAACAAAACACTATGGCCGAAAAATAGCTGATAATACCATGAGATTAATCACAGAGTTTCTGCTTTAAATAAGAAACAACACAAACATGCAAACCCCAAATCAATTCCTTTAACAGACTAAAACAGAATGCATCATTACATGGTAGTAAGATCAGGAAAGCAGAACAGAAAACAGTGGTCAGAAACTTAAAACTTAATGAAATTTAAAACCCAATGAAAAATACTTTTATTTGTCTTAACAACAAATAGCTGCCATTCAGGCTGGGAGAACTCTATCTTTAGGAAATAAAATCTGAGTTTGCTTATTCCATTCCTTTTTCTTTTGGTTTTGCCTTCAAGGACTATACATTTGCAACCACAACCTCTCTTGTTTTTCTTGATCATTTGTAAGACACCTTGGTATCTGTGGCTGAAGAACAGGGTAAAAATGCTTAAAAATAAAAAACAGAGGTCAAAAGCAGAATAGAAGATTGCACACAGCCCAGTCCCCACAAATTCATATTATGAAGCAGAAATCCCTAAATCGTTTTAAATTGCAATTAAACATTAATCAGCAATACAACTTAACTGTGGTTAAGATAAACTAATTCATGCTTAATTTAAGATCTGGAGCTAGTTACTAATACAGTAATGGTTTCAGATTCTGTACCAAGCCTAACCTAAGTTAGCCCTAACTACAGTTAATGGTGTTGCCAACTGTAGCTATAGATATCTTTGACAGAGAATATACTATAACACATCCATCCTAACTGGATAGTCAGGGTTAAATTTGTACCAAACCTAAGGAATTATCTGCAGAGATCATGCTGCTTTGTTTGATTCCATAACTGTTTTGGAAAACAATGTAAAAGAGCAATGGATTAGAATGAAGATCTAGAAGGCGTTTTGCCCCCTTGACTCCACCCAATCCCAAACCTCATTTTTAAAAACAGATGTGAACATTTCAGCCCCTAACTCTGATGGGCTCACGGGCCTAAAAATGGGGTGCTGCAGAGCTTTTAAAAGAACCCTTTCAGAGTTTATTTAGAGTACAGCAAAGAGAGACACTCATCTTTGGGGTGACTGATTCACTTTACTAACATTCACAGTGAAAAGCCCCACATTTTACTTTATATCCTCCAAATATGAAAATCAAAGCAAAGTGCACCTTATACCCTTCCCTTTTCAACTATTATTGCACACCTAAGCAACACAATGTATCATCCCGTTAAGAAGTGAAATGGTAAGCCATAACATTGCAAACATCTTTTTCCAGCATCCAGACGTGCTCTCTTTGGTTTTCATTCGTAAAGCATCACAAGCTTTTCAGAATTGAATGATGTCTTTGATCTCCACATGCTGAATTTCTCTGAAGCTAAGATGGCTACCATCCTTCAGTTATCACAGTACTGTACCTTTAGTATAGACAGCATCAGCACAGTGATAACTGAGCCAGGGCAGCCTGTCAATCATTGCCTATCCTTAGGATTACTGACTTCATATACTATCATCAGATTACCCCAAGGTGCAGGTTCCATCAGTTGATCCATAGCTGCAGGTTCAAAAAAAGGAGACCACAATGAACTCCAAATTCAGTTTCTGAACGCTCTATGTGGCTTGTCTCAGATAAATCTGGTGCGCATACGGTAAAGTACATCCGGGCAGAAGCCTTCCCTGAATAGTTTATCCAATATTCATTCACTGCACTGCAGGCTCTCTAGTTAATTGTGCATTAGATAACTAAATAGAACATTATTAAACAAAACACTGTTAATATATTTATTGATAAAATGGTAGCTGAACCATCTGGATTAGTGTTAACAACACAGATTTCTGTTGAGAGAAAAGGAAAATATCTCTGGAACTTAATGTTTCTCTGCTACACATATCCACAACATAGGCCCTAGATATTTTTTCACAGCTTTGCTGAAATTAATATCACTTAAGGATGCACTAATAATTATGGCTTATTCTGCTGTTTCTCTGAGCAGATCTGTGTTTTACAAAACCCAGTTTTAAAAATGGGAGCTTAGAGGATAGGGGAAGCATGAAAGATGAAACATACTTCAATGAATCTCAGCTTGCCTGCAATATTATTTGAACTTATGTGTCTACCACTTACCTAGCCTATCTCTGATTTAGCCACATGAATAGTTGGAGAACATGGATTTAAGGCTGGTATAGGCTACCAAGTATCTTTCAAATATTTTGGATATTACTTTTCACAGTACTTTTTTCATTTTGAGGCTCATGGGAACTCAAAACCTCTGGATGGCATCAGTTTTTGGCTTTATTTATTTTTATTGTCAATACATATAAAGCATTGGATACCATTAAAAAAAAGACTACAGGATAACCACCAGTTCATATTAAATTGAACACCGTTTGGTGAAGCTCTTATACAAGAGAGGCTTAATAGAATCCTCTTTTCTTGGTGCCCTTGCTGGTCCTTGTAATGGGCAGTAAGAATAACCTTGAGAAACAGGAGGAAGAGCTGCAACCAAGACATTATTCAGATAAAATAAATTTGAGCCTGGGGCAGAAATGTAATTTGAGAAAATGTTTCAGACTTGACCATCCCTAGTTCTCATGAAGATAAACTGAGGGAGAGAGAGGGGAAGTGTATTCAAACTTGAATGATTCTGTACTGCAACCTTATAATAAAAGTAGTATTAGCATTCATAATCTTGGCTTTCTAATCTGGTCTACCTTGAAGGGCTGACAGTCCTGCTTCTACTTTTTCTCACTATCTCTGGCTGGTCTTTTGTCAGATTAAAAAGACAACTGACAAATAAATTAGCAAGCAAGAGTCGCAAGCATTACTCCTCCTCTCACTGCCATCATGCACTTCAATCTCCCCCAACCTGGGTGCCCTCCAGATGGGTGGACCTTAATTCAGTATGCTTCAGCCAGCATGGCCATTGCTAAGATTTCTGGGAGGTGAGGTCCAGTACAGTTATCTGGAAAGGCTCCAGGTTGGAGGGGACTGATCTACTCACTTGCCCCTTCAGATCCAATGCAAAAGAGCAAATGAGATGGCTGCCCCCTAGAAGGATGTTGGGTCTCAGAAGATGCCCAACTCTGCCAGTTTCTGACACAAGACAGGGAAGCCAAGTGCTTTAAACAGATTTATAGGGGTTCCCAAAACAAAAATCTCCAAGGCACAGCACAAACAGAATAAAAATACAATTTAATGCTAAATTTGGGGCTCGTACAATTTTGAGCTAAGACACACATTAACCTGAAATAGTTTCACCTACTTAAAAAAAAAGACACCTCACCTGTCAAATGGCTCTCCTGGGCCTGACGTGGTCCACCTACTTTACATCAGTATCTACACTACTGTGGTCCTTTTTGGTATCTTAATGGTTTTTAAGTGCAGTTCCAGCTACCAAAAGATTCCATTCGCCTGCTCTTAATATCATAAGGTATTCTTAATTATCTGCTACTAACTTAATAATCGTGGCCAGTTATGCTGCTAGGGCAGGACTTTGGGACAGAAGTCCAGGGAAGGAAGGTGGAAGGAAACTCACCTCTCCTCTCGATAGTAAATACCCAGTTCTGACTGAACACTGCCATGTGGTGCACACCTGAAAAGAAACACAACTTAGCTCCAATCTTTGCTAGGGCACCAAAGACCACCAGGTCTGTCAGCTGTAAGCTGCCTTAAAAATCATCAGAACATAACGTTTCAGTTACATTGCATCTTCGCTACTAGGGTGGTGCAAAATATTTAAAATCTGAAATGCTTCAAACTCAGAACATATCTTGACCTCACTGGAAGCGTTCTGAGGCCATCTGATTATTCCAAAAAGTGTTTCGAGTTCAAAACAGCTGTTGTGAGTTTGAAAGAGGTGTTATGAGCTCAGACTGTAACACTTCTGTTTTGCAGTTCAGAATATCTCCTGAGGTGAGGTCAAAACGGCAGCTCTGAACTCAGAATGTAACACTCTGAACTTGAGATATTTTGAACTGGAAGCATTTCATACACCTCTGCCATGCGTTTCACATGAGACCGTCCTTGAAATGTGTTTGGAAATTGCAGCTCATGCAAAATATGGCAGCTAGGTTGCTACAAGGAATAAAAGATAGGGTTCACATAATGCCTATATTGGTGGGTACTTACTTGGTACAATTTAAGGTGTTGGTATTAAAATCCTGTATGGCTGTGAGAGCTGAACCATAAAGAAGGCTGAACGCCGAAGAATTGATGCCTTTGAACTGTGGTGCTGGAGAAGACTCTTAAGAGTCCCCTGGACTGCTAGGAGGTCAAACCAGTCAATCTTAAAGGAAATCAACTCTGATTGCTCATTGGCAGGATTGATAATGAAGCTCAAGCTCAGATACTTTGGTCACCTAATGCGAAGAGAGGACTCTTTGGAAAAGACCCTGATGCTGGGAAAGATGGAAGGCAAAAGGAGAAGAGGACGGCAGAGGATGAGATGGCTAGATAGCATCACTGAAGCAATGAGCATGAAATTGAGCAAACTCAGGGAGGCAGTGAAAGATAGGAAGGCCTGGCGCAATATGGTTCATGGGGTCACGAAGAGTTGGACATGACTTAACAACTGAACAACAACAAAAATTAAAATCCTAAATGGCTTGAGACTTGACTACTATACTGAGGGACCATCTCTCCCATTACCAACCTTTCTGGGAGCTAAGGCCTGCAAGAGGCCCTTACTTAGAGGATTTCTTCTCTGGTACACTGGAAAGGACTTTACCCCAAGCTATGGAATTACATTTAACATTTTGTATTTTATATTTTAATTATGGTTACCTGCTTTGAGTCATTGCTTGAATGGAAAGTTGGACTAAAAACAGAAGAAACAAATAAGAAGGCAGCACTTTTATCTAATTTTTTAAAAAAATAATGAAATATACACCCAGCATTGGCATGAAAAATCTGCCCATCCCTAAATTAGATCAATGACGAATGATTAAGACACTGCGGTGGAAAATGGTGGAAGCAGCACATGGTTTCATAACATCAAAATAAAGCATGACTACTGACATTCATATTAACAATGACCCTAATGAAGAATCAGATCTTCTCTTCACAAATTTAAAAATGTTAAGATACAGATGACTATTTAACACAATTGAATCTTATGGCTTCATTTTCAGGATCTGCTCAGTCGTACATATAATTACATCTTAACAATTGAGCATCAGAGGTTGTGCACTACAAGAAAGTCTAAAATTGTCAGAGTCAAGAAAATATGTATAAAACACAAATACATGGAGTCCCCGGGTTAAGAATGCCTGGGTTACAGACAACCAATAGTTAAGAACGGAGCCTATTATAGCAAAATTTGAGTTAAATACACAATGGTTCAGGTTAATTACACAATACTACTCATACAGTATTATACAATAATACTGTTCCAGCTTACATACAAATTCAACTTAAGGATAGACCTTGGGAAGGGAACTCTTAAACCGTTTTTAAACTGGGGACTACCTGTACTACTACATTCCTATCATATACAGTGCACCTTTTTAGAAAACCACAGGAGGGCACTAATGAGATGAAAATTTATCTGAAAAGTGCTCAACCTTACAAAACGTTACACAAAAGACAAGCGAACCCACTGAATTGGTTAATTAGTACCTGGCAGGATTCAACTATCCTACTTGGGTAAACTCATGTGTACCTTCCCCAAAGCCCATTTTAGTGCAAAAGGAGACAGCCATGTAAAAGCTCCAAGCAAAATCAACATGTGTAAATAAACTAGAGGCAGGGATTTCCCTTATCTCTCTTCCCACAGAATTTGCAGGCAAAATATTCTGTTCAGACAGAGATCAACTATGGGGATGTGGGCACTTACACACAACCTAAGGTCAAGTCTTCAGATGGACAGCAAGAAAACAAACAAATGGATCATCAAACAAATCAAACCAGAGTTCTCACTTGAAGCACAAATGACCAAGCTCAAATTATTCTACTTTGAACACATTATGCAAAGACTTAACTCTCTGGAGAAGGCTCTAATTCTGGGAATGGTGGAAGGAAAGACGAGAAGAGGATGACCACCTGGAAGGTGGATGGACTCAGTTACAGTGATGATTCATGCACCTTTGGAAGAGCTGAAGGACCAGGTTAGGGACAGATCATCACAGAAAAAATCTATTTATGTGGTCGCTAAGAACTGACAATGACTTGATGGCACATAATCAATCAATAGGATTTGTATGCGTGCTGTCCAACCCAAAGAAGATTGATTCCATCTACACATAGCCCACATTAAAGCATATGTAAGTACACCTGGAACTTAGATTTCTCTGATATCTGACAACCAGTAGCTGTAGAGAGTTAGATGGAATCAATTGTATAATCATACTTACACTTACTCGAATGAATATAATACGTATTGCCTTGTAAGGTCTTTGCTGTGTCTTCTATGCAGGAATGGAATTATTATTGTGCCAATCTGTGCCTAACCCTAACCCTTTTTGCAACTTTTGTTGATTTTAAGTCAGCTTTTGACCAAATACCAAGGGAACGACTGTGGGACAGGCTGAGGCAGCCTACTATTGATAAAAGGCTGCTCCTACTTATTCAGGTGCATGATTCATTCATGCTAGAGCATGGTTTCTTCTTCTTATCTTTTGGCTAAAGTTAATCCTACTCTGTATAGGTTTGGCCCCATTAGTACTTAGAGATCATTTTAAATCATCATGGCTTAAAAAAGGCCTAAGATAGAATTCATTTACTGGGCTTCTCTATGGAAAGTTTGTGCTCATTTGATAATACTAGAACGGCTGTTCTGGGGAAGCAATGGCAGACTGAAGATGGCTTTGCTTTTAGCGGAGCTAATGACAGTGGCAGAACAAGGAGCTGGGGAACAGACTGGCACCTCGAAGTTCCTCCCTGGACAAAGGGGAGGACTTGGGATCACCCATAGTGCTCCATACAGATGCTCCCTGTGAAGAGACTGTAAAACAGTGGCCCCCAGTGGGTTTTAGAGCTCTGAGAGCCGGGAGAGTCAGCTTTGCCCAAGCTGTGGTTTGGACCCTTCAAAGGGATACTGGGTTCGCCCACTTCCTCTCTTAATCACTTCTGGCAATGGCTTGCAAATTGCTTTTCAGATACTAAGAACCTTCAGAAGGACAAGTTTCATCACACTGGCTGATTCTCCTTCAATCGTTGGTGAAAGAAGTTTTATGTAAGTTGAAGAACTTAAAATTTTTTATTCAGAAATAAGCAGCAAAAGGGTGATTAGAACATTGATTTTGGAAAGTTATAAATGGATTAAGGGGTCAGATTGACTGGAAATAAGATTCTGAAACTAATTATAAGAATCCTTCCTGTGGGTTGTTTAAAATCCTATTAAAAATGTATGAAGATTTTGAATCTAAGTGTAGGAAACCTTTCCATGGGAATATTGTGGATTAGAGAAAAACTTGGTAAGAGGAGACCCTGAAGGCTGGTTACTAGAGGCAACCAGAAAGAACTAAAGATTATAATTAAAGGAGAAGACCCAGTAATACGGAATGAAGAAAAGTATTTTAACTTTGGAAGAATTCAAGGATGTTTGGCAACAATGTACTCAGAACTTTCTCTTAAGTTTGCCGGCTACTATAAAAATGGGTTTAAAAGAGGAGATAGAAGAGGACACAACTGAAAATCAGTCTGTTTTGGATATGGATTTAAAAATGACAGGCTACAAGAGTGATATTGACAAAGATGTAACACAGGACCTACAAACTGGCTGATGTTTTAATAGCTAAAAGGGACACACAAATAATAAATCAGAAGAGTGACTTAGATGTGTGGATTTCAACTCAGAAGAGTGACGTGGACAACTTTCTTATTTTGGACCTACAAAAGAGATGTGTTATACTTATGAAGGAGTTCCTGAGAAAAGATAAAGACAGAATGACAAGAAATCAGCTTTTGGGACATTACTTAGAGGGAATAAAATCAAGACTTTTAAAAGCAAAAAGAAGGTTTATAAAGTTGACCAATTCGATCAAGGTTAAAGTATATATGATTTTTTTCTAGTAGCTTTTAATGGGTTTTTCTTGACCAGGACTGAATGACGAGGCTTTAATGATTTGTTTACAGATAAAACATAGGAAGAAGATTTTTTGTTTTATTTTTAGAAAAAGTGATAAGTTATAGTGTTAAAATTGAAGGAAAGTGTTAAACTTGCGAATGCATTTCTGAGAGGAGACAAAGAAAAAATGATAAATTAATATGTGGGACATTATTTTGAAGGGATTAAAGATCAATATATTGTTATTTCTGATAGCTCTTAATGGAATTTTTCTTGATTAAGTTTGAACGATGAGGTTTTAAAGATTTGTTTATAAATGTGAGATAAGATATGGGAAGAAGAGATTTTTGGTGTTGTATTTTTAGAGAAAATTATAAGTTACTGTGTAAAAGAATGGAGTATGAAATTGATTTACTTGTTTAAGGTTAAAATATACATATTGTTATTTCTGGTAACTCTTAATGGACTTTTGCTGATTAAGACTGAATGAGGCTTTATTATTTGCTAATACATAAAAGGTGAAATATGGGATGAAGAAATTTTTGGTTGAAATGTTAGAGAAGGTGATAAGTTACTAAAATTGTTTGCACTTGTCTTGATGAAGGGGAAGTCATTTCTTTATATATCTTTTTTCTTTATATTTTTCCCTACCCCTTTTTTCTTTTCTCTCTGCACTTTTTACTTTTTCATATTTTTCTTAGTTTGTATTAGTTTTTTATCTTTGTGTTTTTAAACTTCAGTAAAAATTATTTTATATTTATAAAAAAGATAATGCTAGAATTGCCCTCAAACAACGAATCTGGGAAGTAGATCTCCAAACAAATTTAAGCAAGGTGTCACACCCCAATATTTATCACATTCTTCCAAAACGGTCACCTCCAGCCTCCTATTTATCACCCATTACGATTCTGAAATTTCGGAAGGCTTTCACTTTAGCTGGGCTGCATTGCCCCCAGCGGTGCTTTTTGGACATTTTAAGGGTACTCCTATATCCACAACATAATCTTCAGTTATGTCCACGTGGTGATGGCTCAGTAGAAACTCTAAGACACATGCTATTATGCTGCTCCCTATATAAGGACTCTAGCCAGGCCTTCATTTATCCGATCCTAAAGAAATTTCTAGGTGGGGAGTATGATTTCTACTTAATGTTACTTCTTTCAGACAAGGACTGAAAAATATCTTCCCAAGTCTCTCAGTTTTGCTACCATTTACATAATACACTGCACCGTTAACTGAGTTTGGAACTTCTTATAATACTATTTTTATTCTGTTTTATTTTATTATATCTGTTCTTAATTATTTTTTAGATCCGATTATATTTATTGCTTTTCTGTTATATAGAAATAGAAGTTCTACTAGTAGATATATTATCGTGTCTAGCCTTAGGGCTGTAATAAACTGATTGCCTGATAAGGACTGATTACAGAGTTCACTCCTTGAAAGGATTGAAGGACAAATGCTGTCAGGCCTCCCTAGTCCTTCCTGCTGTAAGCACAGGGTCAGCCTGCTAGAATAGCGGTCAGGATAACCAACAATAACTTGGCTCAACATATATATTAAAGCTACTATGTCTCCTTTCTAGGTATGTTTCTCTAATGATTTCATACCATGAAGGATGCCCCATCGCTCTCTTTGTGGCTACCTTGTTTCCTTATCAGTTGTAAAGCAATTCTTTCTGGATTTGGGATCTTCATCTGGTGTATATGCTTGCTTGAATAGTCTTTGATTAACATTCTATATAAGACCTGTGCATGCTTGGTCACCCAGGGGCAGGAGACCAGTGACTTACTGTAACCTGCTAGCTTTGGAATGTATCAATTGTTTGGACCCTCTTCAGTTGTGGTGCTTTTGGGATGGGTTTTCTATCACATAACCCAGTGTTTATGAACTTCAGCAACTTTAAGATGTGTGGACTTCAACTCCCAGAATTCCCCAGTCAGCATGCATTCTGCCTGGGGAATTCTGGGAGTTGAAGTCCACATATCTTGAAGTTGCTGAGGTTGAAAAACACTGACACAGCTCATCCAAATGAACAAAACCACATTAAACTATTATGTTCCTAGCTAGTTATTTTCTCTACCAATAACTCATTTATTTATCCTTTTATTTTGATGCTCTATATATTTTTGTCATTTTTTAAAAAGGGTCATCAGCTTACCCTGTACTTTGCAAACCAATGCCATGATGGATATATGTCAATTTATTTGTCACTAAAATTCTTGCCATTCATTCTATCAAGTAAAGGGATAATACACGGGTTTGAAGGCAGCAAGTTTTAATCTGCATTTATATATGTATTTGTTAAAGCTATATCCCGCATTTTCTTCAGAAATTCAAGGTGACTTATGTGGAAATCTTCATTTTATTCTCATGATGATCTGTGAAGTAAGTTGTGCTAAAGGAAAGTGACTGACCCAAAGCCACTCAGTGAGTTTACATTATTGAAGCTGGACCTGAACCTGGATCTTCCCAGCATTAGCGTAACACCTTAACCAATAGATTACACAACAAAAAGAAATAAACTCATTGACAAAATATGTCACTAGGAAACTTGAGCTTCCCTAGGCATTCACGAGCTATAAACTATAAAAACTCTCTAGTGTACTAGCATAAATGCAGAAAAACAGAAAAAAAAAATGTTGTCTATACTAGGAAAAAAGTAGGTCAGCAGAAGTTAATGTCCTTTTATTCCTCTACAAACCATTCACAATTGTATGCTGTCTGTGGTCTTCACTCACCTTCTTATATTTGTAGATGTCCAGGCATATTTTGCTGCTAAAAAATGGAAAAGCTGGAAAATACATTGAGAAAGCAGGGGCTTTCTTACTGGAAACCTACAGCAAAAGAAAAATGAAACAAATGTCTTTTTAAAAAGTGGTAAAGGCTTTAAAAGATCACATAGGCTAGATTCATATCATGTGTTAAACCACACTGTGGTTTGTTTGCTTTTGGCTTAGTGTGACATATCAAACCATTCATTATGTTTCAGCATCATATGAAAGTCAGGTCATTATCATTTAGTCAACAAGCTATGTTTAAAAATTCTGGCTTAACTCTACGAGCAAATGCAGTCACAAAGAAGCATAGTTCACAGCATAAAGGTAAACCATTCCTTGAATAAAGCCGGACTTCTGGTTACCAGATAGACACACGTTCATGCAATTTTCTTGACAAAAATAAAGAAAAGGTTTGCCATTGCCTTTTTTCCCCAAGCTAATTTTCCAAGCTAACTTTTCGGTCTAGCCTATAGTCCTGAGATTTTCTAGAAATGTCTTATCCAACTACTAGACAAGTCCAATAGTACTTAGATTTGGGGAGATCAGCCAAGGTTGGCTAGATGCTATCACATCCTATTGTGATTCACAGCACACTCTTCCACAAATCAAATTCACTGGTTGATACATGCAACTGATTTCACCATTCTTTCCTCTGCCTTCACCTGCGCATTGGATTCCTATATGTATGTGCATATATGCATGCATGTATACATGTATGTGTATGTATGTGCTTGTGTATATAAACATACATGCACACACACATATACTAACTACTTATGAAGTACAGGCTACAATAAATATCTGCTTCTAAGGATTCATATTCTGGACTTGAAACACTGAACTTCAAGAAAAGACAACAAAGACTTATTTTTAATTGCAATTTTAAGAAAAAAATATAGAGAATATACTGAAACAAATTAAAAAAGCAATATATACACTTAGAAGAAATAATTAGTTATGAAGTTATAATACCAAAAGAAACAAATACAATTAAACAAATAGGGAAAAAACTCTGAAAATTAACATACTAAATTGCTCCAAATCACCTCAATATATCACAATTCATACAATCATTTAGTAACTAAGTATCAGGCTTCACATAAAATTTACTTAGAACTTTCTTAGTCAATGCATGTTAGAGTTGAGAGGAAAGCTTTGCTACCCATTTCATTTCCCCCCCCCAAAATGGACACCTGTGCAAAACAATCTAGCCACTGTTAACTGCAAATCATAAGGAGGCTGAATCAAAACTGCACCTGGACTTCATAAAAACAGCTTGCTTTGATTTCACAGACAAATGTAGCTCCTTAAACCCAAATAGGCTTGCATTTGTGAAAACACTTTTTTTCATTAAATGAAAAAGTGTTATTGTTTAGGATTGTACATATAAACTTGTGAAAGGATTCTTCAGAAGACGCTGACATTTTATGGAAGTAATTATAACAATATGAGGTTATGGTTTTCCCCAGCTCTGAAATGGCATCCCAAAGTTTAAATTAGACTGTAGTACTTGGACTGGATACAAATTTTTGCTCTACAATGAAACACTCATTGTAACCTACTTCTTTGTATGTATTAGATTCCATATCCAGTTGGAGGATCTTCAGATAGAGCTGGGGGAGGCTCCTGTATGAAAGCCTGAAGAATTCCATTCAGAACAAACAATGCTAGGATAAATAAACTAGTGATATAATTTGATGTAAAGCAGCTTTCTACATCCCTACGCATACTGTAGCCTGAATAATATGATTCCAAATAATATGCTGAGAAGTTATGGATCAAAATTATGTAAAACACTCAGATTCCAACACCATGTCTATCTAATCCTCCTTCAGCATGGCTGCATGGAAACAAATACAATTAAACAAATAGGAAAAATGCATGTTTAAAATACAAAATTCTTTTGTATTTTAAGTCCAAACATTAATATACATAGTTTATCTAGGTTTGGATGTAACATTAAATTGCTTCTGGTTAAAAAGTGAAATGGAAAACTGCTGATGTCTTCAATTTAGTCATGCTGAGGGACTGGGAGCTCATTCATGTAATATTAAATCATGATTCAGTGCAGCCTTTCTGAACATGGTGACCTCTTAGTTGTTTTAGGAGAGCAAGTGCCAGTATTCCCAGTCACTATGGCTTGGGGTTTCCATTACATATACTTTTATTTCTTTGTTAGTTTTATACCCAACCTTCCATTCAGAAACTCAAGGGTGCACATACTGTGCTCTTTCTCCCCATTTTACCACCATAACAACAACCACGTGAGGTAGGTTTAACTGAGCTGGTCCGAAGATACCCAGGGAGCTAGGACTCAAGACCGACTCAAAGGCACATGCATGAAAAATATTATTTGGTAGTTATGTCTGACATTTAGTTCAGGAAAACTGTTTCAGGATGGATAAGATTCTCTTCCCTCTCAGGTTATAAACCCCATGTTCCTCCTTAGAACAAAGTTTCTCAATCTTGGCAACTAAGACTTTAATTCCCAGAATTCCCTCTCACCATCGCTAGCTACATCTCTGGTTCTACCCAATGGTTATTATTATGCAGCTAAATATGCAAACGTGGAGGCATGTGCCAAAGACAAATCTAAGTCCTTCAAATATTTGATTAGCGTCCACTTATATTGTTGCTATAGTGATACTGAGAGATTAAAAAGTAACCATAACAACTGTTGTTAAAATACCCTGAGGGTGGGCTCTTTCCTTCCAAACAATGTAAATTGGAATATTTGAGAGCCATTTTTTAAAGTTTGGTGAAAATCTTACCACATCTTTTGCCTAAGCCAGGATGGACAATCCTTATACAGTTTTGAGCTATAAATTCTACAGTCTCTTCCTACCCTGCTTCAAAGTGTAGGTAGTATAACGGAATAGGATATTCCTTCTCTGCCTTTAAATGCACAATTTATCTTGCTTCTAAATTTCCACAGAAGTACAGGTCCTTCCTTCTCCATAGCAGCATCAAGTTTTTCAATCTTCATACTTAACAACTTTTATACTTACAATACAGAAATACACCAGAGCATGATTACTGAGAATTACCTGCAACCTTCACCAAACATATGAAGTCATATCCACTGGGAACCTGTGTGCAAGCTCTACTGAAATAAGTGACTCATTTCAGTGAGGTCTGAGCAGAAGGTGTTCCCAATCCAGCAACCTATGCCTGCTGTATGTATTAATATTAAGACCTGAAAGCACTGTGGGTGCTATGAAAAAAGAAAAATCTATAGAAGCTGGTAAATTAGTTAGGGGTGAAAAACACAGATGTACTCATAGCAACGCTACTGTTCTAAGAACAGACATTCAATAAATGTAATCAAAGCCCATGTATTTTTCTATAAACTTAAATGAGCTACATCTCTCCCATATAAGAAAATATTTTAAACCCTTCAGGCCATATTCAATTTTTAAAAATCTCAGTCTTAAAACATCCGCCCACACTTAAGATTTCTTTCATTTACACATTGCTTTTAACATACTATATTTTTACTTAGTTATCCTTTCCCATATCTGATTTTTTCCCCCTTCCTTCATTAGGCAATAGCTGCTGGAGAGAACCCCCCCCACACACTTTTGGAAAGACTGTAACCAAACTGGGGGTTACATCTTAACCACTGAAGATCCACACTACACAAGTCAAACCTATAGCATATCTACTCAGAAATACTGTAAGTCAAGCATGCATTAGACTGCAGTATTAAAAAGGCCATTGTTTGCAATGTAAAGAACAAAATGTAAGAAACATTGATAAATCACAAAATCATACAGACATCACCTCCTAAATCTCAACCGCACCACCTATCTGTAAAATGTTCTTCTATATAGTTCATGTTAGCTTCTGCTTTTTAAAATTCCACTCTCTTCAACTACATCTTTTTTAAGCATTTGTTCATTAAGAATTCTGTGTGAGACAAGAGAAGTCTCATTCCTCCTAAATGAGACTTCTCTTGTCAAGAGCACCAAACAAATACGTAATTCAGTTGATGCATCTCCCAAGCACATTATTTATGTGTCAGTCATAGTTCACATGCAAGTAATCCTGGTATTTTCTTTTCCATGGAAGCCTCATAGCCCAAACAAACAAGTCTACAGAGAGATACTTACAAATGTGAGGCTGGCAACAGCTGCATTCCTCAGAGAAAGACATATGGTATCTTCTGTGCTTCACAGCTGTGTGTTGATTCTTCATTACCTATAGGTGGTAAAAGAGGGAGAGGGAAAATAAGACTAATAAATATAGGGAAGTCAAATGTTATCCACAAATAAATTTAGAACTTGTTCTCTGTGTTTACAGAAAAGTTCTATCAAAACCACAGATGCTGCAATGAAGGAATCAAGGTCATAGACCTGGACTTTTGTCACTTACTGGCCGGAGAGAACAAACACTCCTATATTTTGTTAAAATATAACCTATTCCATCATTGTGAGGCAAAAAACTGATTTAACGATCCCAGCACTGCAGCCATTCTGCTTCTAGATATGAACAAGGGAAGCCCTGGACAACCCTTCACTTTACTAGATTGATTTAAAAAATCCTATGTTATAAAGCAAACTGTAACTACAGGAGATAATACAGATGGTTTGTATAAGATAGTGAGATGCAAGTTCTTGGGCATAGAAGGACAAATTGCAACAGAAAAACAGTAAGAGAAAATGGAAATATCAATTGGATTCTTAGTTAATGTTTCTGGAAACTACTTAATATCCATTACTTTTAATATCAGAATGACAAAGGCTATTAATCTTTTTAAAAATATCTAAACAGCTAAGACTTGTTTAGATACAGTAATTTCTAGAATGAAAGGTGCAGGAGCTCAAGCCAAACCAAATTCCCTTGTGGGAACTAGTGATAGCAAATCATTGGGTGATGGAAAGATACTTTAGGGGATGCCACAGATTAAAACAAGTTTAAGGTTAAGCCTGCAATTGTAAACGCAAACCTATACCCCTTATTGTACTGAAATCTGAGTAAACATACCTAGGATCAGTCAGCATGTCAGGTTTTTTCCCGTAACATGTCAAGACTTTATGTCTTTCCCTACTTATACTTAGCCGAACATGGCCTGGCAACATCTTTGTATTGGTGTATCTCCATTATATCACTTTCACCTTGTTCCTACCCCATGAGTGGGACAAATTAGCTGTACTGGTATTTAAACAGTATATTTCCATTCATTCAAACACCACCCAGGACTGTCTCAAGGTGTATAAAATCTGTAAAGTTTTCCCATCTATTTCCTCACAGGAAGTTAGGTGGCTGGCAGTGACTTGAATCAGAGGCAATAGAGAGAGGCTAGAGATCTGTATGGGGCTAGCAAATTTCATGCTTACTGTATATAGCTCTTTGTGGATTCCAGAATGGGTGGTTAGCACTTCATATCAATTGTGGGGAAAGTGTGATACCGTTTAAAAAAAAATACTGAGACATATTGACCCTTATTGCCCCTCAGTCATATGTTCACTAGGTAGCTTGGGTAGGTCAATGGTAAAAAGTTATTGTAAAGTATAAGGAAAACATGAAGAACATGGCTTCTGGAATTCTTTATAAAGCCTTAAGCTACACTCTGGGAAGGAAGGGGGCTAAGAATGAGGAGCCAACAACATTCTGAGCCACTGCCCAACCACTGGAGGATGGTTCTCCCATTGGGGTGCATTGGGGATCTGCAGTTCCTGACCAGATCCAGCCCATATTCAAGCTCACAGTTCTTCTGTTGGTTTACTTCTGCCAACAAATTGGTCCAGTTTTGTTTTCCAAGAATTATCCTGTTGATGAACAGAGTCCCAAGTCTCTTTACATACAGTAATCTCTTTCCTGGATTTTGCTGGACTGGAAAGAACAAGGTAAGGAACACATGCAGAACATGGTTTCTGGAATTCTTTCTAAGCCCTATCAATTCACTCTGGGTCATGTGACCAGGAAGGAGGCAAGAGGGGGTCTTAAGAATGGAACCGCTGGCAAGGTTCCAAACTTATGCCCTCTCCCATAGGAATGCACTGGGGGATTTCCCCCCTCCCCCTGCATCCTCCAAGCAAATCTGGCCCATTTTCAAACTCAGTCTTTTTTTTTTGCCAGCCATTTTTTCCCCTTCACCAAATTTGGTCCCATCCATTCTGTTTTTGGAAAGTGATCCCTGCTGATGGACAGAGAGATGGGTGGACATACAGAGTCCTGAGTTCATTTACATACTTTCCCTCCAACATTCCATTGGGTTGGAAAGAGTAAAAATGCCAAGAATGTTGAAGCAACTCATACCAGTGACATCGGCTTTCTTTAACATCTGGAGTCCTCTGATACATTCAGGAGTTGGGCAGGCACATGACTTTCGGCAAAGACAGCATTTAAAAGTCCCACTAATCCTGGCTTGTTAAGACCTCTTCAAGATATTACCAAGAAGCAAGGATGCTTTTTAACATCCCTTCAGGTTTAAGTCCTTCCCTGGTTACTTTAATAAGCATGACATGACTTTGCTCTGTTTGGCAGATGCAAAAGCGGGGCAAGGAGGCAATGCTGGAGGCAGGGAGCTGTCCCTGCATCCATTTTAAAAAAGGCAAGCATGACTGTTAGGAGGGCAGGACATTCTCTGCAACTGAGGACCAAGAACGAGGCAAGAGACCAAGGCTAACCTTTTCCCAAGCAGCACCACCCCCTTTCCCAACTGATGGTGCCTTCTTGGCATACTGGGAAAAGCCACGCTGGCTGGGGATCTGGGGATCTGCAGTCCCACAAATCTGGAAGGCACCAAGTCAGAAAAGGTTTTAATTATACTTACTCCAGAGAACAACTTGGTGCAGCTGCTTTATTGGTGGGAACCTACTAAACCATCCCAGCCTTAGCAGCTCAAAACCGAAAGGACTGGGTTAGAGAAAGGGAAGAGGCCGAGATCAATTTGGAGGACAGCCAGCACGTCAGAGCAACCGACTTGCCCGCCAGGCAGCTCGACCACAGCCGGCGCGGAGGGCAGCAGAAGCAGCGACAGCCTTGGTGGGGAGGCGCTCGCCTCCAGCGCACACACCAAACCTCTCGCCCGAGCCTCCGGCCCTAGTTTAACTGGTAGCTCCTCCTTTTGGGATAACTCACCCCTGCCAGCCTGGGAGGCTCCTCCGCCTTCCTCTTCCTCCTCTCTGCGCTCCTCCCCTTGGATGTTTCATGTAAACAACATCCAGGCTATATTTACAATCACTTGACTGGAAGCGAACAGTGCCAGGATTCTTAAGGAAAATAATAGTGCGCAACATTTTAAGAGGCACACACGCCCTCCGGAGCAGATGCCTCCCTCCCTCCCTCGCACCTCCTTCCCTCGCGGCCCCTTCTCGCTCTCTCCAGCCTTCGCCACCGAGCCAGTCTTCCTCCTCAGAAGCATCCATCCGCGAAAGGGGGTCGGGCAGGGATGGGACGGCTCTCTCAAGCCCCGGGCCCAATCCGCTTCTCTCTGTCCCCCTCGCGCGCCAAAGAACGGCAACACGCAAGCACTCGCTCCCCTCGACAAAGTACGCCGGCGGTCGGGGCACCCAATAGTTAGAGCGGAATCCTCGCGCACAAAAGCCAGCTTGCCCAGCTGCGCAGCGCTGCTCTGGGCGGTCACGTTTCCTAAGGGAAGAGAAAAAAGGAGGAAAGGCATCGACATCTCGCCCGAGCGCCTGCCGCCGCCCCTCCTCCCTGGGGCGATAAACATCTTCCCCTCGCATAAAGATCAACCAACCTCTAGCAGGACTTTTCCGAGGCTCTGTAAAGCCGAATTGAGAGCGGGCGGATGGGGAGTTGGGATGCCAAACCCGGTGCCCTGCAATAAAGATACTCGCTCATCCCCCCCAATCGCCTCCCCCCCGTTCCCTCCCCGCGCTGTGGCAAGTCACTGCCTCTTGCCCACCCACCTTTCCAGACGCGCTTGTTACCCCCTCTCTCTCTTTTCTTTGTTCTTAGGTTTCTTTGCATGAAGATTATCTAATGACGCAGCATAGAGTCGCCACAACGTGACTGTCGCCATTTTTCTGTTTTTATTGTATCTCTCGCACACTGCCATGTGATAGAAATTAAAAAAAAATGAAACGCCAACCACCACGCAGAAAGAGACGCGCTCACACACAAACTTCCGGGTTCCGTGACGAGGGAAAGCAAAATAAAAAGAGGAAAGCAAGGAGCGGGTTGCAGGGGTGGGGCGCGGGGAGTGGGCGAGCGACGCAACTTCTGGGGAACGCAGACCGCGCGCCTTGGTCTCGCTTTTCGCCAAGTGGAAGAGTTTCAGGTGACAAATAGGCAACGCGCGTGAAAAGTATCGCCTGCAGCGCCTGCCTCAGTCCTTGTCCTGGAGGATGACAGTTAAGATGGAATCAAATCAGAACAGGTGAAATGTTCTTCATTCCGATCAGGAGTGAGTTCTGCAACTTGTACAGATTAAGACAATTGAAGAGACCGCCCGCACGGTTTTGGCAGCACCGTATTAAGGAGTGATATTGGAAACACACTTTCCTGACTTGCAGATCCTAAGAATGAACATTTTATTAGCATCTTGGAGATACAGAACCAGTTTGCATACAGGCTGCGTGTATCACTTGGATATTCACTTGGTGAATGATTGCTACTGAAATGCATAGCAACGGGGCAGAAGATATGAAACTCTTCGTGAGCGGTTCGTTCGCACAGACTCACAGAGATGTTAAAACCCTCAGATACTAGGGACACACATTTGTCAGCCCAACACCTGTTTAGTACGGGAAAAACTTTCACAGGCATGAAGTTGCCGCTCCAGAATTCATTCCGACGTGCACATTGGCGTTTCTTCTTTGGAGTCTCCATAATTCAGCTGTAAGAGTCTCAGCGCAAAAACATATTTTCTGATGTGGATGGGAAATGCTACACACATTTATTATGCTACAAACCAAACAATCCCAGTATTTGTTTGTTTGTTATATGCCAGCTCAGACAGGCAGTTTTTCAATATTAGGTCTCAGATGTCCTACTAATCAATCTACTTGGCTATTATTGTGTCATTTTTAAGATGCATGAAAAAGCCCTTAAAGAAATATTTCAAAAAGTTATAAAATAAAACAAGGGGAAAGGGGAAATTTTCAGGGATGGCAGCCAGTTGAAAAGTCAGTAAGCCTATTTAGTTATCAAATTCTTTCCAGGCAATAAAAGATAAAACAGGCAATAAAGCTATGCAAATTTATTTATTAAATCCTGTTGAACTCTGTGCAATTTGATGTGGCTTCTAAGACCTGAAATTGAATTGTCCCTGAATTGCTGCCATTCATCAATGAGTAATAGCAGCTGAACTCAAGGTAGCAAGAAAGTTACCAAAGCTGTAAGCAAATATTATGACACATATATGATTGTTGATTTGAACCAACTCTTATTCAGTAGCAAATTCAATAAGATACATTTTTATTTAAGTTAGGTTGTCATTAATTTTTTATTACATTTGGCCACGACCAGCATGAGATATCAAGTGTTTAACATCTAATTAGGAATTTGTCACTCCTTTTAACAGTCCACTTTCTTTGGGAAGACTTCTGCCCCAGCAGAGTGTTTGGAAAAGGAGGAGCTATTAGCACAATCAAGTTGCAAAAGTACAAAATACTATAACAAATATGCTGTAAATCTAAAACAGCCTGTAAAAACTATGGAATGGAAAGGATGATTAGAACAAATACACATGGGCATGCCCTGCCTGGCTTAACGGAACTCTGAACCATTCTTTTATTTTATGGATGGAAGTTTAGAGTGCAACATCCTTGAAATTTGTCAGCTTGCCAAACATTTATCTAGAATCAATTTATGACAGAAGTTCATAAAGCAATAACTCTTATAAATGCTATCTTTCCAATAAGAACTGAGGCATTCCAGCCTTCGCGTTAAACAGGGTGAGCTCCTGTTTCCTCCCCAGTTCCTGTCAACCCAACAGTTTGAAAACTCATGTGAGTAGATAAATGGGTACTCTCACTCCAGTGGGAGGAAAAATGCTGGTGGCGCCTTGGAAAAAGGAGTCGGGAGCAGTTGCCGGTAAACGCGAAACCGCGCTCGCCCGAAAAGGGCGTGAAGCAACGGAAACCTCGCCTCCTGCGCTCGCCAGCTGGGCTCTGCTCTAGGAAGGAGGCTCTGGCAAACCACTTCCGAAACACTTGCCTTGAAAACTGCAAGGATTCGTCCAAGCAGTCACTGCAGAGTCAGTAATGACTGAGCACAGATTAAAAAAAATATATATATATCCTTTGGCTTCAGGACACGCCTAGCCTGAATACATTGTCAAAGCACCATCACTAGCATGACTATTAGGGTATAGCTATAAATGCTTTTTAAAAGGCTGCAATCCTTTATTTATTTCAGAGTAATTCCAAAAATGGAACAAATCTTACATTTTTTCCAGTGACTGATAGTTACACAAAACTGAACATGGAGTCTTATTTTAGATGGTTTTCAAGGAGAAGCATCTTAAACTTTTTTCTCTTCATTTAATAGATTTAGCCCTGCTCAGTCACTAAAGATATAAAACACTCAGCAAATAAGTACTTCACCCTAAACTCAAGAGTATCCAAAGTTAATAATTGAGCAACTAACCAAACTCAAAGATTACTCTGTCCCCTGACAAGAGTACTGCATTAATTTGAAGTTAGCTTTCTTCTCCAGCTTTCAAATAGTGGGACGTGGAGATGAAACAACAGAAGTTCAACAAAATGGATCAGCTCTTACAACTGCAACTGTTCTTTTTTTCTTCTCTTTTCAGTGCCTGCACTAAAGCACACCCACCTTTACCCAGGGCAGGTAAAAAGAGGAGAAAAATAAAGTGGGGGAAGTTAAGCCAGCTCCTACACCTTCCATAGTGGTTTTGATTCCAATTAGCCACTATGGATTTTTTTAAAAAAATAAACAAACCACTAGGTTTTTTTTTAAGGTCCTTTTGACCTGATAAATCATCTCCTCAGGTGTAGTGGCAGACCTAATCAGTAATCAAATGAAGGCATGGATCTAATAAATTTGCAATGAGACTTTCTTTTTTTCTGGCAGACACCACTGATAGATTGGTAAGTGCTACCAACTTATTTACCAATAATTGAGAAGGAAGTTCTGAACAGAAGGGTGAAATAGAATCTGGGCATATCCTTTGAAGGAAGAGGTTCCTAAATTTGGCAATTGATTATGCCATCAAGTCAGTGTTGCCTCTTAAAGACCACATAGATAGATTTTCTCCAGGAAGATCTGTCCACAACCTGGTTCTTCACGTCTTCCAACAGCACACCCATTACTACTGTAATTGAGTCTATCCACCTTGCTGCTGGCCATCCTCTTCTCTTTCTTTCTACCCTTCTCAGCATTATAGATTTTTCAAAAGAGCTAGATCTTCACATAATGCGTCCAGGTATTTGAGAATACTAAATAGATAAGTAGTATCTATTCTGTAAAAGTTGCAGAAACCAAACATTGAGCCCCTAGGACCACATAGAGAACTTAGCATTTGTCAACAAAATCTAATTTTAATATGATATTGTACAGAAACTATTATATATAACAATATATATATTCTTAAATTGTGGGGCCAATTTAGCCACTTTTTTTTAACATAACTTCCTATGCTCTTCTTAAAGGCTTTGGGCCCCCAAATGTTATGCAGTTGAACAAATTACTTCTTATCTACCGATTGTATTTTCAGAGAAAAAGATCTAACTGGCCTCTAAATGTGTTGTGTGTTAAAAGCTTCCTCACATTCCCTAGTAAGTGCCTGCATTTTCGTCCATTTGGCCAAATTTGGAAGCAATCTCACAGAGAAAACAAACAGGTTTAAACGTGCTTCTAAAGAAACACAATTCTACCCATAATCCTGAGCTCCCTATTCATTCTCATTAATCATTCCCTTCGATTTCCTTGCCAGCGATGTATTTCCCAGACTCTGAATAAAAGGAAAAAAAATCACGAAGGAAAAAAAAATAGCTGTGTGAGGAGGAACATTTCAGGTTTAGTTTTTTTAAAAAATTAAAAAATAAAAATGCTTTTTAAATATCTGTAACAGAACTACGAGGTTCACATCTGACTCATTACTGCGTGGCTAACCTCCCCTCCCCTTCCCACATGCGCATCTCTTCCAACATTATAAAACGGCAGCCCCTATCCTGTTCCCCCCCCTTTAAAATCCCCGCATGGCCCAGCTACACCTACACTCCAGCCTATCCATCTAGTCTTTATCGCAAGGTGGATGGAAAAGGTTGGAACATAATTTAGCTTTGGAGGCTTCTGGGACACGTAGTCGAACTGAGATGCAAAGTTTACCGAAAACCACGCGATAAAACACATTTCAGGACTACAGAACCCAAGACACCTTGCTTTACAGGGGGCGGAGTTCGTTTGCTGTTGACTACAACTGGTGGGATTTCCTCCCTCCTCCTCATGATGTACTGGAGCTGCTGCTGCGTGCAAGCGAGCGGAGTAGTAATTGAGAACAGTTTGCCTTTGCGAAGAGACTCTCTCTCGCTTCTCTTAAAGGCGCAGGCGGAACTGTGAAGTGTTGCATTTTTTTTGATTGAACGAAGATTGCGAATATGTGAAACAATCAGTTGACTATTTTAAAAACGCCATTTTGCGGGCTTATTTTTTTCCTTCTTAGGATCTGTGCTTTGTTTTCAGTTGCTCAAAGAAGGGGTGAGTTGGTTGTTTTGTCTGCTAATAGAAGAGTTATTTTAATCAGGGCGTGTGCTTATCTGAGTAAATGAAGTGACACTCAGTAGTTAAAAGTTTGCACAGGGGTCTTAAATCAGATCATCTGTGTTCGGAGGTATTTAGTGCCTGATGCTGTAACTTTAGCGTTTTACTCTTATCAGCCCAAAGAAAGTTTTCTTGCGACTTCCAGGGAACCGGTCCGATCGTTAAGAGGCGCTTTTGGAAAACTTGCTCACGTGCAACTCAAAAGAAAGTGCCCGGCGTCCCTTCAGTTCAAACTTTGCAACATTTTCCACCTCGTTCCTCTCCCCCCAGGCGCGAGTCTTGCTGGACTGGGGAGAAGACATCAGGAAGTGACAAACCACCATTCAGCCTTCCGCGCTCCCGCCGCCGCCGCCGTCGCCGTGTGGCGAGCATTCCTCCTCGGCATCCAGGGGTGATGGGGAGGCGGGGGGGGGCGGCGAAGAAGATAAAGTTTAGCTTCATCAACGTCATCAAAATAATGCAGCAACAGCTCGCCGCGAGCTCCGCTCCTGGTTCCTACCTTGCCAGGCTTGGAGTGACTTGAGACCCGCTGGGCTGGCCAACGGCTCTCCGGCTTGGAACAAGGGGAAGTTAGGAAAACTGAGTCTGGGGGGGGGGTCTACTCTACTCTCCCTGGAGGAACGGGAGCGGGCTTCTGTCTTTGTTTCGCAGGTTTTGAATCGGCATCCTGGTTTTTAACTGTGACTCTTTTTCGTAGGTAGATTGCAATGGCTTCCAAGCTTCTGAGAGCCGTCGTCTTGGGCCCCCCGGGATCCGGCAAAGGAACTGTGTGCGAGAGGATCGCCAGGAGCTTTGGCCTCAAGCATCTTTCCAGCGGGCAATTTTTACGGGAAAACATCAGGGCAAACACTGGTAAGTAAGTGCACGAGAGAGGACGGGGCCTCCAGCTTTTTGTGTTCGAGTACGTGCCTCTTTGCATGCAGGCGGATCTCGGGCAGATCAGACCTAGCGATAGATGGTATCTGCATTGACTTCTAAAAAATGCGTGTGCATCTGTAGCGTTTGGAAGAGATAAGCGGACTGGCCTCTTATTCTTTGGATGTGGGGAGGGAAAGAGTGTGTATGTGCTGTTTTATACAGCTTTGATCCTGCTGTTTTTCACAGTATTGGCCAATTTGGAACACGGGCAAATATACCAGTAAGGCAAGTTAAAGATACCGACGGTACTCTAAGGATTTGCAAAGGGTAATGGAATAACTCTTGGACTGTCCTTTTTTAAATGCTTTGATCTGGAGTGCTTGCATTACAGTAGGATGTAATCGGTTGTATTGTGTATTATGTATCCCATACTTCATACTAATGCATTTGTTTCATATATATCTAGTAATATCATGCTGATAAAGTACAGTAATGCATTCTGTGTTTCTTGCTAATGTAATGTCTCCTTGATGGTTTTCACTCTATTAAGTAACTTTGTAATACCTCCAGAGAGCTTAAGTTACTGGACTGCTAGAATTAGCTGCAATCCTTCATCCATTTGTCCGAAAGTGGGCTCCACTGAACTTAGTAGTGCTTAGTACTACATAGACACATGTAAGATTGTGGTCTAAATGAAACAACTTTATGGAAATTTATGAAAAGTAGATAATCTTATATGTATTTTTCTGAAGTGAGCCTAGAAATATGGAGGAAGTACCCTTTCCAACTTGGAATGTAGTTACTTCAGTTAGCTTAATATTGGGCATTTAGTAACTAGCTGTATTCCTAATAACTGCTTATTAGAACTACAGGTAATCCTGATTTAGCAATTGTCCACAGTTATGCTGGTGATAAAAAGTAACTTTACAACCAGTCCTTGCATTTACAACCTTTGCAGGTCTGTAAAGCAAAGGAAAGCTGAAGTAATAT
The DNA here is from genome assembly GCA_030867105.1 of Liasis olivaceus. Classification (NCBI taxonomy): domain Eukaryota; kingdom Metazoa; phylum Chordata; class Lepidosauria; order Squamata; family Pythonidae; genus Liasis; species Liasis olivaceus. The sequence continues at coordinate 136,457,637 of CM061350.1, read as the reverse complement.
AAGTAGAGTCAGTTTCACTTAGCGATTACTTTGCTTAACAGCCGAGTTGATCCCAATTATGGTCACTAGATGAGGACTACCTGTAGACCCTACTGTTTCAGCAGGGTTTACTGCTGAGTAGCAATAGATAGAATTATAATTCAGGCTGTCAAAATTGTCCTGTGTGTGCTCTTCTTTCTCCTTCTTCTATACTGAAATTAATTGGAATTATGCAATGCTGTAACATTAGCCATACAACAAGCAAATACAGGGCATATTGTAAATACATGATTAAACAAGTCTTTGGAATCTGGAGTCTTACTTGGCCTTTTAGTTCCATGTAGAAGTTATATTCCAGAAAGTAGGTGGACAAGAGAAACATTACATTAGATTAAATTAGAAGTAATTGATTTAATATAGTTAACATGATTACTCTCTGTGCAATGAAATTTCCTTTTCTTGCATTACAAATATGATTGGGCATTTTAGAACTGCCTTAGGGCCTTATGCAACACTAGATTCCCAGCTTGGGCAACCAGATTTAATTTAGTTTGTAAGGAGCTGTTATTTTGACTTTTTTGAAAGCTATGCGTTATCTAGAATTATATACAGCGGTGGTGATGTGCATTTCTAAAATTGTGTTTTGCACCGAAAGCTTTTTTAGGCTTGGAATCTCTGTCATTCTGGATCTCTGTTTGTGTGTAGTCGTCTTGTCTTTTTGCATTACCATCAGTTTTATGTTCTTGAATGTACAAATGTTGAATTATCCTCAGCATCATTAATGGTTCCCATTTGATTAGCCAATGTTGTGTTAAAAGTACAGTGAAGACAATCCTTGGAAAAATGCAAACTTTGAAATAAATAGAGCATGTTGCATGGATGCAAAGAAGTGTGAACTTTCTTCTTTATTGGTATGAAAATTGTCTGTCATGTACAGTCATACATCTTGCATTCAGATTTAGAAAACAAGATCAGATGTAGCTGTTGCTACTTTTTGCTGCCACTATTTCAGCAAATCAGCTTTCAGGACTTGGTAGTATTCAAGAACATCTCCCTGTCTTACTCTTAAAACAGAGCAGATCGTGACTCTTTCTAGCACTTTAGAATAGATCCATAACATCTAATGCTCATACACTTTGGTATGGTTTCTAAATCCTGCTAGCATTGCATGTAACAGTTGTTGCATCATAAGTCTTTGCATCACATCTACTACAGAAAGCATACAATACAGTTACATATCCACTCTTCTTTAGGAACTCCCTAGTGTTACTCTCTAGGGCTGCCTTGAGCAACTTTTCATGCTAGTTTCTCCTACCATAAAATCCTACTTACACTTGCTGTGAATTTATTAAATGTTTTGGGACCAGGATAATGTATTTGACTACACTCAGCTGCCACTACCATTTTCTTAACTAAGTCTTCTTTATTGGTTAGTATCAAGTCAAGAATAGCCAACCTTCTTAGACAGAGTGGTGGTGCTTAATTACATCTCAGCTGTTTTGAAGTAAGCTGGAATGAAAAGATCATATATATCTTGCTTATCCTTGAATGTCCAACTGCTTTAAGTAAGATTAAGTAGGGATAAAAAAAATCAATTGACATTTGCATTTAGTAGGAATCAAAAATATGTTAGGCTTCCCAAGGAAGCCTAAAACAATGGGCTGCTTTAAGAGTCATACTAACTTTAATGTGTCAACTTCTCAGAACAGTGGCATCTTTTTTTTAAAGGTTTGTGTGAACAGGCTGCTTTAATGAATAGCAGAGAGGTGCTTGTTCATGTGAGTTCTGAAGCACCTCTGAATCATAATGGAAGCTTACATAGTCCTTCTGCTGCCATTAGTTATATGGGAAATGTCAGTCAGATAAAAGCATTTGTGTGATCCAGAGAACTTGGATGGTCAGGAATGTTTGAGGAGGTTATTGCACATTGTTAAGTTGTGATTTGCTTGAAAATTGAAGAAACCACAATTGGCTGGGTTTGCACTGAGCTATAAGGGTCACCTGTTGGGGGAGATGGGCGGCATACAAATTTAATAGATAGATAGATAGATAGATAGATAGATAGATAGATAGATAGATTCGTAGTTTACAAGTCATAATGGCCAAATTCACACAATAAAAGCCAGAACCATTCAGATCACATCATGAACCCAGCTTATGGAAAGTTGCTTTCCCATCCATTCTTTATGGAGTAGAGAGAGAATATTTTTACATGGCATTAGTAAACCCAAGCATGATGGAACTCTTGTAAAACTGAGACAGGAAATAAAGAAAATGTTGACATTGGAACACCAAGAAGTTATGCTATATAATTTTTCCTGGTTAAATAAAGCTTAGTAACTTAGATAAACTAATGTTTTAGTTTATTTTTTAAATGGAAAGGCTTGATTACTCATTTGCATCTGCCTGCATTCGGTTTATTTTTGGTTCTAATGGGACTCTGGGAGCACCTACTGTGATTCAGTGTATTGAATGTGAAGCCAGATGCCAAACAAAACTATTCAGAATTGCATATTTTACAGTTCTAGAAACAGAAGTAGGCCATCTTTCATTGGCAAAGCAGCTTCTAGGGATATGATTCACTCATTTCTTCAGTAACGTCTTGTTCCCCTTGAGACATGTAGGTGAGGAGAATCCTCAGGCTTATAGTGTTCTGGGTTGGGTAAAGGCCTGTTGCCTTTTAATGGCAAATCCTCTCAGTGCGTGTGTTCATGGAAGTAAGAGTTTTGTGCAGTCAGTTGTGATGTCTGTGTTTATGGTTAACCAACTAAGAGTTAATTATAATGATTCTAGTATTTGAGTAATCTGGCAACATCAGGTTGATTTTTCATGACGGGCATTTGTTAAAAATAATTGTTCCTATAATTGTATTTCTCTCTGAAATGGCCTCATCTTGGGCCTTTTTTTGTACTGTACTACTTTTAAACCCAACCTCTGCAGCCATAATTCTTGTGGTTCTTTCCTGTTCCCTATTCTGACAAGTAGGGCTGCTGTCATAACTTGAAACTCTTTGAGATTTCTTCAGCCAGTGAGATACCTTGGGAAGAGATCTATTCACTTATAAACTTTATATAATTTTTCATACACCAACATTCTGTTGTTGATCAGTGTTTACTTTGAATTATAGAAGTGAGAGGTAATAAATTCAGACTTCATTTCATTTGATATGCTGTATTACAAAAACAAAAAGTTTAAATATTATGGCTTTCTGGAGTCTTTCTCAAAGAGCCAAAAACTGAGGTTGAACAGCATCTCTGTTTGATTTGTTATACTTCTGTGCTCAAACCAAATTTGTATAGACTTCTGGGATATATATTTCAAATGATTTTTATCTTTTGGTTGTGGTTGCTCTTTTACAATAATACCAAGCTCAGGCCTGATTTCTTGCCTGCCCATATACATGCATTATAAATGACTGTTCCAGAGACTCTCCCTATAAACACAACCATGAATTAAAATGGAATATAATCTCAGCATTAGTGCAATTTAATCGCTAAGATGTTTGCACACTTGGAAAACTGCTTAAGCCAGTTGGAGCTTAAAAACACAAGACATAGTGACAGTTCACCTAATACAACTAACGGGTTTTTTGGTGTGTGTGTAACTAATTCTAACATTACAGAGTCTTATGGCATCTAAAAACTGATACACTTATTATCTCATAAATTTTTCTGCAATTCACGAAGAACGTTTGTACTAATTTAGTGGATTAAACAGACCACGCTTTCTTATTCTATATGTGCTTAACAGCTCATTAATGCAACAGTGTATGAGTCGCACCTAACTACTGTTCAGTTAGTGAACTCCACATCTATACATAATTCTGTCCCTCATTTCTCCATTTCCATTCCCCTCCATTCCCTTTTTTAGCAATGGCTATGCGTATATATACTCTTTTCTCAGGATTAGAGTCCACACAGTGAGGCAGTGAGCTCTGATCCACAAAAGTTTATGCCAGAATAAATGTGCTACTCTTGCTACAAGAAGTAAATATGGCTATTTTTCTGGAAAGAAACTACTTTTCAAAGATGGTGTTTTTATTTTGTATCTAAGTGTTGTTTACTATCTGATCTTAGGGGGAAAATTAGTCATTGGCTTCCACCTTTTTGTCTTCTCTCTGAATAGTTCTTTTCCCCCTCCCTCCCGCTTTCTCTCTCTCTCTCTGTGTTTGTGTGCACGTTTAAATTCTCATCTAGTTATAATTTGTTAGGAAAACACTTTGAAGTTGTAAGATCTAAATTACAATTACAAAATATTTTCTTTTAGGCCCACTAGAACACGTATTACTGGAAAACAGCATCAAGAACCTTTATTATGACTTCCAGGATGAGTGGCTGGTTTTGATAGTTGAGCTGTAACCTTCTTAGTGCATTATTTACTTTGGCTGGTGTTGGATTAACTACAGCAAATGCGCATGTATGTTCATTAATGTACAAGCCGGTTAAATCAATAGCTTGCTCTTGTTCCCCTTCAAGATGTTTCCTCTTGAAGATTTTGGACTAGGTCACAATGGACAGAAAACTGTTATATATTTAAGATGAAAAAAAACGTAGGATTGCTACAATCCTTTTAAGCTAAAGGAGTATCCTTTATTCTAAAATAAAACAGTTGTCTGAAAAGCTGCCTTATGCAACATCATAGCAGAGACATAGTTGTTACTATGTGTTTCTACATTCTTACATACTGTGTGTGTGTGTGTCTGTCTGTCTGTCTGCCATATGATTCCCTTTTGAGTAAGCAATGTTATGCAAAGTACAGAAAAAGTGAGAACTAATGGGAAAAAAGATATTAAAAACAAGGCAAAAAAAAGGAAATCTTACTAAATCTACTAAGTTCACTATTTCTTTCTGTACCTTTTTATCCTTGTAAACCATTCTTGTTCCACCATGTTCATACATGGATTCATACATTGTCTTTTGCTCTTTAAACTTCTCACTTCTTTCTTTGGAGTTGTTAAGATCCTCAAAAAATCACAAATCCATCGGTCCTCCTTTTCTCTGAAGCCATTCTCTTTCTACATGTTTGTTTTGCGATTTGATCTTCATTCAGTTTCTCTCTATGACCAAAGCACTTCAGCCTTCATACAGGTAATTCATTTTTGTATTCAATACATAGTTATTCAGCCTCTTTCATTTTGTTCTTGTTTCACCACCCACACTTTTAAAGAACCCATTTCCACTGCATTCAACTTCTTTGTTTCTCCTGACATACCCATTCTCACTTTGTACAATGAAGTCGGCAGCAACGTGTCCCTATATGCAACTGTTTTCACTTCTTTCAGTGAATGTTCATTCTTTTTAACAGACCACATATGACCCATTACCGTTCTGCCAGTATTAGCTTGTCTTACTAAAGATTGGCAAATGGGTGGAGAAGTTCTAAGAAAAAGGACACGCATATTTTCTTATCCATGGTATCTATCATGTCGTCATGCCACCAAGCATCTTTTTTTCATATTTCCTACTAGCATAATGCTACACCATTGTTTCTCAACCTTAGCAACTTTAAGAGGTGTGGACTTCAACTCCCAAAATTCCTTAGCCAGCTTGCTGGCTGGGGAATTTTGGGAATTGAAGTCCACTCCTCTTAGTTGCCAAGGTTGGGAAACACTGCTCTATGCACATCTGTGATGCTCTGTAATGTCATTCTTTTCATTCTGTTCCATACAGCTTATATATTCTCTTTCTTTATGTCCACTTCCCATTCAATTTGTTGAGGGGTTAATTATCTTTCATGCTTTTTCATTAAGAACGTGGACTTTTTTCTTCTTGTCATTTTACTTTCACTCTAATTTCTTTCCTCTTTTTTTTTTGTCCGTTTTCCTCCAAGTTCTGCTTTTGATAGCCTGACACACGTTAGGAAACTCTCTTGATCCTTGAATCCTTCACTAAGTCCTTCAGTCTTTACTGTAAACAATAAAATCAAGTATGTTTTGAGATTTACATTAATTCCTTTGCCATATGTATGCATGAATAGACTTATGCTTAAAATACATATTCAAACAAACAGATCTTTTTCTAAGTAGATACTCATCAGTCATTTGGATTCATTCTTGGACCTCCAAATGGCCCAGTCACCTTTTTGCATTCTCCTAGTTTGTTCCCAGCTATCCATTCATGTCACCGACATAACTTTTTCCCTTGAACACGTTCATACAGAACATTGTACATTGTTTTCTAAGAATTCATCCCTTTCTCTTTCATTATCACCATTCACTGGAATGAAAAGTGCAAGTGCCACCATGTGTGTCTACTTTCATAGACACAGAGGAAGTATGAAAATTTTGTGCACAAACTCTTGTATGTATAGAACAGCTCCTTTTGGATAGTCCATGACCAGACCAAGACGTACATGTTTTGTTCCAATCTCAGTCTGAAAATGGACTGTAGTCTAAAACATGGTTGTTCTGGATGGAAGCATTCTGAATATCCTGTTCTGGTTTTAGCTGCTGTATTGGGAGTTGTCTTGTCTTTTCCAATTGGGTAGTGGCCTTTGGGATTTTTCTTTCTGGGCCAGTACACAGGAGGAATTGATCACGTGGCTTTTGTGTTTGGCTTAGACTGATTAGTGGGTTATCTGGGTGAAGCAATGGGCATTTAATGAGCACATGGCCTAATGGTAGGCCTTTTGTAGTAACTGCCATTGGAGAAGGTCTGGAGAGTAAGCAACAAAGAAAGAGGTTGTTGTCAGGGATCACTGAACTTAGTGCTTCATTGGTCCTTCTGCTGCAGTGACTGGTATAGGTAACTGGTTACCTGCCTGCCTCTGAGGCAGTGTCCAGAGCCCCAATCCTGTTTTGTTGTCTTTTTCTTTTTTAGTTTAAGTTTTGATTCATGTAGTTTTAGACAGATGGATATAGAACAAGGGGGTCTCACCACCCCTCGCCATTCCCTTGCTTTCCAAATCAGCCCCTTTCTGAGTTAACATTTCCTCTCTCCAAAATTTCCTCCCTACAAATTCATTCTTCTATATAGACGTTTGAGCATATACTGTCACTGATACATACCTATTAAATAGAGTACTTTTTTCTTTTTAAAAAGGGGCTTGCCTTTAAGGTTCCTCTCCTCCCCCTGCCCCCAGAAAGGCTGCTAGATCAATTGTGGCTACCTAGATCAATTCTTCACCATCCCCCACAACTTTAAAACTGTACCAAACAAGCCATGGCTAGAGAACTAGGCTAGTTAGAGAGCAGTGCTAATGATACTGGTCAAGGTTCCTTAATTTGAGCCCATGGCATGCACTAGTAGTAATGGCTCAGATGCACCAACAAAGTGCCTGCCACCACCACAGCAGGCATGCTGTGGGCCTGAGGGCAGCATGGTATAGGAGGCTTTCAAGTGTTCAAGGCATGGGTCAGCAGGGAGAAGACTAAGGATAAGGCTGTCAGATTTGGGCTGCTGTTCCAGTTTTCTGTATCTTTGTGCTGCCTAGAGATGACCTAGTTTTTTTTTTTTTTTGCAGAGGCTTGTTCTGAATCCCAGGGACAAAACACAGGTTTTGTTTCAGAAGAGATGCTCCTGGCATGAAACAGATTGGAAAATATGTCTTGGTTCCCAGTTTGAAACAAAATGCTGAATTCCAGAAATTCTGTCATTTTGTGCACACTCCTAGTATTTGCCCCCAACAAACTACTTTCTGACATAATTTAGCCTTTTCATTCATTATTAATCCTACACTTTGGTTTACGTATTCATTGATCTCACTCTACAGCACGCTTCCCAAACATTTTCCTTCATTACCCAAAAATGCTTACCTATCAGAAAAGCCTTTTTACCCAATGTAGGTAACTGCACAGAAAAACGTATGACAAGTGAAGAGAGATCGGTAAAAAATAGGAAGCAAACAATGTGTTATTTTAAACGTCTCTAAATGTTCTAGCAGCCACAAAAAAATGAGTAAATATTCACCATGAATAGTTCATCACCTAGATCCCATCTAATGAGAAAAATGCTACTTCTCCATCTTATTTACTAGTTCTGCAAAATTGGGAGCAATTGGAGACAGAGCACACCTCACATCATATTCAGGGCTCAGCAAACAGTTTAATTTTGTGCTGTTTATGAAGACAAGAATGGAAAATCCTACTTCACACATGTGGGTGCTTGCACCTACTACAGGATATTCATCGTGAATTGTTAACCAGAAAGACTCCAAATGGTCCTTCTTTTCTTCAAATAACACTTTGCACTGACTGGTTGACCTAAGCTCAATCATTTGCTCTGCAAAACCATTAACCGTATCAGGGATTTCAGTCAAGTCACACAGAAATGGGTTTACAGTCCACTGATATATAGATCTTTGTAGTTCAGGAAAGTATTCCTTGAAATGCAAAGATAGTTTTGTTAAGTGGGTGATCACGTCATCCTTGATTTCACTGAAATCAACCCCATCAGCATCCTTCAAGAACAAAGAAAGGGTGGGGAAGGATGCAATTTTATGTTGCTCTGCCTTTTTTAGCCAATATTCGAGCTTTTCTTGAAACGCTTAGTTGATATTGTCTTCCACATGAATGCACTTAATCTGCAACTTCAAGGAAAACAGGATTTCTGCAAATGAAAAATCTGCACTTAATTTCCAACAAGAAGTTTCTTTCAATGGGAGCATGCTTCTTTTCAACTAAAAAATCTCAATTTTAGTTCTTAGCTCCCAAAAGCGATTCAGAACATTCCCTCTTAAAAGCCAACGGGATGAAAAACATCATTACCATAGTGAACTTAATCAAGGTAGGCGGTTTAAACACAAGTCTCTTCAAATCCTTGTCTTCCAAAACCAATTCATTACATAAGAACTTTATTTTCTATGTGGAAACCCGTTGGCCACTTAGTCACCTGAACCTTTCACCCAATATTTTTTTAGTGAGATAGAGAAGATGTAGGCTGGGTTATCAATCTTAATTGTACTTATGCTACATGCAGCATTCCCTGCTAACAATAAGCATAGTACTGGTCAGTTTTGGCACATTTTGCCCAGTGTGTCCAAGGCCCATTTTCTCCCCAAATGTGCTCATACATTCTATGCAAATTCAAATCTCTAACAGAGAGATAATCTTGAAAGCTAACCTTCTGTTGTCCGCATCTCACCTACACCAGGAGGAGGAACATGAAGTGTACTGATACAAGATATGCAAACACTCCTATGTTTTATGAATTGCTGCTAGAAATGTTCGCTAGAAAAACGAATGCCCTTTTCTATATCTTCTCTGCTTAATTTCTCTCTGTATTTCATTTTATTCCCCACCTAATTATACCATGTATATAAAGCTCTATCTCAGGGATCTGCAACAGATGAAGCACAGAATAATCCATGAAACCTTATACCAAAATACATTTGTTAGTCCTTATAGTGGCATGGCATTCTTTTTGTTTTAAACTTTGGAAAGTTGTTTTGATAATTCTGTAAAGTAGCTATAGTGGGGGTGTTAAAATCTGTACTTAGTTATGCTTCCTAAGGATTCTCGCTTCCATTCTGATATAGCCCATGGTTTGTGTGCTATGATTGCTCTAATTCTCAGTCAAATGCAGATGAAGTTCAAGGATGTTGCATCATTTTCTTTGTAGATTTGACAGGCAGTAATCATCACCTATAATGATGAGGTTCTGATGGTTGCAGATTTTTTTCCTCCAGTTCTTGGAGATTATAGTTATGTTACATATTCTGGCAGTTGGAGAAAGGACAGAGAACTGTTTCCAATAGTTTAGTGAGACCTTATTCCAACCACAAATTTGCTTTTATTCAAAAGTCTTTAGGATGCATGTGAAGTTTTTTTCCTATAGAAATAGGACTGATGTTATACTCTAATAGGTGATGACTGAGTGCTTTGAAGTGAATAATCAAAGGTGTCTATTAACCCTCAAGGCCTTTATAATAAAAATGTCAAAAATAATTACAAGGATGTATTTATTTCAATACGGAAGCAATACTTGATGCTGGAACTCAACAGGCAGATCATAGCTATTTCCCAGACCTGAGTCTGTGGGTATATATACAAACATATGCCTATGCTATTTTAAAACAGGCTTGCAACATACATCGTTTTGAAAAAAAAATCTGCATGTGCAAAGTGTTATTATAGGTCATTTGCAATCATGTGTTGCATAACTGTATTTTGCTTGTCATTTCTAGTGATCTGAGTCAAGCTTTGTAAGAGGATTACAAAGAAAGGTATGAATTGCTGTAAGAAACAATCATGTGCACAGATATGTGGATTTATCTCTTTAATTTTTTAAAAAAGTCTCTACAGTTCTTCAGTGACAAAATATGCACACTCCCATCCCTTGCCGTGATTTTAATGCCACTCCTATTTATTTAACCTATGACTAACCCTTCTGCTATTCACTTGGCTACCAGTTTTCCTGATATATCATTTTCAACATAAACAGTGTAATTTAGAGTGATCTGAACGGATCTTTTTAAAGCTTACTGATAGAATTCTTGATTTTTCTTTCCTAATTTCTTTCCTGTGCCCCATACCCATCAAGTATTAAAATAAGCATTCCCAACAACAAAGATAGGATTTTCTAGTTTGTTGGCTTCCACGTTCTTTTTATCATTACTAACATTAATGATTTGTGCGTCTTCTTCATTTGGTTGTCGTGGTTACTGCTGCTTTCAGAGGACTTTGCCTTATGTTCTGAAGTGCCTTCTTTTTAAAGGGAACCTTCCTACAAGACCATAGACTTATTTATAAGCTGTTAACACACATTTCCGTTTTAGTTTGGTTCACAGAACGTAAGTTATAATGAGGCTTGTTTGGCTTGGCTTGTTATGTTGTGTGAGTGAGCGAGCGAGCTTATTAAATGACAGCAAGCCGTGTTTAAACAAGCTAGTGATTAATACAAGAACCTAATCACTGTGTCAGTCTTAAAGTTTTTACTCTTTATTTTTAAATAGTAACTAAAATGAGTTCCTGAGCCATTCACAGCAATAATATAATAAATGAGAATGCAGCCCTAAAACGGTCATTGAAGATGTAGATTGAATGAAGAGCAAGTCCTGTTGGATGGGTTTTCTTTTTGATTATATGTGGTTTTGAGGGATGTTCATGATTTCTTCTTTGTGTTTTATAATATTTTATTCTATTCTTAATTGTAAGCTGCCCAGAGTCATTGGGAGTTGGGTGGCCAATAAATGGTATAAATAAATAAAATCAAATGTGTAGATGGATAAAAATGTTAAGGCACCTAAAAAAAATGCTGATGCGCCATAAAGATTGCAAGGAAAGCATTACGTGGTAGGATTTAAGGGCCAAAAAGCCTTCTTAGGTTAATATACCTCAACTTCTGAGAAAGGTGCATTTGGAAGAAGCCATAATCAGACCCTCTTTAAAATATAGGGAGTTTAGCATGGGAGTAAGTGGCCTTGAGGCTGCCTAGGTCTCAAACCATCTGGGGATTTGAAAGGAAGGACTTGAATTAAAAACCAACAGACAGCCAGTTCAGGCCTCCAAAACAGAAAAGGTATGAACCAGTCAGCTTCATTTACAGTTACAGTCTGGCCACTCTCTTTTTGTATGAGTTGAAGCTTCCCAGTTCTTTTCCAACAGTGGCTCCATATATGGTATATTGTAGAAATCCCACAGGAAGATTGATTCGCTCTGGTTAACCAAGCCAGACTATTCTGCCTATTCTAAGTTGCAGTTACTCATCCAGCTATAACTGGGAACAGTGGGATTTAGTGGCAGAGTGGCTACTTGGATATCTGATGTCAGAACTGAATCCAGAAGGAACGTTGAACTCAAATCTGCTTTTTTTTGGAGGGGGGGTGGATTGGAAACAAGCCCGCAAACATGCTTAAAGGCTACATGTTAAGCATATTTTGTTGTTCTTTGAAAGCAGGCTACAGCCCAGGATCTCTGAAGCAGTATCAAGTTCCCTTTATTTCAGTAAGAAGGGACCAGTTTTTAACCTGACACCTTTTATGGAAATCTAGAATAATTATTCCCCAAAGAAATAAGGTGCTAAAAGAAGAATACATAGAACTACTCATAAAGGAGAGTGTTGAACTAAGGTGGAGGCTGTCAGAAGCCAAAAATGAATATGCAGCCATTTATTTCACAGCAATATATAATGACCAGAAACCATATTCTGTTCTTTGTTGTCATAGAAATAATTCTATCCCTCATGAACTTGTCCAAGTTTCATTTCCTTCCTCCAAAGGGTTAATCTCCTCTAGCACACTGCCCATCTATGTCTTTTCTTGACCTCACAAGAACAAAATCATCTACCACATTCTTTTCTTCACCATTAACTGTGAATTCATTAAGCTTTCTAGTTGACAAATCTTTGTAGTCTCAGTATTTAATATTAACCCAGATTTTTCACTTTCCATTTTTACTTTACTAATGAGCTCTTCTGAGTCTTTCAGCCAACAAAGTAGTATTGTTAGAGCTTCATCCTCCAATTTTGATTCATGCTCTTTTCTCCTCAAATCCACTATAATATATTTATATTTTATTATTTGTAAATTATAATGTATGTATATATATTATAAATATACATATACTGTATATGGATATATCATATTATAATGTATTCACTGTTTGAATTAAACTGATATGGGGATAATATACTTCTTTCCCTGTTCTGAACCACTCTGTTTCTCCAAACTGAGTTCTTACAGTAGCTTCTTGTTCATTACAAAGGTTTCTCAGAAGAATAATCAGAAGTGCTGGCACACCCATCAGTGTTAATACATGTCACATTCTGTTACGATCTAATCAATCAAATGCCTTGCTACAGTCAAAACAAAGGTTAACCCCTTTCTTAAATTCTTTTGCTCTCTCCAGTATACAACTTACATTCACACATCTGATCTCGTGTCCCTCTGCCCTTTCTGAAACCTGTCTCTTCATTTGGACTTTCTTGGTGCATATGGCTCCATGCTTTAAAAAAGTCATAAGCAAGACTTCATTTGCAGTAGTGCAAGGGTTTTACAAAAGATGGGTCTTCCTTTGCATCTCCTTTCTTCAGTATGGTTAACTGTACTGATCTTTCCCACTCTATGTCACACATTCTTGTTCTTTGTTGATGTTGAGCTGTTAGTACTTTAACTGTCTCTTGTGCACATTCATTAGCTCCTGATACTTTTCTACTGGGTGGCTAGTTTATACTCATACCCTACTTTCTAGTGGAGTCAGTTCTTGAATGTATTATCTCTCTACAAATGTTTGTCACAGTATAATTCTGTTTGTAAAAGATTTCACTGTATTCCCATTTTTCTTTAACCGTCTTTGCTTTTATTAGATCTGTTTCATGATTGCTGCTGAGTAGCCCCAACTTAACTATACATTTTCCTGTGATTTCTCAGATCTTCGTAAAACCTGTTCTCATTTTCCTTTTTTCTATTTGTTGCTATCCTTGAGTAATATGTCTTTCTCTTTTCTTGCTTTATAGTGAAAGTCTGCAATCTGTTGACTGTCCTTATTACCAAGGCTTTCATCTTTCTTTTCCTTTTTGAAATTTGGAAATAATGCTTTCTGTTGGGTCTTCACAGTGGCCTTATATTTTCCAATAGCAAATTAGGCTCACTTTTCATAAATTAAGTTTTTTTTTTCATAAATTAATATGTTCTTTGTGCTCATCTATATTTTGAGTGTAAGTCCTCCAGGTGAAATTGTCTTGTCACACCTACTCTCTTTTAATTTGCTAAGTTGAAAACTTGTATATTTGACACCAGTACATCACAGTCTGTTCTGCAGTCTGCACCTAAAGGTCTCCTAACTGATTGGATTGCATTTCCCTGTTTTCTGTTTACTATTATATAATCATTTTGTTTGTGATGCTGTGCCTCCAGTGATGTCCACATATTACTTGAAGTAGCTGTTGGCAATAAAACAACAGTTCTCTTTGCAAAACTCTGTTAATGACTCTCCTGGATATTATGTTTACCCAGTCCTACATTATCATTGTATAAGGCATCTTATCTCTTTCCTCTGAAATCAAAGTTTAGTTTAGGGGCAAATACGCTTTTTTTTTCTTCATGATTCTTGCAGAAACACTTTCAGTAATTCGTTTTTCTTTGTCTATATGCTAATAAAGGTATATTTGGTAGAAGATAAGATATTCTCCTAAAGCTTCCCTTTCATCTAAGGATTTGTCAATCAAATCAGCATATAAATAGAATTATGTGGATTTCTTGCTCATAGATTGCTTGAATTTTGCAGGAAAGGGCTTGCTAAAAGAGATGTGTGACTAGGTTAAGGTTACTTCACCTATAGATAGCATTCTGAATGTATAATTTAGTAACTTTTTCTCTACTTAACAGCTCATATGTGTAATGTATAATACGTAACTTGAAAACTGACTTCTGTCTTATAATAGTGTAGAATATATATAGTCATGTATGAACCATTAAAAAAGCAAATTAATATTTCCCTGGGATGAAGTCCTCACTGTAAACCAACCAAGATTATCAGTATGACTTGAAGCGTGCCATCTTAAACGTATCTCTGTGTGAGCCTTTCTCAAGGAGACAATCTAGTTTACGCCAGTCAGATAGTATGAAGATTTGTAGAATATAAGAACAGCCTACAGTGGATAGTGAACCCCTTGAGGGATGTTTCTTTTTCTGGTGTTTTTGTACAATCTCTGTATTATTCTATTTTAATTGTCTTGCATGCCACCAAGAATCAGGCTGCCGATACATACAGTAAATAAATAATCCAATCTGTGAGTAATATGAAGCACTGTTTTAGGACTGTTACTTTATTTGAGGATTTTAGGCAAAAATAGATACTATCTAGATCCCAGGCTTACTTATGGGAAAATAAGGGTATATTTAGTGTCTCTAGTTTCTCAAAGTTACAGCTGTTTGTTTTGGAAGACCTACTGCATGCATTGCTACTAGAAATAATAGACTTACTTTCTGATAATATTGGGCCTTTTGAAATATTAAAATTAAATGGGCAAACAGACATAAACCCTGCAGTTCCAGGAACCACCATATAGTTCCAATATAAAATACAAACAATGTAGTATTTGTATTGTGAAGAAAAAGAAGTAGCTGATCAACAGTGTAAAATAAATTCCAAATCTTAGCCAAGTATATCCATTTATCCCTCTGCCAACTGCAGATGGAATTCTTCATGGATTCCAGTGTCCCATTTTGCAAAATGCTCACCAATACAGGTAGTCCTCAACTTAACGACCATTTAATAACCGTTTACGGTCATTACGACAGTGCTGAAAAAAGTGACTTTTTCACCTGCAGTCATGTAATCAAAATTCAGGAGCTTGGCAAGTAGCATGTATTTACGACAGTTTCAGCAACCATTCATTTAACAACCACTGCAAAAAAGGTTGTGAAATTGGTGTGACTCACTTAATGATTACATCGCTTAGTGAAGGAAGTTCTGGTCCCGTGGTCATAAGTTGAGGATGACCTGTTGTCCCAAGATGGATAAAAGCCTGTATCCTCTGGTGGAACCTCTGTTGTGTATGCAAAAGATCCCAATTTATCCCAGGTCTCTCCATTCCTGGATATCCTGGAGAACGGGTAATATTGAGGTAGTTGGGCAAGTTTCTGTTTCTTTTTTCTTAGGTATGATTGGTACTTCCTACTGGCTTTTCTCTGTGCCACTCCTACAAATTTTCTAATCAAAAAAGATTCCAGTTCTAAGATACCTTATACAGGTAGTCCTCATTTAGTGACTGCCTTGGACAGTGACTGTTTGCGGTTATGACAGTGATGAAAAAGTAACTTTGTGACCAATGAATGCACTGATAGAAAGTCTTTGAGTTGCTGCTCACATGTACAATTAAACATTATACTCCCCATAGTTGAGATTCCTGCTTTTCCAAGATTGTCATTTCACAAAGGGGAAACCCACCACTATGGATACTTTCCCTAAAATAATTAAGTAAAAATTAATGCTACTAAATTATTGTCAGATACTGTTGGGAGGTGGGATTTTGCTAATGAAATCAGAAGCAGCAGGTGTATTGGTTAATGATGCCAATATGCACCTTACCTAAATGCCCGATCTGTGGGGTTTAGTTTTCTAGACCAAAAAAAAAAAAAAAGGAGATTGCTCAGGAGTAATTACTTAATAAAACTTCCAAATTCAGGTAATTTATTTCTCGTTTCTGAATGTGCTGTTCTTTGTCTACGCTGGTATTATAGCAGAGGAAAGAGAGAGAGAAAATCCCATTCAAATGCAGAAGGAGCGTTAGAAATACCTTGGTTAAATGCTCACAGGCTTTTTCCCCCCCCACAAACAGATATCGGTATATTGGCAAAGCAGTATCTTGAGGAAGGTCTTTTGGTACCAGATCATGTAATTTCACGTGTAATGATGACAGAACTGGAGAAAATGCAAACTCAGCCTTGGTTACTAGATGGTAAGTAATTATCTTGTTTTTATTTTTAAGGTAACAAAAAAAGGTTCCTTTTTCTGCTGTAAACCCTTAAACATTTCACTTAAATATATGCTCTATCATGTAGTGCCATGAACTGTCTGAAAACAGTTGATAGTATGCTGTGCCAGTATGAGCCAATATTTTTAGCAGCTGGTAATAAAGTAGGAAGACAAATGAAAACATTTTGAAAGCATTTAGAAACAGAGGATTCATAGTTTGGCCTTTGACAAATATTGATTCATCTACTGCTTTAGATAAATACTTATTTATGAATATATACTTCTGTTCTGTATGTGCTGTTATATACATCTATTCTGCTTCAATCAAATTGACTCTAAGAGGCATTTTAGAATGCTATGTAAAATGACAACAACAGAAGATAACAGAATAATACAGTACAATACAATACAATACAATACAATACAATACAATACAATACAATGAAACATAATCAAAAGATATCCAGCACTTCCCTGTTTTAGGACAAATGCTATGACATCACCAACATCATCTTTCCCTGAAAGCTTTTTGAAAAACCATCTTTACCAGGTTTCTAAACACCAGAGAAGAGACCAATGTTGCCCCGTGGGACAAGCTATTCCATATGAGCCTCCCTCCCCTCAAGAATGCTTGTTTCCAAGTGCCTTCTCCCACGTTTCTCAGTAGATGGGGACTGTCAACATACTCTCGCTATTAGCATGTATTGGATAGGGAGATTCTGTTTGGAGTAGGAAGTCTCAGATATGGTTTCTGTCCCATGCTTGACCTGAACTGAATTGAAAAGAGACTAGATAATCACCTCCCTCAAGGGTCCTTTGCAGCTGCCACCCCACCACCTCCTCAAACATCTTCCCCAAAAATGGAAGTTGTAATTATAGTTCCAAAACACAACCCTTTGGCTTCTTTGTCTTTTTAATTAATTAATTAGATTTGTCTTCAACTTTCAGGAGTTCAAGGGGGTGTATTTTTCCCCATTACATCGACACCCAATGAGATAGGTTTGGTTCAGAGAGAGTGCGTCACTCAAAGTCACCCAGTGAGTTTCCGGTGCTAAAGGTAGATTAGCACCTGGGTTTCCCTACTTCAGTGGTTCTCAAACATTTTGGTCTCAGGACCTCCTTACATTCTTAATGATTGAGGACCCCAAAGAGCTTTGGTTTATGTGGGTTATATCTATCAATATTTAATCTATTAGAAATTAAAACTGAGAAATTTTAAAATATTTATTTATTTGACTTTGTGGGCCCCCTGAAGGGATCTCAGGGACTCCCGCGTGTCCCCAGACCACACTTTGAACCACTGTTCTAGATTAACATCTTAACCTCTAAATCATGCTGGCTCTCTTTTTTTCTACCCAGAAGTGGCATGTCAGTATCTTGTTTGTCTCCAGCCTCCTGTAATGCTTGGGAATGTGACTAAGCTGTTAGACTCCTTGATCTGCCTTCTGTTACATGAAACAGTGCACACTTCATGTGTTTCTAGAGCGTGACAAGTAGCAACTGGTAGGTGGGAGGAAAGAGCAGAGCCAAGATACATTGCTTATAACTATATCATTTTATGCTACGAACAATGTTAGGGATAGCTCACTTTGGCTAATATGCATCTTGAATTTTAAAAGGAGAAACCTCACCCATGTTTTTTTTAAAAACAAAACTTTATTTGACTATAGATAATTTGAACCTTCAACAAATTGCTATCGGAAAATTGGACAGACTGGATTTCAGAACCCTGATTCTGTCTTGAAGCAGATTTAATAAAGAGTTCTAAAAGATGGAATAAATCCATTTTTGAAGAGTAGTATTTGTCCATATATAGAATAGAAGTGACTTTAAATAAAAAACATAAGTTGACTAATTTTTGCTGTCTCAGGCTACCTAAAACAATTAATAATGAGAGCCTTTGGTGACATAATGGAAAGATTCCTTCCGCATATGTTTAGAGAAAGGGCATAAAAACCATTTGTCATGTAGAAGGAAAAGTTTCACTGGTATATGAACGAGATTCTCACTTGGTTCAGTCTTCAGATGACTGAAGCTGATGTAATGCTAATTCATTCTTAAACTGCAATTCCTCATATCACTTAAAAATTGTTAATCAAAGGCTGTCTGGTACTGTTAGAGAAGTCTGTGTACTCTTTAACTAAGACATGGGTACATAATGGCTTCAGGGGTGGGGTTTTTGGGAGGACCCTTAGTCCCCTCCTTGAAGGTGATGATTTTCTTTAATTTGTATGAAAGACAGTAGAAATGGCCGTGCGAAGCCCAGGATAATTAACGGAAAATAGGGAGAGTTGTCAGTAAGAGTGGGGTTCCCAGCTGCCCCACAGAAATAACTTAAAAAATAAAATAGAAGGTTAGCAGGCAACAGGGAACAAACAGGTATCCAAGTATTTATCAACTCTGACCCAGCAGAAGTTGGTTAAATAAAAGTTGGCTCTTGACTCAGTTTCAGGCTAATATCATTTGATGAAATGAAGCTTCTATCAAAGTGGCTTATAACTTAGAAAAAGCTCTGAGTGTGAATATGTTTGGTTTATTTTTGCATGCTTATGGTTAATTGAATAGTTGCCTTTCCCCCTTTTTAAAATAAGAGTGCAGATCTGTGGCACTTGACTTGAATCAGTCTGTCATTGGTGAAATACTGCAGCTGATGGAATGGGAAATGTTCCCAGGGTTGCCATCTTGCTATATAATGAAACCAGTGTGGGCTTGAGGCCCCGGGAGCTGATGTACATGGCTTGTGGCATTTTTGTGAAAGAACCTGTTGTTTCCTTATGAATGACATAGATTAATGCTTAATTTCCCTGTATAGTAATCCTCGCTGTTTTAAGAAAAGACATAAAATGAGTCAAGGATGCTGGTAGAAAAAGAAAGCTGTGTGTATTTATAAGAGAAGAGGGAAAAACATGTTTATTTTATTTCAAGCGCCGCTCTCTCCATAAACTTATTCTTTCTTGCCACCTTGGTTCTTTCAATAGTTGCCTTCTTTATGCACACATAGACTAATGGGCCATTTTGCACACGTAGGAAGAGGCAAAGCTCCTGGATTTAAAAGCACTTTATGATGAACATGCCTATATAATTTAAGTTCATGCTTAAAATATGTTGGATGTTCTGAACTCAAAGATGTCACTAAATTAAAGTTCACATATAAGCAGGTATAAGATTACAAGCTTTGAACTTTTGCAACATATTGCTTGATTGAATGCAGAAATACAAGATTATCTTTTCCAGTAATTTGTTCCCTTTTTTTGAAGAATAAGGGGCCTAATGCATTACTTTTAGGGAGGTGTATTTGTAAAGATATAACTGCCTGGCCACTGGGTTAAATTTGTAAAGCATTTTGATGACAGAATTGCTCAGATTCACTGAACTTTTGACTCCTCATGGGCAGATTCTTTGGTGGTGATTAGGTCATCAACTTGTCATTATTATCTGAGAGTCCTGGCCTGTGAACTTTGAGGAAGTAGATAGGGTACAATCTAGGTTATTCTCTTCCATGTGCAGTTGGGGACCTACTCATCCTGGCTGCTGCCAAGAAATGGGTGAAGAAGTGACCACTTGGGTCCATGAGATTGTTAATACTTTCTTACTCCCTTGAAGGAGCTCCCCTAAAGGAGGTTGTGATGCCCTCCCTGGATCTAGGTCCTAGATAACTGTTGCCCAGCCTCCAACCTTCTCTTTTTGAGGAAGATTGTTGGCATGGTGGTGGCAGATTAAACTGTGTAGCACCCTAGAAGAAGCAGATTATCTGGATTTTTTCAGTCAGGGTTCAGGCCTAGTTATGAGACTGACAGCATTAGTTACTGTCCTAGATGACCTTTGTTGGGACCTGGATGGGGGTAATGCACCTCTTCTAATTCTTTCAGTGACTTTTGATGCCATCAACCATGGTATTTTACTGGGCTGCCTATGGGTGCTGAGGATAGGAGGCACTATCTTACAGTGTTTCCACTCTTTCCTCAGTGGATGGTTCCAGTCTGTTGTGGTGGGATATTAGAAGTCAGCCCAATGGCCCTGACTTACGGGTGCTGCATGGGTCAGCTATCTAACAGTTAAGGGTGTGATATTATCAGTATTATACATTGTCACCCTGGGCTGTAGGGGAGATGCTGCTGATGTTCTGTCTTGGTGCCTGGAAGCTGTAAGGGTCTGGAGGGGAGAGAACAGGCTGAAGCTGAACCTAAGCAAAATGGAGTTACTATTTTTACACCGGGATTTTCCATCAACACCAGTATCATCTCTGGTCAAGCAAACACTACCTGTGAAGGAGCAGGTTTGTGATTTGGAGGTCCTTTTGGACTTCTGGCTTCTGCTTGAACAACAAGTAGAAGCCATGGCTAGAGGAGCTTTGTCTAGTGCTCCAATTTAGTTTTATCTTGTACAGGAGGACCTAGCTACAATAACTCACACTCTCATTACTACTTGGATAGACTACTGCAATCCATTTTACATGGGTCTCCCTTTAAACACTTGGAAATTACAAATGGTCCAGAATGCAGCAACCTTTGTATTAATTGGTACCTGACACTAGGAGCATGTAAACCAATACTGCGGGCTCTGCAAGAGTTACCAATTCCCTTCCAAATATGCTTTGACCTGCTGGTTCTAACCTATGAAATTCTTTATGTTTGGCACCTGAGTACCTGCAGGACTGCCTTCTCCCACCTGTATCAGCCTGAGGGAGAAACTCTTTGTGGCCCCACACTTCTGGGAGATGAGGGGAACCAAAACTAATAGACACTGCTTCTTAATGGCAGTGCTAATGCTGTAGAATGGTCCTTCCCTGATGTCTTTTCAAAAGGTTGTTTAAGAAATTAGTTTTTCCCGAGAACTTTCCAGTGATTCTTACCTACTGCACTATGTTTTATTTTTTTACTTTCTATTTTTGCTTTATAGATTTATGTTTTATAGCATAACAACAATTCTATTGTTCATTAATTTTGAGATTTTTGTTGTTGTCATTTTAATCATACTGTGGATGTTTTCATTTTTTTGCATCTCATGTAAACTGCCCAGAACCATGAGATTGCAGCAGGAAATAAATTCAATAAATTAAAGCAATAAGTAGTCCAGTCTAGACATTGCTGTAGCATGTTCTTAAATACCACTCACTGGGCAGTAACAGACTGCTGATGCCCTTAAATCCTGTTTTGGCCTTCTGGATCTACTTGGATTGGCCACTGAGGAAATGGGAATAGACCAAAATATGTTGCTACTCTGTTCACTGTGGCTAGAATAAGAGATTTGTATGATATTTAAATATGGTCTAATATTTGTATATCATGATGTAGGGCATAGACATCCATCCAGAGCTGACCAACCTGAAGCCTATTGCAGCTTCCTAACCTATTTTCTATAAATTTGCCTCCTTGTGATGCTACTGCTTCAGTGCTTAAGACTGCATTTTAAATGTTATTTTATATATTTTATATTTTATTGGGTGTATTCATGCTGTGCGCATTTTAGAGCAGCCTTGCATGTGATATATAAACATTATAAATACATGATAATGAATAAATGGAATTATGAAACTATTTTTAAAGCTATAAAATAATTGCTTTTTGATAACATTCCAAGCTCATTCCAGAATTTATTATTTTTATAATTCACTTTTTTCATACAGGTTTTCCAAGGACATTGGGTCAAGCTGAAGCACTTGACAGGATATGTGAACTGGATCTAGTGATAAGTTTGAATATCCCATTTGAGACTCTTAAAGACCGTCTCAGTGCTCGTTGGATTCACCCAGCAAGTGGAAGAGTATATAATATGGAATTCAATCCACCTCAGATGCACGTAAGATAATGAACTATGACTTGATAAGAGGAAGGATAGGCATTCAGATAGTTCTCTATCCTATGTCTTGAATTTTTTAGATGGCCTCACTCTGATAGGTTTACATGTTAAGATTACATGTTCTGAAGAAATGAAGGAGAAGCAAAACCAGTAGGAAATTCTTAACTGGGGGGGGGGCAAGGGGAGTGAGTATGGCCAACTGAATGTCTAGCTACCTCTAAAAATGATTTTGAAGTACAGGTAGTCCTTGCTTAATGACTGCCCTGTTTAGTGACTGTTCAAAGTTATTATGCTGCTGAAAAAATAACTTTACGACTGGTCCTTGCACTTATGACCATCGCAGCATCCCCATGGTCACATGATCAAGATTTTGATGCTTAGCAACCAGTGTGCATTTACAACTGTTGCAGTGTCCCGCGGTCACGTGATCGCCATTTGCATGCTTCACTGCTGGTTTCCAACAAGCAGAGACAATGGAGAAGATAGCAGTAAAATTGAAAGTTGTGGTCATGTGATGTCTCACTTAATGGCCACAGGTGATTTGCTTAATGACTGCAGCAGAAGTGGGGTCGTAAGCCTGTGGTGACATGTCGTCTTGTTTAATGACCGCATTGCTTAGCGATGGAGTTGCTGGTACCAATAGTGATAGTTAAGCGAGGACTACCTGTACCACTCTATGATTATCTGGCAATAAACTGCTGATTTCAGTTTGAAAAACAAACAAACAATGCACTTAGAAAGTTTTATTGGTTTTCCTAAGCAGAACTATGGCAAGCTGTAGTGAGTCCCTTCCCTTGTTCTGGAAGCAGGACTTATCTTCATGCTACTTCCTCTGGAAGGGGATATCCTGTCTTACTGCAGAAAGCATGTATGCTTGCAAGCTCCACCAACCATCTGCAGGACCAAGCCAATCTATAAGATAATAGAGCATTTGTTTTTCTCTCTCCCCCTTCACTTTAAATTAGTGCGAGGCTGCATGGTTGGGAAGCTCATGAATAGTGACTCATCCATGGACACATCATCTGACATTTATTTATTTATTTATTAATAAATCAAACTTGTATGCTGCCTATTTCACTATACAAGCGACTCTAGGCGGCTCACACAAAAAGCATAAAAACAGTTAAAAATACAAAACAAAGTTAAAAAGACTACAAATGGAGTTAAAAAGTGGAGACTGCATTCTCAGGGCACTAACTACCCCCAGTGTTGGGAGTCCCCATTAGATTCCCAAGCTAGTTGGCAGAGCCAGGTCTTAAGGCTTTTCTGGAAGGCCAAAAGAGTGGGGGCCAATCTCACTTCAGGGGGCAAGATATTCCACGGGCAGGGGCAATGGCAGGAAAAGCTCTCCTCCTAGACCCCGCCAGCTGAAATTCTCTAGCTGATGGGGTCTGCAACATGCCCTTCCTACTGGACCGGGTGGGATGGGTTGATGTAACCAGGACAAGGTGGTTCCTTAGCTAACCTGGGCCCATGCCATGAAGGGCTTTAAAGGTCATAACTAACACCTTGAATTGGAATTGGAAGCAGGCCGGCACCCAATGCAGCTCATGTAGCAGAGGTGTTATATGCGCAGCCCTGGGGGTACCCATAACTGCCCGTGCTGCCTCATTCTCTATCAGCTGCAACTTCTGGATGCTTTTCAAGGGTAGCCTCATGTACAGCACATTGCAGTAGTCCATGCAGGAGATGACCAGGGCATGAGTGCTCAAGGGAAGAGAACATTAGATGTTGAGCAAGCAAACTGGGCCCTAGTGGAAATCATGCCCCCATATTGCTGCTGCTGCATTCCCTTCAGCTAAGTGCTGAGCCACCAGCCACAAGCTCTGCACTACTCATAGCCTTTAGCAGACTTATCACTGCTTCTCTGGGGACTCAGACAAACAGGCACTGGAAAAGATGGAAGTCAGTAGCACTGAGAGCCCAATCCTGTCCCCTGTCCTCTACTGAAGGAACAGCAGTGTCAGATCATGTCCTCCTGAAGGATCCTCTGTTCCAGAGCACCCCAGGAATGATATGCATCCACTTCATGGTCCCAGAATACCCTATTGGCCACCTTCCTTAAGAGGAAGGAAAAGAGTCCCACCTGGAATGGCCTTGTCAACCCTACAGCCCATTACAGGCCTATAGGAAGGGCTTGAGGAAAGGGAGAGGAAACAGGTGACACCAATTCCCATATAACCCCTCTGTGTCCTTGGGTGCTACTCTTCAGATCTCCACCATGGGGGACAAGTGCTAGATTAACCTTGTAGGAGAAAGAGCATCACCACGAAGTGAGGGAGAGATTGCTAGTCTCCTCCTTGTTTGTTTGACATAATACTCAGACTTTTTCCCTCAGGACCAGTCAAAGGAGGAGAATTTCCCTAAATGAGGAAGAAGACCAACACCCTTAAATCCATGAACCACTTTCAGAGAATAGATTTTCCACAAAGTCTGCAAGATAGGCTTGAGGGAACCAGAACCATGTGCCCCCATGAGTCGCCTGATGGACCCACTGGAGGGAGAAATACGCTTGGAAGTTAACAATCTTACCATATGTTTCCACTTTCCTGAGACTTCTAATATAGTTATTGAATCTAAGAGGTTGGCTGGGGATGAAAGCTGGCATCTCCCTGCAGTTAGTTCTAGAGCTTTCCAAGGGCCCTTTAGTGGATGTTCCAGTAGCAGCATTGATCTTAGGGGCCATAACTAAAGTTGGGGAGAATACCAGCAAGCACCAAGAGGATGAAGATTCTGCAGTGCAGATCTCCTGAGGCTACAGCCCTAGTTGTAAGGGTCACTTTCATTATGTCTGACTTTGACTTTATCTCTACTCTATGCACCAAACAGTCCCTTCTGAGCATAGAGTACTCAGACAGGGCATGAATAAATTGTCCAAAGCAGCCGCCAGGAGGCGATTCAGGTTGAAGAACTGGAAAATAAGTCAGACTAAATTTTTACTCGTATTTTGGCCTGCTCAAGGGCAGGAAGCTTTCAGAGATGCCTTGGATGAGGTCTTAATAAAGATTCTTCGCAAAAAGAAAGTTCTGCTCATATCCAGCAAAAAAGGTGAAAGGAAGGGGAACAAGGTCTTACGCCTTTAGCCCATATTGTACACAAAGCAAACCCTTGGATCACAGACGCAGAACATCCTGGCAATGGGTTAGAGACCTCAACCTTCACCAGTCCAGGGGGAACACTGACTTCCCCCGTCTGCTGGTGGGTGGGAGGGTAACCGAATTTATCTATGAACACAAATAACTTCAGATGCCTAGCTCCTGAAGTCTCTTGCAGGGCTATGTTGTTGATTTCAGCAGGCTTCCCCAAGACCCAAATCACACAAGTCAGCCAAATATTAGTTCCAACCTTTGGAAAGGGGTGTGTGTCTGTGTGTATGTCTCTTGAACAGCTTGCACTGGGTAGAGTGAAAAAGAGTTTCCAAAACTTAGATTCAAGACTATCTGCACATTATCCCCATAAGTTCAAGTGGCAGCAGGGGAATTTTTCCGTCGGAAGTGATAGGGAATTGTGACCTCCAGACTTGGGGCGATGAGCTATTAATCATGTTGCAGCCTAGCAAGAGGTGTAAGTTAGGATGTGTTTTTTTTTTTCCCCTCAGTAGGTAAGACCAGTGGGAGCAAACTCTAAGATGCAGCAAGACTGTTCTGCAGTGGAGAGATTGGTCACTGGGCTAGAGATAGGAATTTTTCAACTGACAGGCATTTAAAACTTAGTTTCCCACACAGTGTAATTCACATCATGCTTTTAAAACAGGGTATTGATGACATTACTGGTGAACCATTAATCCAACGGGAAGATGATAAACCTGAAGCTGTTGCTGCTAGACTAAGAAAATACAAGGATGCTGCAAAGCCTGTAATGGAATTGTACAAGTGAGTTGGAATCCAAACACCATATAAGCAATTTTTAAAACAATGCAAAAAAGACATGGAGTATGTTAGTAGACTTTTCAAATTATCTAAAAAGCAGTTACCTTGCTCAGCCTTCTGGCTTTAAACTTAAACTATTAATTCCAAGCTTGAACTATTTGTATTATAGTTTAGTTAATGGAGCTGTGCAGGGTAGTTCTTAATCTTAATTTAAAGTAAAATGGTTTTAGTGAACAGCAAGAAATCTGCCTGCCTCTGATTAGGCAGAATTGTTCAACTATTAGTTTGCAGAGATAACCACCTTTCTAACAGCAGCAGGCAGGCATTTGCTGGACAGCTGTAAACAGCCATGACTCCTAAGATCATAAGGTGCTTTGTACAGTACAGTGATCCATCTAGTCCAGGTACAACAGCAGTGATTGACAGTGCCTACCTAGGGTTTATGAGTGGAATTTTTCAGCCCAACATGGAGATGTTAAAGGCTGAACATCTCCTGTCTGCCAAACATTACACATCTTTTGCATGCAAGGCATTTCCTTTAATACCGAGTCATGCCCATTCTGGAGTTCTGCGCTGTTTCATGTCCTTGAACATCTACAGTATGTGTGGTACCCATTGCAATCTAAAGAAAGAGCAAAGTCTTTAAATGCAGAATCTAACCTTAAAGGGAATGCTTTGAATTTTTGGAATTCCACAGCTGTGGCCACACCACTTGTCTTCCAACTTTTCAGCTATGCAACCCTTTCTGTTATTTACTGTAAATGGTCGGACATGGGATTTGATCATATTTTAGCCAGTGTTTCAGTACAAATCATGATCAAATCATTAGCTGTTGTTTCTTCCATGTGCAGCCTGTTTGGTTTTTATGCAACTGTAGGGGAATGAAAGAGCCTTCCTCCACCGCCATTACAGAAATATAGTTGTCGGAGGAGGAATAAACCTCTCTACCAATCCGTTTAGTGGAAAACAGCATCTTTTTTATTAGCCTGCTAAAGCAGTCGTGATCTCTGTTTCCACGCTCCCCCTCACCTATATCCAGAATCAAAATGTGAACTACTAAAAGCAGGTTAGTCAAACTGGAGGCTAGTCACTTTTTCAGGCTAATTTCCAAGTCTGGTTAATTGTGTATAAGGTTTCTTCTTAATCAAGTAGTTATCAAATCAAAATATTGTTGCAGTCATAGACCAGCATAAATCAAGTAATAAAAAGTTACAGAATAGTTATGAAGCCCACATAGTTTCAAATTCTGTTTACAGATGAAACAGCACAAGGGCATACAAAATGGGTTTTCCATATCCCCTAGTAACCTACAAAGCTATTCTGGAAGGCTAAAGAGCAGTCTTTTATTTTTTTTAATAGTAATTTTATTAAAAATTACAATTAAAGAGATAAAAACGAATACAAACTAAAAGAATAAAAAGAAAAAAGCGCAGAAAAGAAAAAGAAAAAATAAGAATAAAGAAAAAGAAAATATAAAGAAATTACTTCCCCCTTCATCACAAGTATAAACAATTTTAGTAACTCATCACCTTCTCTTAAAATACAACAAATGATCCCCTTATCCCATCTCTTATCTATAAACAAATCCTTAAAACCTCATTGTTCAGTCCTGATCAGCAAAAGTCTGTTAAGGGTTACCAGAGATAATATATTTTAACCTTGATCAAATAAACCAACTTTATATTCCTTCCTTTTACTTTTAACAATCTTAATCTTTAGTTCCTTCAAATAATGTCCTAGTACTTGGATTTCTTTTCATTTTTTCTTTATCCTTTCTCACAAAATTCTTCCAAGCTTTAAAAAATCTCTTTTGTAAATCCAATATAGGAAAGTTATCCAAGTCACTTTTGGTTATTTGTATATCTGTTTTAATTATTAAGACATCAGCTGGTTTCATTTGCATGTCCAGTGTAGCATCTTTTTTCATATCATTCTTGTAGCCTGTCACTTTTAAATTCTTTTTCAGATTGGTCAGTCTTGTCTGGTAAAACTTGTTCCTCTTCCATAACATCTTTTAAACACAGTCTATCTATAGAAGTAGACACTCTTAAAATTAACTTCTGGGTCCATTGTTCAAAAATATCCTTCAGTATGTCCAACGTTAAAATATTTTGCTCCATTCTGTATTAGTAAGTCAAATTTAAGTGTTCTTCTCCTTTAATTATAGTCTTTATTTCCATCTGGTTCCCTCTAGTGTCCAACCTTTGAAGTCTCATCCTATCATGTTTTTTTAAAGAGAATTCAAAACAAAACCATTCTCCCAAAGGAAGGATTATTATAATTAATTCCAAAAACTTATTTCAAATCCATCTGGACCCTTAGTCCATTTATAACTTCCCAAAATCAAAGTTCTAATCCCCTTTTTTGCTGTTCATTCCAAAAGAAAATATTTTTAAGTCTTTAAAGTTATATTTAAAACTTCTTTCACTAAGGATTGAAGGAAACTCACCTGGTGTTATAAAACTTGTTGATCCAAAGGTTCCTAATAGCTGAAAAACAGTTAACAAGCAATTTCCAAAAGTGATTAGAAAAGGAAGTATGCAAACCTAGTGTCCTTTTAAAGGTGCCAACTGCAGTTTGAGCAACATGGCTATTCATCTCCCAAAGCTCTAAATCTTGCAGTCTCCTCACAAGGAGCAACTGTCTGGAGCACTTGTGGGCAATCTCAAGTCCTCTCCTTGTCCGGAGAGAAATTACGAAGAGCCAGTCTACTTGCCAGTTGTTCATTCTGCCATGGTCGTTGGCTTTGCTGTTGTCAGGATTAGCCCAGGAAACTCCAGGAGACAGTACAGATTCAATTCAGCAAGGTTTATTGGCTTCAGTCCCATTACAGAAATCTTCTCAGAGTGAGAGTAATTTCCAGGGTCACCCTCCCAACCTCCCTTGCATTCTTTAGGGAGGGGCCAGTCTCATCTTCTTATCTCCTCCTCGTTGCTCTGGTGATGAGAGCACGTTCTTGATTCCTCTCGTTCTGACTCTCACAGCTGTCTTCAGTTCACCATTTCTGTTTCATTTGAGCAGCCTTTTCTGTTTCATTTGAGCATGAACCACATCGCATTTTGCATTTCAGCATGCAAAACTCTTCCATGTAGAAATCCATTTATCTCCATGTTTTCCTCTGCTGTGGACATACACGTCACATATCTTACATTTTACATGCAGGAAAGCAATAGTTGGTAAGGCTTATCAGCGTCTACATTAATTGCAAAATATGACAATCTAGGCAGGTTTTAAGAAATGTTTTGTATTGCAATATAATTTTTTTTAATGTTTAAAACTAGATGAAATCCATGGGATATAGTACAGATAGCGCCATGGCTTTGGACAATAACACCAACTTTTTACTGAATAATGTTTTCCCTTAGTTCTGTTATCCTATACCAACTGACATGTGAATGTATGCACAGATGGAAAATAGTTCCACTTTGAAGATCTTTATTAGAAATGCCCTTTATTTTCTTTGTTCAGTTACAAATATTTTATGTCTTTCACAACCTGGGAGACCTCTGGGAATATCAGCTAATGGTTTAATTATGATTACACACAATTTGTATTCAACAGTTGCTAAAAGACCTACATAATTAATACAGTGGTACCTCGGGTTACGAACGCCCCCCCCCTTACGAATTTTTCGCAATACGATCAGCTCCGGCCCCAAAAATTTACCTCGCCGTGCGACCTCCGCCCCGTGCTACGAACCGGATCCGCGGCCATTTGCCCTGCTGCCATGTGGTCGCGGCTTCCTGTGGGTGAGATCGCGGTAGCAAGGAGACGTTCGGTGAGGCTTGTGGTGTGTTTTGTGGCGTTTGGAAGGTTTTTGGTGTGCTTGTCAGCATGGCTCCAAAGAAAATGCAGAGCCGTATGTATTTACATTGAACCTTATGGGGAAATTTGCCTCGTGGCGCGACCAGATTCGGAGGGCGGATTAGCCGTATTTACATTGAACCTTATGGGGAAATTTGCCTCGCGGCACAACCAAATTCGGAGGGCGGAACAGATTAACCATATTTACATTGAACCTTATGGGAAAATTTGCCTTGCGGTGCAACCAAATCGAGTTGCGATCAGAGTCATGGAACGGATTAAATTCGGAACGCGAGGTACCACTGTACAACTGAAATGAAAATCATCAATAGTTGATCATGCAGATATATTTCAATTGATTCTAAAAATGTGGTCTTGTACTAATGCAAGTGTTTAAATAAAAAATTCAATTAATGCACATTTTAGATCCTGGATTTAATGGTCCCATGCCCCCTCTTTAGATTGTAATGTGTATTACCACATTTTCAAGGAAGTGAAATAAAAATTGGCCATGTTGTATTTTGTGGTCATCTTACTGATAGGTTGAGATTAATCCTGGATATCTGTCCCAAAATCTTATCATAAAGGCACTGCAGCTTTGAGCTGATGTAAATAATGCAAGATTTTGTTGTTGTAATGATCAGGTTAGGTGTCTGAGATGATGAAGGAACCGTGCATTAACAGTTTAGTGTGTAGTGTCTTTTTTATTATTTTTTTAGTTTTGAAAAGATGTTACAGTCGATAACACAGTAAACTTATATGTAAACTATAACACTATTATATAAATAATGTACTGTATGTAAAAATCTAAGGGTTTGAGATATGACTACTTGTCTTCAGTATAAAAATTTTATGGATTTATTCAAATCATTACTATTCACATTTTAAATCCTGAGCTAAACTTAGATGATAAAAATCATATTGTCTGAATTTGACTCTCTGTTGAAACAAAGAGAATTGACAAACATAATAGAACCAAGAAATTAGTAATTAATAAGAAAGCGCACAAAAATTTCCTGGGTGACAGTATCACTTTCTTTGCCACAGTTCAGGCAGAATTTATTCAAAGTTCTTCACAATTGATACATCCTAATTCTTTACTGTGTTGTTTTAACACATTACTATTTCTGAACCTTAACTTCCTTCCAGGCACTTGATTTATCATCATCATAATGTATAACCAATAAGAACTACTAGTGGACACAGTCATAACATGTGCCTAAGAGCTCCTTAAAATAGCATCAGACTGACAAAGACTATGCTCATAGATTTGTATTTTATTGGTTATTTTTAATTCTTTACCCTCTTAGTGTTGTTGCCATTCCTTTCCACGTACTACCTAATTTTACACCCTACTATCTGGTTATGATATAAATATTAAATTCAGTTTTGTTTATAGATTTTAGTGAGATACTGATTTTATATTTTCTTAGCTATGCTAATAGTTTTAGGTTATTATTCCATAGTTTTATATGTTAATATTTAAATTATATAAACCTATACTGCGTCATACTTACCATGGTTTTATACTTTGTGCTAGTAATTTAAAACTTAAAGTTCAGACGTTTCGACTATACAGCTGTCACAACGGGATGCCTGTAGTTTTATCATTGAATGCTATTTTATGGTGATTGATGACCAGAATAAAGATACTACTACACCCTCTGGTGATTACATGGTAGACAAGGCTGAAGAATGCAACAGTGGGTCAGAAATAAAACTGGATGAGATACCTTTCGCTGACACGTCTTCTTTTCTATCCGTTATTCTCTAAGTCTGTTTCTGATACCTTCTCTGTCTGTCATCATCAAGCTGCAGGAAAGGGACTGGCTTTTAAAATTATCTTGAGAGCTATGTGAAATTAGGCTTAGATCTGGATATATAACCCACATATGAAAAGTAGTAAGGGGGAGAGAGATGTTACAATCATGACAGTGTAGTATTTTTTTTTTTTTGTCTGCGCTCAGTCATTACTGACCCTGCAGTGACTGCCTGGATGAGTCCTTGCATTTTTCATGCTTGGACGAATCCTTGCAGTTTTCAAGGCAATTGTTTTTCGGAAGTGGTTTGCCAGAGCCTCCTTCCTAGAGCAGAGCCCAGCTGGCGAGCGCAGGAGGTGGGATTTCCGTTGCTTCGTGCCCTTTTCGGGCGAGTGTGGTTTCGCGCTTACCGGCAACAGGTCCCGTCTCTCTGTGCAAGGCGCTGCCAGCATTTTTCCTCCCACTGGAGTGAGAGTACCCATTTATCTACTCACGTGAGTTTTCGACCTGTTGGGTTGACAGGAGCTGGGGAGGAAACAGGAGCTCACCCTGTTAACGCGAAGGCTGGACTCGAACCGCCGAAGCGTCAGCCATTTCTGGCCGGCAACTTTCAGCATTATTAAGCCGCTGCGCCACCGCATCCCCTCAGTGTAGTATTACTGATACTTAAAAATATATATATGTGTGTGGTTGACCAACTGATAAGAAAAGATGTTAATGCTTTTACTACTTTTTTCTGTTTTATTTAGAAAAGTAAATTGCAGCTTGGTTGTTAAATAAAAATCCTTTTAATAAGCCACTTATTCAGTCTCCTTTTTATTATACTTCTGTTGATATCTATGGCTCCTGGAATTCTGAACCAGTTGCCTTCTTAAAATTATAAGTAACATTATTTATCAGAAAAGGTATGCATACCAACAAATATAAAACAGCCCTGTTTTATATTGTTATCTAATCCTTTTGGCTTTAATTAAAGAACACAGTAGAACTTGCAATACTGGTTTCCTTAAAATTATTCATTCACTAATACAAATGTCTGATCTGTATTTCAGAAACAGAGGGATCCTACATTCATTCTCTGGGACAGAGACCAACAAAATCTGGCCTTATGTTTATACTTTGGTGTCCAGCAAGATTCCTCCAGTCCATGCAGAAGAAGCTAACTAAGCATCCTTAAAATGGGAATAAGAATTTTATGTTGTTGATTTTGGTTTTGTTTATGATGTGCTGTATCTGTGCTCTGCTCTTTTTTAAAGAGTAGCTATTCTCCCTGATGTTACTGGAGAATAGTTGTGGAACAACATCTTTCAATGATTACTCTGTATGGAATTCTACTTCTTGGCATATGAATACTTGTGCATGGACTTCAAGTAATTGTAATTAATATGCAGGCACAGCTGCACCTGAGCAGATCTGTAGAACCCATTGTTCAGTCCCTCCAGCTACAGTGAGTACTTCTCTATATTCAGTGTGCATTTTTGTGGATCCTTAATCTAACACTCCATGCCTATTTAAACACACACACACTATTCTAGGTGTACCTGCAACACAGCAAGCACTGTGGAAAATACATGCATTATACAGGTCAAATAATGTATATTTTGAGTACTTAATAAACTGAGGAGAACAATCATGGTGATTTCAATATCTTGGTTTGCTAAGAAGCCAACCTTAGAAAAGTATCTGTTATAAAAATGCTGCTGTGAAATAAAACTAGACTTTTAAATTTGAAGTGGCTTTAGGCCTTTCTTTGTTAAAGAGTGGGCCTGTTCTAGATCTAAGAAAAGTTGCACTACATGGTTAGTAGTTCTAAAGCTTTAATGTTACAATATAATACCACCAGTCACTAAAAGTGCAATATCTCAATTTTTTGCCTCTGTAAAATTGTCCCAATTGTGCCCTCCAGACACATGATTCTGTGGGCAAACATAGTGTCAGACCCAGTTGGTTGTTGATGCAATAAATAGCAAAGATCCATTACTACAGAGGTAAGGAAAAACACCTCTGCGGTTATATGTTAGTGACTCTTGGGTCTACATTTTGAAATTGTCCAAGTAACTCATGAAGCTTGATCACATTGTGCAAAAAATGTATACCAAGACTAAGACTTAGTTTAATTAGATTAGGAGAGTTGAGAGTTTTCATTTGGATTTATATTGCCATTAGAATTGCAATTCTAGGAATAGGTGTAAATTAGTTGCAGGGTTGTTTTTTTTAATCATTGTTATATATAACTTACCAGGCTTACCTGGTTGGTTTTTAAATCTGCATTAGGAATTACAAAAGTGAGACTTCTGACTTTATTGCCTCAACCTGTATTTCCAGTGTCCTCTTCCTTTCCTTGCTAATTGCTTCATGCCATACTTCAGTGTCTGACTGAAGCTGCAGGTAAGATAAAGATTTGGCTGAATAAAAACAAATCTGTCTACTGTGCACCTATTCGTTAATATTCACTCTGCTGTTACAATGTTGTTCTTGAGTTTATATGCTGCTAAGTGCAGTTAACCTGAGTATTGACCAAATATCTGTCAGTTGATTTTAGATCAAAAACTGAATAGAAATATTTAACTTTTGGTGCGTTTGCTCAAAATTACCTTTTCTCAAGGAACCAGTTTCTACTCTACAATGATTATGAAAAACTGGGGCTCTACTGTAGGAATTTCTACACGTTATGTAGGATTCAACATTATTTTTTGATAGATGGTGCTAATGGTCCTTGATGTTGGCCCATGCAAGCAGAAATTGCATTGTTGAATGTTTAAAATTTAACCTCTTTTTCTCTGTATATTTCATGATCATTGGTTGCCATTACAAATCTTGCTGTGTAAGCTAGCTTCGAGGGTCCCCAGAAGATTCAAATGAAATGGACCATTTATAAGATGTCTAAGCTTTTTCTCTTCATTCTTTTAGATGCCAGGTTGGATCCAGTTAGTTTCATTCATTTAAGTAGAAATTACAGCTAACTCAAATCTTGCTGAAATCAATAGGATTTCAATTGTTTGCTTCTCTGCTAAGAATTAAAAATAGTTTCTGAAACAGATGAAAAATGTATGGGAGTTCTCTATATTTCTTAATGTTCTTGAACCTTGCTATTTAAATATAAATCCTTTGGCTTTCATTCTTTTGCAATAAAATAATTTATACAATGGTTTCCCTAAACTAGAAGTAAGTACTGTAACTTTTAGAGAAATTCTGATTGTGAACAGGAGTAGAATGATACATTTTTTTACCACTCTCCAGATGTAGCCATCAGGCAGAGTGAGAATGAGAGAAAGTTGGGCCAGCCTGAAAAACCTTATTAAGCTGTATCCTTTCTTTGGATTTTCACTTCTGAAATGGAAGGAAAATTAATTAGGACAATTCCATGTTGGTTTAGCTAGAGGGTCCAAATCTGGAATCTGGAGAGGCTTTCCAGTGAAACCTAAGCTGTCCATATTATACCCTAGAATGTTCCATATCATTGGTGGTGTCACTACGCGTGGAGCTTCGCAGAAATATACTAGGGGTGCCAGGATGGACATATATCTCTGCCTTACCCTAATATCTCCAGACAGTTGTCTAAAAAGGTCTTAGGGTTGCACTGTCTGATATAATACGTAAAACAGCATAACTTCACTAAATTGTCTTGTTGCCTTATTTTATAGATTATTAAAGGGGTGGAGTAGAAGCACAGTTGAATAAATCTGACTTTTACTGAATTGTTACTTTCTCCTGAAACTGTGCTGCTGATATCAAAATTATGCTTTTTTGACAGTATAGAATTAACTTCCACACATAACAAAATAAAACAAAAGACTTCCTAATATCTCTAATGTAAGATTGGAGCTTAATGCCATTTTGTCTGCACACACACAAACACTATGCATTAGATGATACACAGGGGAAAAAATGGCAATGCAATTAATATTTGCAAAATTGAATTGGCAGAGCCCCAGTGTTGGTATAGTACATTTCAAACTCTTAGCCATTATTAAGGGATCAAAAACTTTGTATGGTTATTCAACCTTTCTACATAAGTTTTACACAGGAAGATATGTTGCTACACTCTTCAGCCTGATGTCCAGGTTACTTTTAGATCTTTACAGATTTAGGATGAAGATCTGAACAGAGTCATAGAAGCATCTTTTCTGAGTGTACTTACAGATCTTCCATGCTTGGGAAGCTTGCTCCATCTATGTCAGTAAGTAGCACTCTTAATAGGGTTACAGAGTTAAGCTGCAATAATTACATGATCTCTAGATATCAGCAGATGAAGAAAAGTTATAACTCTTAGTCGCCTTCTAGTAGTTGTGCAGATTTTGAGCCCAGATCTGGTAGTCTTACCTTTGAAGATCTTCATGTTGACCTTGTAATGATATACAAATCATTTGAGAGAGGATACTCATTTCTTCCAACATTTTTCTATATTAATGAGCAGGCAATCATCTGCATAAGACAATAGAAGGAAATTGGTTTTCATTTTTGTAAGAATTTTATTTTTACAGTATTAGAGGGTTGTCCTCTGTCCACACTTGCCTGGGAGCAAGTTTCATTGAGTTCTCTGGGTCTCATTAATAGGTATGCATAGCATTGTCCACTTGCCTTTTTAAAATTTACATAGACATATTGTTATCAATACACTATTTTGCTACTTGTTAATAGATAGCATCACTGAAGCAATGAGCATGAAACTGAGCAAACTCAGGGAGGCAGTGAAGGACAGGAAGGCCTGGCGCAATATGGTTCATGGGGTCACGAAGAGTCGGACACGACTTAACGACTGAACAACAACAACAACAAATATAATTTCATTTAAAGGTGTACTCTAGCAGTTACTTATGTGTGAGTATGCAAATGTGAGTTAGTTACTCACTGTTGCATTCATTGTTTTCACAGATAGCAGTTGAAACTAGAAGCCATCCAAAACATTAAGGCCATTGCATCACAGTAGAGTACTTTCAAAAGTTTAAATTATGAAGCCTGTGCTCACATAGCACAGTGTGCATGTAGCCCACAAGAGTCATGTTTGTGTCAAAATTGTAGCAAACCTACTTAAAAAGCAGAATCTTGCTTTTGGCTGATAGCTACATCACCATATCACTATGACCATACATTATAAAAACCATTAATTAGTGCTGTTTAACTCTCAAGCATACTATTGAATTTCTACCTATTATATAGCTTGAAACTTTAAAAACATTGGCTTTTTGTTCTGTGCTATATTTGCCAGTTACTCTTATTTTTTAATGATTAAATGCAACACTACATGCACAGTTAATTAAACACTTTTCTGTTCCTTCCCTTTATCCCTCTGCCAACAGTAGGCTGTGCTTGATATAAGTATTTATATGAAGCAATGGTGGTTGTCATTTTATTAATGAAGAATGAGCATGTCTGAAGCCAACCCAATTTGTTTATTCTGTAATAAAAATAGTTAGATTGCAGTCTGGATTGGAGCTAGATTACTAGTTAGGTGTTCTGAGAGCTTCAGTGTCTCTGACAACTCAATAATTGAAAATCCCATATATGTAGATACAACCCATCTACTGGATTTTATCATGGCTGGTTTTAGAACTGCTTAGGGAAACGAACTACCCATCACAGCATATATTTGGAAATACAGCTTTCCAAAAATATTTTGGTATTCTTTTTAATTAAAAGACCTTGAATCATTTCCACCAAATCCCATTAACTCTCACTGTTGATACTTCTGGGAGTTGGTATTTTCGTGATACCATCAAAAAGTGGAATTCAAAGCATTACCCTTGTTGCAGTTTTATAAAGCTTAGAAACTTCAATGTGAGCAGCATATTTAAGAGAAAAAGGTAACCCTGTTACACATTATGTATAAATTGACTCTTTTGAATGTAACAAAGCATTGGCTGTTTGCAGTAGGAAGATAAGTTTGTTATAGCTTTTCAATATAGAAAGAAGGTTCATTTCCTTTTAACCTACTGATGCTGAATGTCTAGTGTAACCAAGGTATATGGTAGTCCTTTGGGTTCAAAGGAGATACACTGTTGTACAGTTCATCTGTGGACACGGAGGGGGCTTTGCAGTCCCAGTCTGCACAATAGGGGCACTGGAAGTCCATTGTTGTAGTAACTGTGGATGTTATTCTGTGACATCACTCAGAGTTTTCTATCATTTTTTAGTGGCACCTGTCTTCAAAGCCAGTGGAGGCTTCATAGCATAGGGCTCGCCAGTGGGTTCAGTCAGCAGCCGCAGCTTCTAGTTCCTTGGCTGGATGTCACAGTGGTGTAGGGTTTCTTTTACAGTGTCTTTGTAGCGTTTGCGTGGTCAACCTTGAGGTCTCTTCCCAAACTCCAGTACGCTATAGAGCAACTGGCGAGGCATACGGTGGTCATCAGTTCTGATGATGTGTCCCACCACTGCATCTGGGCTCTGATAATCAGGGACTCAATACTGGTGGACTCTGCACAATCCAAAACCTCCAGGTTGGAGACACAATCTTGCCAACTAATGCTGAGGATAGAGTGAAGAGTGTACGTGTGAAATTTCTCCAGTTGTTTGATCTGCCTTCAGGACAGAGTCCAGGACTCGCATCCATATAGGAGAGAAGAGACAAGCACAGCTCTGTAGACTTTCACCTTTGTGAAGATACAGATGTTGTGTTGATTGAACACTCTAGTATGCAGCCGCCCTAGTGCCTGGCTGGCCTTGCTGATCCTGGAGTCAATTTCTTTGTCCAAAGACCCATCGTTTGAGATGATATTTCCCGAGTATTTGAAGCTGTTTATGTTTGTCAGCTGGGTGAGGTCAACAGTGATTTTTGGTGTATGGGCAAGAAATGATAAAAGCTTTTCTAGTTTCCAGAGTCTAGATTTCAGTGGCTGTTTCTGGAGACAACTCCCTGCATTGATTTCCATGGTGGGGTTTATACATTGCCAGGATTTAATGGCCTGGTTCACATGTAACCAAACCTAAGTCAGAATGGGTGAATTCACACATCTTAGCCCAAAGCAGGCAATGGTCTAGCTTTCTACTCTGCTACAAACTTTTTCTGCTTAGTGTCTAATTAGTGTCAGCTTATGAGCAGGAGACCTTAAACATAAGGCTGGGTATCTGCATTTCTTCTTTGCCCCAAGCACACAGTGAAAATAGCAGATGATGCCACAGTGATTTGTGATTTTCTGACGAAAGGATGGACAGAATGCTGGTCTTAGGTGGATTATTAATTTGAACCAATTCTGTATTTCCATCCATTGTCTTATTCTGTGTATCAAAATAAGTTGGAGAAAAATCTTCCAAAGAGATTTATGAAGTGATAAATAAGTTGCATTTGAAAGAATGAAATAGAGGAGCCCAATACATATATCTCTTGGCTCTGTGACAGCATGTAGCTTACCTTTGTTAATTTTGAAAAGCTAAGTAGAGTCTGACCTGTTTAGTAGTTGGATAGGAGACCACCAAGATACTGTATACCATGGCTATAGGCTAGATTGGAAAGTTGAAAAAGCCTGCTGAAAGAAGGCAATGGTAAACATCCATCTTCCAAGCAAAGTACATGGGTATGTCCATTAAGTCAGTGTTGCGTATCCCTTGAAGGAGAATATACGTTTAAATATTGGAGGAGAATAGAAGCACTCTTCTGACTAGTTTATGGTATGTCTAAGAATGTTGACTTGTAAAGGTTACAGAGAGGGTTCCACTCCAAAATTTGTGTTTATGACAGAGGGGTAATATATAAACACATTATACTGCTTTGTGAATCTTCAGCAAGTGTATGTAATTAAATATGTCAATATGTTACAAGATTAAAATACTGTACCTGGTTGGTGCTCTGAATTGTACACATTCACTCCATATAGAGAATATTCAAATGCTACTGTCTTCTTGTGACACCTTTTCCCCAAAATTATTATCTTCTGTAATTTACCATCATGTTCACCTCATGATGTCAGCACTTTACTGTGAATCGGATGCATTTTCTAAACTCAACGATTGTTTTTATAATGACTGTATAGTGAGACCATATTGGAACTAAGGGGTTCTTTGGTTAGACAAGTGTCTTAAGAACGTTTTTGTCTAGAACAATGTCACGGGAGAGGCAGTTTTGTTTTGTATTGCATAGTCTTCTCTCTCCCTTCTCCAAATTCTATACAGTTGCTGTATTAGCATTTGTTATATGTTAATAAAGTTATCTTTAACTTAGTCCGTGCCTTGAGAAGTGTGTATTATGTAGATAGATGAATGTAATAAAAACAGGCAATGTGATTCCTGTATGCATAAATATACCTGCAAACCCTTGTTTGGGAATTGGCCAGTTTTCTTCCTGCCTTAGCTTCAATTTTCTCTCTGTTCTTCTAACTAAAAAATAAATGGAAACTTGGTGTCCTGCACCTCTAACCCTGTCTTTGTTTAGAAGAATGCCTCTTGACATTATGTTAGCCTCCTGGCTATTCTTAGAAAACAAGAATGGTGGGAAGCTGATAACCAATACCTGGTTTCTGGAAGTGTGACTCTCTGCCCTAAAAAGGAAAAAAAAAAATACAAAAGTAATCTGGAGAAATAAAAAAGCTGATTAGGCTCATTGTGAGGACAGCAGGAAGCAACCTTGTTGTTTTGCTTCTGATCAATGTGTGTTTGTTCCTTTGCCACCACCATGTCAGCCATTTTATAAGAACATTTATGGCATGCTTTCAAAATTCCATATGTGTGGACTGCTGTACTGCAAAAAGGTTGCTTGTCCCTGGCTAAATAATGAAAGGCAGGTCTGGTTTTTTAAATGTTTATTATAGTAGATTAGGTTGAGTGTAGGACACATTGCTGCTAAAACTACATCCTTATGCTGTCCATGCATGCTCTTCCTTGCAATGAATAATAAAGGTCATATATGGTATGGTATTACTTTGGTGTAATGGTTAAGGCACCAGACTAGAAACCCGGAGACTCTTGAGTTCTAGTCTCACCTTAGACACAAAGCCAGCTGGGTGACTTTGGGCCAGTCCCTTTTCCTCAGCCCTAGGAAGCAGGCAATGGCAAACCACTTCTGAAATCTTGCCAAAGAAACTTCAGGGACTTGTCCAGGAAGTTACCAGGAGTCAACATTGACCCAAAGGCACCAAAACAATAACAACACAACCTTCGCTCTTCTTACAGTATGGTAGCTAGTAATCTAAAAAGGAACAAGTGGTTACAGCAAGCATTTGCCTATGTCACTCAGTTGGTGGTCCATTCCAATGTACTAGAGAAGAGACCGAGGAAGATGCAAATAAGCGTTAACTGTTTTGCCATAATCCATCAGTTCTAAACAACAACCACTTTGTTCCTGTGGATGTAGTTCTTCATGAAAAGAAAAAGAACCTGAAAAGTAAATATATATGCTACATTCAAAGGGCGAACGTGTAAAATTCAGAATTGGACCTATGCTGGAATGCTCTAGTTCACTTCTCTGATAATTACACTTAATTACACTTGTACATGGTAGGTTAATATGGATCCACTAATGGCTTAAAATAATAGTGGATTATTGAATTATTTTGAGTAAACGAGGATGCATATACTAAAAGAGGAAAATAGATTTTTCAGTTAAATGTTTACATGACTTTACAGGAGAATTAAACATGAAGGGACCCAGAACCATTACTGACATCTGGAATCAAAATAATTCAAGAATGGTACTTTACCCAGTTGCATGACATATTCTATAAGACTTACATGTATCTCAAGTCACGAATGCAGAAAAAGGATGAAAAAATGGAAATTAAAACAATATACTGTATTTGACAAGTTGGATTTAACCTGCATTTGACAAAGTTGGGTTAAAATTATAGGGATACAATATGCGGAAGTTTTCATGAATCATATTTTAAATGACTTCATGCAGCACTGAATAGTAGATGTTGTTCTCATTAAGAGGGCCCACAAAATTACAAAATGTGCATCACACAACTAAAAGGCCAAGAGGTCAAGGACGGCAAAAGCAGAAGAAGTAGGATAAACAATCTAGCTGGGAGAATGACAACCAAGGCAATGTTGGTGCCCATCTGCCAACTGGGGATGTTCCGTGACATCACATTTGCTAAAAATTTTCCTCCAGAAGGATTTCCTAACCTTTGCATGACTGTCTGAAAGTCTGAGGCATAGTGAATATCACCATTTCTCTGGAATAAAATAGAGACTGTGTTTAACTTGGGAAATTCTTTTAATGCTGGCTTTCTAGTCACACAAAGAAACCAGCAGAGCTCTCAGTACCAGACTCATTTCTCTACTAGTCTCCCAGTACATGAATGACAAGGGGAATATTCATTCATTCATTCATTCATTCATGTATCCTTTTCAAGAGGTGAAAGGATCCCAAATTAGCCTTAGGAACTTTCTATGATCTTGTAGAGTTGACTTCACCTTTGCAGCACTTCATAGAACACTAGAAGAAATATCTGCAATTAAAAAAAAATAGAGCTGAATGGATTTTATTTCCTCACAGTGAAAAAAAGGGTTTCATTTTGTAATATTTATCAGGCAATGCTGCATTGAGGAGGGTACCCAAATAATAAGGAAGAAAATACTCTGTAGAAATAGTTGTACGCTCGTCTTGCCATAGGCAAAAATAATGGGAATTAAAACCAATGCAACACTTTAGATGCTAGAAAATCCTGTACTTCTTTACTGA
This sequence comes from Liasis olivaceus, assembly GCA_030867105.1. Taxonomy (NCBI): domain Eukaryota; kingdom Metazoa; phylum Chordata; class Lepidosauria; order Squamata; family Pythonidae; genus Liasis; species Liasis olivaceus. Next base: position 136,415,457 of record CM061350.1, on the reverse strand, counting down.
TAAGTAAGATGCATAGCAAGCATAATTTTATTCTCTGTTAGGTTAGACTTCCATATGGTTGCTAAAGAGGCCAATTATTTCTTACCAGGAGGTCTAGGTATTTTAATATGTTTTGGAATAGTTTCAGGAGGAACTTACTGAAAATAGAAAGCATCATGATTTCTAAAGCACAGAGATTCTAGCTTTCAAAGTACAACTCAGCATAAGATGAGAATTTGATATATTTTGCCACAGCAAGAACCTTAGGGCTCCTTTTCTTTCATCTGACGTTCTTCTTGAAATTAATTAAAAGAGCCAATTATCATTTTCCTTTTAAATGAACAAGTGAGATAGCATCTATTGAAATGAATTGAGAAAAACCTTTTGACTCCAGATCCTGCTCCATGCCAGATTTTATTAAATATGTTATGTCTTCTTGCATCCCATCCTTCCTCTGATTCTCTATAATACAAACTGTAACCCAGGACTGTGCATCGTTCCCTACAAATTATCATCACATCACTATCCTAGATGGAGCAACGCAGCCTTCGTGACCTATGACTGGCTGTGAATGACAAATCAAAAGTCAGCATTTTAGAAATCAGCTGGGCTTTTCTTTTTTCCCCCCTACTGAACTGCAGCAAGGAGAGGAAAGGGAGCATGAAAAAGTCAGAAAATAAAGGTAAGGAAAACCTGTAACTGGGAATGTATCCGATGTTGCAAATAAATGCCTAAATATATGCATCAGATTATAGTGTTTGCTGTTTGTTCTGCACAGCAACCTTTTTAAAAATGGCATTTTAGAATTCTGCATCTTTAAAGCAAAACAAGTCTTGTTTAGAAATAAATGCAGTTATATAATATAGTGGAGAAAAGACTGTGCATGGTATCTTACCCAAAATCTTCATATTTGCTATTTGATACACAAATTAGTACCATTTAGTACCCATTATTACATAACTATGAAAAAAATATTTATTCTATGTTGCTAAAGCTTTCTTCAATCTTTGAGTGTGTGTGTACTTTAATGCTACTGTATTATATTAATATCAGCCAAGACTAATTGGATGGCTTGAAGTTTAAATAGTAACAGCAGCATCTGATCTGCAGTAGATACTTCTCTTCCCTTTAAAAGAGAACACAAATATTACAAACGTTAAGTTTTTTTAAAAAAATGCATCTATCTGAATCACCTTTATAATTGAATCAGTGTGATATTCTGAGATCAAGCATCGCCTTCTCTTTACCAAGCGTATCTTTAATTCCCAATCGCAGATAATTTCAGGATGCAACCTACATTAATCCAGCTCTGAAATCCACAGCTGCTCAAAAAAAGTGAGGAAAGGCTGTTTAACAGGATGCTGATAGGCAGGGATGTGAGCTAACAGTTCTAATGCCAGATGGCTGTTCCAAAATCTGGTTAGGAAGAGCTTGGCCTTCGCTGTAAGGCTTTCTATTTACAAAATTTAAATATTCCTCTAGCAAACAAAGAAGTGAACCATATCGATAGAGATAGTTGAAGCCTCCATCTTCTCATGTTCCTTAAAGGGGAAGGGAGCTGTGAATCTCAACCACAGCTTCATTTTCGTGACAAAAGCTCTGTCATTCTTGTAATTTAAAGGCTACCAATAGCAGCTTGAAGACAATGCAGAGATATACTATATTTAGCCAACTGTGTGTTTCTTTCAGGCCCAAGATATGGTACACAGCTGATACAGCCAGTCTTTATAAATCTCTTTAATCTTTAAGGAGGAACTATAATATTTTGCCCTTGATGCTTGTTTATTTTCCTGCATGCCAATGGAAGTACAAGCAAATTGCTGATCCTTTCCGTGTAGAGCTTTTATCCAGCTGAAAATTAATCCTCAGAGTAAAAAGAAGGCCTATATATCATCGGCTATGCAATTCTATCAGCTCTTCCCCCCCACCCTCTTTTTCTAAGCAGATACCCTCAGTCATTCATCATGTTCACATATGTGCACTCCACAAAAATGATTCTAAGCTTGGGATGGCAGAAAATAATTCAAATTTAAAAGTACAAGTGAGGGAACTATTTCTGGTGATGATCTGGATATCTATAGGTAAGTGAAAGTGAAATGATTTTCCTGACAGATCAGCTATCCAATGTCATGCCCTCAAATGTATTGGGGCTGCATCTCCTCAGGAGTGAACCAGACTGGAGGAGGCTGCTATAGACATTGCAGAATACCTTTGCTGCCCATTTCAGCAGAATTACACTGCAATTCTTTCTATTTTGTCCCTCTCAGTGTAATAATCTCTGCACCTGGCATAATGTCACATTAATGAGGTCAGTGAAGAGGTCTGCTCAAAGGGTTAGTCCTGGCAGCATAACCAAAAGGCAGTGCTTTTCTGGAGCTGTACCATTTTCAGTTGCCAGGGGTACATATCTGAAGGTTCCTTCACAATTCTGAATCCTTTCTGCTCGTACAAAACCCTGGCACATCCAGGAAAAAGCTAAATGTTGACCACTTCTCCCTTTGCTTTGCGCATATATTTGGTTTGTATGGCTCATCCTCTCTGTGTGTGATTTTTGGACAAGGAGCCATATCCAGCATACTCACCCTCCCATCTGTAATGGTACAACTCGATGGTAAAGGTAAAGGCTCAACTCCATGTAGTTTTTTTGGCAACAATAAAGATTAACAAGGATGTTTTTTCAGTTTACCAATCTAACTTATAGCCTTGGGATTCCATGTTTGCCACCCCTTCAAGAGTTAACCAGGCCTGACAATGCTTAGCTTTTTCAGATCAATCAGAGTCAGCCAAGTGCTACTACCTAGCTGGGAACTGAATGTGTTAACCAACCCATCTCTCTTTGGGATCTCAAGGGAATCTTCCCTGCTGGAATGGCGAAATGGTTAGTATCTGCGTGGGAGGGGGTCACTCTCCCCCTAGCATGGCATATGACTCATGGCTGGTTAATAGAAAAGGGGCACTTTCCTGGGAGATGAGTCATTTGCTTAAGCCATCTGGCTATATTACATAAACCTATTCCTTTTTATGGATGCCTTTGACATGATAGTTTTTTTTTCTTGCTGCATTTTGTTAGGGTCATAAGTGGTAATATGGTTGTGTGACTTATGTTACAGAATTATTAATTAATTAATTACTGAAGTATCTGCATGTAGGGAAATTGAGTATTGAGTAAATGCACCTAGGATTGCATGATTGGTATATGAAGCCAGATTACCTAAACTTCATGTTGCGTCTAGCCCCACAGTTCTTTAGGAAAGCCATTAACAGATGCTACTGACAACTTGCAAGAGCAAATGACAGATACAAGCACAAACTGTAAAATCATAGTTCTCAAAAGAACTTCAGGGTCATCTAGTCTGACCTCCTGCTGAGTGCAGGGTCTACTAAAGCATTTCACAGGGAACATATCAGTTTTATTGACTGACACCTCTTTCCATCAGGAAATTATTTCTAATATCTAACCTAAATTTTACTCCTCCCTATGAAAACCTTTTAGATTGAAGAATACTATGTATCATATCACCTCTTAGTTTGCTTTTCTGCAGGCTAAACATATCCTGTTTTTTGAACCATTCTTAATAGAACTTGGTTTCCAGTCCCCTCGTAATATTGGTAGACTTCCTCTGAATCTATTCCAGTTTGTCAATGTCCTTTTAAAATTGCAATATTCCAAGTGCGGCCTGGCCAAGACAGAATAATGTGTGATCTGCGTACTGTGTAAAGTGTATTTCCTGTGATCTGGACTCTGTGCTCCTGTTAATACGGTTGATACATCCCAAAATAGCAACTGCCTTTTAGCAGCTGTATCACACCATTGTCTTAGGTTCAACTTGTGATTTATTAGAACACCCAAATCTTTTTCACATGTACTACTGTCAAGCCATGTCTCCCCCATCCAATATTTATTCATGTTTTCTCCCCAGGTGCAAGATTTCATATATCTCCCTGATAGATGACCTATCCTTTTCAGCCCATTGTTCAAGCCTGTCTAGGTCTTTCTGAATCTTCTCTTTCTCTTCTGAAGTGTTAGCCACTCCTCCTAGTTTTGGGTCATCTGCAAATTTGATAATCACCCTCTTAACCACTTCATCCAGGTCATTAATAAAAATGACAAACAGCACAGGTCACTGCACTTGATCTCTCCCTCTCCTCATCTGTTTAGTCACATCTGATTCTCAGAAACGATAAGATTACTTTTTCTCCATTCTTTCTGATGTTTTACAATTAAATCCATATTTAATTGTACTGTTTTATCATATAATATATATCTTACATTTTACTATTTTATTAATGAGGATATCATAACAGAATGCTGAATGTTCTGCTGATGTCAAGGTACTTTATGTCCACAGGGTTCCCCAGGCCCTGATGGCATCAGGTCCTGGGGCATCCACCCAAGAGTTATTAAGGAGGTTAAAGCTGAGATTGTGAAACTCTTAACTAAAATTTGCAACCTGTTTCTACACTCAGCCTCTGTAGTTGAGGACTGGAAGGTGGCCAGTGTAACCCCATTTTTTAAGAAGGGCTTGCTGGGAGATCCAGGAAATTATAGGCCTGTCAGCTTAACATCTCTTCCAGGGAAGATAGTTAAATTGCTATTAAAGATAAAATTACCAAATATTTGGAGATACAAGCTTACTTGCTTGGGACAAACCCGCGCTACCCCTCTTGCTATTTGTTGCATTCCTTTCCAAGTATTCACAAATATGCTGAGGACCTTGCTCTGTGTAAATGTCAGGTCTGTAATTTCTCAGGTCCTACTTCCTTTTTTTTTTTTTTTTTTTGATGATGATGATGATGATGATAGGGACAACATTTGCTCTCCTTGCTTTTCCTCACTTTCAGTTTTCAAAGATTGCTGTTAGTTCTGTGATTGCCTTTGCTTGTTCCTTCACTTCCCTAGGATGCACTAGTCTGGCCCTGAAGATGTGAATTGATTTAAACTAGGAATTGTTTATGATTGCACCGTCATTATCTTCAGTACTTCACAGGGTTTTCCCATCGTTTCTAGATAAGTCTCTCCTTCAGGATTTCAGCTGACCTACCTGCTGTTCATTAAGATCTACTTTTCTAAATTCTGATATACAAGTTTGATTCTTCTCTTGATTCCAAGATAGCATGCCCATTCTCCCTCAAGGTTCCAGTCACTTTTACTCCCTCAACCAATCCCTCCTCATTGGTAAAAAATAGGTCCAGATAACAGACTCCCTTTTTGCTTCTTCTCCCAAATGTAGTCCTGAGCAATACTAGGCAGGAATTTGTTCGCTCTGGTGTTTGATTTCCAGCAGACGTCAGGGCAGTTGAAATCTCCCATTGTCACTATCACATGCCTTTTTGAAAGCCTATTCATCTGACACAAAAAGGCCTTACCTGTACTTTCTGTTGATCTGGCAGTCAATAATAAACTCCCATGATGTAATCACTTTTGTTTCTCTTTCCTTTCACCCACTTTCAATGGGATTTCTGTGCCTTAATTTGTGCATTTCTATGCAAGCATATGCTTTCTTAACATACAGGACAATTCCATACCACCTCCCTTTCTCTTGAGTCTGTTCCTTCTGAATAAGTTTAGTCTTCCAGGGTTATGTTCTGATCATGTGTGTTATCTCAGCAAATTTTAGTGATGGCTGTGACATCTTATTTGTTGTCTTGTGTTAGGATTTCGAGGTTCTCCCTCTTGGTTTCCAATGCTTTGTGCATTGGAGTAAAAACATCTGAGCTTGTTAGTGATGTCCCTTCCTGGCTTTCCTTTTGTAGTATTCTGCCATTCCCTCAGCTTCCCTCCCACCTACTTTCATGATCCTCCCTTTGTCTCCTGCATTGCTGGCTCCAGGCCTTGACAGTATATTTGGCCCTGAGTTTTTGACATCCTCCCCTTTTTACTCCTGATGAGATTGGCAAGGCACCTCCTGAGCACAGCCTTCATGAGGTGTAACCTGTCTGTTGCCAGGAGTCCTTCATATCACTAGCAAGGTCCGTAGCTGAGGAATCCAAACCCAGTTGTTCACTTTCAAGAACTCTCTTCTTGTATTGTAATCCTTACATGGAAAGATTGACAAAAACACAAACTGTATTTCCAATTCCTTCACTTTCATGCCTAAGGTTTCTTCTGGCAGTGTTGTTTATGGAGTTCTTGGAGCTCTCTGAGCTTGGTGGTTTGCTTGCAGATGTTTCATTATCTAAATAGGTAACATCATCAGTGAGACTTCACCTTTCATCAACTCAAAAGCCCCCTTTGCCCTGTCTATCATGGCTCTTGTAAAACAACACTCCCTCCCCCAGCTCTGTTCTCATCTGTTCAGCAGCTTTCTTCTTTTTTCATCCAGTTGATCTAACAATGGTCCATAAAGACTATGGTATAATCTCCTGGCTAACCTATTTTTCCCAGCTCTTCTGCCAGCATGTCTCCATGCCATCCTTACATCTCCCAAGGGGCACCCTTGTGATTTCTGCCCAGGTTGAGTGAAGGATACTCTTATTTTCCTATCCTATGCCTATTATATTGCAATAGTTCCCTTTCTATTTTTAAATCCTGAAGTTGCAACATAGGCTTATTGGAACAATGAATGCTTCTCTGTTGCTTCTATGAATCTGTACCATTAATTCTTCCTTGCCACAAAGTTTCTGTGGAACCTACAGCAGAACTTAGGAATAAAAAAATGTCCTGTTCCTTTAACTTTGGTCATTGTAGCATCAGAGCAACTATACTGCAGTAAAGGGGGAGGGGGGGGGGAAGAGTCTGCCTTAGTGTCAAAGAAGAAAATGTGGAAATGGGGTGTGAAGGCATTCACGCATGCAAACATCTGAGAAAGCAAAGTTTAAGAACAGGAACTAGTGATCAGGGAGCAATCCCTGAAAGGCTTAGGCAGGTAGACCTGCCCACACAAAGGCTAGCCAGTGCAACTTGCCTTCCCTGCCTGGATGGGAAGGGCAAGAAGTGGGGAATGATCAATCAGGGCTTGCAGTACTCATAGTTTGGCATAAGGCCAACCCTGCCCCATTGGCAAGCCACTGCAATCTGGACTAGAATTTGTTAAGTCATCTTCAAGAATGGAATGTGGAATTCCCTTATACTGTATGTAGGATGGACAGGAGATCTTTGATAATACATTTGAGAAGTTTTAGCTAGAACTATAGATACTAGTTCTGTTGTTTTGCCTTTTGAGTCTGTCCTGTAACAAATATTTCTTGGATACCAGTATAACTCTATTGATCTGTTTTTCACACTTCATTGAGTGCCCATTGTGCTTGGCATTGTAAGGCTTGATTTAAATTCCTTGGTTGAGAGTATCTGACAAACTTGAACAAATGCAGCAGCATTGTAAGGCTAGGCCGCAGACAATCCATTTTGTGGCGTGGAGGAAACTGGAAGCATGTAAGTATATATAGCAGATAGTAGACTTCAGTATACGGTGTTGCTTGGTGTTCTTTCAACTTCTTATATTTAATTTTCTTCTAATCTCATTATTTACAATCCCCCCCCACAACTAGATGGAGATGGAGATGGAGATATATCTTAGTCCAGCCAATTAAAAAAAATAGGACAGGTTTCCCCAGATATAATTATCCAGATAAGTTGAACTATATCTCTCATAACTTGCAGCCAGCATTTCTGGGGGCCGGTAAGGAGTTGGGAGTGAAAGAAGGCTATTTTGACTTGTGTGTATGTGTGTTGTTCTTTTTTTTTTTGGTAGTGGTGGTGGGTAGCAATGGGTTTCTGTGATTTGTTTGGAACTGATGCATATATGGCTTGTGTGTGCATGTAACTTTGCATAAGTCATCTTTTTATGTAAATTTTATTTTGCCTATGTGTGAAAATTGTTACATTACTCTGCTTTGTGGATACGAATATATGGTATAACATCTTGGGCTCAGTCTTTACTCAGTTTCTTGGCAAAGAACCTAATCAGATTTTCTTCTGTGAAATGGACAATAGAACAGAAAATTGAAGATTTAAGAGAAAAGGTTCAATTTTGAAGTTCAGATCTCATCTCTGCCATGCATTCAGGTTCTTGGAAAGTAACTTATCTTTTAGCTTTAATGCTATACTTGGAGATGCAGTTATGTGGGATGCTGTGTCTGTTGAATACTCATTTAGGGGCACTAAAACCCAGTCACAACTTTAACAGCCAATCAGTAGAAATTGACTGTGCAGGGGTAAGTATCGCACTCAAAGACACAATATTTTTCAATCTTACAAATAGCATATTCCTAAGTAAAGTCCACAATGCAACTTCCTCCAAGTAAACATATGGAACAGCTTTCTTCAATCTGGCTGGAGATAATGGGAATTGCAATTCACCACATCTGGAGGCACTGTGTTGCTGAAGAATAACGCAGAAGTGACAATTATGCTTATTGGGTTTATAAGAAAAGCAAGGGAAGGAAAAATATTTCTAACTTTTAAGAGAACAGAACATTTGAAACAACTTTCCTCAGTGTATCCATAAATTACATATTCCCAGACTATGTGAAGGTGAGTAATTTGCTAATGGGGTGGATAAAATGTGAAAACCCTTTAGATAATGTTTACCTAAATTTCCCAGCTCTAAATCTGCCTTGTGGCTTACGTTTTATTTTCTTATTAGACACACTTATACCATAATACATTGGGATGAACTACCACAAGCTCAGACATAAGTTGTCATCCTCCCCTGCGTATTTTGCCCATATTCCTCTTACTGATTTGATAAGAACAAATAATTCCTTTTCCAAGCTTAGTTGACTTGGGTTTTTTGATATTGCATATTATATCACTATAGAAACCTTTAAAGGTTGGGTAAAATAATTTGGCACCAAAATCCTTTGTAAATGGCTGCTTCATGACAATTTTTTTAACCAAAATTAACTTTCCCCCATGTTTTAAAAAATGAAACAATGCCGTTAGTATATCTTTATAAAGTTCTATAAAATTCAGTAGTACAACAATGGCTCCATTTAACAATTCTTTAAGAATTCATTGATTTCCCCCCCTCTTTCTACTTGCCTTCCCTTGTATATTCTCTATCAAATTACTTGCATTCTTTTGAGTGAAGAGAAACAACTGTTTGATATGTAGACTGAAATTACACTTTAGCTAATATTTCATTCTTAAATATTAGAATGAACAGATATAAAATAGGGCTTCTGTTCCTTTAATAGTTAAGAAACAGGGAATTGCAAGAGGCATAGCTTCATGATAAGCTACACCTGGTATGTGTGGTGTTTTTCTCTCTCTTTCTGTTTCAAAGCTGTAAAAGGCACAGGAATCCTACTTTTTTTTTTAACTTAGCCACGCTGATAAAAAGGGAAGAAAAATATTGATTCAGCAAAACAGTGGAGATACACTGAAATTGGGTGATGGGATGTTGATAATATTAGAAAAGAATTTTAGAAAAAGATTATGTAGTTTGAATGAAGAGTCTACTCAATAGCCAAAATGTTGGCTTCTCTCCCATAAGGTATATGTTTCATGGGTCTATTCATCCCAGGATGAATGAAATATGGATTGCTTTCTTAAATAGTTCAGAATTGCATATTAAATGCTTTCTATTTAATAGCTCTCACATGATAGGAAAGCAGCCTTTTCCAAGTTGGTGTGCTCCACATGTGGGACTAATATTTAGCATGGCTAAGACTGGCATTGAAAGGAGTTGTGGCCCAACATGTATGAAAGGCGTGAACTTTGGAAAGGTTAAAAGAGTATGTATGAAAGATACATATATACCTTTTTTCTACAAGGATAAGATACCCAACCCCTGAACAACTTAAAAATTCCCTTAAGAAGGACAAAAAGTCAGCTCTTTGGACCTCTGATTAAGTCCATATATCTCTGACTGTGTCACTGGGGTAGATGACAGGGTCAGAATATTATCTGTAATAGTATCATTGAAAATTGTAATGTGGTTCCTTGCCCAATATATTCAAACCATTAAAACGACCCTGACTATTTCTAGGATCTAATAACTACTGAATAGTTAAAAAGCAGATGTGTAGTTATAGTTAACCATGCCTTGAGAACCCATTTCTAGATGTGTCTTTAAAGATCATGGTATTTGTTGGTGTGAAAATCATATAATACAAAAATGGCTCTGAAGCAAGAGTTGAGTATTGGGAGACCAAGCCTAGACTCAGATTGTTTTTTCTGACTTGGTCTGCCATCTGCATTTCAAAAAAACCAGGGCTTTGAAGATATTATGCCTTGATATATAAACACGCTAATGGATTAAACACTGGATTAAAAATGCACTTGGGGGCAGCTGCTGCTAATCACCTTTCATATTATATACCCATCCTTTTTTTTTTGGTCATCTTTACGTGTTTTTGTTGCTAAAAATATTAATATAACCTTGGGAAATGGTTGGATTAGAGAGTGTTAACAGTTGGAAGCTTGGAAGCACCAGTGGAGAGTCTGTTAAATGTTGGGAGCAAAATTGCCAGGTTATATTATGTTAAAATGCACCTTGGATAATTGTATTTGAAAGCTGATGACCTGATGTCTTTGGAATGGAGTAGAAGCAAGTCTTACCTGCAGTTGAGAATGAAGTGATATAGATGGCTCTAAAATAAAAGATGTATAGACTGTAATTTTCAGGAAGCCCAATTCAGATGTTACATCTCATGAAAGTTCACTAACACCATGAAGGGATGTAGTCCAGTGTGCTAGTCCTACTCTGACTATCCTCCGGAATGTTAGATCTGCCATAACATCCCCAACTGGAAGTCTGTACAAATAGAAATCTGATAGAATAGAGTTTTACATAAGATTTTAGACATGTTTATGAGAATGTAAATTGCAGACATATCCACTGAATACTGGAATCTGGTGGTTGTGTGTTGCCATTCCTTACTTATAAATGTTAGCTTGAGTAGGGTTGGATCAAGCAAGGATAGGAAAAGCATGCAGAGTCTAAAATACCAGCCAATAGCATTTTGGGATACTGTCTCCCTCTCTCTTGGAATCTGATGCAAAACAGTGGATTTTGATTGTGGGTATTTAGATTGTGCCTGCCGCTATGCCTGACTTCTACATTTGTAAATAAGCTCAGATAAAAGCAAAATGAAACACCTCTGAGAGTTTCCTAAAGGAAACCAATTTTAATTAAATGTAGAATCTAGAATTTCTCATTGCATCAAGGGGCGGGATTGGAGGTGGATAAGAATGATAAAATATACAAATCTATACAAATCCTAGGGATATAATTTAAAGGACTCCAACTACAATCAGTAAAACAGAAACCATTCCTTGGAAGCTTATTAATTATTGGTGTAAATAACAGCAAATACAGGTGATTATATTATTGCAGTGAGCTGCACTCATAAAAATATAGTTGTTATAGTTGCCCAAGCTGTCCTATCTCAGTAAAAGTTTGTATCTGCATTTCAAGTAGCATCCTATTGCATAGACCACCAGCATGTATCATGTGGATGAAAATGATGTAACATCTTGAATGAAATAAGTATATCTAGTGAAGGTGGCTTTTAGAGAAGTCTTCATTAGATGCTTCATTGAATATGTTCACTGCATCTTCTACATTTTTGTCTTTTGGGAAAGACTAGCATCTGGATGGGAGAGAGTTGGCCAAATTTCCACTTTTTGTAGGATACAATGGTAGGAGAGGCTTAGGCTACAATGCATTCTTGCAAAGAACAGAGCACCAGGTGAGGTTTTCAAGGCTTGATTATGTCCTATCAAGTTAGTGTTGACTCTTAGTGACCATAGAGAGAGATTTTTCTCCAGGTGGGTCTGCCTCCAACTTGGTCCTCAGGACTTCCAATGGTGCACTCATTGCTGCTGTACTTGAGTCCATCCAGTTTATTGCTGCTTATCCTCTTCTCTTTCCTTCCACCAGTGCCACCATTATAGATTTCTGCAGAGAGCTAGGGCTTTGAATAATGTGTCCCAAGTATAATAATTTGAGCCTGGTCATTTGTGCTTCAAGTGCGAACTCTGGGTTGATTTGTTTGATAACTCTTTTGTTTGTCTTCTTGGCTATCCCTTGTATTTTCAGGAATCTTCTTCAGCACCAAAGTTCAAAAGCATTAATACTCTTTCTATCCTGCTTCTTCAAAGTCCAACTTATGCTTCCATAGAGCATCACAGGGAAAACTATTGCCTGCGTGATTCTGATCATAGGGTTTTGAGTAGGGTGGGCTCTATCCACTTCCTGCATGTGCCTGCTGCCTCTCTGGGCTCTTGGAATGTTGAGTGCCTTAAATTGGGCTGAAGATGATCTGCCACACTGCTGCTTTCCTGCTGCTTGGTCTTGCTTCCTCTAGGTCTCTAGAAGCAGTGGGATGGTGTGGAAGCCAAGCGGGAGAGAGTGCGCGCGGGCATGCTCGAGGCCTTCTGCATTGCTTCCGGGCATTGCTTCCTGAAAGCAATAGGCTCCCAAACTAAAGGGCCCAACTAGTGTCTGTAGCAGCAGGCAAGGTGTGCCTCACAAGGCTGCTCCAATAGCTGCCGGGCAGAGGCGGGGACAGGAGAGGAGAGGCGGGGAGGTCGCTGCCTCCACCGCCTGCGCTCACACCCAGCCAGCCAGCAAGTAAGGCCCTGCTGGGGCTGCAGCCCCGCTCTGGGTGTGTGGCTGCTTCCGCCTCTCGGGGAAGGTGAGCTGTTTGTGATTCTCCCGTCTTTATGTCCATGGTGACTCTTTCTGTCTGACTCGCCCATGAGTCTCCTCGGGAGCTACCGGAAAAAGACCACCAGTGATGGCTATGAATCTTTGCAGCTGGTGGACAGCAACGGTGACTTCTGCAGCAGCCGGGAGCGATCCGGCGGCGTCGGCAGCGGCAGCAACCTCGGCAAACAAGGGGTGATCCCCGCGGTGGTAGCAGCAGCGAGGAGCCCAGCGCGACAGCATCAGCATCAGCCGCTCGACTGCAGCACCATGGACAGCTCAGGTAGCAGGTTGACTGCTTTGCCTCTGCGCGGGGACTAGAGAGAGAGAGGGGGGAGATCTACTTAGGGCGAGTGCTGGAGAGGGGTGGCGGGGCTGGAACGGACCTGGCCCAGGCCAGCCCGTCCTTTCTAAGGCGAGGGTACGTTGGAGGGCCTGCTGCTGCAAATTTAAAGAGCCGTTAAGAGGGGCTAATGAAGAAACCTGTCCCTCCTGTCACGCTGTTCCGTTAATTGAAGGGGGAAAGGAGGGGCGGGACGCAAAGGAACCGCGCCGATCAGTGTATTGTTCTCGGGCTGCGTGTGTGCTTGTGAATAAGTGGGTGGGTGGGTGGGAGGGAGCTGCAGGGAAGATTGCTTCGGGCTATTTTGCTAGTGTGCCTTGGTGTGAGACCAAACTATTAGTAATGACCTCTTCAGGGAAACCCTGGAAAGGAGCAAATATATATTTTCAAGAGTATACTTGGTCTGTGGCCAGTAAATCTTCTGCTTAAAAGGGGTTTGTTTGATTGATATTTATTGAAAGAAAGAAAGCACATCATACCAGTGAACGTCTGCTCTGGGAAGCTACCTATCTGTATATAAAGCTGATGCTGCTTATACTGTCTTGAAAACGTACACTGTTAAATAAGGGTTCACTTATTTAACTATTAGGATTGGCTCTAATAAAAAGCAAGTTTTATTTTTTGTTATTTTTAAAAGCTAACTGGCTGCCCCAATGCTGGTTTCTTCCTCTATCATAGGCTGGGTGAAGCTTAAAACCAAAGCAGCATGTTACTTTTAAAAAAAATTCCATCAAGTGACACACCTTTTTTTCCTCACTGCAAAAAGGGAAAGGTGTATCTGTCTTCATGGGAAATGCTGATAGTCAGTCCTTTAGGATGAGATGAAGATGCTGTATATTTTTTCTGTTGTAAAATCTTCTAAGTAGACAGCTGGATGGTTTATAGGACTGGTAATAAGCTTTTCACTGTGATGTCTGACCTCTGATTATCCTGGACTGCCAAGGGTAGTTACTGATGGATTACCTGCTATGTTCTCAAATTGGTTGATGGGCACATTTCCTTAAATGACATGGTTTCTTCAATGCCACTGAAAGCTAGCAATATACGTTAAGAAATATATTCATAGTTCTGTTTCATTTCTGATGAAGTCTTCCTTTCTCACTAAAGAACATTTTTTGATGTATAAGCATTTTCCATCAAATGATGTGCTGCTGCTCCATTAAGGGGGGAAAAAAACTTCTTGGGGAGTTGAATCCCAAAGCATCATGGTCAGACTGAGAATTTGATAGCATTACCTTCTCTTTAAGGTTTTATTTCCTTCCTCTTTGTTTGCTTTGGAAGAATGGCAGTGACAAACTATACTTTGCAAACTCAGAAATTATGCAGACTTCACCAGATACAGATCTTGGATTGATCTGCTATTTCATGAAGGAATAAGATTAAAATAATGTTAAAAATCTAAATTTTACTTTGAAATATGTAGATTACTGCTAATTTTTGTGGATCAAATTGAAAATATTGATTGATCTAAAATGCAAAATGCTGTTTTGCAGTTAATAGACTCAATGCCTGTATATGGACCGTGATATATTTGTGCTTATTTTCATATGTATGAGGTTATTGTTATGACTCTTGTTATAAAACCTTCTGTGAAAAGGATAAAAATTAACTGGTGGCTTTTAATACTTCTTCTTACTGGATCTTGTTATAACGTTGCACGAGAATTTAGCATAGTACAAGGATGGGGAATTTTTGGAACTCCAGAGTCGCTGACTTCAACTCTTATCAGATTCAGCCAATATATTCAGGTATGGAGAATTGTTGTTCAGCAACATCTGGAGGGTGACAGGTTCCTCAGGATACAGAAGATGATTACCTAAGGACTGCAATACTTTATTTCCTGGAAACAGTCTTCAAATGTTGATCCATAGTTAAAAAAAAAAAAAAAAAGAAGTTAAATAGCTTCATTTCTAAACCATTTACAAATACTTTATCTTTTTTTTTTAAAAAAAACATGTAATTATGTGGAATTTTGAATACATTTCTTAAAACTAGCAAAGGGAGGTGTTCCTAGATGTTCATATCTTTGTGTAGATTCCAGTTTTAGTCATTTTGGCAATATTGGAAGACATGGTTTTATCTACTTTGGATCATTTCCTTTCCTGGAATTTCATGCCTAACTAATATCTATGAAATAAATATCAGAAAATAATGTGGAACTCTATCAGGAATAAGGACATCCACTGAATGCTAGTTTTCACATGCCTCATCATTACATAATAATGAGTGTGCGTATGTGTATGTGCCTTCAAGTCAGTGTTGAGTCCTGGTGACTGCCTGGACAAGACCCCGCAGTTTCCTTGGCAAGATCTTGGAAGTGGTTTGCCGTTGCTTGCTTCCTAGGGCTGAGAGAGAGTGACCGGCCCAAGGTCACTCAGCTGGCTTTGTGCCTACGGCAAGACTAGAACTCATGGTCTTCTGGTTTCCAGCCCAGTGTCTTTAACCACTACACCAACTGGCCCTCCGGCTATCTATATAATGATAAAGAAGACTCCTCTGTAGGGGTGAGCAATCTTTGGTGGGCAAGGGCAACACTCAACATTTTAGGGAGAGGCAAGGGTTGCAAATTGGGTCGAGCAACCTCAAATATGTAGGTGAGATTGGTTTTGAAAGAGAATTGGGGATTGTTTATTTTTTATTATTCCAAAGTATCAAACTATTCCTGACCTCAGAATATCAAGAAGCTATGCTCTTCAATAGAAGCGAACCACATGGTATCACCATAGCACACAAACCAACTAAAGCCCTCCAAAACATCTTAAGTCAACCAAAATACCCAGTAGTCCAAGAAGAAAAAAACAGGAGTCATCTACAACATACACTGTAAAGACTGTAACAACCACTATGTAGGACAGACAGGAAGACTAGCAGACCGCATCCATGAACACCAACTAGCAGTCAGAAGACACGATGAAAACTCCTTAATCTCACAAGTTATGGACAGACTCAACCATAGTTTCAACTGGGAAACTGTGAGCATCCTAGACCAAGCTAAATCCAAAAACTAGAGGGAATTCCTGGAAGCTTGGCACTCAGACACATCAGCCATCAATAGACACATAAACCACATTTACACACCATTCAAAAAATAAACCACATTTACACACCATTCAAAAAATAAAAAAGCTAAGAAGGAAACAACACGACGTCCTCTCCAGCAGCCTACACCCAGATAAGTGGGGATTAACACCAGACAAACAAGCAGAAAACAATATCCTTATTAAGAAACTATCAAGGAGAATACCACATCCCCACCAACACTGGCAGGGCAAGCTACTGTATATAAACTAGGAGAAAACCCCACACTCACTAGCCCTGATGATGTTACCTAGTTGGGTAATAAAATGCCTGCAAGCAAACAACCAAGCTCAGAGAGCACCAAGGACTCCAAAGCTGTGCTATTTTTAGCAATCATGGGCAGGGGGACTTCCAAGGGCTGCATGTAGCCTCAGGGCATGAGTTGCCCAGACTTGCCTGATCCCGCTGTTCAGTTTGTAGGAATGCCAAGGGAATGAGTATTTTTCATCTACCTTCATGAATGTTTTTATGCGTATTCTATTGTTGGTAGAGTTCAAAAGTAATCATATTGAATATACCAGAATAATAAAAAGATGTTAATCATATGAAAGCTAGAAAATTTTATTTAAAAATATAAGCCTAGTACAGCCTGTAGAAAGCATTCTACAGCTCAAATTGTTGGAGTTGTTCAGAGGTAGCTTGTATATCACTTGGGTATTCCTGCATTCATTATACATGCATTCAATCCCCATGTTTCCAAAATTAATGTCTGTGATAACAACAACAGCAGCAAAACCCTTTTCTAAGTCTCAAGACTTATGTAAAAGCTATTATAGATTCCAGTAACACTCACACTTAATAAATATGATGACTAAGAAGCATTTCTAAGACTTGTAAATTGTTCCTCATTCAAGCATTCGTTATTGTAAGATTTACCACTTGAAAAGTCAGATGAGGATGCTTTCACTTTTTAAAATTATTTTCATTCATTTAGCTACATTCTCATTTTAGAAATGTCTGTTGTGAGCTATTCTATACAGTTTATAGGCACTGCAATCCCAGCTCTAGTACTTAATATATATTCTATTAATCTTTCATTTTATGATGAAGGCACACATTTCCAATCACTCTTCTATTACTTCTAATAATACATTTTCTGCAAACTGAAGACAACACAAGAGAAATAATTCAGTTGTATAAACCAGGCATACTCTTGCACATTGAAGGGCCTATTTCTTTTTAGGTATGAAAACTGAATATTTCCACTGCTTTCAGTGATGCAGTTCTAATGCATATTGACAAAGTGTTTTATGCCTATACAATAGTTGCTCAGAAAAATCAATTTAATATACTTATTAGATGAGATCCTAATACATTGGATTAAATCATCCTACTCTGATCTTGTATTCTTCAAATATGTTGGAATTGATTGATTGATTGATTGTATGCCATCAAATTGATGTCAGCTCTTAGCAACCACATAGACTTTCTCCATGACCATCTTTCCCCCACCTGGTCCTTCAGGACTTCCAATGACGCACCTATTGCCACATAGTTGAGTCTATCCACCTGGCTACTAATCATTGTCTTCCTCTCTGTCCTTCCACCTTTCCCAGCAAATATGGACAATGGATTTGGGAATTATGGGAATTACATTC
The DNA here is from genome assembly GCA_030867105.1 of Liasis olivaceus. Classification (NCBI taxonomy): domain Eukaryota; kingdom Metazoa; phylum Chordata; class Lepidosauria; order Squamata; family Pythonidae; genus Liasis; species Liasis olivaceus. The sequence continues at coordinate 136,397,863 of CM061350.1, read as the reverse complement.
CAAAACAGATTGAGAAACTTACTAGCAAATAAAATCCACTGTATTTACTGTCTTGGGATTGCAACAATATATTATCTTTCTTTTTATGGGACAGTAAATAGACATATAGTGTCTTCATAATAATTGTTTTATTTTCATGTATAAGCTGTGGTTAATGGAAGCAATTCTCAGCTAACAGCTCACTGATACTTGTCTTGGCTTATAGGACTCGTAGTCCAACATATCTGAAGGATATCAGGTTGGGATAAGCTGAGTTAGTCCAATGTATTAGGGTTTATCAGTACAAGGAGTTCTGATACTAAAAGTGCATTTCAACTAAATCAAAAACCCGAAACTCTGACTCTCCTAAAATAAACTGCTTCTAAACTGTTTCTCACTTTGCACCCAACTTTCCAAACTGCTGTGGATTACATTTTAAAGCCCAGACAGAAGACTTTACATTTCCTGTCATTCTTGAAATTATGAAGACAACCTCTTTGTTGTAAGGATTCAGTCAGGTTAAAGACTTTGGAAAGGTCTGGGAATGTTGTTTGTTTTAGTCATGGCACTGGAAAAAAGTCAGACTGAGAGTCAGAAGCATGTCAATGGAGAGTGCCATGACTGAGAAAGCTTCCCAAGCACTTTTGCCTTTGAAACATGGAAAGGAATGGCTGCTTTTAATGTCCAAGCAAATTCACACAGGAGCAAGCTCTGTTTAGTGCCCTTTCATGAAACAAACTCTCAGTCTGTGAATTATAAATAAGTCATCATCTTAACCAAACAGGTGGAATTTCAGCATTGCCTACATTTTAAATATTTCCCAGAAATATTAAGGTTACTCAAAATAGCTTCAGATCAAAAAAATTCCATAAAAAGCAGACTTTGGTATATTTAGAAAACATTAGATTGAAGAACTAATGTTGATTAACTGAAACAGCTATCAGTATACTAAGGTACATTAACTTTTCTTAAAAGGTCATTTCTAGACATAAAAATCTCTTATGTCTTAGTAATTGTTTATGAAGAACCCAAGAGATATCTCCATATCTGTGAGAACAAAACAATGCAATCTCTTAAAACAATATCTGATCTGTCTGTTGTCTTGGGCTATTTGAAAAGAGAAAAGTACATTTCAGAAGCCTCTTTGTTTCTGGGAGCTGAATGGCATTACCCGCTCATCCACATAGCTTTGGCCATAGCAGCCTTCTCATTTAGCTTCATAATTGCCCTTGACTCTGTTTTCTGTCATGGTAGTTTACATAGCACTTTTGAGCACAATGTATGTCAAGGTTTTTCTCAATAACTGATACTTTGAAAATGTGATCAAGGAAAATAGCGTAGTCCATTTTGAGAAGGCACAAGGGAGAGTTAAATATGAACAATGTTTTAGGAAAAGTTGGTGAAATCCTGCAGGATTAACATAATGAGTGCTATCCCTAATCTTTCTATTTTTTTCCTTTGAATAATCTTTCCAGTAAGACTCTAACAGCTGGAACAGTCAAATATTTCTGTAACTAAACTTCTTAAATTTTCACCACAAAGAATTAATATGCTAATTAACAGATGTACTTGTATTATAATTTTGTTGCTTTCACGTCTATATGTTCTATATTTTTTTCTGTTTCACTTTTCTCTCTGTGGTCCATGGACAGTTTTATAATGGGGGCAGCATAGGAATTATATAAAATAAATGAATAAATAAATAAATAAGTTAGATGGTAATTTGCCATTGCAGCTATTATAATTCTGTAGAAGAAAGATGCCAAACAATTCTCTCATAGCTATGAGAATCTCAGCTTTATTCTCTTTTGTAATTAAAAATGCCCAAATCCAAAGATGCATATTCACTTGGTTATTTGGATATTTTTTCTCCATCAGATGGGATGAGGATAAAACTGCAGCGAGACCATACACTGTAGTTTGCACAGAATGAATGGCAGACTCTTGTACAGAAAAAGCAACGAAATGAATGTTAAGAATGTGTTTTAAGGACTGGAGTTGACAACCGCAACTCCATGTTGCACTGATACATGGATGATTGATGATTATGTACCATCAACTTGGTGTCAATTGTTTGCAACCACATAGATTTTCTCCAGGACCACAACCTGGTCCTTCAGATCTTCCAATGGTACATCCATCGCTGCTGTAATCAAATCTGTCCACTTTGTTGCTTATCATCTTTTTCCCCCCTCTTTTCTTCCACCTTTCCCAGCATTATAAATCTCTCAAGAGAGCTAGGTCTTCACATAATGTGTTCAAAATATGATATATTGAGGCATACATCAAGCCATTTTTCCAAATGGAATTAAATAAAGCCATATTCCTATTCATTTGCAGAGCAGAGGGGTAGGGGAGTAACTTCTCCTGCCAAAAAGATTACCATCATAAAAACTCTTTCACTCTGGGGCTTTTGGAGGATTTCATCTCCTTCTCTTTCTTTCTTTTTTTTGGGGTGGGGGGTAGCAAAAGATTTTCCTCCTTCATGCAAATCATTTCAAAGACTTGCACTGGAAAGAGGAATCCTCCTCTAACAAAAACCCACTAAAGGAGATGAAATCCTATCACTCACCAATGATGCTATTGCCTTAGAGTGGTGGTTCAGTTTCATTCTCATCCAGCCAAATTTTGGCAAATACTAATCTATCCTTGAGTTATAGAGGTAAAAGTAGGGTCTAAATGTACCTCAGAGTAGCATTTCTTGACTTAATTCCATCGGACAGTATTTCCAAGTGCCATGAATAGATAGTGGTTTCACTTCCTGAAACGTGTGATGCCCCAGACTTCGTGTGTGTCTGTGGACTGACAGACAGAGAGCTACTTTGAGCTCTTTAAATTTATATATGATAAGACTGAGAATTTATTCCTCCATGTGACTTCTTTTTATTGTAGGAGCATTTTGCAAAGTTACTTGTTTGTGATTCAAAGCCACTGTAAAATACCAGAGTTTCAAAAAAGTTAAAAAAGTTGCAACTTAACTTGAGATATGTGTTTCTAGGGATAGAAATCCCTACACTGGTATGTTATGACTGAAATAATTCAAATATCCATTAACAAAGTCTGGGAACTTTCCCAGGTCCTGCAAAACTAATGCAATCTGTTGACAGATTTTGTTATCTAAACCTATTCTTACTGTGCCTGTTTCCCGTTGCTGCTTATTCTCTATTCTAGGTCAATTTTATCTTGTTCAGCTCCCACTGGAAAAAAAAATAGAATAGTCAATGTTAATATGTCTTGTTTTAACAGGACAATAATATTGCTCTGTTCTATTTTGTCACACTATGAGTTACCTTGGTTGCTCCTAATGCCTCTGTTTTCTCATCCCTTTCTAATAACTACATTATTGCAATTAACTTAAAATCTGCTGCAGTGGTTAAATTTCTTGGTTTCTTGCAGAACCCTGGGTTTATTGAGTGTCCTTATGGCTGTTTTCCTTCTTTCAAGGTGCCTCATCTCCTGACATGGAGTCTAGCTATGGGGGAGGCCTACTGGACATGATGAAAGGTGGTGCAGGGAGACTCTTCAGCAACTTAAAGGATAACCTGAAAGACACTCTAAAAGACACTTCTACTAAAGTGATGCAATCTGTTGCAAGGTACTATGAAATTCATTTATCTGAAGTACTCAACAAGCAACATAGTCATTGTTAAGATGCCTATTATAGAAATGATTAGGTTTTAGGAGGCTTGTGTAAAGGGAAATTTGATTACTGACCAATAGAGTAGTAAAATGGAAAAGCATTTTATTAATTAAACTCAATTCACTAAAGTGAAATATAGAAGCCTGAAATTTAGATAACATGATTACAGGTAGTCCTCCCTTACTGACTGCCTCGTTCAGTGACTGTTTAAACTTATGACAGTGCTGAAAAAGTAGATTTATGACTGGTCCTTGAACTTGTGGCTGTTGCAGCGTCCCTGCAGTCAAGCGATTGTGATTCAGGCACTTGGCAACTGATGTGTATTTATGACAGTCACAGCATCCTGCAGTCATGTGATCGCCATTTGTGACCTTCACAGCCAGCTTCTGACAAGCATAGTCAATGGGGAAGCCAGCAGTAAGGCACAAGTCACAGTCACATGACACTGTGCTTAACAACTGCAGGTGATTCACTTAATGACTGGAACACAACTGATATCGTAAGTTGGGCACAATCACATGATGTTTCACTTAATAACTGTGCTGCTTAGCAATAGAGATGCCCATCCCAATTGTGCTCCTTAAGTGAGGACTACCTGTATGGTAGAGAAAGTAATGGGAAGGTATGTACAGTTGTGTGAAAAAGTAAGTACACCCTCTTTGAGTTCTATGGTTTTACATATCAGGACATAATAAAAATGATGACATGGTGTAATATGTCATGTGTTGTTGTTCATCTGAGGTTGTATTTACCTACTTTTGAGAACTGCTAAGGGCCAGATGATTTTTATTATGTCCTGATATGTAAAACCATAGAACTCAAAGAGGGTGTACTTTCTTTTTCACACGACTGTATAAATCAACCAGATTACATATAATTGTTCTTTTATACAGGTTTAGACTGTTAAGCTATCTGGCTTAGCATTGTCTAAGTTCACATATCATGTGAGATGAGCTGTCATATAAATAATTTAAATGAAATAAAATAATATAAAACACAACTGGCAACATTATAGTTTAACACAATGTATGAATCTCACTAGCATTAATTCTTCTACTTGGGTCTCTTCATTTCTCTTTTTCATATTAGATTTGTTTTGTCTTTGAGTAAGAAAAATGTGATTAGATACCAGGCAGGTTTATTTTGTTGAAGTGCATAATTAATCTGAACAATTAGCAAAGATTTAAGACTGAAATCTTAAAGTTCTCAGTGTGTCTCTGTATATCATGATGATTGTTGTGGTGTCAGTTGTGAGATCTTATCCAAATATGCAAACACAATTGAATATTTAATGTGTAATTGTAGTTGATAATTTCTGATTTTTCAGTACTGATATCTTAAATGGTGACAAGATAGAGCGTGACTGAGTGTTACCTAGCTGCATTTTTTAAAGCTGCAGTTAAATCATGCAGATTCTTCTAAGCATTGCATAAATTACAGAGCACGGCTCTAGCCATACTGGAATCTTAGTTGTTATCTGAAAGATTTTCAAGCAGAAGGAGTGGCATTCTCTTCTTTGCATGGCATTTCTTTAAAAGGCCGTGCTATTGGGATTAGTGGTGGCTGACTTGTCACAAGTTAGGCTATACTGATACAGCCTGTAGAAGAGTTGTCAGAAGATCGTGATTCAGAATGTACTTTAACCTGTGAGTGAATTAGTGTTAGTCCTTCAAGGTAGGCCAGGTCAGGAAACAGACACCACCAGGACTGTAGGGATGTGCTATATTGTTGTAGGGTATAATAACAGAATCCTGAGAGCTTCCCAGAGTTTCTCTCTGTCCTCTTCATATCAAACAGAATCAAGGCAAGGTTATTTTGAGTCTATTTCTCATATTCCCGCCTTTCCCAGGACTAAGTTGTCATTTATTTTCTTTTAAAGGATCTCTTAATGGCTCTTGCATACCTTTGTTAAGGCTATCTCTGCACCCTTTTACAATTAAATTGTCATGTTCTAAATCCACTGAAATACATGGCACAATTAACTCAGGAATGTTAGATCCATATTAGGTTCTTGAACAAGAAGTGAGAGCTCTAAATGTGAGTTGTTGATGGGTGTTTGTTTGTTTTTTCCTCTAAAACTAAGGAGATACCTTTTTGAAATAAGACACTTTTCCTAAGTATTTGTACATAAATGAATGAAGAGCTGTGCTGGATCAGGACGCAATGACCCCTACAGTCATGGATGAAAATGTCACTGTTGCTGCCCTATGAATGATGTCGCTTTTCTCAACTGTCACTGTTTCTAGTGGGAGACTGGGATCATATAGCCTCATCCCTGCTCACAGCCACCTGCTACTGTTACAGGTGCTCCCAGGTTCGGCTTATGGTCACTCACTCACACGCTCACAACCTGTTGAGGCACAGATCTTGTAAGCCTCCCTTGTTTTCTACCTGGGTTCTCCAGATAGGTGCGCCTAAAGCAGACAAGACACACAGCCCTGGGTAACAGGTGGGAAGTAATTAGGGACACACACACTTTCAATCCAATACTGAGACACCACAGGTTCTTGGAATACACAGAGATCCAGTGAATTTAAAGTAACAGTAAACCTTTACTGGTCACAATGTACAGTACATTTGCTCTTTCTCACATGTGCACACACACTCATCCACACTCACCCACATTCTTCTCAGCTAGGCTGCCAGGCACTAGCTAGAGGGACGGAAGCTGGCAAGTCTGGATCCAAAGATGTCTCAAGGAGTGGTGGGCTTCAGGAACTCCTTTTATCCCCAAAAGTCCTTGCTTTGTTGATTCATGAGGCTGGCAGCTACTCTTGCCTTGTTAATTTACAAGTCTGGTAGCTGTTGATGAGTTTAGGGGGAGGTTTCCATGTGCTGAGGTCCAACTTCCTTTGTCTGGTTCAGGTGACATTTTTTTCTTTGTTTTCTTAATGACTTGTTTATCAACCTCCCTGAAGGGATCTTTTAGACAAGATTTCTGGCCTTTTGTCCTCTCTGCTTATGTGCCTACTTCATCTTTAGTTATGGAAGCTTTAGTCTAGTCTCACACTACCATAATTGATTGATTCATTATGTGCCATCAAATCAGTGTTCATTCTTAGAGACCACATAGATAGATTTTCTCCATCGTATATCCATCATACCCATCATAGTCCCAACATTTTTATTGATCACCAGGTTGGAGAATAACTTCTCTCTCTCTATTTCTATTGTGCTATTTATTCATTTATTTGATTTGATTTATTGAGGCCGCCCAACTACAGAAAGATTTTGGGCAGCTTACAACATATCCAATACATTAAGTTAAAGAACACAACTAAAACCATGAGTACCCTGACTAAAAGAAGCATTCCTCAACCTAAAAAAAAAAAAAGACTCAACAGGGGCTCCACAGACACCCTAACCATACCTGGGAACAGACCCAGGTCTTAAGGGACTTCTGGAAGCCCTGGAGAATGGGAGCTGCATGTATCTCTGGGGAGACACTGTTCCAGAGGGTAGTGGCAGAGACAGAGAAGGCATGCTTTCTCGGTCCACAAGATGGCAATTGTTAACTGAGGGGACCTAGAATGCATCTGTTCTGCCTGAATGCCACAGATGGGCAGAAACAACTGGACACAACTGATCCCTCAAATAACCAGGCACTATAGTATGAAATGCTTTATTGGTAATGACCAGCACCTTGAATTGCACCTGGAAGCCAACTGTTAACCGATGCAGCTTATGTAGCAGTGATGATACATGAGCATAATGAGAAGTGCCAGTTACTGCTGGTGCCACTGCATTTTGAACCAGCTGCAGCTTCTGGAGGGCCTTCAAAGGGAGCCTCATGTAGAACGCATTACAGTAGTCCAATTGCAAAATGACTAGGGCATGAGTGATCATCTGAAGAGCCTCCCAGGTGAGGAAAGGGCACAACTGGCACTCAAGATAAACCTGCGCAAAGGCCTTCCTGGCCTTAGCTATCACCTGCTCTTTGAGCAGTAGCTGTGAGTCCAGGAGGACCTCCAAGTTACACAGCAGTCTTGAATGGGGAAGTGCAACTCCATCCAAGATCAAAGGTGAAAAGTCTTCAACCCAGGGGGCACAAACAGCCACATCCACTCAGTCTTGTCAGGATTGAGCCAAAGTCTGTTCCTCCCTATTCAGACGCAAACAACTTCCAGACACTGGATCAGAATATTGACAGCATCACTTGTGCAGCCTGGGGTTGAGATGTACAATTGGGTATCATCAGCATACTGATGCTGAACCATGAACTGATGGATGACCTTACCCAACAGTTTCATATAGACGTTAACCAGGAGTGGTGAGAGTGTTGAAACCTAAGGCACCCCACAAATGAAGAGGGGCAGGCACTGTTTCTCTCCTCCTGTCAATACTGACCAGAACCAACCACTAAGAGAGGATGTGAATCACTGTAACGGAGTGCCCCCACTCCCAACCCCTGTAGCTGGTCCAGAAGGTCCAGAAGGACACCCTGGTAGATGGTATCAAAAGCCATTGAAAGATCAAGGAACTAAAGGATGGATGCCACAGGCCATCAACAAGCACGACCAATGCTGTCTCTGTACTGGCTTGAAACCTGACTGGAAAAGTGTGGAACATTACAGAAAAATAATGAGTTCTTCTAACATAGACTTTCAATATTTAGAGGATGGGATAGGATAGGATAAGATAGGACAGGACAGGAGAGGCTGCTGGCACCATAATGAATATAGAATTCAGCTTTGTTTGGTTTTTCTTTTTCTCCTAGTAATTAGAGATTTATTATTAGGTAAATATGATTGTGTTTAGTCTCTATGATTGTCATAAGTATGTGGGAGGTGATTGGCCCCTGGAATATCCAGTGAATGTAAAGAAAATATCCTTGATATTTTTTGTCAGACTGTTGTATATGTATGTATTAACCGGAACCTACTTTCTTGCTATCTTCTTTTTTCTTTTATAGCTATACCAAGGGAGAGCTAGATATTTCTTATATTACCTCAAGAATTATTGGTAAGTGGTCAATTACCCAAGGAATAAAGCAATGCAGCAACCTCCAACTTTTCATTGCCCATTTTATTTGTGTTTCACTTCAGAATATATGCTTGTTCTTTCCCCCACATTTCTTGATAGTGATGTCATTTCCGGGTGAAGGAGTCGAACTGGGATTTAGGAATCATATTGATGATGTGCGGACATTTCTTGATTCAAGGCATCCTGATCATTACACAGTTTTCAATTTGTCACCAAAGTCTTATCGTACTACAAGGTTTCATAATAGGGTAAGTTTTGCTGATGCAATGATGTGACAAAGACCATGGTAAAGCCGTGATATAAAAATAATGATGTGGCTGGTACCATGTCCATCTGCCTTTGAAAAGGAAGCCCAGTACTAAATGCCATATTAATGCCCAGAATCATGACAGATTGGGGCAGTCTATAAATTCCATCCATCCATCCATCCATCCATCCATCCATCCATCCATCCACCCATCTTTGGACCAATGTTATTAAGATATTGTATAGCTAAAGTTAAAAAGCAAAAAATGAATATGGTAGTAATATTAAAGGAATATTTTTTAAACTACCAACAATTTCAAATTGCTCAGTAAATAAATAAAATAAATATACCTAATTTATTTTCCAGAATGATTAAATATTAGGGCCTAGTCTAAATTCTGAGCCAGTAGTTAAGGCATCAGGCTAGAAATGGGGGGACCGTGAATTCTAGTCCCACCTTAGGCATGAAGCCAGCTAGGTGACCTTGGGCCCATCACTCTCTCTCATTCCTAAGAAGTAGTCAATGGCAAACCACTTCTGAAATCTTGCCAAGAAAACTGCAGGGACGTGTCTAGGCAGTCATCAGGAATCAGCACTGACTCAAAGGCACACACACACCTCAGTTTTGCAAGTAACTCCACGGAAGTTTAAAACTACTGTATTATATTGGCTAGAGTAACAGAATCTTTCAGGTCTGGTTGTTTCCTATGCAACCTATTCCTGCATAGAGATCATATTGTTTAATCAATAGCCATCTAGAGATGTAAAAGTTCAGAAGAAACTTTTTTCTACTCTTTTGGGTAGCGGGGGGAGGTGTCCATTTTTTTCTGACTCTTGTGGAAAAAAATCACTGTACTAAAGAATCACTGTACTTCACATGTATAAGGAGTTTTTTTTATTTCTTTCAGTAATGCATAAACAAAACAAGTCATATAATTTTAAAAATTAAACTAATCAAACAAACACCTTGAAGGATTAATTAGCAGATGGAAAGTTGGGAAAGGGATTCATGAAACTGATAACAGAACTTTAAAATCTTTGTATTATCAATTTAACAGACCCCATTCCAAATGATGGATTTAATTTTCTTTTTAACCCAATTTTGCAGAAAGTTATATGAATTATAGTAACAACAGTATGGAATCAGTGCATTGCCTGTTCCTCCTTATATGACTGGCTTGGTTCATACACATTGCTAAATCTGAGTTGACATTTCTGTGTTCACATAACATGCCATGCTCAGGTGCAACAGCAGAGACAGTCACTTGTTTCAAAATGGTGGGTGCGACCAGTGCAGCCAAGACCTTTTTTACATGTGAACAATGCAGTAGGCCTTTGATCTCCTGGCCTTTTGAAGCCAGTAACCATCACTGCAGAGGATGCTGACCACGCCTAAACAAGAAACCATATTGTGTGATGATTTGGTTTATGGAACATACTTGGGTCTTAAAATATGCTAAATTGCAAACTACCTGACCCCTTTTTAGCTTTCTAATATGTTGTGCAGATCCAGCTGATTGTTACTACTGATCTGACCTGTTTTCACTGTGTGCTTCTTTAGGTATCTGAATGTAGTTGGCCAATTCGACAAGCACCAAGTCTCCACAATCTCTATGCTGTTTGTAAGAATATGCATAACTGGTTGCAGCAGAATCCCAAAAATGTTTGTGTCATTCACTGTATGGTAAGTCAAGCAGTAAGTAACTATTTGCATGTAGATGTACAGAGAAAAAAATTATTTGCAAGATAAAGCTTGACATGGATTATTGTTCTCTCAATGAGAAAAGATTAAAGATGTAAATGAGTAAAGCTGGTTGTTGAAAAGCAACCGATGTAGAGTATAAACAATACAAAGAAGAGCTCAAAATTGACTTGTGACAATCTGTATTCTGAATAGCAGTGCTAAAGTGACAGATATCGCAACATTTTATTTATTTATTTATTTATTTATTTATTTGACTTGTCCCCGCCCATCTCCCCACAATGGGGGACTCTGGGCGGCTTACAACAAACTAAAATCGGAAATACATAATTAAAAGACTGTAAAAACCAGAGTTACAAAGATAAAGATAAAAAGGCTAAAAAATCCAAGAGGCCGATAGAGGCCACACCAGGCCGCTAAGGGGCCAGCCAACCCCATTTCTGGTATCCTCCCTCCCCGCCCCAGGCCGGATGGCAGAGCCAGGTCTTCAAATCCCTCCGAAAGGCCTGGAGTGAGGGGGCCTGTCTCACCCCCGGGGGCAAGATGTTCCAAAGGGCGGGGGCTACAGCAGAGAAGGCCCGCCTTCTGGACCCCGTTAGTTGAAGTTCTTTTACCGTGGGGATCCAGAGCATGCCCTCTCTGTGAGATCGGGTGTGACGGGTTGAAATTGTGGGGGCGAGGCGGTTCTTCAGGTAACCTGGCCCCATGCCATGTAGGGCTTTAAAGGTGATAACCAACACTTTGAATTGGACCCGGAAGCAAACTGGTACCCAATGCAGCTCACGGAGCAAAGTGTTATATGGGTCCTTCTTCAGGCCCCAAAAATTGCTCGCGCGGCCGCATTCTGGACCAGCTGAAGCTTCTGGATACTCTTCAAGGATAGCCCCATGTAGAGTGCATTGCAGTAGTCTATCTGGGAGATAACAAGGGCATGAGTGACTGTTCGCAGGGCATCCCGATCCAGGAAAGGGCTTTGGGATACTTCTTTGTCCAACTCAATAAGAGCCTAGCTAGATATTTATAACTTTGATTATGATAAAGTGGGAGACATGAAATGTCTTATTCCTGTAGTTTTATTCCTGCAGTTTTTTTGTATTTGATCCCAATTTGTCAAATTTGTATTTTTTTTGTCCAGAAAGTTCATCAATTTTCATATGCGGTAAATAAAACAATATATTTGGAAGAAAATTTTTTTAAAGAGGAGATCTGGTCCCTATTGGTACTTGGTACTTACAATATCTCACTTTTATAACTATGTGAATAATAAATTATTTTTTAAAATTGGGCTGCTTAGTTTATAGGAAATGTATCCTTATAGAATTTAGAAGTGCCCCAATAGGATTTTGGGGATGGTAATTGGTAAACTTCATATCATTTCCAAAGTCTTGCCAACTCACCTCGTGAAACTCAAGATACTGGTTTTTCCTCACTGCTTTCTTCTGGAATGTTCCTTCTTATTCATTTCAGGAGAAATGAAAGTGCTATGTTAACATAGGCAATGGACCTTATCATGGATGTTGCAGAGGAGCAGAGGGGTCTTGAATGCATTGTATCCAAGGCACCTCCTCCATGCAATGTCCCTAAAATGACTGGTTTTGGAGTCTGTCACTGATGGACAATTTATCTCCAGGGAGCTTTATGTGGTGGTTCCTGGAAAGTTTACAAATGTTATTGGAGGAACAGTTGTTCTCCCTCCTAATCCCTCTTTTGACTCTCATCTGAGGATGTTAGGATTGCATTCTTAAAGACCAAAAATTGTCATTTTATTTATATATACAGCTCTACAATTGTGTATGCCAACAACAAAGCCAAGTAAGAATGGTAAAAAAAGACAAAATGCAGCCTGTCATTAATATTATGCTTGATATACTTCTTAATGCATCAGAATTAGAGCGAAGGCTGCTGAAAGTATTTACCACCTACTCAGTTGCATGGAGAGTCTTTATACCAGACCTTCTGGTTCCTAAGAGATTCAGTGCTGTAATAGAAGCTCTTTCAAAAATTGGACTGTTATTTGCACTAAATCTTAAAAATGTCAGGGTCCACGTGGAGTGCTACTATATAGAATGTGTTTCCGTATCTTTATTGAAGGCTTAAAATGGCATTGCACCCTGTATAGGCAACACAGAATATGTGCACATTAGAGCAGTACTTTCGAGCATTACTGATCTCTGTAACCAATTCCTTTTATGTCTTATATAAACATTTGATGTGAGGAGATATCCACAATGCTGTAACCAACCTGAGTCTCCCACGGTGTTAATTCTGGTGGGACTGTTTAAGTTATTAAACAGACTTATGTCTTCAGGAAGTCCAAAAATGAAACTATAATTAAAAGCCAAACAATGCCTTTTATTAAGGAATGGCCTAGAAAGCAATCAGATTACCATTTAAATGTTCCATAGTTACAATTAACAGTTTGCAGACTAAAGCAGAGATCTTAAACAGTCTGCAGAGAATTTAATACATTTAATACCTTCATTTCAGTAAGACAGGGGAAAGGGGTATTTTGAGAAGTGATTTAATGCAGCCTACACAAAATTCTGCTTGGAGTCTGAAAAGCAGAAAAATCAAAATAAAGACTAAGTCCACTGCAAAGCTTTTTGCCATAGCAAAGAAGGCAAGAGATTTAATAGTGTAGCATTAAAACACACTTTATCCTTTCCTTGAAGATTTTAGCAGATTCAGAGAAAACGAAACCACTTCTTGTAATCACATGCCTGGCAACATAACTGCAACCGAGTTAAGTTAATAGAGAAAGTCAGGTTTTTAAGCTCCAGCTAAAAAAGTGTCTTCTACTAAAAAGAATCAGTAGCAGTTTCAATTTAGATAGAACATGATTACTGACTTGAGCAGCACTATCAATTTAGTACTGTGCCAGTTCCTGATTTTTCTAGTTTAAGTTGTTTTTGCTGTAATGAAGGATGAGAAAGAAGATTTTTAAGGCAGAGAGAGCATGTTGAAAGCACGGGAGAAGGCTGTCAAGAGTTGTGCTGGCCAATAGTTGTTTAAAATAATGCCATCTATCACATATGAACACAAAAGCTAAAAGGATAAACATGATTAATGAAGAACAGCATTAGTTAAAGGGCAACAGCCCTGCATAATTCAATGGCTTGATTGTTAATATCTTTCCTGAACACAGATTGCAAAAAAATTTGGTGATCTCCTGTACTATCAGTAAGAATGTCCAGATATGCCAATACTTTTCTGCTAAATCTGTCACTGTTTTCCCAATTCCCAGCAATCAGCAATGTAAATTGGAAGGTTGAGGGTATATTTGCACAGTTTGGGAAGTCACATCTGCTTGCCTTAGGTTACTCTTATTTTATTCCCTAATGATACCAGAATTTTCTGAGCAAAGGGTGTCAGAGTGAGGGCACCCCATTTCTCTGGCAGGCTGACTTTGCAAGGCAACCAAACTACCCTTATGACTTCCTTGTAGAGTGCAAGGGTGCCAGCTTCACTATAAACATGAGCTATTGACTGTAAACAGAATTTTGGCTTTATGGCTTGACCAGATATTGAGACCACCTAAACATTAAGGAAATTATGTGTACAATTTAGGCCCTGGGGAAGCAAACCAGGTAACAATGGTTTGCTTCTCTATGGCCCAGGAAGGTAACATTCATGTGACCTAGATTTTTGAATACAGGCTTCATAAACTGGCATGCCATCTAGTTCTTCACTTGGCATGTCTGCCCTGCTCATCCATGATTCAAGACTATTTCTATCCTTCTATACTGGAGGGCCTTTGTTCACCAACAACAGTGCTATCAGGGAAATTTTAGGGTTAATGATCCAGCCAAGACCAAGAATAAATTTCAGTTGTCTTCAACCTCTGTACCCATAAGTGAAGTCAATAAATATAAAACAATAATGCTTTCTCTAAGTAAGATCCTATATACTTTATTCAGTTTTCTCTGGGGTCACAAAAGGAGGAATAATGTTGGAGCCATCCTTGATTATTAGTACATCAACAAGTTTCTGATAATCTACATTTTCGCATACAGGCCATTAAAATAGTCAGAACAATACTTTAATCTAGATCTGTCATAAGGCTATTTGCACATCCCAAATATTTAAATTTTGCTTATTAGCACCATCCCCTCTTATCAGTATGGCATCTACTTCTACAGTTTATCACAGCTGATGATGTCATTAGCAAATGGTTCATTTGGGAGCCATGATAGACACATCAAGCAAGTTAATCCCCTTCTCCACCAACAGAATTTTGACAGCTGGCCATCAGAGTCCACCAAGTTGCAGAGATGATACACCTGACATACCCTAGACTTGAAGTTTTTTTGTCTGGAGATCACCCTCACATTGGCATTCTTGCCTCTTTTAATGGATTCTCCTGATTTGCCCCCAAGCAACTTCAAAGATGTCACTTGCCACCAGAGGTAAGGCTGTTGTTCCAATTGTTGCTGACTTTTTGTAACCCATATGAAGACATCCTGTCTCTAGGACACTATTAACCAGATACATAAATCTATCTGGAGAGATCTTGTCAATGCCAAGTGGTATAGGGACTCTAGTCTACAGACCAGTTTCAATATCATTGGAACTCTAGGTGGTCAAGGTGGAATAAAAGCCCTTACCCTTGCAATTCAGTTCATAATACTGACATTTATTAGATTTCTAGTAATCAGCAGTTTCCCCAAACACCATTTTCCTCAGCTTTCTGATAAGTGATTCATAAGTTATTGATGTCCTAAAATCCCAGTGAATGAAGTAAGACACTGTTCTTCCATTTATTCAAAGGTGCCTACTTGTAAGAGAACCATGATTCTTACAGATCCATGCAACAGAAACAAATTAATCATTATTTCCCTTCAGTAAAAAACTTTTTGTCACTCAAATCCTGGCTAGTTGTGCAGTCCTGAAATTGCAATATGGAGAACATGCAATCATACCTGATTGTCTTTTAGAAATCTATTTACGTATTTTATAGTAAAGAAACTATAAATCAGAAGGTGATAGTCGCCAGCTATGCCAGAAGTGAGTCACCATTTATTAGAGTGTGCTTTAAATGTGTCCATCACAACAAACCAGAAGCATTCAAACTACAGACTACAGAGTAAGTGTCCAGTACTCTGATAATCAGTTTGATTGGGAAAGGCATCCAGCTGTGGGATGCACTCAGAGTAATTCAATATCTTGAGAGGAAGATCATTCTGTAACATTCCTTTCCCAAATCTTTCATCTGTACAGCAAAATAGACAACTTTATGGCCTCCAAATGTTCAGGATTACAACATTCTTGAGTTCCATGCTTCATGGCCAATGGTTAGAGATTATAGTGTTGGTAATTAAAAACATTTGGAGGGCTTCAGAATGGATGCACCTGCTGTAGAGTTTAATGGAAGTGTATAATTTGCATGGAAGCCATACACAGAAAAGGCTCAAGATGTGGCTTCTGCCCCCAAGAAGTAAGCAACAACATGAAGAGATTTAGGCAGGAGTTGTCCCTCATATACTGAGGCATGCATGTCTTAAGCTGTATTGCTGATATAGTTAGGACAGCAGGACAAAAGAAAATAACGAAAGTGACAGTGTAACTGAAGAATCTTATAAGACAAGCAGAGATCTCGAGTTCTCTGTGCTCATCCAACCTGATGGCCCAACCCCGTTGCCTGTCTGGAAGGCTGTAAAGACCTGGTTCTTCCACCAGGCACTGGGGCCAGACAGTTGTTGTAATTCTGGTATGGATGTGGTTTGTTTGATGAGCTGATAATGTGATTTTTAGTGGTCTCAACCCAGTTTCTTTTTAGTGGATCTGTACAGTTAGTTGTTTTATTTCCATTCACCTCCCAGAGTTCCTTAGGTAGATGGATGGCTATATAAATTTGCTAAACAAACAAACAAATCTACTTAGGGACTTGAGAGAGTTCCAAGCAAAATAAAGATAAAATAAATTCCATAGACCTGTGAAAGACCATGGGTAGATTCGCACAACACACTAAAGCAAGATTATTGTGGTCTGGTTCAAGCATCACACTAATCCATGAACCACTCTTTATGGGTTTATAACATTATGGTTTAATATGATATATGAAGTTCACCATTGTTGTAGTCTATCTCTAGCTTAGCCACATGCCAAGTATAAAAATAACACTATACCTCACATGATTCCTGTCTAGTTTTTAACCCATTGTTGGATGCCTCCATCACACCAAACCAGAAGGAATTTCCACTGTCAGTATCCAGTGGTCTTTTCTTTGTATAGGGAGGACTTGTGTAAGTTTTTTTTTCTTTTTACACTTGTTTCTTGAACATCCTTTGATGCATTAGTATTGGCCTCAGTCAAATGTTTATTTCTGTTAAATCAATTTAATCCTATGAACATTTTTTCAGAGGAAAGCAACTCAAGAGTTTCTGTGGAGCTTCTGTTTTAGCTTCAAAGCAGCACTGAGCAGCTCTTATTTATAGGATCTTGTGTGTGTTTAACAGAAACATGGCTCATTTGGAAGGTGAAATTTTCCTCATTGACGGTCTTGCATTTTGTCTGACAGGATGGCCGTGTAGCGTCAGCAGTCCTGGTCAGTGCAATGTTCTGTTTCTGTCATCTCTTCTCTAATCCAGCTTCTGCTATTCAATTGCTAAATTCAAAGAGACCTGGAGTAGTACTCTGGCCATCCCACAGAAGGTACAGTAAATGTATTTTATGACTGGCCAAATCATGTGCAATGTACACTTGAGGATACTAATTTCTTTACTTCTTGGAGTCAGATTTTAGTCAATCTCATCCCTCTTCAATACCAACAGCTACTTTTTTGGGGGGGCCTTTGAGTCAGCTTGACTCCTGGTGATTGCCTGCAGTTTTCTTGGCAAAATGTCGCCACTGCCTTTTCCCAGGGCTGAGAGAGAGTGACTGGCCCAAGTCACCCATCTGGCTTTGTGCCTAAGGCAAGACTAGAACTCACGGTCTCCCAGTTTCTAGTCTTGGGCCTTAATTACTACACCTAACTGGCTCTCTAACAGCTTCCTAACTGCACTGAAATCAGTGGGAGTAGTTTTTTCAAATTTTGCTGAGTGGTTGAAGCTTGGCAAGTGTTTCACAAAGGTTTTCAATGATAGTGTCAAGCATTCAACTTTGCTGAAGGCTTTACACTTCTGGTTTCTACATCTGCTTTCTCAAACATATCTTGAGTGAGACCTGTTGAAGTAAGGCTATTCTAAAATATGTGGGAATGAGAATCTTCAGTTATTCCTAAAGAATATAAAGATATGGTTTTAGATAGGAAGCGGTCACCTTTTCAAAAGTAGAAAATTTGCTTATTCAGACAGATTCATCTAGACCAGACTTCCTAAACCTGGTTCTCTCTTCCCAAGTGGAACTCATAATAAAAGTTACCCTACAACAAACATGGGGTGGGGTGGGGGAATAGGGTAAGGAAAACTAGTCAAATTCTATGGCAAGGCTGAGCATGGGCTGCATGCAGCCTATTTTGGGTCCTGTGCTCTTCCTGGGCAACTTGCCAGCCAGCTGGTTGATGGGTAGCTTGAGACATGAATTGTTGGAAGGGAAGGAAAGCCTCATGGTTTCCAGAAAAGGAGCAACAAATGGGAGACTACGTAGCAAATTGTTGCTACTTTTCTATATTAGGTACTCATTCTCTTGTCTTAAGGGCAGGAAGAGCTTGCTTCTGTAGCTTTCAAGTCAAATGTATCAAATCTATATTTTTACTTGTTTTCTTCCTTGACTAACTAAGGATTCTTCACTGGATTTGCACTCTTGACATTATTTAATTTTGGCAAGCATGTATTAAAAATTAAGAAGTTATTTCATGACAGTAGGATATGCTGTTGAAAAAACTTCATTATGAAAATTAACCAAATTCCCTGTAGAGCCAAAGAGTACAAGCAGTAATGCAAGTAGATTCTTCTGAATCTCCTTTTTCATTGCAGGTATTTAGGATATATTTGTGATCTAATAGCAGACAAACCTATTCAGCCTCACTGCAAGCCTCTAACCATCAAATCAGTCCTTCTCAGCCCAGTGCCCTGTTTCAACAAGCAAAGAAATGGCTGCCGGCCTTTCTGTGACATCCTTATTGGAGAAACCAGAATATTTACAACATCGCAGGAGTATGAAAGAATGAAGTGAGTCCCTCTGTGTTGACTGTGAATATTGTGCAAATAAAATCCCAGTTTGGTTGTTTAATATATATGGGTACCCCTAGTAGGACACATGGGCTAATTCTATATGACCTAGGCATCCTGACTTTCAATCAATTATGATTGATGCTGATTTGATCTCAGCGGCTACTACTTCTTTCAGGGAGATAGAATTGCCTGAAGTTCTCATACCTTTGAAGGATATCCTACATTCATCTATCCATATGCATCTCCCTTCAGACTGACATCAATTAGCCAATCCTTTCATGCATCCATTGTACACGTTCTATACATTTGATGATATTTTGTGTTTGCTTCTGAAGTTTAGATTTTGCTTCTGAGCAACTTGAATGCCACACATCTCCTGCTGATAGTATTT
Organism: Liasis olivaceus; assembly: GCA_030867105.1. Classification (NCBI taxonomy): domain Eukaryota; kingdom Metazoa; phylum Chordata; class Lepidosauria; order Squamata; family Pythonidae; genus Liasis; species Liasis olivaceus. The sequence goes on along the minus strand of CM061350.1, from coordinate 136,378,811 downwards.
TAGTACACAATATTTGAATATAAACAGCTTGTGTGTAGATGCAGTGAAAGACATGCAGATTGTATAGAATTTGTTATATGAATGGTTGTCTGTATAATCTATTAAACAATTTTTGAGAATATAGCAAGCTCATTACATTTAGAAGTTTGAATAAAAATAAATAGCATTTTATCTTAATACCGGCATTGAACTTTTTTGGCTCCACCCAACTGAACTACACTGAACTGCAATGTTTATGCTGGGTTATAATGCTTTGTTCAATGTGAATTCTGTTATGATTCCTTGTGAATACTACTTTAGGTAAGATGTTCTGCTTGTCGTTTTCCTTAGGGAATTTCGTGTTCAAGAAGGAAAAGTTGTTATACCACTAGGAGTCACTGTCCATGGTGATGTAGTTGTTTCTCTCTACCATATGCGATCAACCATTGGGGGACGGCTTCAGGCTAAAGTATGACTTGATACTTTTAAATGCAAAGTTAAACTTTCAAGATCATTAGCTGATCCAAAATACTTTGATGTTGTGATATAAAAATTGGATTTAAACATCTTAGAAAGACAGGTTCTCTGAGCAATGAGTAATTTCCCCAGATTGAAAGGTTAGGGTATGTAAAAGCACATTTAGAAAAGTTGTGATATTTCTTACTGAAAGCTCTTTGGTAGCTGAAGGAACAAATTTTCTCTAATAATGTTGCTGAAATACTGTGTTCATACAACTGCTTGATGTCACTTAAAACATGAATAGCAAATTTTTGAATGCCTAAAGGTGGCACTGAAGGTTTTTTGTTTTTTGTTTTAGTTAAAGGCTAAAATGCCCCAGACACTATGTCTTGAATGATGGCATCATTTTAGTGTCTGGGGAATAAAGTAATTTAAATTAAAGAATGGCATCTCAATGTTTTGCCACTGAATTTTTGCAGCATGCTATATCATTAAATCTCAGCAGTGGGGCTAGGGGAGCACTAGACAAAATATGAATTGTTTTAGTTTTTGAGTTAGTTTGTATGCTTTCAATTTTATGCGTTTCAATTTTACTTTGCTAGCCATCTTGGAAACATACAGTTATGTTGATGGTTTAGGTATATATAGTAGATTGGACCCAGATTTAGTTATATTTAGAATTATTCTATTGAAATCTTTTTTTGTTTTGTTATATGACTAATGGCAAAACCAGACAGTTGGTTTAATGTGCTGTTCTCAGTCTGGAGAGGTGAGGTCTGTCAAAGTATGCCAATGTAATTTGCTCTATCTACATAGCTGGCCTCTACATGGCGATTGGTATTGTCCTAATAATTTACTGAAGGGAAGTTGGATTTCCCTGCCAATAGGGAAAACATATGGGTTATGCTAATATGGGAGGAGTCGGGGGGGAACAAGTTTTGCCAGATGGTTAAAGCATCTGTCACAAATATAAGTAATGTTATAGTGCATTCTTGGTTTACAGCTTTCCCTAGCAGTCTTGGTTCTGTTGTTCCTCTCCTAGGGTCATATCAGTCCAGCAGCATAAACCAAAATAGTCAGCTTGGAGGGAGGTCAGCAATGACTAGAGAGGTTGGGCATGTCACAGCAGCCGAAAGTAGCACATAGGAACTGAGTAGATTCATTCATTACCATGGTTGCTGCAGAAACAATATACATCATGCATGTAGCAAAGGTTGCGTCAGGAGTAAGATGAAAAATACTGCTTCCACAACAATTCCAACCCTGGATCAACCATTAAGCAAAATAAAGACGTGCTTAGGTCACCAAGGGAAGGGGGGCACCCTAGAGGATTTTCCCCTTGCGATCATGCCCTTAACTCTTTCATTGCCAAACTCGACTTAGGTTTTCAGCATTTATTGGGTCTCTTGTCAGTTAAGCAATGGAAAGGCCAAGGGGCAGTATTGTTGGGCTGTGCTTAGGGCATCAGATGGCTTTTATCTGGCCCTGAACCAGTCAGAAAAATCCAATGTTTTCTGGCCTAGTTAACTGGTCTGTGCTTAAAGAACAGTTACAGTAGTGAGGCACTTGATCCTAAGTTGGGGGGAATATGTGAATGTGCCACTAGTCTGAATAAAACCTTAAGTAAACAAATTAATGAATGATTGTTTTCCTTTGTTGCTTAAATTTTTTGGTTGTTTGTTTTTGGTGCCTATAGTAATAACCTGAAGTGAATTAGAATTGACTTGGTAGTTCTTCCATGATATACATCTGAAATTTGCTGTAGATTTCTTTAATTTTAAAATTATGTTTTTAATATTTCCTATAGATGACAAACACACAAATGTTCCAGATTCAGTTTCACACTGGATTCATAGCTCTGGGAACAACAGTATTAAAATTTACTAAGTAAGTATCCCTAGAGCACTGAACTGTATATAGATGGATATCATAATGTTCATCATGATACATAAACATGAGTACTTATTGTAATAATTATCTCAAAAATCCAACAAGTGGAAACTGTAGATTTGATTTAAGAAATATTTACTTCACTTTCCTTCTCCAAAACAGGAATTGTTCAAACTAGGTTACAGAATATAAATGTGTGAGAATAATTACAATGCGTTAATGAAGTAAATTCAGCAGAAAAAAATGAGTAAACATTCAACCTATCAAAACTAATAATTAATAAATCAAATTAAGCACCAGCAGATTTGAATAAACTCACAGTACAGCAGCTAATTATGGTAAGGTTTAGACCACATGGGCATTTACAATTAACTTAAGCTTATCCTTCTGCATTAGAGTTGCACACTGTACATAATTCATGTAAGATGTGAGTGGTGAGTAAGGCTAATCAAGGTTCAGCATTCAGAAGCATGTAAACCGGCTCCTATATATTTAGGGTAGTTACAGAAGCTAATGTTGCTAACTCAGCCAGAGAATCCCACTCCAGTCATTTCAGATGCACTAATGACCCCGTTTCTCTTTTTTGTTAGCTGAAGAAGTCAGGCAACACACAGGAGATAGTAATCGAGTTGTAGAAGCAGAGGTGTTGAATAGGCTAGAAGGATCATGGCTTCTTCTGTGAATGTTTAGGTTGTGTCATGGATTTCTGTAAAAATGTCTCAAGCTGAGATAGGTTTTCATCAAAGAAAACTTTAAATGTGAACGAACCTTTTTATCTGCTCTAAAAGGAACTGTATGTATGTTTTCCTTCAGATATCTATGAAATACTTTCTGTATTTACTCATTTGGACTTTGGGGATACTGCAAGTCCAAACCACCCTTTTTATTTCCAATTAGAAATGTACTTCAAGGCTCCAGATACCTAAATCTTGAGTGTGTAGCAAAACCATTAGTTGAATCTTTCTTAGGGAAGTTCTATTGGACTTCCTGCTTATCATCACATAACATTAGTACTTTATTTAAAAAGAATTAACTATATTGTATAATGTGATGGAATGGAATCATGAAGGCCAAACTCAGGGAGAAAAACATTTTCTTTCATCTCCTGAGTCGCGGGGGAGAGATAAGAGGATGAGGCTGGCACCTCCCTGAGGAATTCACAATCTTGTGGCTGGCATTACTTGGGAGCTGGGGTTTCAGTCTGGGAAGATTCTTGTTAGAGGTTGTAGCTAATAAACATTGCTGGACTGAATTTACATGGTCTCTTGGAGTTCCTTGGGCTAGGCCTGACATATAAGTACTTGTTGCTACTATATTCAGGCTCAGGATATGATTTAACAAACCATTTCTTTTATTTAATTTGAAGAATTTTCTGTCAATCTTTAGACCTGAACTGGATGCATGTGATTCACCAGAAAAATATCCCCAACTCTTCCATGTCATCGTGGAGATAGAAATAGATTCTACTGATAGGCAGACTGACTTAACTCCTCCGTGGGAGAATTTCACCACAAAAGAAATCAATCCAAGCATTCTTTTCTCATCACATCAGGAACATCAAGACACTCTTGCCCTGGCAGGTAAGGGATGCATTATTTTCATCTGGGGGAATTATCCCCAACCTGGTGCCCACAAATATGATGAGCTCCAGTTCATAAAATCCCCAGTCAGCATGGCCAAAGACTGGAGTAGAAGTTTCAGCTTTCATGAAAATATCAAGCTTGGCTATCTTAAATTCACTCATCTTTGATTTATTTTGACTCCTTTTACATTATAGGTAGAAGTTCTGTAGATGCAGTGCAAGATAACCTAAAGAATGTTGGCCAGGGTGCATTCTTGTCATCTCTCAGCTGGCAAGGTACATATGATTTCTGTTCAAGTAATCTATCTTTCAGAACTCACAATTCATATATTAATTTCCTGCCCTCCTTCATCTTGCTGCCTGTCTTCAGGGAGCTTCTAATTATGCCACAGTCCGCAAGCACCCTTTAATTTATAGAAAATAAACTGGCTAATACTGGCATGTGCATGGAATTCATTTGAAATTTTTGAGTCAGCTAGTTTTTATTCTTCCTATTTGTATATAGTAATGTATGGTTGGAAAATCACTTGAATGCAAACACCATACATTAGTTTATATTTTAGATATTCCATTGTGCATTGAGAATTAAACAAGAAGTACTTGAATTAAGGATAACTGTTATTATTACCAATATTGTCTGCTTTCGCATGCGACTTTTTTTTCAAGGATTTTTTTTCTGCCTTAGAAGATCAACAAAGTTGCTAGCTAATGTTGAGCTGTTTTTACTACTTAGATCAAAAGCTAGAAAGAACCAGTTCCCATCCCAGCTCTGAGGACAGGGCAGCATTGGTCCACGAAGAAAGCGAGCAATCTGATGATGAACTCTTATCCCTTTCCAGTCAGCACAGCAGCACTAGCACTGACAAAATTCATGGTACTTCAAAGCACAGCAAAAAGCATCAAGAGCAGCCAGGCCCACCTCCACAAGAGGATGTGGACCTTCTAGGTTTGGATGGTACCCCTATGAACTATCCAGCAGCACCCACTGCACCACCATCTAACTCAGACTTGCTGAGTGACCTCTTTGGGGTTGGAAATTCTGGAGGACTAAACCAAGGTGTTCAGGGAACTGTTGAAGATGTCTTTCAGATGGGTGGAACTGGTTCCGCACAGTCAACTCCACGGCGGCCTGCAACTTCAGCATCCCCATCTTTGTCCCCAAGAGTAGGAGAAGGTAAAAAAGCTTAACCATAACATTATTTTACAAACAAATATACTTTAAGCAATGTTGCTAAACAGGATTTTTCATGAAAAAGAGCTGTGGATCTGTAAATTGGATCTGTACAGATCACTGGATCTGTAAGTTACTGTTCTGTGATTATTAGTTTGGACAACTACCAATTGCTATGTTTTAAGACAAGTGGATAGAAGAATAATTTTTTTATCCCTCCTCAGAACTCAGAGATGTAAAGTGCCTCCATTTAGTTCTTGCCAATTTTCTCCATTTGCCAGCAGTTTCTTCAGTCCCCCAATTTTATGGTACTCAGGAAAGTTTCTGGATTTTCTGCACGATAGGTACAGGATTGCAGTGGGAGATAAGAGGATGGGAGAGTTTCCTTGTATGAATCTTCAATCTTCTCTGACTCAGTCGTGTGTTTTAAGAGAGAGAGCAAATGAATATGTGTGATATAAGATCCAGTTTAGTTCAGAACCACACATTTTATTATTTTGATCCCAATAAGTAATCCTTTAACAGTGGAAGGATAGCTAGGAGAGAATCAGGATTATGAGATGAAAAAAATCCACCTCTAACAAGGAATTCTTTGTTAGGCTCTTGTTGATTACATCTACTGCCACTCTGGTTGCTTGGTTTCTCCAAAGAATTGTGAATTCTATTAATCAGACATAACACTAAACAGCTATTATTTACCTGTTTCCTTTTTCTGATTGTATATGCCAAGGGGGCAGGACATGTTATGACACCTACTGGCACATCCTTACACATATAATCTTTTACCTATGCAATCTGAATTGCCTATTTACATTGTGACAACATGCATTCTTGATTAGTACATGCTGAAAGCTGTGTGTCATCTATCATCACCACAGCGTGGGTTCAGTGTTGTTTTCCTCACCCTAATGGCTGCTGTGATCTCCCCCTCCATTTTTACAGTTAGATTAAAGGAATTGTTACACTTGTTTTGGCATTCTTGGTTCACCGTTAATGACACAATTTATGTAAAGTTAGGAATATTACACTGTTACTCTAAAGTACAAGAATATTGCCCAGTATTGGAATAGAAGGGGAAGCATGTTCTTAGAACTAACTTTTTTTTTTTTTCCAGCAACTGCCTTTGACCCATTTGGGGGTAGTCCTAAGCAACCTGTCCCAGATCTTTTAGGCTCTTTTCTTTCATCAAATGCCAAAAGTGATCCTTTTCTTCAAGCAGCAAGGAGTCCTTCACCTACAGTGCAAGGGGACCCTTTTAACATGGGTAGGATGTCTTTTTTTATTTTTAATTATGAGAAAAACAATTAATAGCACTGACATTCCCCCTCCCTTGAAATGTAGGTTATTTGCAAATGGAACAAGTGAAATTATTCATTTTCCAATTTCCTTAAAGGGTACCAAAGATTGTATCTGTTCAGCAGTAAAATACCATGTTCACTTAATTAAGAGTAATAAACCACAGGCTTCAGATTGTTTGCAGGTCAAAGAGTATAAAATTGTGTGGTATCAGTAAGCCTTTTGGGAAAACTCTCATGTTTTAAAAAATGTGAATAAGACTGCAATCTTATTTGCAAGAAATGTGGAATCTGGTCAACTTCAGTGATTTGGCTCAACCTTGGTAGAAGCTTCCCAGACACTCAAAGTGGCATGGCTGGATGAGAAATTATTGCTTCCATTATGTAGTTGACATCTTCTGTTGACATGAAGTAGAGACCCTTCTTATACTCACAGCACTATTGGGTGCTTATTTTCCCAACCCTTCCCATGGCTTAATATTTTGCCCTCCGCTTTTCGCCCAACATCATGGAGAAAATCTATGTGGTTTCTAAGAGTCAACACTGACTTGATGGCACATAATCAATAATCAATTTTCATCCAATGACCTGTTGGTTGTTGGCGTAACTGATATTTCTGCAGTGAGAACTCCAGTTTCCACACTAATCATTCTTTGATCTTTGACCTTGCCAATATTTCAGAATGGTTGAGGCTAAGCACATATGATCCACCCCAGGATTTGTACTAGACTGTCGAAGCAAGGGCTATGCATCCACAGATAAGGACAAGGAAAGGATTAAAAAAATGAAAAAATCTAAAATTTCTAAGGTCCCGAGAGACCTGGACACAACAGTTAGCATGGCCAATATTTAGGGAGTTGTGTCCCTCAGATTTTATTGGACAGCAGTTTCATCTATCCTTCCACTATACACAATTGGGAAGGAGCAAATTTGGTTGAAGGAGACAATGCTTTCTTCTGAATAAATATGTATACCTTTGGCCTCCATGCATTCTTAGAAATAAATAAGTTGCTAGAAGCTAGCACTTTGCTCTGCAGCATTGAAGTTTGCAATTTTTAAAAATTAAGTCATATGGAGTCGGGAGCACGGGAGCACACTGGTGTCCATTGGCAATGTGTTGGCTATCTGTGGTTTAAGCATTCTTAATAGGCACTGTTGCATGACAGTCTCTAGGGATTGCATGACAACTTTCTCCTATGTAAAGTTCATGAACCTGAATTTTCTAGATGACATCATATGTATTGATTTTCTGGAAAATGAACTTTGAATATTGTTAGGTATTCATTTCTGCTGAAATTAGTACTCACAAGCTGATCATTTTGAGAAAGTTGCATATATATTTACTTAATGAGGACACATTGTGAACTTCTCAGAAACAATGTGATAAAGGTTAAAACAAATGCATGAACAAACCCTTTTTACTACTGTTTTAAAAATATTGCTCTAATATATGAGAAAGGAGTATTTTAAATGGCAATGTTTATCTTGTTTAGGTCCTTCCAGTACACCAACTGTTTCCATTCAGCCAGATATTTCAGGGGACTGGGAGTGGCCTAGTAAATCAGGTTTGTCTGAAACTAATTTCTAATGTGTTTAAGATGATTTATGTGAAATGTGTTCACCTAAGAACTGTGACATTCCTTATCAGTTTCCAAGTAGTTATTTATTTGTTTGTTAGACTTATATTCCACCTTTCCTTCAAGAGCTCAAGGTGGCATACATAGCAGTATTTCTTTTTTTGGGTGCCTTCAAGTTAGTGTTGATTCCTGGTGACTGTCTGGACCAGTCCCTGCAGTTTTCTTGGCAAGATTTTCAGAAGCGGTTTGCCATTGCCTTCATCCTAGGGCTGAGAGAGAATGACTGGCCAAGGTCACACAGCTGGCTTCTTGCCGAAGGCAGGACTAGAACTCACAGTCTCCCAGTTTCTAGCCTGTACCTTAACCAACACACCAAACTGGCTCTCTCCAAATGAAGTAGCAGCTTCACTAATTAGACTTCTGTCAGGAATGTAAGAAGGGATCAGCCTCCAGCAACTTACTTATGTTTTGAAAACATGCTTATTCAATGGACACAACACATTTAACCTTAATACCTTAAATTTTGAACAAGAACTGTTAATTTCTTTATTCTCTGTTCACTTACTAGCAAAATTTAATGAGGGAGCAACCTAGTTCTTATTATTTTGACTCTGGTTTGTCAAAAGTTATTTGAGTATTTGTTGGGACTTGTTCAATGCTGTTGTTTGAATATATCTTCTATGCAGGCTTTATAGAAAGATATATTTCCCAATTACAATTCTATTAATGGTATGTTTTGCTTGTGTTAAGATAACCGACTAGTTTATGTAGTAGGGTTGTGCAATGTTTAGCTCTGAGGACATTAAATTATATTTCGTAAACTTGCTTTTTCTCTTCTTACGTTGTCTAGGCATGGGGAGCAAATCAACTGCTTCCAGCCCTACAGGATCGCTGCACAACACCCCCACACATCAAGCCAAACCACAGACTCTGGATCCTTTTGCTGACTTGGGAGCTCTTGGAGCAAATCTAGCAGGTTGACTGATGATTGCATGGTCAAAAAACATGTATATTCAGAAGTGCATATTATATGGAGTATCCTATTATTAATGCCTGTTGCCTGCTTCTCCAGAATGAATAACCATAGTCAACCCATGAGTGCAGATAACAAAATACTGCTGCTCCCCCAGCCCCAAATGTTTCATACGGTGTCCTAGACGAACTGTAAGCAATTGGATGCTCTTCGTAGTCTAGACTAGAATTCTAAATTCTAATCTAAATTCGAAGGAGAATTCTGAACAATTCTTTTTTTCTGTCTAGGCTTCCTGTCCATTCAAATGCCAGTCTAGAGTGTACCATGTGTTGGATGCCTGGGACAGATTGGGGATTTTGTAGGTGTGCTGCTCAGCAGAAAGTAGTGGTATTGGACTTGGTGTTAAGGACTTCACAAATGATAACTTTGGGGAGACAGCAATGTCCATGCTGGGATCTTCTGAAGCAGCTCAGAATTTCATGGGTCTGCTCCAACCTGTTATTTTTAGTCTTTCGGTTCTGAATTTTGGACAATGTGCAGGGTAGATTTTTACCAGCCACCGATTTGCTTGCCTCTTGACCTCATGGCATTATATGTAATTGAAAGAGTTGTAAAAAAAAAACTTATTAAGGGCATCTATAGTGAATTTATTGCTGGAAAAATGATCATTGGGGCTAGAATATCCAAATAATTATAGTCTTATGACTTCTTCTGGAGAAGATGCTGAAATGGGTGGAGTTCATTTGACCTGATTTTGGCACTGATTCCCTTGGGATGAGTTTCTAGGAGAGAGAGAGAGGGACTATTATATCATTTTGTCCGAAGTTTTGTCTGAATTAGGTGTGAATGGCTTTGCAGTGATTCCCTTCAGACCTATATAACTGACTCCAGAATCAGTTCAAGCAATCTGTGATGATTAATCACATAATATCTAGGGGCAGGAATTCTTATACATTCAGATTTTCAAATGATAATTGAATATATTACATGAATAGTATGATTAATGATCTTGACCAGTATATTATCTAAAAGTGGAGCAATTAGAAGTTACATATCTCATTCTGGCTAACATTGCAGGTTTAGTTTTCTATGAGAAAAATTGCGCACCTGAACAAACACAATTGAGGAATTGAGTAGATAACATATATCAATGCAACCCAATTAACTGAACATAAGACGCATGGAATTGTCGGTTTTTCAATACCTTTTCAACCCTCTTCCCCTTTTCTAAATAGCTTCCCCCCACTTTTTCATTAATCCTTAAAGTCTATTATGATAGTAACAGTTAAATTTCCACTCCTCTCTGCTGCTTGCTGCCTCCTTTGTTTAAATTTCCCATTGATGTTGAAAAAAGGGCCCCGCTTCCCTTGGTCAATTTTCTGTTGGTCTGCAGAATCAAGGCCAAATATATAATTGATGGGATGTAGTTATTACCTTTTTTACTTATGTCACAGTGTGATGGGGTCCTTTTAGAACTGGAGGTGTATTTTCCTTTGCACAGGTGGCAACTTATGCAGAGAAACAAGCCTGTGGAGGCTTTTATGCTTTTTTACTATTTACAGTGAAGCTATTAACAGCAGTTATTTACAACAGGTATATACAACACAATCCTGGTGTTCACCAGTGTCAGGTTTCTTCCCAAGTCTCCCTCCCAGAGACTATCCCCCTCTAGCTCTCCTGCTTCCTCCCCCTTTTCTGGGCTTATCAAAAGAGAATGAAAAGAAAGGAATAGGTTGGATTTACTGTAATGTGCTCAACATGGCTTGACTTTCTCCTGGATCTGCTCAGCTGAACACCTATTGCTTCTCCATTGGGGAAAGAACCTTTTTCAGGGTCTTCTGTCCAGTCCTGCCCAGTCCTTCCCCAGAGACCAGGGCTTTACCAATGACCAATGAATCTGTCCTTCCTGTCTTGGGTGTTGTGTGAAAATGCGATCTGCAGCCAGCTGGGTCCCTCTTTCCTGTCTTGGGCCTTGGTGAAGATGTTCTTGCTCTGGGACTTCACTTCCCTGCTTCCAGGGAAGTTCCTGTAGACCTTTCTTTTCTCTCCCCAACTAGCAACTGTTCTACACATTCACATAACTTCATTTTCCAACTTTTGTCTCCAGCCATTCCATTTTGTGCAGTCTTTTTCTCACCTCTCCTCTCTCTCTTCCTCCAATTTTGGGTCAGACCAGCAGCATGTTTCCCAGAAACTGAGGAGGTGGGTGCTCCCCCAGGGCTCTAGTTCCCAACACCTATATACCAGGCTGGACCAATGGGACTGTTGCCTCTACATCTCTTCACAACAGCTCTGGCTAGCAGGGGTCAGCTCATCAGCCCTCATGACAGCACAGATACCCTTCAATACCAAAATTGAGCTGCTTTTCCCTTTTCCTCACTCCATCTGCTGACTCACACCAGCAGAACAGCAACTATGCCAGGCCACTAAAAACCATATGCCACAATTCAGTAATAGGGAAATGATATAAAGATGCAAGTAAAAGTAAAACGTTAGGATTTCATTTGATGACCTCTTAAAATATATTCGTAATGAATAGAATGATGCATTAAGTATGATGAACAAGTGTCTTGATGATGTATTTGAGCTGACTGGAGACATTTTGTTTTGATCCCCCCCCTCCACCCCACCAGCAGCCAATCAACCACAACTTTATCCTGCACTTGAAAGTAATGGGACATATCATTTTCTTTCTTCTGGAGAAGTTGGGAGTTGAAGGGCGCAGCCATTCTCCACTCCTACTCCCAAATCTATCAGGAAATTTCTCTTATAAGATCTATGTACCTGTAGCCTACTGCAGAGTGCAATAATTTTTAGCATTTATAATCTTGGAAATTTGGCATTTTATTTACTACCTCCCAAGACTTCACACTTGGTTATAGGTATAGCAGTTCTCATTCTGGTTTCTTACTAAGCTGAACACAAAGTTAATACACGTTGCTTTACTTCATGTTTCAGGTTGTCCTTCCTTTGCAAGCAAACCCAATACACCTACAGGAATGGGAGGGGTTTTTCCTCCTATGGGATCACCACAGAAACCATCTCCCCAGCCAATGGGAGGTGGCAGCTGGCCACAGGGCCCTGGATTCTCTAGGCCTCAAACACAGACTAAAGCTCAACAAAGCATGCCTCATTCTTCTCCGCAAAATAGGCCGAATTATAATGTGAGTTTTTCTGCAATACCTGGTGGTCAAAATGACCGTGGAAAAGGATCAGGCAGTTCTGGTAACTGAACTTTTAATTTTTTGAACTATATTTTATAACAAATAGTATATTGCTTGGTAGATTCCAAAGGGAGATATTTTCATGGCAAAGTCTCAGTCAACTATAATGTAAGTGGTATGTTTGAAAGTAAACCAGACATTCCAATCCTAAAAGTGGCACTACATCAGTCTGCTCCAACCAGATGCCCTCCATCAGTTTTGGAAATATAATTCCCCAAATTAGGAATGGTTAACTGGGGATCTGGGAAGTGGCAGTCCTAACACATCTAAAGGGCTTGGGGGAGGCTGAATTATTGCAGAAATGGTGCTGCTGCTTATAATGATAAGCCAATGTTTAGTTTTGTCTTTCTTTCCAATGACTCGTAAGTCAAGAATGAGCAATATGTGGGTTTCTGGATTTTAGATTATAACTCCTAGTATTCCTCATTGTTGGCAATGTTGACGAGGGCTGATAGGAATTTAATTTTAACAATATCTGAAGGCTACATGTTGCCCATGGTTTTGAAGTGAAAATCACTGTAAGATATGCTATGATACTACCAGTTTTCCTATCTGCCAATGATACGGTTTACATATAGGAAACTCTAATACTGTACTTGATAATATTATTTTCTACAGTAAATTTCACTAGATGTGGGAGGAGAATAACAAAACTCAGGTGTACCATTTTACAGCACTATACTTATAATTAATTTTTTTAGTTACCACATGTTCAGCTCAGCTTAAAAGAGCTGAACTCATCAAATGTAAACAAATAACTAGATTCATATTGTTTGAACTGCCGAGCAAGTTCAAGTCCAAAATGGGCATATCTGGTAAATCAAAGCAGAGGGATCTTATTCAGAGCTAGGCTAGAAAAGGCAATATATGCAGAGCTAAGCTATACATTGCATGAGAGATCTGTAATTGAATCTCCAGTGACATGCTGTTGTGGAGAGCTCTACTTGCAACAGTGGCGCTGAAGGAAAAACTGTAAACTCCTTCCCATGTTTTGGTGTGCTGTAGATGCCCACATATTACCTTCTTTGGCTTAAGTTCTGTGGTGCAGTAACTTGATCATGCTAGAGAAATATTGTAATACAGGTAGTCCTTGGTTTATGACCATTCATTTCACGACCATTTGAAGTGACAACGGCACTGAAAAAAGTGACTTACAACCAGTCCTTGCACTTACGACCATTGCAGCATCCTTGTGGTCACGTGATCAGAATTTGGGAGCTTGGCAACTGGCATGTATTTACAATGGTTGCCGCATCTTGAGGTCATGTGATCATCATTTGTGACCTTCCCAGGGGGCTTCCGACAAGCAAAGTCAACTAGGGAAGATGGATTTCTTTAACAACCTCATGATTCGCTTAATGACCGGGGCAAAAAAGGTCATATAATCGGGCGTGACTCACTTAATGACTGCATTGCTTAGTGATGGAAGTTCCAGTCCCAATTGTGGTTGTAAGTTGAGGACTATCTGTATCTCAAATCAGGAGTAATACTTATTTTTATTTTACTGTCAAGATTCCAATTCCAAACTATGTGTAGTAACTTGATCATGCTAGAGAAATATTGTAATACTTCAAATCAGAAATAATACTTATTTTTCTTTTACTGTTAAGATTCAAAGCCCAAACTGTCTGCTGATTTTGAGGATCTCTTATCTGGTCAAGGTTTTAATGCTCATAGAGACAAAAAGGGCCCCAGAACAATAGCGGAGATGCGAAAAGAAGAAATGGCCAAAGACATGGATCCTGAAAAGTTAAAAGTAAGCATTGAGATAGTTTAGAAATTTTTAAAATAAAATTTCAGAGATGTGTTAGGATGCAATACTAATTATGTATGCCATGCATAAATAATGTCAATATGCTATAGCAGCTTCTCAAGATACTTTGCATTTTTTTTCTTTCTAATTTCAAAACGTTAGCATCCGCATGGTGATAATGATAGTAGCACTTATGTATTTATTCCTGGTTCAAAAGAGTAGTTTGAGATTTCCATATGATGAAATAATCTCTTTTTTTCAGAAATTTGAAACAGTCTGTAAGCGATTTCAGTTTAATAGCGATAATTCCATCCTCCTGTTAATGTAAAAGTAGCTTAGCCCTTTGATTCAGGACTATCTCTCTCTACACAGGTCCTTGAATGGATTGAAGGGAAGGAGAGAAATATAAGAGCATTGTTATCTACCATGCATACAGTGCTATGGGAAGGAGAAACAAAATGGAAACCTGTGAGCATGGCAGATCTTGTAAGTCCAGAACAAGTGAAGAAGGTTTACCGGAAAGCAGTACTTGTTGTTCATCCTGATAAAGTAAGAAACAATGTTTTGGGATTCATGTTTTATGTAACTAATATTCTAGTTCTATGTATTGCTGCAGCAGCTTCACATACACAAACAACTACACATTGTTGTCACCATTATTACGTTAAATTATTAAAATCTTCTACATGAGTGGGTTTCTTGTGATGTACAGGAGTTTGTAATGTGTGATTTATCTGGATAGTCCTTCATCCATACTAGGTCTACATAGTCCAGGGAGAAGGCTTGAAACTGATTGTGCTATTAGGAGAGGAAAGGAGAAATATAATTCAAGGTATGAAACATTTATAGCAATCTCAGGATAACTTGCAATATTTCTCTTCCATATTAAAAAAAAAGTCTAAAAATTCCAATAGGCTTCGATTAAGTGAAAAAAAGAAAAGAAAAAAAAGATTTCATGCATTTTAATTCTCACAATGACTTTTTTTTTTAAAGGTGTGATTTGTAAAACAAATAGCCCCAGTTTAGGAATAAATGCATAATGCACCCCACAGATCACTGGGATTAACATTTGATTTTGTGATAAGCAACATTATTTTCTTGCCAATAAAGGCTATGTTGGCTGTTAATTTATCAGTAGGTATAAGCATAGCTACAGATATTATCAGGTTCAGCCCAAAGAACTCCACAAGACAGTACAGATACAGTTCTCTTGCGTTTATTAGCTTCCACCTCAAAGACAGAAATCTCTCCAGACTGAATCTAAATTTCCCAAGCCAGCCAGCCAGCCAGCCAGCCAAAACACTGTGGATTCCTTAGGGTGGTGCCAGTCTCATCTTCTTAACTTTCCCATGCTCCTGTTGGGGGCTAAGGGAATGCTTATCTCCCCGAACACGGCCTTCATCAAACCATTCCTTCACAGATATATTGTAGTCTATATTACAAGTATTCCTCTAGAATAAGTGAATATGTAAAAGAGTAACATACAGGTGAAACTCAAAAAATTAGAATATCGTGCAAATGTTCATTTATGTCAGTATGGCAACTCAAAAGGTGAAACCAATATATGAGATAGACGCATTACATGCAAAGCGAGATATGTCAAGCCTTACTTTGGTATAATTGTGATGATTATGGCATACAGCTTATGAAAACCCCAAATTCACAATCTCAGAAAATTAGAATATTACATGACATCAATAACACAAGGATTGGAAATAGAACAATATCGGACCTCTGCAAAGTATAAGCATGCATATGTACTCAGTACTTGGTTTGGGCCCCTTTTGCAGCAATGACTGCCGCAATGCGGCGTGGCATGGATGCTATCAGCCTGTGGCACTGCTGAGGTGTTATGGAAGACCAGGATGCTTCAATAGCGGCCTTCAGCTCCGCTGCATTGTTCGGTCTCATGTCCCTCATCTTTCTCTTGGCAATGTCCCATAGATTCTCTATGGGGTTCAGGTCAGGCGAGTTTGCTGGCCAATCAAGCACAGTAATCCCATGGTCATTGAACCAGGTTTTGGTACTTTTGGCAGTGTGGGCAGGTGCCACATCCTGCTGGAAAATGAAGTCAGCATCCCCATAAAGCTCGTCTGCGGAAGGAAGCATGAAGTGCTCCAAAATCTCCTGGTAGATGGCTGCGTTGACCCTGGACTTAATGAAGCACAGTGGACCAACACTGGCAGATGACATGGCTCCCCAAATTAACACAGACTGTGGAAACTTCACACTGGACTTCAAGCATCGTGCATTGTGTGCCTGTCCATTCGTCCTCCAGACTCTGGGTCCTTGGTTCCCAAATGAGATGCAAAAGTTGCTCTCATCAGAAAAGAGGACTTTGGACCACTGGGCAACAGACCAGTTCTTTTTTTCTGTAGCCCAGGTAAGACGCTTCTGACCTTGTTTGTTGTTCAGGAGCGGCTTGACAAGAGGAATATGACATTTGAAGCCCATGTCCAGGATCTGTCTGTGTGTGGTGGCTCTTGATGCACTAACTCCAGCCTCAGCCCACTCCTTGTGAAAGTCCCCAACACTTTTGAATGGCCTTTTCCTGACAATCCTCTCCAGGCTGCGGTCATCCCTGCTGCTTGTGCACCTTTTTCTACCACACTTTTCCCTTCCACATAAGCTTCTACTGATGTGCTTTGATACAGCACTTTGGGAACATCCAACTTCTTCTGCAATTACCTTTTGGGGCTTTCCCTCCTTATGGAGGGTGTCGATGATGGTTTTCTGCACAACTGTCAGGTCAGCAATCTTTCCCATGCTTGTGATTCCTACTGAACCAGCCTGAGAGACCATTGAAAGGCTCAGGAACCCTTTTCAGGTGTTATGGATTCATTAGCTGATTAGAGTGGGACACTTTGAGCCTAGAATATTGAACCTTTTCACACTATTCTAATTTTCTGAGATTGTGAATTTGGGGTTTTCATAAGCTGTACGCCATAATCATCACAATTATACCAAAGTAAGGCTTGACATATCGCGCTTTGCATGTAATGCGTCTATCTCATATATTGGTTTCACCTTTTGAGTTGCCATACTGACATAAATGAACATTTGCACGATATTCTAATTTTTCGAGTTTCACCTGTATATCAGTTATGGCATAACAATCCCACTATAAAGGAATGTGTGCAAAATTAATTTTATTGCTGTTTCCTTATTGTTTTGATAAGTAAGACTTTCCTCAGATAATCAAACTTGATAAAAATGTGCATTTTACTACAAATGAGTACAGGTAGTCCTCTATTTACAACCATTTGTTTAATGACTTCAAAGTTACAACAGTGCTGAAAAAAGCGACTTACGACCAGTCCTTGCACTTACGACCATTACAGTGTCTCCGTGGTCTTTGATCAAAATTCAGGCGCTTAGCAACTGACATGAATTTATGATGGTTGCAAGCATCCTGGGGTCACGTGATTGCCATTTGTGACCTTCCCAGGGGGCTTCTGACAAGCAAATCAAGGGGGGGAAGCTGGATTCACTTAATGACCATGTGATTTGCTTAATGACTATGGTGATTCACTTAACCGCAGCAAAGAAAGTTGTAAAATTGGATGCGACTCACTTAACAACTGCATCGCTTAGCGGTAGAAATTCTGGTCCCAGTTGTGGTCATAAGTTGAGGACTACCTGTAATAAGTTTTATGGTTTGGATTTGTTTAAAAAACAAGAACTAGCCCAGTTGTCTGCTTGTTTGTCATTGAATAAGTCTAAAGGCTTATCTGTACTGCCCAGTTGTCCCATCTGGGCAGACTACTCTTTTTGGAGGGCAGAAATAGACAAGGCCACCCTCTACTAATCCTCACTCATCTTCACAGTGACCTCAGGGCTGTGCTTCTGAAGTAGATTTTTCCCTGCTGTGTTGCATGGAGGGCTCCTGTCAGTTTGGGATAGAAGGCTTCAGTTGGTTGCAGGCTAGTCTTGGTACTTCATGGGGTACTTTACAGAGGAAGGGCTTTAGCTGGGTCAATGCTTGCTATTAGCTGTTGTATCATTTAGACCTTCCTGTTACCCTAATTGAAGCAATACCATAGTTAGTATAACTCTTGTCAGATGTTACCAGTTCAAACCTTAGCAGAACCTTTAGAGAGACAGATAGATACAGATACAGATACATTATCTTGCAAGCTTCCTAATTCTCCTTTGACTTTATTACATTTTTTTTATAAAGTGCAGTTCCACCATTTTACCATTTTACCCATCATCTGAAAACCTTATTACCTCAGGTGATGGGTAAAATGGTAAGCCCTAGACGTAGTTTTTTTTTTTTTTAAGCCCATGGAGAAAAATAGATTTGTCCTAAGCAAACCCAAATTCTTGTTGCATATCTCTGTGTGAACAACATTCTTTTCAAATAGATTTTTGTGTTTATGAGACCTGTTGTTTTGCTTTTCTTCCAGGCTACAGGACAGCCATATGAACAATATGCAAAGATGATTTTTATGGAGCTCAATGATGCCTGGTCAGAATTTGAAAACCAAGGCCAGAAGCCTTTGTATTAGCATTCCTCCTCAGACGTTGCTGTAGATCTGTGCTAGTGCTTGTATTGTTCCTTGCCACATGATTTTCACAGCTGAACTGATGTCTGGCTGGAGATGTAAAAATATTAAAAATAGCCCCAATTAAAAAAAAAAATTCTTCATGGAGAGGAAAAAGAGAGAAGGCTGATCCTTATGAATTACAGATGCAAAGAGAAAGGAGTTCTTGGGACTGATTTATAATATTGTTTCAGATTTAAACAGGCATTCTAGTAAACTGGGATTGTTTGTCTTGGAACAAGTCAGATGAAATAGCCTCTTTGCCATTAGCAAAAGGGGGTCTCTACCACTTTGGATGTGGCTTGATCTTGAACGTTTGTATCCAGAACTAACTCTCTCAAACGACATCCTCATTCATACGCAGTTATTTAAAGTACGCTATTTCTCATCCTAATTGGCCCTTGAATTATTTGTTTTATTATGTTTTGAATAAGACACCTAAGTAACTGGATTATATCTCTGGTAACTTAACTGCAGCCTTAAGCTTAGTGTTGTATTTCAAGTTGAGGTTTAAGCAGACATTCTACACAATAATTGAATTTGGGGTGCATCTTTAAATAAACTATTATATTAAAGCAGAAATCTCTTGAAGATGATATCAAAATAAGTAGCGCATTGTGCTGACTGCTCTGCACTAATAGAAACTGAGAGTGCGGGTTATATTGCAAGCTTTTAAAATTCCCCATTGAGGTATATTATCTTCTTACATACAGGTGAATCCTTGACTTTTCCTTTTATGCTGTATGTTCTTCTGAAATCTTAATTGAATCCAATCAAACATCCAACACTTCCCAGAGTATTTTTTAATGCAACTTGACTACAATACAGGCTCACCTTCTAAGCCTCTAGAAGTAATTTGTTTTGTAACTTAGTCAAATGATGGAATCCTACCTACAAAATATATATTGGCTCAATAAGCAATAAAGCACAAACATCTGTGTGGTACCTATGAAGATAAAAGTGTTTTTTCACCTTCTTACAAAACTAATTTTACATAGTACTTTAAAATATTTTTCTTTCTGCAGAGAAACTTGTAATGGCAAATTTATTTAGTGGTATTTCCTGAATGAAATCCAGTAACAGGCAATTATGCACTACTTTTCCTTCTAGACAATTGTCATTAAGCCAGCTTGCAGGAGCAACCACGTAGACCTGGACTGAGTATTATCGATCCTGATGTGACATTTGAAAATGGTATTTCTCATTTATTGAATGTATGGTGGTACTGCAGCCCTGTCACACACTAGAATTTATTATATAGCCTATCTGCTTATATAGCTGTTCAGTGATAGGTCTAAAAAACACTGGGTGGAGAAAAATTGTTGTCTGTACTTTCACTAGGAAGCTAGTGGATGGGCAGAAGTTTTCACACTCTTTCTTAAAGGGAGGAATTTCTAGGTAATGTGAAAATCTTTGTCAATTTAGTGTTTTTAAGACAATCTGTTTTTCTGTTCTGATTTTCTAGTGAGAAACCCTTTTCTGCAGATACAGCATGTCAACCAGCCTACACTTATTTTTATATTAAATGCCATCTTTTTGTTGTATTGATCCATTATTTATTGCCATTTACTGCCAATGTGAAACAAAAACATCAAGTTCTCCTTTTTTATATATACAAGACATTAAGATGTTTGAAAAGTATAACAAACTGGATGTTATTTATTAACATATTATGAAATGTTTTGATCAAGTATGTGCTTGTCTATTAAAAACATTTTGGAATGTGAATCATGTTCCTGTGAATTGTTTTACTCCTTTATTTTCACCTGTAGATGCTTATGTTGCTGTATATAAATGGATTTAATTCATATAACAAACATTTTTGAAATTACACCAATAACTAGCTTAGTGTATCAAATTTATTATTTTTAAAAGTCCAGCTAACTCAAGTTTATGTGAAACACAAAGGAACTCTTAAGCTTCATCTAGTTCAGCAACATTAAAAACCTATTCAGCTTAAACACCTCCTCTAACTGCTGTGTTTTACGATGCATGAAAATGAGACCTGCTATGTATCAAAACTACTGAATCCAGATAAGGTTTTCCCCTTCTTTCTTTTTGATGCTATCAGGAAATAACACTTTTATTCAGGTGTATCAACAATTTTTTTTTTCTTTTTTGTAAATCTGCAGTAAGCCCATTGAACTGTGAATAGTCCAAAAGATCTGTATATATTAAAAACTTCAAAGAACTCATTCCTTTTGATTTGTATTTATTCGTTGTAGAATAAGTGGTTCAAGATGTGGACGGATCTTGTACACATATACAAAATATGACGACATGGGGGTGGTAATCCTGAATCGATTTTTTAAAACATAAGCCCACAGAAGTCTGTGGTCTCTTTTTGCAATTCTCTGAATGCATATTCTGGGGAACCTTGAGATGACACTTCCTTGTACAATCACTCTGTTTCACAGAATTTTAGAAGATGTCAAAATGACACTGTCTTCTATTTATAGCTTTCTTGTGCTTCCACACTAATTCTTTTTTTCCTTATAAAAGAATATCTGCTATTGCCTTTGGATTACTTGCAATACTACCAATGTCCTCTTGGTATGAATGGTCAAAGAAGCAATAAACTAAATTGATATAAACGATTTACCAATTCTTCTTCAGAGCAGTTTAAATCTTGAATATTATGGTGTGTGCAAAAAAGAGGTGTTTGTGAAGTGAATGGATACCTACTTCTTTTCTTGAAAACGACTATCACCACCACCCTATTTTATGAAGGGACAAATTATGCAGATGTGTGCTTTTCTTGTCATGTAGGTGTGGGCATTTAAGGAAGGGAAACTTTCACTTGTAAAATGTATGTAATATTTATATTATAGAGCCAGTGAAAATTCCCAGGGTCAAATGGCCATACTAATGCATGGATAGTGCCAAGAAGTAAGAAAAAGAAAAAAAAAATATTTTTTTCTTTTTTTTTCACACTTTTTTCTTTTCTTTTGGATTTTTGTATTTTTTGTAGCCCGTATTAGCTTTTATTCTTCTCATTTACAAATCTTAAATTATTTGGAAAAAAAGTGCTGAGAAGTAGAGCAAAAAGCACAAAACAGGCATTTATAATTCATGGATTTATTTTCTATAGCACCCAGTGGTAAGACCAGAACCAGTGAGTGGAAGCTTTACAGGGGGAGATCCAAACTTGAATAAGGAGGAATTTCCTGACTTTCAGAGCCACTAAGAAACGGAACAGCCTCCTCGAAGTAGACGGTGTTCCATCAGTGGAACTTTTCAAGAGATGATTGGACAGCCATTTGTCCCATACTTGGTAGAGGGCTGGACTGTTAGATCTCCAAGGTCCCTTCCAACTCTATGATTCTGTGTGTTCACTGAGGATAGCCTGTTGTCCGTAAATGAACCTAACATTTTGAACTAATGGCTCTTCCACATGAGGATCTGCACGCTGCTCTAGAAGTAACTCTGCACCTGTGTGATCTGACACCATTTTATTCATACACACACACTCGGCCGCAGAAAAAGTTATTCCATTTACACCTCTGCAGAACGTGATTGGGCCATTTCTCTATTGATGGGGACTTCCTCACCCACCCCACCTGGCTCCCTGCTTCTTACAGAGTCCTACCCACGGCTTGGGCATCTCCTCCTCCTCCCCCTGAAAGCAGCAACCCTTTTTTTTTTGGAAACCACCAGGAAATACACACATGGATTTAAAATATGAACACCCTCCTATATGATGCTTCAGCATCTCCTTCCTCTAACAGCGACACTTAAAAAAACAACAAAACACCTGGAAATGCACACAGGGATGTACAATGTGGGTGTCAGCTGCAGCACTGTTTCAGTGGTTTTCCTTGCCCGGTCCTCCTGCCCTCTCCATCTGGGAAGGAAGAAATCTTGTCATCATGCTCTTTTATGCATTTTGGCCATGGGTCAATCTGCTTTTGAGGAATCAAAAGAGTAAACATTGGGATGGTGTGGAAGGCCTCAATTTTCATTTGCTATACCATGACAGAGTTTTGCACAGGTATGAATTCTAAAACCAGAATGATTTCTAAATATCAGCAAGCACATGGGAGAACGTAAGAATTAGAAGTATTCTGTTCGACGTTAATCCACGCGTGATTTTTCAGATAACTTTCGCCACCCCTCGGCAAACGATCTACAAAAACAAAGGGCTCTTAAAATTAAAGCCGCGCGTAAACGCTGCACGGCTTCTCTCTGTCTCCGCGGAAGCTCCGAGAAGACAGCAAAGCGCTGTCCAAGGACAGCTCGTTTGAGGTTGCAAATTCTCCTTTCCTGCTAAAAAGACGCTCAGCAGAAGTCAGCCGGCTGGTTCCCAACGCGGGGCTCGGTCGCTCTTTCTCGCGCGGTGAGGAAGCAAGAAGCTCCTACTGAGAGAATTCATGGGACAGAGCCTGTGGGGAGGAGGAGCAGGAGGAGGAGGAGGAGAAAAGCCCCTTTGGGGATTTACTCGCAAGCTGCTGCGGTCTGAACACGAAGCAGCCCGACGGCCTGCATTTCGCGAAAGAAATCGGTCGAACCCTGGCAGGCCCCCGAAGCGGTGGCGTGCCGCGAACTCGAGACCGGTATTTTTGAATATATGGCTTTCCTGTTTTTGTAAAACAAGTTCTTCCCGTTTCTCCCTTTTTTTTTTTTTTCCTGTGGGAAGGGGCAGGCTTTAGCAGAGGACCACGTGAAGAGAAGGCGGAAGAAGCGACCTTACACTCCGCCTCCTCTGCCTCGAAGTCCGGAAAGTGGTCCCGGGGGTGAAAATCGCCCCTTCCAGGAAGGGGGCATGGCGGGGATCAAAGGTACGAGCCTTTTTTTCTCCTTCTCCGTGAGGGATGGCCTTCACGAAGTCGCATAATTCGACTTTTTCGTCATAGCGACCATCGCTGTGGCAACCGCATCTCTTCCGCAGGAGATCCAGGATCCCGTCTCTCTCTCTCTCTCTCTCTCTCTCTCTCTCTCTCTCTCTCCCCCCATCTTCTGGCCGGCTACTCATGTTCTGTTCGTAAAGAACTTTTAGTGTGGACGGCTCGGCCCCTTTTCTATTCTGCTGTTGCTAGTAGTATCGCTTTCTCCTGCGTCCTGCCTGGGGTTGCCTGAAGGAAATTTCAGCTCCACAGAAAACAGATGTCAAATAAGGGAGGAGTGTCCTTCTCCCCTGCTTATTCAGCAAAGGTGCACCGGCAGGTGCAACCTGGAACTCTGGAGCGCCAGGCAAAGTTCTTTGCTGATTATTCCCCCTCTTCTCCAAGCCTGCAGAAACAATCTGACCACTCTGTTGCCAGCAGATCTTGGTATCTTTCCTAGTAGGTTTCTTGAAGCCACCAAGACCAGTGTGTCCTGTTTCTGTTCCCCTTTGTTGAACTGTTTCTGTTCACTGTGGTGTAATTAAAGATTCCAACCAAAATCCAGTAACAGAAGCTCCCAGTCAGGAAGGGTGGTTTTGAAAGCATATCAAAGTTTGCTCCTTTGGTACCTCAACTTTAGTGTGTGAGGAGGTGGCGTTTTTAGGTGAAATATGATAACACTTTATATGGTCAAGTTAACTACTACACATCATTTATATCTCTGCTTAGAGCTTCCATGATATGTGCTAGAATTATTTTTAAAGAATGTCAGCAGCCAGATAGTGATTTTATAATTATATTTGTGAAAGTTAGTTTACTAAAATTAAACAACGGAGTGACATTCTTTTTATTTCTACTTTTCCAGCCTTGGTTGGCTTATCATTCACCGGAGTCATTGGTTTGACATTTCTTATGTTGGGATGTGCCTTAGAAACTTATGGGTAAGAGCATATTACTTTGAGTGATACAGTGTCAGTACTTTGTTGTCAGGTATATTAATTCTGAGCACATTTACTTGGCATAAAATCTGTAAATATAGGTAGAGGAATATACTTTGAGTACTTTTGTGTGGCTGAAACACGGTTATCAGAAGAACTAAATATGGGATTAATAATTGGGAATGGTATGAAAGGAGAGGAAAACTGAAATGGTCTGGCAAAAATGTACCAAAAAAGTCATTGACTGAATAAATGTGTCTGTGTGTGGACTAAAAAAGTGGGTATTGAGGAAGCAATAGAAAGTAACTTGTATATTTATCATACAGGATAGGATGCATACATATGTGAACGTACGCAGCTGCGTTTCTGTGTATGACAAAAGAAGTTGATATTGCATAAACATTTATTTTAAACTGCCTTAATCTCCTGTTCTTTATCATTCTGCAGTACCTATTGGCCATTATTTGTCTTGATATTTTATGCCATATGCCCTATTCCTCACTTTATTGCAAGAAGGGTAAGCGATGATACAGACGCAGCAAGCAATACTTGCAAGGAACTGGCATATTTCTTCACAACTGGAATCGTGGTTTCTGCTTTTGGACTTCCTATCATTCTTGCACGTGTTGAAGTGGTAAGTCCTATGGCAAGGCAGTGAAAGTTAATGTATATGTCCGCAGAGTTCTTGCTCTGTGGAATGACTCTTAACAAAGAAGTAATCCAATGATTTCTGTTAATTAGCACTTTTATAACATTGTCATTGAAAAACATTGTATACCAGATTCTTGGTGTTACAACAAGAAGAAGCTTTTTCAGCACTCACTTAAGTGCTGTGAGAATCTCCATAAATAAGAAAAAGGATTGATAGAGAAAAATGACTTCCTATTTTAAATTATATTGCTGAGTTCATATATTGTGCTAAGTCGTGGTTTAACAAATCACAGCTGAATAGGTACACTGTCATGCTAAGCTGTAAATCATAGTTTGGAAGTGATAATGACTGGGTTTGCAGTCAGTCAATCAATACATTTTATTAAGGTCACAGACCAATGCCAAAGATTCATGGCATTGCTTCAGGTAATAACACAAGGAAAAAGATATAACATTTTGTGAACTTGGTATCAAATCAAATAATATTCAGGAATAACAGGGAAGAACTGACTTTTTATTTTCCTATGTGTCCTGCTGCTTCTTGTAACATTGCCATGTCTGGCAAACTGCCAAACAGAATTTTGCTATTCGCCATGACACTTTGGAACTTTATCTGCAAGTAAAAGTTCATATAAAAGTTGTCCAACTTTTTGTATTAAGGAGGTGCCACAGATATCGCTATAGAGAATGCAGTACAGAAAAATGAGTTACTCTCTCAATTCTGTCCCATGCAGTGGAGTATTTTTATAGCTACTTATGGGAATTGTTGAAGGGACAATATTAAAAAGTCAAGAACGAACACTCTCTGATACCTTGGGAGAGTAAGCTGTTTGAGATGTTTTCTGTTTGGGGATTAAGTAACTAGATACTGGTTACAGTACTTGCAGAGATTCTACCTTGAGGAGCCAAAACTAAGCAAAACTATGTTTGGCTTAGTGTGACCTGTTTTTCAGCAGTTGCTCTCATCCAAGCCCCCCCTCCCCATGGTTTGTTGAATCCCATTATTAGCTAAGACATATTCCATAGTTTGTTAACTATGACTGATGGCTGGCGTCTACACTGTGCTAAATCATGACCTAGCCCACCACTACAGGAAGGAAGTAGAGTAGAAAAAGTATTTATATGTTTAGATAATACAGTGCCTATTTTTAAAGAAGAAGAGTTATTTATTTTCTTTAATTTTGGACTTTGAATTATTTTTCAGGGTTTATATTGAATGTCTCAAAACTTGATTTTGATATGTATATATTTTTTTACTGGGTCTCCCTTTCCACCAGTGGGAGTAAATGTATTATATGCAGTCATGGTAGACAATGATAGCCCAGACAGATTTTGGTTACATTTAGAATGAATGGAAAATGCAACAATGGTAAAAAATATGCTCTGGTGCTGTTGCATTCCATTAGTTTTACATATCTTGTTACTCTTGGTTGCTACATTCAGTGATAA